>OX411328.1:21971031-23213531 GCA_948150665.1 Conistra vaccinii | reverse complement strand
TGTTTGCCTACAGAGCCAGTCTTAGTTTTAACTCTGTTTTATGTTTCATCAAGCAAAGATTCGTGCAAAATCCACGTGGCCCTACTGCCGACAAATTGCTTTGCAGTTTGGCAGGTGTTATGTAAAAACAAAGCTGTAACATTATGGATGAAATAAATACCTAACACAAAAAAAAAACTTACAAACTTATACTCAGCGGGCTATCAGCGCCCTACGGTTCCAATATAATAACGGGTTCAGGATGTTGAGGGCGTCGCTCCGTTTCTGCAGTGCATCAGATTCATCACAAGCACACCGCGATGGCTTCCACACCATCGTCAGACAGAAATTTGCCTCTTTGCTCTGTTGAGTGCGGGAAAGCTCCAACTCCATCCTAAAGAAAGACCATAACGGGGAGGTACGATTCTCCTTTGTTAGGTGATATTGTTTGAAGATACATTTCGAACAATTTCCAAATAGATAATAAGTTTACTAACATAGATATAAGTTATGGTTTTGTTTACTAACCCTTAGGGATGTTGCTTATCCGAAATAAAGTTATTGTTTTATAATTTGTATAAAGATTATTACAACTGTTATAAAGAGAGATGTCCTGACAGATTTATGAATACAGAGCCTAAACCACTGAAGGTGGAAACATGTGGACAAGTGATTCTCTTTTTAAGGCGTAGGAGAAGCGATTTTTGGAAATCTTATCCCTAAGGCGGATAAAGGGGATGAAAGTTTATATGAAAATTAAGAAATGTTTTACGTTTTTTTTGGACTCGAAAACGATGTAATCAACGAGATTAAATTTAATAGATAGAACAGTCTTATTGTAGAATTTCCAAAAATCCTGAACATAATATAAAGAGGATGAAATATCTTTAAATAGCTCTCATCGAAAATCCTGGATGATATTACGACGACGATGCTGCATCTATATTTATATAATAATTGCATGAAAGTTGATTTTCGTGTCTGTCTCTATGACCGCGTTGTTCTTCTAAAATACGCAACGGATTTTGATACGTTTTTCACCACCATTTAGAGAATTAACATAATAAACAATATACAGGGTGTAAGGGACAGCCCTCCGCAGACTAATGGGGTGAATTCAATATACTGATTTGTTTTATTACCTCACACGCAATGTATCGTTACCATGGGAAAACCTACGTAGCAATCAGCAGCGCAGCGAGCCTTTGGCCGCTCTACCCACTACGGGGTTGTGGGAACAGCTGATTTCACGCGTCGTTCGTTAGAGTATTTCAACATCCATTGCTGGTTTTTTTTTAGCTGTTTTGTTTGCATAAATGGAGTGCTGCGTAAAGAGAATGTAATGTTACATTGAAATAAAGGAATAGTAACTGAAAAAATGATGAAAAAAATTAAAATTTTCTGGAGAATATTTCCGGTGGAAAATGATTCAGAATAAGGAGCTGAATACACCCTCTTTGTTTGCGGAGGGCTGTCCATTACACCCTGTATTATAGTAAAGAAATCTCGATAATATGTGGAGTCGTACCTACGTACATACAATCTGTGCGAAGCAGGGGCGGATCGCTAGTCATCCTACTATCTAATCGCGCAAAAACCGCTGAAAGGACGAAATTAGGCACACAGAAAGTTTATAACCTGTACTTTTTATCCCGGTAGTATGTTCTCGTGGGATAATTTCTGGCCTCCACGCGGGCGAAGCCGCGGGCGAAAGCTAGTAATATATAAAAATGACGTTTTCAGAGCATAATTACATTGTTTCATCGTAATATTCAGAACCTTATGGAACAGGCTCTCGTAATTTTTGTTACGAGTAGCTTACGCAAACGAATAGTAACAATAGTTCCATTCTTTTTTCTAATGAATGAACGATTACTACCTATTTATGTGATCGTTTTTATTTCGTTCTTAATTGTGGCCACTTCAAAAGTCAGTATTATTCCTTGGGTGTAGCCTATGACTGCTCATGGTAAATTCAGTTATTATATATTTACAGTTGTTAGAAATATTTCCACTACGATAAAAACAGTGGTACTTGAGTTTTCTCTGATTGAGAAGCGTTCTTTGACTTGCAGTGGGATAGGAAATTTATAGTAGTCTCGTTTCAAAACAGAAATAGTTGTTACATCTATATCATTAATATTTAATTTATTTCAGAATCATGGATATAATATTTAGGACAGTGGTTCAACTAACAGTTACAACAAAAGTGATGGCCATCAATTTCCAGGATTTCATGAAATCTCTACCATTACCTGCAGATTTAAACGCTATGATCCTTGATATGCATGATGAAAATCGACATGAATTAAGTATGCCTGATATAGACGACGTTACTTTAATGGATTTTAACACGGCGACTCCTTTTATTGCAAGAAAACCCAATGAAATGATCAAGCCTACGAGTAAAGTATTGGCAAAAACTGTGACCGAATTGAACAAGCCCGTGACGCCTAAAAAAGGATTGTTCAGAAAGTTAGGCACCTTAAATCTTGGTCCTTCGTATCTCAAAATAGTGTCAACAACAGCAAAACCACCAGAAAAACTGCAAACGTTACCGCCGCCGCCGTCATTCCAGCAATTACCACGCATGCCAATGCAGATGCAAATGCAGATGCCAATGGCAATACCTATCTACGCAAGAATGCCCATCATGTTGCCGATGAGAGGGTACTTCGAAACGGTAAAACACGACCATCCGCCGCTTTACAAGATAAAACGAATGATAGAAGAGGACGAAAAGAGATGGAAGGAAGAAAAAGTATGTGACAGTGAGATTTCAGTGGAAGTAGATTACAGGGATGTAAGTTCAGATAAAAGTACAGACACGGACACTGATAGCGACGTTTCCGAATACAATGACGTGAGCTCTAACTATTAAGATGATACAGTCGGTAATAGAGGAGGAAGAGACCAGTAACATTTTTTTTTATCGGCCGATAAAGATTTGTTTTTTTATTTTTGTACAATTTACACATAACATTTGTACTTTATGTAATTATTTTCAATACTTAATCTAAAATATGATGGAACAGAAGTTTAATTTTTAATTTGCCTTACCATTTTGTGTCAGTGAAAGTATTTAACATTGAAAACATTGGAATGGAGAATACTTACGACTAAGAGGCTAAATCAGCTGCAGGTGCGCAATTTTTATTATTGGTTCGGGATAAGGTACGATTTGATGATATTTATACATATAACTCTGTTGATAGACACATTGTAAGGCTGCCTGTCCACTGAAGCGGAGAGGAGAGGAGAGGAGCGGAGATGTGCCATTATTAACCAATCAAATCTAAACTCAGGGGCGGAGTCAAGATTCTATTGGTTAATATTGACACATTTCCGCTCCTCTTTTCTCCTCTCCGCTCCAGTGGACAGGCAGTCTTAGTCTCAATTATATCAATCATAGTTCGTTAAACAATAATAAATAAACTACATAATTGGTCGTTATGGTTAAGTTCAAAGCAAGCTATGACAATGATTCTGATTGTGATAATTTTTCGGTGTAGTGCTTGCATATATGTTTTAATGTGTTTGCCAAATTTTGTGGAAGCCAAAGATCATTTCTTGCATTGTATGTTTAAAATTCTTGAACTTGGAACCAGGGCTTGGAAACCGGTTAAAGCGCAGGCCACACCGCCAGCTAGCGGGCGGGCGTGGGCGAAGCGAACGAAGGAAAATAGCCTCTAAGCTGTCGCAAACTACAAACTACGCGAAATATTGTAGCTCGCGGTGTGAACCGAAGTATGTAAAGAGGCGAAACGATGTTCGCCCGCCCGCCCGCTAGCTGGCGGTGTGGCCTGCGCTTTATTTTCTAGACCAGTTTTGGTCATCGACCTCAAATCAGAAACGATTGCGGTTTAGGTTTCGGGTCCCGGTATTTTAACCGCAGGGCTATTACCTATCTTGCAGAAGCAATGCGATAGCAATCATTTGTTTCATTTTGACAGTTCAACAACATTCAATGCGATAATTACGTTGCAGAGCAGAATTAAATTTCGAACTTATGAAGTAATGGATTAGTAATCTGTTTCAAAACGAATTGATTGTATATTACGTAATTTAGGGTATCGGTCAATGGGGGAAAACGTTTTTTTTACAAATTACGAATCTGTTGAGCGAATTTAGCGGTTTTGAGTTCCGACGGTATAAACGAGTTCACCCACTATGCCATCTCCCTTACGGTATTATATTGTTTTCCATAATATTATTTGTCCTATTATTGTTTTCCATAATCGTCCCCACTCATAATATTTACTTGCACTATTATCATTTATACTAATAACGCTTGCCATATCAACTTATTTGACATAACTTTTATTTGCCATAATATTAGTTTCCATAACAACATGTGTCATAATCATTAGATTCTATAAGTAACACATTACATAATCGACACTTGACATAAGCAACATTTAACATTATTTAGAAACGTTACAGACAGATGTCCTCAGTATTGTATTATATGATATGTATTATTCCGAATGTTCATTTAAATACATACATACGTACATTTGCAAAATAGGATAGGTTAGGTTTTCTTGTTCAGACAATAAACAGTTTGTCAAATTCGAAACGGGTAGGTTAGGTTAGGTTAGAACTGTGACCAAACAACGCGCGAAGGCGAGCGAGCGTAGCGAGCGTGCCGCGGCAGTGGCCGCCGAGTGCTAGATTTCCTCTTTTGCAAAGCAAGCATGCATGGCAGATTAGGGTAATTTTTAGGTTTTCTTGTTCAGACAATAAACAGTTTGTCAAATTCGAAACGGGTAGGTTAGGTTAGGTTAGAACTGTGACCAAACAACGCGCGAAGGCGAGTGAGCGTAGCGAGCGTGCCGCGGCAGCGGCCGCCGAGTGCTAGATTTCCTCTTTTGCAAAGCAAGCATGGTACATACTGAACTAGCATTGTTGTGCTAGTATGGGCAAATGAATATTAATAAATGTTATGGAAAACGACATTATTGAAAATAAAAAATATAGCTAATGAATTTATGGATTAAAATTATTATGACACTTGATCGATTATGACCAATGAAATTAGTGAAAATGATTTTATGTCATTTCACGATTATGGCAACTGAAGCGTTATTTCTAATGAAATTATGGCAAATAAAAGTATGGCATATAAAATTATGGCATTTTAAATTATGGCAAACATTAGTAAACCCTCTCTTACACCTACAATAACAAAGCTCTCGCGCTACGCCAACGAATACGCGAGCGTATCTGAGTAAAACCGGTTTGTTAAGGTTAGCGCGAATTTCAAAATTCTATTCTCTGTAATAACCGGTAACCAAAATTATATATGTTTAGTCGAAACCGTTTTTGCTATTAACTGGTTAATCGATGAACGGTATTATAACGGTTTTATAAACAATATTAACCGATATTTCAAAACCGGTTACAAGCCCTGCTTGGAACCCTGAAATTCAAAGTGTTCTCATACCTAATAAATTGATTTGGCAGTATATTAATTAATCTTCATCTCGTTTTATATGAATTTCGAAATCCGTACAAGGCTGAAGACGTTGTAAATAATTAATGACATAATACGTCGATGTAAGTGGTGCTCTGGTTGCAATTACTCAACGTAGCTCAAAGTCAAAGTCAAATCATTTAAAAATCACATTAGAACGTTGATTCTAGGCGCCCGACGCCGTCTAAAACGTAGTTTCGTATGGACTAGAGTGGGCGAAACTCCACAGATGGTCACTTCGGTTTACTTGCCTCATATTCATGGGGTAGAGAAAGTAACTAAATAAATATTTACAGCTTTATTCTTAAAATAAAGTCATATCTAAATAGATCCAAAGGTAGCGACATCCAGTTATACCAAAATGGCGGTAAACAATATTTTTGGTTTCAAAGCAGTGCAGTTACTATTGCTTATTGCTGTTTTTGCTGCAAATCTTTAATGTCAGCAGTGGTGGCTCAGTTGGAACGGCCACAACTTACGAGTTTGTTGGTCGTAGGTTCGAGCCCTGACAAGCGCTTTACTTTGTGTAAATTATTTCATCACCATTGCTCTCAAAACGGTGAAGTAAAACATCGTGAGGAAACCGGCATGTACTAGAACCAAAAATTCGAAGACATGTGACATCTACCAACACAGTGCGTGTTGGTAGATGTCACTTGTCTTCGAATTGGGCCCGCGTGGTGGATTCGGCCGCCTCTCATCGGGAGGAGGCCTGAGTCCCAGCAGTGGGAACATTATATAGGATGACTATGCTATGTTATGATGTAATGACAAGGATTTTTTATGACATGTTGCTGTTTTGCTACAATCTAAGTCTACCAATGAAGCTGATTTGACATTGATCATATTTTTCAACGATAGCAACTTTGAATAGACTGCATTCAAAGTAATATAGTAGTATTTTAGAAAAATAGGATGTTGCTGCCTTTGCACCCGTAGGACACATTTTCTATTTACAATAAATCATTGTTCTCACCTCAGCCTTTCGCTTTAATATCAAAATTTACAGTTAACTTACATTTCGAATTAAATTAAATTAATTTCGTTCGTTTTTAGTGCTTTATGGGGTTGGACAGCTCAGGATTTATCAATTTCTTATGAACGCTGCTTCGGAAGTTCATCCTTCTTGTGCTGGATATCCAGTTTAAATACAACAGACGTGACGCATATCCTAGAATCGCTAAGCCTATGGCAGCCGACAATATTTCAACGGACAACACTATGTAAGGCGCTGTTTGGTACACCAGCACGAATTTACTCATTGTCCCTTCCGTCATCTTTGGTTGGTTCTGTAAGAAGAAGAATGAATGCGTGTTTAGAACCTAGGAAAATGTTTTCAATACTAGAGTAATTTTTTAGAGGCAGTAACTGGCTGTTGTAAGGAGGTAACTGGCTGGTGTAAGGAGGTAACCACAGCCTATTACAAATTGCAATCCTTCGTTTGTCACTAGGATGTTCAAGTTTTTCAATTCCTTTTACCCAGCATCAAGGATATTGGTGCAGTTAAAATAACTTTCATACCGCAACATAGAAATTACTTAGAAATGGGGGCAAAAAATACTTTTACGGTGGAAATTCAAATTTTTGGCATTCCTTTTATCCGATTCGACCTTCGACTTGACTGGCTCCGTGCACGAAAAAAAAACCTTTTTCGTCAATAACTTATCAAATTGTAAGAAAGCTTTAAAGAATTGAAATATTAATCTGTGTAAGTATAAAAATACAGTTTTCGTGGTGCTAAACCATTGGTGTCAGTCACAGCACCTGTTAATAGTTGCATCAGTTTTGCACTCTCGAAAATATGGTTTATTTTGCCTTTAATTTGCTTTAAAGAATATATTATAGAATCATAAAATAAAAATTTTGATTTTATTTCAAGGACAGTGGAAGACTAATGATTGTGTCATTTTAAAAGTTCTTGTTAAGGCTTGCAAAATAATAGGAAAAAATACATTAATGAAAGGGATATTTTTATTTTCTACATTTTTTCTGCTATAATTATTTTGTATGGAAGTTGCAAAAAGTGGTTCAGCCACATGCAAGTAGTGGACATATAAAGATGTTGATATTATTTTTACGAAGTGTATAGAGTGCCGCGAGTTTCTTGTGGCACTCTAGTGTCACTGCCTCGGCCCGGCTAGAGTGCCGTGAGCGTTGCATTGTCACTGTCACTTGTTATTTAGGTTAGGTTAGGTTAGAACTGTGACCACACAACGCACGAGCCGAGCGAGCGTAGCGAGCGGTGCCGCGGTAGCGGCCGGCGAAGTGCCAGGGTCCGTTTACGCACAAGAGAATGTAATGTTTTGGAAAAGTGGTGTTTTACAGCGATCTAACCTCGACAATCAAACAAAATACCAAGTGACGTGACTTAGTGACAGTGACAATGACAATCCAATGCTTGCAGCACTTTAGCCCGGCCGAGGCGGTATTACTAGGGTGCCTGTAGTGGCACTTTATCCGATAGGGATAGAGTGCCAATGGTGGCACTCTATACACTGCCTTATTTTTAAATGTTCAAAATCAAAAGTAGTTTCTTGTAAAAAAGTGAACAAACGTCAGTTTCGTGTCATTTTTTGGAAAACTTGTAGCGAATATTTGTGATTTTAGATTTGTTTAAATTCTTTTCCTTTCTCACGTAGTCGTGAACAAAATTGATCAAAATCTGTCGATTTCGTGCACGGCCCTTAAAGCCCGCAATAAACTTGAATTGGCACTTCCAAAGCATAAAATCACCTACATAAGACAAGGTTTCATATATCGAGGTATAGCAGTGATAGTCTAGTGGTGCGACCGTCGAACTGCTAAGTCATAGGTCTCAAGTTCGAACCCAAGGCACGCACCTCTAACTTTTCGGATTCATGTGCGTATTGTAAAATTATCACTTGCTTCAAAAACGGTGAAGGAAAACATCGTGAGGGAACCGGCATGCCTGGGAGATATTTCTCAACGGCATGTGAAGCCATGTCAGAGATCCTTGGGTGGCTTTAAAACTCTGACACCAGGTTAGTCCCTAACCACACGCAAAAGAAGATATATCAAGGTAAGCATTATCAAGATCTTTTTAATGACTTAATCATTATGACGTCTGAGCATGGAGCACTGACACATCATCATGTGTTGACTGGCGGAAGTTTCCCCGCAAGTCAAAATGGTTTACAGGTCGAATAAGTCAACCATGATTAACTAGCTTAACCATGCACTTTTATTTTAATTGTTAATTATGTATAATTTCCTGGGAGTTTTGTAACGAGACTGTTATGTGAGCAAACAGGTTTTAATATTGAAACACGTGATGACAATGTTTAATAAATTCTACAAGGTTTATAATATATCTAGCAAGTTATGCAACTATATTGTGTTATAGTGAACAGTTGTATTAGTACTTACTTATTTGATAAACTCAAACTGAAAGCATTTATTTCACATAAACCAATTACAGTTATTTTTGAATTGTCAAGGGGTCGGTCAGTCAGAAAGGGGAAGCTATATGATGGATGAACGTTTGTCAAGAATTCTTTTGCAATTAAGATACCCGCTATGCTTAGAGATGCATTTACTATTCATGATATTTTTGACGTAGTAGAGCCACTCATATGGTCATCAGCTAGTAAATATATGAATAACACTTACCAGTTTGATATGAACGATGGGTATGGAGGAGTGGGACATCATTTTGGCTCCTCTGTTGTAGCTAAGGTCATCTAGCATCATGGTTAGCTGCATAGACAGCTTAGTGTTGAAGGTGATGCTTGCTTTCTGCAACAAAGACTTGGTTAAGAAAATGCAACCACGGTTATTAGAGAGGGACAGGGAAACAAAAGAAAAGAGATGAATGTATTTGACGAGGAGAGAGATATGAAGGATACAGATAAAAGATACAGGGAAGATAGGAAGTGAAAACCATTTTATGCCAAATCCATGTTCTAAAGGAGGCTGCTTTTTAGGGTTCCGTACCCGAAGGGTGACAAACGGAACCCTATTCATAAGCCTCCGCTGTCCGTCTGTCTGTCAGCGAGCTCTATCTCATGAACCGTAATAGGTAGGCAGTTGAAAATTTCACAGATTGAGCATTTCTATTGCCGTAAGAGCAACAAATAATAAAATTAAAAAATAAAGGGGGGTCGCCATACAATAAAATTAAATTTTGAAAAAAAAAATATCTGACCCTGGCATGTGGGGTATCATTTTCTAGAGCTCATCGAGTAGAGAATAAATATAATTTTTATTTGTTTTTATCTTCAAAAATGATGAATTAGGGGGCCGTAGAAGTTGTCTGTTTTAGACCATTTTTGTACGAGCTCTATCTCAACAACTAAACAAATTAGGAATTTGAAACTTGTGTGTATCATGTAACATATACTGTTTATAATCAACAAATACTAAAAACGCCGATTCATAACGTATTTTATATAATATGGGCGATTTTCTGCAACTTAAAGTAATAATTTTGTATTTCATGCTAATATTATGCGATATAAATTCCACAGATAACTATTTAATAGTCGGAGTAATGACATGGAATTAGTAAGTACCTACTATCATGGCAGCATATACTATTTCGATCATTTAAATTTCGATCATCCAAAAAGGTCTACAAAATAAACTTTCTTCACAAGATTTTAAAACCGGCCAGTATTTTTTGAGTTTAAGAACTTTATCGACTTTTTTCAAAGTATCCCTAGACGGTGTTGATGTGTGTACCTCGTGTCAAAACTACACTCCAATAGACAATATATTCAGTAACATTGAAATGAATGCTGGCACATACAGTGTACTATTCAGTTACCTAGCTTAAACCGTTGTGGATACAATTTCATATTGAGAAAAATTATTGGTGTAAAAATATTCGGTCATGGCGGCCAATCTCAACGGAGACTGGTCTTCGGCGCGGGAGATATTATAGTGCACAAGTGTGTGCGCAGACACGAGTGCACTCTCTCTTCCCTCACTCTCATAGTCCGATGGGATGTGTAAAAATAATAAGTAAGAAATAATAGATTTCTGTATGACTATCAAAAATAACGTAAATAAATACCTGTATTGACCCGTGCGTTTGCACTGGCGAAACATCACGACAAAACATGTTGACATCTCTAGTTCCTGTCAAACATTGTATGAAAAATTGACAGAAAATAGAGATTCCAACATGTTTTGTTGTGAATGTTTCGCCAGTGCAAACGCACAGTTATAATTAAAATTTGGCGTACTACTTACATTCTATTTTGTACAATATAGTCTGATGTAGCAAGAGAAATCCTTTTATTTATAAGTAACTAGCTTTACCCGGCCTGGCTTCGCACGGTTAGCACTAAGTACTTATCTACGGCGCATCTACCTTTCCTAATTACCTATTTCTACCTAATTACCGACCCTACCCTTCTTACCAGGGTAGGTAGGTACCTAACCTACCCTACCTACCCTACATATCTACCTGCTTACCTACCATATATACCTATTTATATCTACCAATACTATGTTAGTAGCAAATAAATAACTTTGACTTTAGATAATGCATGTTACTGGATAACGTTAACTTAATATTTTTCTCTTAAAATAAATGAAATATACTCCTACACCTATATTTTAACACAACAACATTTTCTCATTAAAATTAGACAATTTCTTTACAAATCTTTGTTTTTTTATAGCGCCTCTGTTGTTACCTTTACGAAAGTATTACAAAAATTCATAGTGTTAAATCTTGTACGACATGGTATGGAACCCTTCGTGTGCGAGTCCAACTCGCACTTGACAGATTTTATTTAAACTCCATCACCGTCTACTTGTTGTAAAACTTTCAATAATACTTCAGACTACAATATACTCACACGATCTATAACAATTTCATTGACATGCACTTTTCTGTCTGGTTTAAGTCCATCAATGCGTTCTAACAACTTGGGATCGGAATCCAGTAAATGTCCTTTAGATATTACAAAAGGAAGATCTGTGAACAAAATTCGCAATGATTATTATGTTTCAATGATTTATATGTATTCAGCGAATTCATACAACTGCGGTCTGGATTGCCCACGGTAACGCTGATTTCAATCTTCTAGCAGATTCAAGAACTTACTATAATAACATTCAGCGATATCCATGAGTCCATCAGGATAGGTCTTGAAAGTGATCGGATTGACATTGTTGATGAAAGTCTTATTACTGATGGTGTACACTAAGGCCTCTCCACCATACTCCATCATCCTGCTGCCAATGTACTCCAGGTGCCAACTCCTGCAGAGACCCTGCCGGTACAGGTTGATGGGGACGTCTGGATTCAGCATGGGAGGGTAGGCGCCACCTTCATAGGTATCTTCAACAATGTTTATCTCGCTGAAAACATGGTAAATAAAGTACATCAATGGTTGATTTCTTGGATGCATTTGATTTCGATCTATCATCGATGGATCTAAAAACAACGAAGAATTAAAGTTGAGTACGTGAGGCGTGCAGGTACTTATTGTTCGACAATTTAAAACCTTCAAGAATTTTGTTTGCGAGTTGGAGTTCCCAGAACTTTGTGATTATTATCAGTTTTCAACAGTTACCACTTCCGGTTTTATGAATGAAAATGAAATGTTAGCTTTAGCTTTTGCAACAAAACGCATCTTTGTTGCCTCTCCAGTAAGTATTGTAGGGGTCTATAGGCCGCGGTTGGTTGTGCCAACAGCCCACATAATAAAAGTGGTTACCACACCGCTAAAGTCCCAGCGAAGCCATTTGGCTTCCACAAAGTTTAATTTACGGTAACAAGTAAGTCAACAGCTTACTTGTTATTCAATAATATAAAATGCTCATATTTGTGTGTACATCTTTTTATTATGTATTTACCTTTCATCAACATGATTCATGAGATCGGTCTTTATTTGCCTGAACTTTTTTACCGATTTGATCTTGAACCGGTCCTTGTAGGTGGCTCCTACCACTATCCTGTAATCTGACTCGTTCTCATAAAGCTGAAAATAAATTTAGTTCTTTATAGGTTTCTAAACAAAAATGATGGAGAAGGAATAATAAAATTTTCAAGCATAAATTGTTTATTTTAGCAGGTTATGCAGTTGGTAAAAGTGTAGTGGTTACACCGCCACATACGAACTACGCAACGAAGACATGACGTCACTCAATTCCTGCATCGCGCAGTTAGAGTTTACCGAGCGAAAAACATAGATAAGACTATCCGAAATCAACTTACGGGCAGTTGCCCGCCAGACATGACACCCGTCTGGTTGGAGGATCCTCCCTTTTCTATGGTGGATGAGTGAACTTTACACCCTGTTCCTCATACCCCTAAAAAAGCATTAACAATTTTGCTTATTACTTATAATATTTTCGTCTCATAGGATCGAATGACGAGATACTGCACCGATCAAAAGTATCTTTAAACCAGACCATGCAAAAGAAGATAAATCCTCTTAAACTGTACCTATACAACAGGAAAAAGAAATATTAGGTAAACAAATCGACTCACCCTGTCCAGGAGTCCGAAATCATCAAAATACACTAGTCCAGGGGCGAGACTATTGCACAACGAGATCAGGGGGTTCTTATAACCCCACAGGTAACTGTGGACGTCCAGGTTCATGAATGCCTTGGCTCCTACCTGAGTTGCCATCATGTTAACCGTGTAACGGATGAAACTTGGATAGTTGGATAGGACAGCTAGTGTACTCTGGAATAACGAAGGAGATGGGATGAAAAAAGATGTTTCGCAAATTGCTCACGTTTGGTTTATTAATTGGTATGGTGTTGTGAGACTCATATTTAGTTATGGACACATTCTACTCGCGTAGCATGACTACCGCAGAAACGGATGAAACGAAAGGCTAACAGATTTTATGACAAGGTGTTAAAAATTAAGAAAATAAATGTGGCTTTGTAGAGTAGATAAAATTGGTCATGCTAGGCTGATTTATAAGTAAATAAATCATCTCAGTGACATCGCTTATTAGCTTGAGATTTTATATTCAAAGGGACACAGTAGTCGCTTCACGAAAGCATCTTTGTAGTTATGAAGTAAGAAATAAAACTCACAAGAAAGGGTAAATTGGGCAGCGTGAGGTTTATATCCTTAGGGTGGGCTATGGAGGCTTCCGGGATGAACTCTGATCTGAATCTTGGCGTCATCCCCATGTAATTGCCATCCTCACTCATTTCTAGATCCAAATACCAGCGGTATTCTCTGGAAATAAACGTTGAGTTGATCATAATGGTGCTTTTTATTTTACGAAAACGTTTATTATTGAATTTCATGGGCCTATGGTCAGTAGTGGATTGCAATAGACTGATTCAATCAGATTGGTTGAATCAGCTAATTAATTCTAGGATGGAGGACTTACTGGAACACAAAGGGGCCAACTTCTTCCACCTTCAGCTTATAGTCTTCTCCAGAGAGGAACCTGTCTGCATTGGTGATGTTGAACACGTAGACCGATAAGCGGGCGGCTGGGATCTCATGCTGGAGGATATTGTACAGTATGGTGCCTTTGGCTAGGCGGAGTTTCTGAAACAATACCGTACATTAAGTATACCTTCTTACGTATTGGAGGTCGGGGTCAACGACAAACTGAGTAAGCCAGAAAATAGGGTTATAATAATTATGGTGAATTGGGATTCGTGAATTCATTAGCCCAAGCGTGGCGATTATCATGGTGAAAGGGAAGAGATCTTTCTGACGAGTATTGGTGATGTAGATAAACAAATAGACAAATGCTTATTTTGCTTACTAGAAAAGGTTAACAAAAATACTAGTCATTTGTAAACTGTCAAGAATTATAAGTTAATATGTGTTATAGGGTGAATGGTCGAAGTTATGATAATACATAGGTGCTCACAGATTATACTCACGTAATTAACGATCATATGTATGGGGTCTAGGAATATGATCAATATCGGTACTAATAGGAACACGACGCCCGTCAATAGTGTGGTCAGGATTCTGTCTGTAACAAACATTGCATTAACCTCTTCAGCCTGTTCATCTCTGGGAGTTCGGCTTCCTGAGAGAGGACTAGTTCACTAGAAACAGCCTGATGGTTTTACTCGATTGTGATAAAAGGAGGGATATTGCTCATTTATGTTCCTTTATCTGCAATGAAATAGAGGAGATGGACAGCTCTCTCTCTCACGTTTAATAATTGACCCATGAATTGTAGCCGGCTGCTTTGCACTCACAATAATTACCAGTCTATTATTGTCCTGCTTTTCTGCAGTAGGACAGTAGCCTCTTCTCATACAGAGAAGGCACGAGCATTCATCACCACGCTTGCTCAAGGCGGATAGGGGATTTCAGACTTATATTAATTATAAGTCCAGGTTTCCTCACGATGTTTTCATTCACCGATTTCAGTGATAAACAGGATGACCTTAATTGAAACAGTCATATTAGTAGTTGCCCGGATTTGAACCCACAACCAAATGCACAAAAAACGAGGCCTTCCTCAGGACCATCACCCAAATAAAAATAAAAAGCATTAAGTATTATTTGTGGCATCATCGGTTGATGGAAGACTTCGAGAGATACCTACTTCTGCTTGCGATCCGGCTGTTAATGGCATCTCTTCTACTCAGTAGCACCATGGTCGGTGTTATCTTCACATTTAATCACACAGCAAAGTAAGTGTTAGTGTTCTATGTACCTGCAAAGAAGAATACTCCTTTGACTATTTATGAGAAACTAGAGAGCATTGTACAACAGAACATTATGAAGCCTAGAACATAACTAGTAAATATAACGCGTACAATGATACTTATAGGAACTTTACAATGGAAGTGAACGTAATCTAGACTTTGACACTACTCAAGGTATACAAATAAATACCTACAAAAAATAACTTCCAAGTGCGAGTCGGACTCACATGTGAAGGGTTCCGTACCGTATTGAAGAGCACAAAACGCCAAAAAACACGTTTCTTGTATAGGTACCCCTTTAATTTATTTAACTTTACTAGCTGGTTCCGTGGTTTCACCCTCGTAAGAGCGATTCCGTGGGAATACCGAGGTATCCTATGTCCTAATTCAGGTCATAGTCTACCCATGTGCTAAATTTCATCAAAATCTGTTTAGTCGTTTTAGCGTGAAAGCGTAACAAACAAACAAACTCACTTTCGCATTTATAATATTAGTTAGGAAGTTAGGACTTAACTTTATTTTTTTAATATAGCAGCAATATAAATACACAATCTTTGAAAATTTAAAGTGTCTACCTATTACGGTTTATGAGATACAGCCCGCTGACAGACAGACGGTCGGACGGACAGCGGAGGCTCAGTAATAGGGTTCCGTTTGGCACCCTTCGCGTACGGAACCCTAAAAATACCTTAATTTTAAAACAAATCCATAACTTCAAAGTTCACTTAAAACATAACGACAACATTTTTTCACTGACACATACATATTAAGCAAAAAAAAGGAAATAATTTAAGCCTTTTGTTTTACTGGTTTAGCCATGCACTCAATTTCCGCTTAAAACAGTATCTCGTATTTAACAATTTAAAATCACCAGGTAATTTCTTATAAAGCCGTACACACATAGCTAAGCATCTTTTATTATATTTTGCAAGCCTAGGGGCATTTACTACAAGCCTGTATGGGTCTCGTCTGTTTCGAGGACAATATCGTTCGCTGTTTTAAATAACTTTTTATGTTTCTATACAAACATTCATATTTCGTAGATGTATAGACAAAGTAGCGGTAACAAACCAAATTTTTTTAAATACTGGTTTGCATAATTCGTCAGGTTGGAGTTCGTATACATAGAGCTCTGATGCACTTTTTTTGTGCAACAAATGTTCTAAGTTGGTCGGTACTGTTGCCCCACATTATAAGTCCATAGCGCAGTATTCTACGTATGCGTGGTAAACTTTACTAGAGACATTGTCTACATGCATTTTCCAATTTAAATGTTCATCAATAGTTACACCCAGAAAATTAGTCTGGGTTACAGATTTGAGTTTGGGTATTTAAGACTGAAATTAAATTTATTGTTATTACATTTATTAAATTGTATGTATACTGATTTGTCAAGATTTATTTTCAAGTTTTGAATATGAAGCCAATTAATTAAGATGTCAATTATGTTGTTAACATAGTCATAAATTGTAGTATACTCGTATTTTATTAGATGTAATGTGATAATAGAAATGGCATCAGCAAACAAGATGCATTTATGGTTAGTTATTTTAGTGATGTCATTTATGTACAATAAGAATAAGATTGGCCCCAGTATGCTTCCTTGAGGAACACCGAATCTGTTACAAATATATTCAGATGCGTATAGTGCTAGGTCCTTATCATCATTAATATTTTGTATAGTAACACATTGTTGCCTGTAATGAAGGTTTGCTTTATCCACTGTAAGGGTGGCCCTCTGATTCCAAGTGATTCTAGTTTATGTATTAGTAAATCGTGGGAAACTAGATCGAAAGCTTTTGATAAGTCAAAAAATAGACCTGTGGTTAGATTATTATCATTGATGATACTAGGTAATACAGCTTTCATGAGGGCGGGCATAGATGGCTAATGTTGTAGATTTATCTTTTTGTAACCCATACTGTTCAGTTTCTATTATATTAAATTACAATAATGCACGAGAGTTTTGTACATGCATTTTTCATATATTTTAGATAAAATGGGTATTAATGTAATAGGCGATAATTATTCATGTCATGTCTTTCTCCTTTTTTGTACAGAAGCTTAACGATGGAAAACTTGAGTGCTTCTGGAAAAATTCCACAGCCAAATGATAAATTAATTAAGTATGTTAATACGCCAATGATTTTGTTAGCACATTCTTTAATGATTTTTGTGCTAATTTCATCGTAGCCTTCGGAACTGGTATTATTTAAAAGCGTTATTTCCTGTCTAAATTCATTTACTGTCATGGGCTTAAGGAACATTGAATTGACAGTTATTTTTTTCCCAGAGTTACTATTAACGTTTGTAAGTATCTATTAATTTATTAGTTGAATTGATGTAGTGGTTATTAAAAGCGTATGCTATTACAACAGGGTCGGAAATTAGTGTGTTGTTAATTTTGACGTTCTCAATATTACTTTTAGGGTTTGTATTATTAAGCTCATCTTTTATAGCTTTCCAGGTCGCTTTACATTTTTTATCGTTTTTAGCAATAAAATTGATGTTTGCATTCTTTTTAGAGTTCAAGATGCATTTTTTAAGAAGTTTAGAGTAGTTAATGTATTTGATCTTATTAATTTCTGTTTAGTTTTTATAGAATCGATGACTTAGAGACCGTTTGGTCTTGCAACTTTTTTTTAGCTTTATTTGTTGATGTGACATTTATCTTGTATTTATTTCGTTTGTATTTATTTGTATGTGATTATTCTGTTATGGGTTATGATACCTGAAATAAATGAATTTTAATTTTTAATTTTAATTATATTTTAAAATTAAAATGTCAATATCGGGAGTGTTCGCTTATTCCCAGATTTAAGGCTGGTTTTAGCTACATTTACGGGCGAAAGCCAAGCAAATGCAGCGTGTGGTGAATTTTGTGATAACAGTGTAATTTTTTCAAACTTCCTAACGATTTCTGAATGTATTTAGAATGGCTGCTTTCTGCAGATTGATGGAAAGGGATTCTTCTAGATCTATTCAGGCTACTGAGGAGATGGTTGGGAATAACACCTGTCGTGGAGAGAACTACAGGAACAACATAAAGTTTATTTGTCTTCAAATTCTAGTGACTCCTTGTTTAACCTCTGAAGCACCGGCTCTGAAGCCTGGCTCGGCGTATATATGCAAATTTTTTCAGTTTTTTTTTTTGTTGTTTATGAGGTAACTGGTTTTGCATAAGAGTATTTTGGAACTATCAAATAAATCCTAGCATCTAAATTAGAAAAACGAGTTTCTCAAACAAATCAAATAGTAGTGTTTGCCGATCCACCCTAATGGCTCCTACACGCAGTGCCGGCGGCGGCATGTCCGCCGGCTTTTGCCGCGCGGCACGTGCCTCCGGTTTTTGCGCCTTCATTTTCTTTGCGTTTCTTTCTGCGGGTTTGTGCGGCATGGCCGGCGGCAAGGCCGGGCAGTACCAGCACTGCGCAGCGCCGGCACTGTGTGTAGCAGCCATAAGCCTATAAATTCCGTTTATTCAACTAGGCCTAGGGTGGATTCACGGACATACGTTTCCGAATATCTACCTTAGGGTGGATTTTTTGGGTTGGATAAACGGAATAACCCGAGCCGACTGAGGATTTTTCCGATCTTCTACTAATTATGTTGACTAAACTATTGAATATTTTCGATAGAATTTTTGTATGCAGAATGGGAACATCATTAGAGACACATCGTTTAATTTATTGTTGTATTGTCGTCTTCACCTTGTATAAATTTAATGTTATGCGTTTTTAGGGTTCCGTACCCGAAGGGTGACAAACGGAACCCTATTCATAAGCCTCCGCTGTCCGTCTGTCTGTCAGCGAGCTCTATCTCATGAACCGTAATAGGTAGGCAGTTGAAAATTTCACAGATTGTGCATTTCTATTGCCGCAAGAGGAACAAATAATAAAATTAAAAAATAAAGGGGGGTCGCCATACAATAAATTTAAATTTTGAAAAAAAAATAATCTGTCCCTGGCATGTGGGGTATCATTGTCTAGAGCTCATCAAGTTAAAAATAAATATAATTTTTATTTGTTTTTATCTTCAAAAATGATGAATTAGGGGGCCGTAGAAGTTGTCTGTTTTAGACCATTTTTGTACGAGCTCTATCTCAACAACTAAACAAATTAGGAATTTGAAACTTGTGTGTATCATGTACCATATACTGTTTATAATCAACAAATACTAAAAACGCCGATTAATAACGTATTTTATATAATATGGGCGATTTACTGCAACTTAAAAATAATATTTTGTATTTCATGCTAATATTATGCGATATAAATTCCACAGATAACTATTTACTAGTCGGAGTAATGACATGGAATTAGTAAGTACCTACTATCATGGCAGCATAATTATACTATTTCGATCATTTAAATTTCGATCATCCAAAAAGGTCTACAAAATAAGCTCTCTTCAAAAGATTTTAAAACCGGCCAGTATTTTTTGAGTTTAAGAACTTTATCGACTTTTTTCAAAGTATCCCTAGACGGTGTTGATGTGTGTACTCGTACCTCATGTTAAAACTACACTCCAATAGACAATAATATTCAGTAACATTGAAATGAATGGTGGTACATACGGGGTACTATTCAGTTACCTTAAACCGTTGTGGATACAATTTCATATTGAGAAAACTTATTTGTGTAAAAATATTCAGCCACGGCGGCCAATCTCAATGGAGACTAGCCTTCGGCGTGGGAGATATTATAGTGCACAAGTGTATGCGCAGACACGAGTGCACTCTCTTCCCTCACTCTCATAGTCCGATGGGATGTGTAAAAATAATTTTTATTTTCGCTTGAGTTTAGATTTCGATATTTTTTTTGTTGGTACATTGGCGTGTGCTAGCTGTCATTATGGCAAATATATTTTATTTAATGTTTTGTGTTGAGTAATGTAAAATATTTGCATACTATTGTATAGAATCAAGTTTTTTTTCGTAACTGAACAGACAGCTGCGCTGCTAGCGAGTTTGTTGCGCCACTTCTTCTTTCCAGCAAAAGCACTAGGAAGTGGTGAAGGGCGGGCGTTTTTGGGGGACTGTCTTATGTTATTTTGACGTTCGAAAAGTGCTGATTCTCAGCCTAGTTTGAATAAATGACTTTTGAATTTGAATTAAGACTATCAAAAATAACGTAATACCTGTATTGACGGAATGTTGTAATTAAAATTTGGCGTACTACTTACATTCTATTTTGTACAATATAGATGTAGCAAGAGAAATCCTTTTATTCATAAGTAACTAGCTTTACCCGGCCCGGCTTCGCACGGTTAGCACTAAGTACTTATCTACGGCGCACGTACCTTTCCTAATTACATATTTCTACCTAATTACCTACCCTACCTACCTACCCTAACTGCTACCTAACCTAACCTACCTACCCTACATATCTACCTGCTTACCTACCACATATACCTATTTCAATCAATCAATCTTCCTAGCCTTTTTCCCAACTATCTTGGGGTCGGCTTCCAGTCTTACCGGTTGCAGCTGAATACTAGTATTTTACATGGAGCGACTGCCTATCTGACCTCCACAACCCAGTTACTGTTACAACACATATACCTATTTATACCTACTAATACTATGTTAGTAGCAAATAAATAACTTTGAATTTAATGCATGTTACTAAAATAAATGAAATAAACTTCTACACCTATAATTTAACACAACAAAATTTTTTCATTAAAATTAGACAATTTCTTTACAAATCTTTGTTTTTTTTATAGCGCCTCTGTTGTTACCTTTACGAAAGTATTACAAAAATGCATAGTGTTAAATCGTACGACATGGTATGGAACCCTTCGTGTGCGAGTCCGACTCGCACTTGACCGATTTATTTTATTTTGTTGAGTTCATTTTCTATGTATGTACCATAAAGGTCTTGTAATACACGCGACCTGTATTTTTTTTTGCTATAGACTTATGTAGTATCTATCGTTAGTTTTTTGTATCAATAATTTTGTATTTTGTCTTCACCCGGTGACTTCCAGTTGAGTGTGTTATGTAATGCCAGTGATTTGTTGTTATATTTGTAACTAGCTTTTACCCGCGGCTTCGCCCGCGTAAAGGTCGGAAAATATCCCACAGGACCGTACTACCGGGATTCAGATTATCCTCTATCCTAACCCAGATCATGGCCTATACGGATTTAGTTAAAAGACCATACGCCTTTCAACTAAATCCGTTCAGCCCTTACGGCATGAAAAAGTAACAGGCACATTTTAGGGTTGCGTACCTCAAAATGAAAAAATGATCTCTTTCAGTCGTCAGTAATTTGACATTCGAAAGAAGAAGACAAAGCTTTGTAACTATACTATATGTTTAACTATACAGACGCTATACAACGTTTATTAGTAAGGAGGTAATGTTTGTAGCGGTTACACCGCCACATACGAACTACGCATGAAAGACATGATGTCACACAAATCCTGCATCGCGCAGTTAGAATTTACCACGCGAACGTCATAGATAAGACTATCCGAAATCAACTTATGGGCAGTTGCCCGCCCGACATAACACCCGTCTTGTCGGAGGATCCTCCCTTTTCTATGGTGGATGAGTGAACTTTACACCCTGTTCCTCATACCACTAAATTGGTGACCCTGAGACTGAACGTCAACGCAGCCTTCGTGCAACTACTTCAGCGTGATGTCATCATCATCAATCCCGCAAGCTTTCGTGAGGCGAGTTACACAGCCAGCCAGCACCCACGGCTCAGCGGGTATCCTGACCACCAGCATGCAGCGAACGCGCATTCCTGGTCAACACCCTTAGACTCATCACCCCGACTCACTGGGGAATCACCGAAATCACCTCAATCACCGCAATCACCGCAATCACCTCAATCACCGCAGACAGTTCCAACTCACTGTGAACTGTGCGGCACCCGGTTCCGACTCACTGGTAGCACAATCACCACAATCGCCACAATCACCGCAGACAGTTCCGACTCACCGTGAACTGTGCCGCACCCGGTTCCGACTCACTGGAACCACACCTTAAATCTCTTAAAAATAAGAGACAACAAAAATAATCACCTCAATCACCGCAATCACCTCAATCAGCTCAATCACCGCAATCACCACAATCACCAAAATCGCCGCAATCACCGCAGACAGTTCCAACTCACTGTGAACTGTGCGGCACCCGGTTCCGACTTACTGGAACCACAATCACCACAATCACCGCAGACAGTACCGACTCACCGTGAACTGTGCCGCACCCGGTTCCGACTCACTGGAACCACACCTTAAATCTCTTAAAAATAAGAGACAACAAAAATAATCACTGATATCACCGAAATCACCGCAATCACCTCAATCACCGAAAACACCGAAATCACCACAATCACCTCAATCACCACAATCACCTCAATCACCACAATCAGCTCAATCAGCTCAATCACCTCAATCAGCTCAATCACCGCAATCACCACAATCACCACAATCGCCGCAATCACTGCAGACAGTTCCAACTCACTGTGAACTGTGCGGCACTCGGTTCCGACTCACTGGAACCACAATCACCACAATCGCCACAATCACCGCAGACAGTTCCGACTCACCGTGAACTGTGCCGCATCCGGTTCCGACTCACTGGAACCACACCTTAAATCTCTTAAAAATAAGAGACAACAAAAATAATCAATAATACATGTGAATTTTAAAATCAACCCCTATTTTACCCCTTTGGGGGATGATTTTACAAAAACGCTGAAAAGCGTAATTCTTTATTTCTTACCAAAAGCATAAATTTGAATTTCCATATCCCCAACTTAGAAATATTGAGTTTCCCATACAAACTTTCATCCCTTATATCACCCCCTTGGGGGTTATTTTTGAGACAAAAAGTACCCTATGTCCTTCTCTAGGATGCCATCTATCTCCTTGCCAAATTTCATCGAAATCCGTTCAGTGGTTTAGCCGTGAAAAGGTAACATACAGACAGACAGACAGACAGACAGACAGACAGAGTTACTTTCGAATTTATAATATTAGTATGGATGTTAGACTCTGTCAGCTCTTGAAATTCCATTTCATCTATTGCTTCTTCTAATAAGCTTTTTAAGCCGTTTCGTTAAGCCTACAACGTTCTCACATTCACAAATTCTTAAAGAAAAGAATCTATATAAATGATAAATGAATTTAAATAATAAAAAAATGAAGACCTATTTAAACCAAATGACATGATTGCAATAACAATTAATCCATACTAATATTATAAATTCGAAAGTAACTCTGTCTGTCTGTCTGTCTGTCTGTCTGTCTGTATGTTACCTTTTCACGGCTAAACCACTGAACGGATTTCGATGAAATTTGGCAAGGAGATAGATGGCATCCTAGAGAAGGACATAGGGTACTTTTTGTCTCAAAAATAACCCCCAAGGGGGTGATATAAGGGATGAAAGTTTGTATGGGAAACTCAATATTTCTAAGTTGGGGATATGGAAATTCAAATTTATGCTTTTGGTAAGAAATAAAGAATTACGCTTTTCAGCGTTTTTGTAAAATCATCCCCCAAAGGGGTAAAATAGGGGTTGATTTTAAAATTCACATGTATTATTGATTATTTTTGTTGTCTCTTATTTTTAAGAGATTTAAGGTGTGGTTCCAGTGAGTCGGAACCGGATGCGGCACAGTTCACGGTGAGTCGGAACTGTCTGCGGTGATTGTGGCGATTGTGGTGATTGTGGTTCCAGTGAGTCGGAACCGAGTGCCGCACAGTTCACAGTGAGTTGGAACTGTCTGCAGTGATTGCGGCGATTGTGGTGATTGTGGTGATTGCGGTGATTGAGCTGATTGAGGTGATTGAGCTGATTGAGCTGATTGTGGTGATTGAGGTGATTGTGGTGATTGAGGTGATTGTGGTGATTTCGGTGTTTTCGGTGATTGAGGTGATTGCGGTGATTTCGGTGATATCAGTGATTATTTTTGTTGTCTCTTATTTTTAAGAGATTTAAGGTGTGGTTCCAGTGAGTCGGAACCGGGTGCGGCACAGTTCACGGTGAGTCGGTACTGTCTGCGGTGATTGTGGTGATTGTGGTTCCAGTAAGTCGGAACCGGGTGCCGCACAGTTCACAGTGAGTTGGAACTGTCTGCGGTGATTGCGGCGATTTTGGTGATTGTGGTGATTGCGGTGATTGAGCTGATTGAGGTGATTGCGGTGATTGAGGTGATTATTTTTGTTGTCTCTTATTTTTAAGAGATTTAAGGTGTGGTTCCAGTGAGTCGGAACCGGGTGCGGCACAGTTCACGGTGAGTCGGAACTGTCTGCGGTGATTGTGGCGATTGTGGTGATTGTGCTACCAGTGAGTCGGAACCGGGTGCCGCACAGTTCACAGTGAGTTGGAACTGTCTGCGGTGATTGAGGTGATTGCGGTGATTGCGGTGATTGAGGTGATTTCGGTGATTCCCCAGTGAGTCGGGGTGATGAGTCTAAGGGTGTTGACCAGGAATGCGCGTTCGCTGCATGCTGGTGGTCAGGATACCCGCTGAGCCGTGGGTGCTGGCTGGCTGTGTAACTCGCCTCACGAAAGCTTGCGGGATTGATGATGATGACATCACGCTGAAGTAGTTGCACGAAGGCTGCGTTGACGTTCAGTCTCAGGGTCACCAATTTAGTGGTATGAGGAACAGGGTGTAAAGTTCACTCATCCACCATAGAAAAGGGAGGATCCTCCGACAAGACGGGTGTTATGTCGGGCGGGCAACTGCCCATAAGTTGATTTCGGATAGTCTTATCTATGACGTTCGCGTGGTAAATTCTAACTGCGCGATGCAGGATTTGTGTGACATCATGTCTTTCATGCGTAGTTCGTATGTGGCGGTGTAACCGCTACAAACATTACCTCCTTACTAATAAACGTTGTATAGCGTCTGTATAGTTAAACATATAGTATAGTTACAAAGCTTTGTCTTCTTCTTTCGAATGTCAAATTACTGACGACTGAAAGAGATCATTTTTTCATTTTGAGGTACGCAACCCTAAAATGTGCCTGTTACTTTTTCATGCCGTAAGGGCTGAACGGATTTAGTTGAAAGGCGTATGGTCTTTTAACTAAATCCGTATAGGCCATGATCTGGGTTAGGATAGAGGATAATCTGAATCCCGGTAGTACGGTCCTGTGGGATATTTTCCGACCTTTACGCGGGCGAAGCCGCGGGTAAAAGCTAGTCTAATATAATAAAAAAAATAGAATATTGTAGGCATATAATGTCAAATAATAAAAAGACTATGTCAAAGAAGTATGTAAGGTAAAATAAAATAATCATCGTAATTTGGAAGCAGTTAATAAACATTTACATAGTTATGCCGTTAATGAGGTACCAGGGAAGCCACATGTTATTGCCAAACTTCCCTGTCTTCAACGTAGTCTTTAATCTTATAATATGCTTTTTTGATAAGGGCACGTGGGATGTGGGTTTTGAACTTTCCATCGCTAAGTTCTGTATCCGACTTTGGTAACTTGTTTTAAAAGCGGATACTGTTCATCGTGTTGCCGCTCCAACCTACTCATCATAACACTGTCGGCGATGACACCTGGCTCGACCTGATCCTCACCTCAAATCCTTCCCTCGTTTCCTCCCATGGTCAACATGACGCTCCTGGCTTTTCTCATCACGACATGATTTTCCTTTCATATATCCTGAAACCTCCCAAACCCAAACCCAAGGTTCTGTACAGGCGTTGTTTTGCGCGCATGAATGTTGAAAAACTCAATGAAGATGTCTCTGTGGTCGATTGGGATCCCATGACGGAAGCCATTTCAGTTAACAACAAGGTTGCTTCAAAGCTGCAAGGAATAGATGATAACTGAGTTTTACTCTTGCATCAGTCGTCGACCTACCTTTCGTGAAACCAAACTGGTGAAAATGTAAAATCCCATAAGAGTTAAAATGTGATACCATCTGGTCTAGCATGATTTTTTCATATATTTTACTTAATGCTGGTAGCACAGATATAGGTCTATAATTAGAGGAATCGCTCTTACTACCCAATTTGAAAATTGGTACTGCTTTACTATGTTTCATTTAATCAGGAAACGTACCGATATCTAAACATTTGTGTCAATGATATCTCCAAGAACCTTAACCGATAAGTCTTGTGTTATGTTTTATAAAATGGTATGCATTATAGTGTATTATATGTTAATACTTTTGAATGCTTTTTTAATTGTGACGATAGAAATGGACTTGAATTCAAAACTTTGAATGTCCATTCAAGGCCGGAGTATGAAACTGTATTAAAACTATACAACGTGTTTTTTTTATATCCCATAACTCTAGCTAGGATATGAATGAGATCATATCAAAGAATCAACTGGCGTATAAAACCATTATATTTATATGAAATATTACTTAATTCAGATTATTTTTGTTCATAAAAAGAAAATAATGTCAACTTCGCATTTTCTTAGCTTTTGAATGAAAATGATTTACTCGTACTTATCAATGAAACTGAGATACACAAATCGAGAGTCTAGTGGTAAATTACCATTAAAAAAAAATGCTAGTTGATTCTTTGACATACCCTAGAGTTATGGGATATAAAAAAAACACCTTGTATAAGGGAGTTGACGAATTGACGACGGTATGGATGAAGATAGTATTGATGGTAATAATGTTCTGGAAAGTGCGTACGATACTGTACTTAGACTCGTAGCCCAACAGGGGTGTCTGTCCTGTTTGTCAGTCCTTCACAATAGGCTCTTGCTGTACCATCTTTGTTGGTGACCCACTCCTCTGTTCAACTCCCCACCGCTGATGGTTCGCATGCTGAGACACTGAGCATCCACACCATATGCGCACTGGCAGTGGCCCCTGGGCAGTGGTCCTATTCATTTCCTTTTTCAACGAGTCTCCATTTTGAGTGGGTTCCTGAGCCACGTTAGGCACGCCAGTAATTTCTCATACGTGTGTCCGTCCCCCAAGTGATTAGATGGTCAATCAGGACGTATGCTTAGGGGGCTTATTATTATTATTGTTGCTTTTACATATCTCGGGATCATGGAATTCCGGTCCTTTGGAAGGCGTACGAGGGGCCGAAGACAACTCGCAGAGGCCTCTTAGACAAATTTTAAATGGAATGAGGCACCAACCGACGATTGACCCTATATGCACTATGCAAGTGCACCCAAGGACAACCCCCGGTTGGTGTAGGACTATTGCAGAAAATGGAAACAAAAAATATTGGGCTATGTGTTTGTGTGGCTACAGTGGATTGGTTACCTAGAACTATGGAAAGTCTAAGTCCCCTGCCTGATCAATATTATGGTATACACGGATACAATGGCAAGGGGTGACTTGCACACTCAATAATGGGCCACCGAAAACTGTCGCTAACAGAAAGTGACGTAGCGACAAGGGGGCAACAAGTCCTGAGGTGATTGAGGAGGAGTGGTATTCCACGGCTTTCAGAACAATCCCAGAGCCCGGAAGATGGTCAAGATCCCTACGAGCACTTAATTGAATACTGCCTTCCTTCAAGCACGTTTGCTCTTGCGAATCTCCACTCAAGCCCGCCAATAAAGGCAAGAATGAGGAATGAGGTGGGAGTTCTGTTCCTCGTCAGTGTTCACTACAGCCGGCCCAAAAAGGCAAGCCAGAGGTGAGGAACAAGACTTCTCCCGGGAGATAGGGTCCGTGGGCACGCTACTGTCCAAAAGCTTGCCACATGCTGCCCTGCGGGTCTCTGTATCCCTCTTGGTCTGACTCCTCATCCTAGACCTGTTCCGGCAAAGTAAACTCTACCGGCACAGACCTAGAGTTCGGAACGCGCAAGCCCCACCACGACGTCAACGTAGAGATACGGCGATGGAGTTATTATTATTATTAATTATTAGTATGTATAATTAAAAACTTGTAGGTAGGTATTAAATACAGTAACTTGTTATAAAATCTTTGGAATTACCTATTAATAACTAAAGTGACTGAAATTAAAACAAAAACTAAAATGTTTCCTGCAAAATAATTAATATAATCTGTCAGATATTTTGGATTTTTAAACAAAAGATTTTTTTTGAGGACAACCGAACAACGAAAATGTATTGTTTGTACAACGTAAATACATTTTTTGTCGTATAGCTAAATGTGGTTTTTTAACAAATTTACAGAAAAACAAAGTAATTAATTACAAATGGGTATTATAAATTTGAAAATAAACCTGTCTGTATATTAACTTTTCACGCCTAAACCACTGAACGAATTTCGATGAAATTTGGCAAGGAGGTAGAATGACATGCTAGGAAATGACAATAGGCTTGTAATTTTTGTTTTAAAATAATCCTAAAGGGGGTGATATAAGGGATGAAAGTTTCTATGGGAAACTCAGCATTTCTTAAGTTAGGGATATGAAAATTTAAAATTATGTTCGTGGCAAGGAATAAAGAATTAAAAATCATCACCCCAAGGGGGTAAATCAGGTGATTATTTTAAAATTTTGCATGTACTATTGAAATGTTCGTGTACTTCATTGAGATAAATAAATAGAATAAATAAATAAATAAATTCTTTCTTCAACAAAAAGCCCCTTACAATATCCTTAAAAACATAAAAAGGCTTAATACAAAGGTCAATATTTACATATTCTGATTTGTAAACCAGATTAGCGAGCACTGCCTCGTGTCACAGTAGGCCGTGTTCTTTAGTCAGGTGTAGGTTCCTGTGACTTAGGAGTCAGTGATTCTCCGTAGCAACAAACCCATATAAATACAATTTGAGTAAATAATTTTACCATGGTATTATTACGCGGTCAATGACTGCGCTAGAGTATTACAAATGGTTATTTGTAAGCGATTTATAAATTAGACATTTAAAATGACAAATCCCTGTTTAAAATCAGCGTGCCGCTTTATTGGCGACATTAATTTAACACACATACACGGTTTCGCGTTTTATGAAGATATTTAAATTTCATTAAATGTTGATTTATTTTCAATTTTTTAAAACAGCTTGTTAGAGCAACCTGTACTTAAAGAACTGTAGCGCAGAGGTCATTTACCGGGGTCATGGATTACATCAATGAAATTAAAACGAATAATGGCAAAGAGTAGGCGAATTTTTATTGTTTTATTCTTTTGTTTTACATATCTCGGGACCATGGGGTCCCCTTTGGAAGGCGTACGAGGGGCCGAAGCCAACTCGCAGAGGCCCCTTAGACAATTTTAAATGGAATGAGGCACCAACCGACGATAATCCCTGTATGCACTATGCAAGTGCACCTAAGGACAACCCCCGGTTGGGGTAGGACTATTGCAGAAAATGCACATAAAATGGCAGGATATACACGGATAAAATGGCAGGGGGTGACTTGCACACTCAATAATGGTCCCCCGAAAACGGTCGCTAGCACAAAGTGTCGTAGCGACAAGGGGGCAACATGTCCTGAGGTGCTTATGAGGACTGGAGCAGTATTCAACGGCTATCAGGACAATCCCGGAAGTACGGTCAAGATCCCTACCAGCATCTTACTGGAATACTTCCTTCCTCCGAGCACGTTTGCTCTTGTGAATCTCCACTCAAGCCGGCCAATAAAGGCAATAATGAGGTGGGAGTTCTGTTCCTCGTCAGTGTTCACTCTAGCCGGCCAATAAAGGCAAGCCAGAGGTGAAAAGACTTCTCCCGAGAGATAGGGTCCGTGGGGTCGCTACTGCCCAACTGCTCGCCACATGCTGCCCTGCGAGTTTTTGTATCTCTCTTGGTCTGGCTGCTTATCCTAGACCTGTACCGACAAAGTAAACTCTACCGGCACAGACCTAGAGTTCGGAACGCGCTAGCCCCACCACGACGTCAACGTAAAGATACGGCGGCTTTATTATTAAGTTTCTTTGAAAATTTAAATTTTTCAATTTACGAATTAGGTATTTTATCTTATTATTTTTTTACGTCTTTGAAATTTCTCGGGACCCTAGGGTCCCGGACCTTTGGAAGGCGTACGAGGGGCCGAAGCCAACTCGAAGAGGCCCGTTAGACGTGTTAATTGAAACGAGGCACCAACCGACGATTATCCCTGTATGCACTGTGCTAGTGCACCCAAGGACAACCCCCGGTTGGTGCAGAACTATTGCAAGATATGGAAACAAGAAATATAGGGCTATGGGTTTGGGTGGCTATAGTAGATTGGTTACCTTGAACTATGGAAAGTCTATCTTATTATAATTATTATGATTACTTACTGTCCACTCGCCCTACCTGTGTTTTTAATGAATGTGGTCATAAGGATTTTCCTCTCTGTCTGTTACCTTCCTTTTTAGTCCATAACGGCCGAATGAATTTGGATGAAAGACATACCGGAAAGGCCAAAACCTGGGCTAGGAATAGGATACTTTTTATCCCAGTAGTTATCCCACGGGAACGTACATTCGATAATTTCCTACAGCCACGCGGGCGAAGCTGCGAGCAGAAGCTAGTAAAATAAATCATTTATCATTTTACAACCCAAACAACAATTATAACGTGTATTAATCCGGTAATTTGTGACAAAATGAGCAAGGAGTGCAAAACCTTTGAGATTTTCTACTGCTAGTTTCCAATGACATAAGGCCTCTGGAGCAAAGTACAGACGGAGGACCTTCAATACCAGGGGCGCAAGGGTGAGGATTTTAGGCTGTGCTTCCTGGATCCTTGGAACGACAACACAATCGATAAACATGTACTTACAGCCAAATATGTACTGCCATAGAAACAGTTTGCCTTATAACTTTAGCTGAAGATTTCAATAAAGTGATGAACATAACATAATGTTATTTATTAAAATAAAAATAACCTTATGTTATGTTATCTTAATAAAGTGAGGTTGACTGTTGCACTTAGTAGTACGAAGATGCAATATCAAACATAATTCAAGTACCTATTATACTAAATGAGTGTAGGTAATTTGTATTAGCAGCGTTTAAAGAAGTTTAGCTTTATCTAGAAAGAAAGAAAAATTGTTCAGTTAGTAGTAGCATCCTGTGGTAACAGTGGTGTTTATTTAAAATGATTTAATAATTACTGTTTATATAGGTAATTTACTGTAAATGGGTTTCCTCGAAGGTTAGGCAGAGGTGCACCTATAGTACACCCACATTCCGCCAGTTATGTTTAAGTCCCATGTAATATGGGGCGAGCTTATTGCCAACAACCGGCCAAAGATCTAGACTCCGGGCTGCTACTGAGTAATTCTTGATGGAAAAAACCCAATAACACTTTGCCCGACCCGGAAATCGAACCCAGAACCTTATGCTCATCAGTACCATTTGCGATACGATTGCAGGAAACCGGCAGAACCAAAAATTCGAAGACATGTGACATCTACCAACCCGCACTGGGCCCGCGTGGTAGATTACAGCCCACTCCCTCTCACAGAGAGGAGGCCTCTGTCCCAGCAGTGGGAACATTAATAGGCTGATTATGTATGTATGTATGGTATGTTTATGTATTTTACTGTGTACATAAATAAATTAATTATAACCTGATTGACAAGAATTTAGAGATTAAAAAGCAGGTTGATAAAAATATTTACATTAATTATGCGCCACAACCAGATTTATCAAAATAGATCAAATCCGATATGTAGATAAATAGTTAACTACATTGTTTTTGCCGGCGTACCGTGGGATTTATTGATATAAATCTTCTATTACCTTAGTCCTTCTTCTTTTCTTTTTTTGTTATTAGTTTAGTTTAGTTTTATTTATTCATAAACAATTTACATTGTGTTGAATCCAGGCATATACACGCAATTTACATACAAATACAAAAAACAAAAATGAATTATTAAAATACAACTATGAATTATTATCCAGTTTTTAACAGTTTCAAATGTGACGTCAAACAGTTATAAAAGTATAAGTATTAATCGAATAATAAAGCTTCGTGCAGACAAGCGCAACGCGACAGCGCGACGTGACACAGGTTAACTTTGGATGTACAGTGGAGTAAAACCACCCCGAAATTTGTATGGATAAAATATCAACTAGTGCCACCTTAACGAAGAATTTTTGTTGGTCTGTTGCATGGGCAGATCCAGGATTTCATTTTGCGGCCATTCTGACAAGGTTTGGCGCTAGGGTTAAAATCACAAGTAAACAAAAAAACTGTTTTTTTTTTAATTTCCAAAAAATTACGTGTTCAGCGTTTTTAGAAATTCAACCCAAGAGTGTAAAAAATTGCATTATTAAGGATTTCTCTTCATTTCAAGGTCCCAGTCCCAAGTGGACGTGGTTATCTGAATGTGTGTTCCAGATTGGCGCAAAAACGACTGAACGGATTTGGATACAATTTAGCACTCGGATTATCCTGGTAGTACCTTCCCGTAGAACAAGTTCCGACATCCACGCAGCCCTGCAACCCAACTGAGGGAAACAAACGGTAATCGCGCTTTTGTACTTCTGCTGTCAGAGACATCGCAGCTGGTAGTAGCAGCTGTATTTCTGTGTGAAAGCTTTTGTAGACAAGCGTGACTTGTCGCGCGAATTGTCGCGCGACACGTCACGAACAATACAATTTCTAAGAAAACTTCAAGGTATAACAATAACCTGGTCTGCACAAAGATTTATCTGGTGTGCCAGAATGCAATTATACGTGCAACAGTAACCCTTCAAAGAGGAACACGGCAACTCTGCTTGGCGGCAGAAATATGATATGGTGGTAATACTTCACCAGACGAGCTAATTCCAACATAATTATGTTTCTTATTTTATTACATGTTTTAGTCGTGCGACTCCTGCTATAAAAAAACCGTAAAAAGTTGACAACGATATCTTGTTTATGCTTTTTTAGGTGCCGGTTTTCTCGTAGTAGGGTTTTAATCTTTAACTATCTTTTTTTTTAAATGCATTGTAGCTATTAATTATAGCTATACCAAGCTTCAAGACAATAGCTGAAGATAGAAGGTGACAGGTGAACACGACTATTGCCCATTTTCGATAAAACTAGGCGAGATTTGTCATGAACGATAAGTAGCCTAAATAAAACTGCGCTGTTGTATTTTAAATTTTCGGTGCTGGGCTGGACGTGGAAAATCCAACAGCTTGATTTTATTTTGGCAGTCATTTAGGTAACGTCTGGTACCTATTATCTGAAGATAACTAAAGGATAGCTGATAGGCACAGAAAGTAGTGGCAGTAGAATCAGCCAAGTGGGAGGAGAGAAGGGAGGCGTTTGCTCTGCAGTGTGTCGATATAAGCAACCAAATAACAACACTTCTCTAACTCAAACTTAAAGCATTTATTTCAATGACTTAAAAACCATTGACAGGAATTTTAGAATTGTTAGAGGAGGAACAAAATGCCACAACACAAGGCATTTATTTATCTGCCAGCCCGTTGGCTGACGACTGTAAATTATTTTATTTTTCAAAATTTAATTTTATTGTATGGCGACCCCCCTTTAATTTATAATTTTATTATTTATAGAAATGCTCAATCTGTGAAATTTTCAACTGCCTACCTATTACGGTTCATGAGATAGAGCTCGCTGACAGACAGACGGACAGCGGAGGCTTATAAAGGAGGGAATAGGGTTCCGTTTGTCACCCTTCGGGTACGGAACCCTAAAAACGGAATGTCGGAATACCCTGTAGAAAGGATTTTTCTTTTCAATTCTCAAAAGTGAAATCAATTTAAAGAAATATTTAGATTTATATGTAAGAAGGTATAAGTTAGGTACTTACATTCATAAATAAAACTTATAAAACCGGTTTGTAAATATTTAGATGCATTATGATGGTATGAAAATAAAGCAGGCACTGTACTCACCACACTTGTAGCCCTCACAAACTCATGTCACAAGATTGACGAAACTACCGTAACTAAGTCAGAGGGACCAGCAGCTTAGTCTTTTATTATAGAGAAGTACGACTAACCTTTTCTCGCGGTTTCGCCCGCGTGGCGGTTGGAAATTATCCACCGGGGAAATGTACTACAGGGATACAAGTATTCTATGTCCTAAACCAGCTATCTAATAACGTAACATATTTTCGTAAACGATTACGACTAATTTATTTCAGTTTGACAGTTCAACAACATTCATTGCGTTATTTACGTTGTTGAGCAGATTTTTTTTTCGTATATGACGCAATGTATTCGCAATCTATTTCAAAACGATTCAGATTCTGATTGATCGTGTATGCTAAATCGTATCGAAATCCCTGCCCGTATGGAGAGAGTAGTTGAATATAGATTATTATGAATGTTAGTAAGAAAATCATTCTTTTAACTTAAATTTTTTCTTCAGAATAATTTCAGTTAAATTATTTAGATTTTCACCTGCTTGGATGTTGAACGTTATCGAACGTACGTACGTTCCCGTGGGATAACTACAGCGATAAAGAAGTATCCTGTCCTGACCCAGTACATGGCCTAACCGGTAGGTATGCCTTTCATCCAAGTCCATTCAACCAATAAGGAGTAACAGACAGACAGTTAATAAATACAAATAATCTTTTTTATGTAAGTGTTAAACAGGTATTTAATGATTCGAACAGTCTTATTCCTAATTAATTAGTTCAAATGCTTGATAAACCTATAGAACCTTCGATAAAATTTTGTATTCATAGACGATTCATGAACGTTACGATTGCTAATATGTCGTTATAAATTAAAATGTTGCCATTTTAAATGAAGTCATCCAACAAATTCAACCTAAACCAACACATCGAATCGTCAAACGAGAACGTTTGTCTACGCACCAAATAATTGTCACAATACATATTATTACGTACTGTAAACTATTTTATTGTCTCAGTTTCGACACTTTTGTCAATGAATTTGGTATTGAAGCGACGAAAACTTTTGAATAATTAAGGCTCGTTTAGAGCAGTGCGACGCGACTATCTAAAATATCTTACAGAAAAGAATTACATGAGGCACAGAGGGCAAACGAAAAAGATAGCGGGCTACTACTGAGCAATTCCAGATGGAAAAACTCAATAACACTTCGCCCGACCCGAGAATCGAGCCCCGGACCTCATTTTTAACCCCCGACGGAAAACGAAGGGGTATTATAAGTTTAACGTGTGTATCTGTGGCATCCTAGCTACCAAACGCTTAAACCGATTTTGTTTTGTTTGAAAGGTGACTTGATCGGGAGTATTCTTAGCTATGATTCAAGAAAATCTATTCAGCCGTTTGAAGATTATCAGGTCTTTTCTAATTGATGAATGGATTTGAGCATCTTCCACAGGTCTGATTGAGTAAAAATTTGGTGGTCTGTTACTTCAATGGTATTAGAATAACATAGTAACCTTGAACTGATGCTGTAGCATTACCTGGCAGGATACTCAACTCTTCACCAACTTACAGCAGTGGTATCGTGTTTGGGCTCAATGGAATGGTCTCAATAAATAGGTTATAGATATACATTTATCAGGGTCTGATGATGGAGATGCAAAAATAAATCAGGGTAAATTAGTAACTAACTTGACTGTGGGAAAAATACGTACAGCTAGATATAAGCGAGGCACGTGTCGATCGTAGCGTATGTACTAGTAATTAGTATACAAGAAAGTTTAAAAAGCAGAAAATAAAACTTAAATTTAAAATTTAAAAAACCCGCGATGCGATGACAGAATATTAACTTCAAATTATATTAAACTTAACTTAACTACTTATTTTGAAATTTTTTACAGGATTTTGTTTGTGTCGGGGGTTTTATTTTTTAATTTAATCAGTAGTAGGTACCGCTTGCGGACCAAACCAACGAGGCAGTCGAAATATTTTTGTAGGTACAATCTACGACGTAAAATGTATTTATAGTGGCGCATTATAGATCTTCTTCTTCAATCGGTCCCTCATTATGGAGGATCGTGGTCACTGGATCCCTTATACGGATAATCAGCCTCCATCGGTTCCGGTCCAAAGTTGCCATCACCGCCTGCTGAAAGCTTCAGGACGCAGCTCATTGTCCTTGGTCGGACCATCGTGTTGGCGACCGGCCTCGTGCTCTCTTTCCTTCGCTATTGCCAACAATGACCAGCTTTTGAAGGCTATCTCCCCTTCGCATTATGTGGCCGAAATATATTAGAATACGCTGTAGACAAACTGTAGACAATCGGGTCTTGATGTCGAGTTGGGAAAGGATAGACACGTTTGTGCGTTTGGCTGTTCATGGAATGGCCATTATAGATAATATAGAATCTAAATTATAACCTGAATAACGTGAATTTAGAGATTGAAAAAAACATTATTATTTAAATATTTACGACACTAATATGCGCCTCAAGGACATTTATCATAATAAAAAAATCCGCTGCATAGATAAATACATTGTTTTTTCCAGCGTACCGTGGGATTTATAGATATAAATCTTCTATTAAATTAGCCTTCTACTTTTCTTTTTTTTTAATTTAATGGATAATAAAATAGTAACGAAGACGTTTTACGTTTGTTTGTCTGTTTGTCTGGATGTACGTTCCGGATTGGTGCAAAAACAGCTGAACGGATACAATTTAGCACACGGATTATGCTACGTTGGCATGGGACATGTTCCGACATCCACGCAACCCTGCAACCCAACTGATGGTAACAAACGGTAATCGCCCCTTCTGGACTTCTGCCATGTCAGAGGCATCGCAGCTGGCAGTGGCAGCTAAATTTCTGTGTTATCTGGAGTGTTAGTTGTGCAATTATACGTGCAACAGTAAACAAACAGTTCAAAGTGGAACACAGCAAGGGTGCTTGGCGGCAGAAATATGATATGGTGGTAATACTTCACCAGACGCGCTAACTTCGACATTATTATGTTTTGCACGACTCGTAATGCGAAGCATTAGAGTGTGCTCTACGATCGAAAAATATTTTTTGCCCCATTTCTGCAACTGTTTTTATTGTTACACTCCTGCTAGTACACAGAACCTACTTAATTTATATACCATTGTATAAATAATTAAATGGAGATTAATACTGTATTTTTTACCAATTGATTTAATGCAGCAGAAATGAAAAAAACATCAAAATAGTTGAAAAAAAAATCCTGTCCGTCAATTTATGAACCTTGAAAACATTGTAGCTTGCGATAAAATCAATTAATTGAGACAATTTTTTTTTATACATTGGTTTCGGCCATAGAAGGAACCCTATTGAAAATGGCTTTTTTATTCAAAGTAGTTTAATTATAATTAATAAAATACTAACTAAAATATAATATCTTTATCTAAATATTTCCAACCTTGACTTAACGTGTTGCCTAGCAACCGCCAAGTAAATATCTTTGTAAATAGTCTTTGACATTATAAGGATTGCGAGGTTAGAAATTTACCCATATTGATGGGTAAAACAGCAGTCAAAACATACTTCATGAAAAGTGATAAATTGTAAATTTTTGTTAGAAACTATGTTTTGAATTTCTTTTTCGTTTATGAATGTGTGTTATGAGGCAAGCACTTTTGGAATTTCCAACCTATTTTATTTTATTACATGTCTTAGTGACGTGCGACTCCGGCTATACAAAAACCGAAAAAAGTTGACATCTTGTTTAGGTATACCTTTTTAGTTGGCGTTTTAGTCGTCGTTGTGTTCTAGTTTTTAATTAACTATCTTTTATTTTAATGCATTGCAGCCATTAATTATGGCCATACATCTACCAAGCTTCAATAGAATAGCTGGTCGGTCATGCAAGTCTGCTACGTGTCGGTTGAGCTACGGGCGACCATGCATGGAATTTCACGGTAGATAAGACTAGACGAGATATGAAAGACAGCCTAAATTAAACTGCGCAGTGTGCTGTTAGATTTTCAATTTTCGTCGCTGAGCTGGACGTGGAAAATCCAACTGCTTGATTTTATTTTCGAAGTGCTTTAGGTGACCTAATGTTGTATGGATCGTATATACTATCTTATGCATTTACTAAAAAGCTGTTATTTTGACAAACAGACACTTCAATTTTATTTATTTGTATATAGATTTTTATTTTAATATATAATATGTAGGTAGGTATTGGTACTTACATTCTTAAATAAAACTTATTAAACCGGTTCTTAAATATTTACGTTTAGTCCACTCTCGACCCCTCGACCCCTAAAAAAGATTTGTTTATTTGTTTCCACTCAACCCTTAAACATAGTTCACACTCGACCCCCAGGGGTCGAGACTGAATATTTATACAAAGGACAGGCATAGCTCGTCCACTTTCATCCCCTAGTTCGGTAACTACCTAAAAGTAATATTTTGGTACAGTAAGCTACAGCTACTAATGGCAAAATTCGGAAACTGATATAAAAAAATAATTACGAGCAATTAATACCACCGCCAATATGATGTTCCGTTTTTGAAATTTTTGAAGTGAAACATTCTTTAGCGGCGTTGTGCACTTTTTTTGGGATGGTAAAAAAGGTTAAACTCGCATCAGGGTACGTGACCTGGGGTCTACTCCCTAAGTCCGTCAACGAAAAGACGGGCCCGTCCTAAAGCAGTCCGAAACGATGGCGTGTACCCTACTCCCTATTGATTTCGGATTCATGAGCTTCGAACGGAATCATAGACAATATTTGTGTGCCAATGATACATGACGGTAGAGTTGCGCTATTTTACCGGTTGATTACCGGTTTACTTATTTTGTGGTTTTCATGCTTACTATACCAAAACTAATATTGTTATCGTCAGAAAACTACCACATTTTCAATAATTTAGTTTTTATTACGTCTTTAGTTGAACAATTGAATTATTTTCTTTCTTGACAAAACAAGTGTCAAATTCAACTTTTCGGACGGGCAAAAACACATCGGGAGTAGGGACAACTGTCAAATCGTATCGTCATTTAGTCTTAGTTCGGACTTCAAACTAATCGTATGTCCGTAGGTGTTAGGGAGTAGGAAACGCCCGTAACTAAGCCCGAAACGACGGACTTCGTGCTTAGGGAGTAGACCCCCTGATCGAAAATTCGTAAGACGGAGGGAGAGTAGAATTTGTTAGTAACCTAACAAAAAGTACCAGGCTTGCATGAATTCAAGATAGTATTTCAATCATTAGACGTTGTGCACAATATCTGAGCAGTAACCTAACAAAAAGTACTAAGCATGCATGAATTCACGATAGTATTCAATCATTATGTTATGCTACTAATAGGATTTGGATGAGGCAGACAGATAGTTTATTACCACGATTAACATAATATTATAGGATACTGTTTTCACTTCCATCGGCAGTCCCCGAAGACTGCCCCTCATGTTTTTTTTTTGACGTAGTATTGATTACCTTCCAGAAGCAGTACACGTCCTCCTCTGTGGGAAGTTATACATTTTAAATGCACCCTATTATCACTTGTAGTCGGTATCTATCAGACATGTTTGCAAATAGAAATTTTGCATGCACCAATAACTACTAAAACGCAAACGATTTAATACAAATTAGTGTCTTCGTGGCGATGAGCTACAATTATTTCTGTCAAAAAAATGCTCGCTCGGTAAATTATATTGAGGGTATTTTAGTTAAATAGTATGCAACTATAAGGTAGACTGATGACTGTACTTTGGGGGTCGAGAGGAAACTAAAACTTAGCTGGAAAATAAAATCCACTCTCGACCCCCAAGGGTCGAGAATAAACTATAGTTAGGGATCCAGTGGACACATTTATTGGGGGTCGAGGGGGCGAGAGTGGACTAAACGCATTCATGGTGACAACAAGAAAATAAAGCAGGCACTGCACTCACCGTCTAATTAATGCATTCAAGGACACTGAAGGAAACACAACAATGTTTTATTGTTTTAGGAGCTCTGGGCGTTTCGTGTCCTGAAAGTCTTAAAATATCGTTAAATAAGCACCTTTATAGAATTATTATTTTGACGTTGTAGCACTCACAAACTCATGTCACAAGATTGACCACACTACATGAACTAAGTCAGTGTGAACAGCAGCTTAGTCTTTTATTATAGAGACTATTTTATACTAGCCTTTGCCCCCGGTTCGCCTGCTTGGAGGTCGGAAATTATCCACCGGGAAAGTACTACAGGGTTTAAAAGTATCCTATGTCTTAGGACCCACCTATCTAATTACGTAACATACTTTCGTAAACCATTAAGACTAATCTGTTTCATTTTGACAGTTCAACAACATTTATTGCGTTATTTACGTTGTCGAGCAAATTTTTTTTCTTACTTATGAAGCAATTCAAAACGATTCAGATTCTGATTGATCGTGTATTATTCAATTAGGGTACAGGTCACGTTCCACTTGTGTGCCAAATCTCATTGAAATTCTTGCGGAGAGAGTAGTTGAAAATAGATTGTTAGAAAATCATTCTTTTATCTTTAATTATCTTATTTTTTTGCAGTCACTTGTGGGATGGCTCAGCAAAATGCCATCTTGCTGCACTTGACTCGGTGGAACGCAGAGCACAGAGGCATATAGGCGACGAAAGGTTGGTGGCTAGGCTTCACAGCCTGGCTCATCAGCGTAATGTTGCTTGCCTGTTGGTCTTCTACAGACTGTACTTCAGAGAGTGTGCGCAGGAGCTCCACGATCTGATCCCACCATCGCCCTTTTATCACCGGAAAACCAGGCATACTGCAGGATACCATCCGCACTTGGTTGATATCCCGTCCAGTCTTACTCAGCGCTTCTCCTCTACATTTATAATACGCACAGCCAAAGTGTGGAACTCTCTGCCAGCGTCTGTGTTCCCTTCCACATATAACCTGTCTGCCTTCAAAGCAAGAGTGAACAGGTACCTCTTGGGTCGCTCATCCATCGCTTTCCATCAGGCGAGATCAAGAGATCAAGAGCAAAACCATTCAGCAATAAAAAATAAAAAAAATCTTATTCTTCGGAATAATTTGTTAAATTAATTAGGTATATTTTCGCTTGCGTGGATGTCGAAAATTATCAAACATACGTTCCCGTGGGATAACTACAGGGATAAAGAAGTATCCTACCCAGGTCATGGCCTAACTGGTACCTATGCCTTCGATGCAAATCCATTCAACCATTTAGGAGTAAAAAGGTAACAGACAGACACTTAATAAAATACAAATAATCCTTTTTTATGTAAATGTAAACAGGTATTTATGATTCTAACTAAATGACTAACTGAAAAATTATAATAATTAATTTTAATATTATCTCCTTTAAGAGGTAGTTATTGCCAGTGACCTTGAATGGTTAGCTTGCATGTTCTGTTCTAAGCTCACGTAACGTCTACGCGTTACGTCCAGTCAGTAATAGAACTCGCCCATCAATGAGCGCTGTCCCAAATTACACACATTATTAATTTATTATACATAAAACAAAAGGTATTTTAATAAAACACGTATACTAAAAGATCAATAATTAAATTATCTTTAAAATGGTGAAAGTTTCAGAAAAATACGCTTGATATATTTTGCGTGATTCTCAGTTTTTTATCCGACATAACTTTACAAATTAATTTCACTATGTAATTTAAACATAATCTAAGATATTCCTTTATTAATTAATTAGGCGAAAACCTTTGATTTAACATTTTTTTCAAATCATTAAGGGCCTTAGTCTCGTTTAGTACCGTAAAACGGTCACTTTAAAAGCTATCTTCTCCTTAACGGCTTAGTTAAATGATTTGAAAAAAATATATGTTTGCTATAGATTCATCTACAACATATCTGAAACCGGGTTTTTTCGTATGACTAATACTTTTGCCTTAAAAAAATATTTACCATAACGCTATTTTTGGCTAATATTCCTAACTACTTCTAAACGGCTTTGACGATTGGAAAAAAAATTACACTGAAAAATTGTTGATTAAAGGTACTACAAATTTGAAACTGCATTTGTAAATCAATCAATATTTGTTAAACAAAATGTCCCCATTTAGAGATAGAGGTTCAGAGGGGCTCTGCGCGGGACGCGGGCGGCAGTCGCCCGTGAGCATTGAGACGGGATGGCTGTGTCGCTCGCTGGTCCGCTCCGGCTATCGACCGAGTATGCGCATACGTATGTGTTAGTGCGAATATTTATGAACTTATTGTATTAGTGTGCGTTTATAGACGAGCTTGCTGCAGAGAGTCCAAATCGATTGTGCGCGTAGGCGCTTTATTGTTGAGTTGTTCTTTGATGTACAATTATTAATACTTTTTTACATTGACAATTACATACAAATTAACAATTTACAATATAAACTAAAAAAATGTAAATGTAAAATATAACATAACATCACGACTGTATTCCCTGAAGGGTTAGGCAGAGGTGTACCTATGGTGTTAAAAAATTTACTTTAGAAACTTTAAGAGGTGTTTTAGACCATCGAACTGAATAACTTTTACTTTGGGAAATACATTGATATCGCGAAAAAAATAATCTGTTGTTCCATAGTAAACTTTAATACCTACTGTTCTAAACTGTATGGGACAGCTGTTTTTTTTTTCGCGATTTCAAAGTTAAAGTAAAAGTTATTCAGTTTGATGGTCTAAAGCACCTCTTAAAGTTTCTAAAGTTAATTTTTTTTAAATCACTAAAATTTGTTTAGTCCTGTCAAACGAGCATTTCCCATTCTGAAATAGACTAAGGTGACACAACTTAACTATATTTTAGTTTGACAGCACTAAGATTGCACTGAGTTATTAGTTTAGTGAAAATGGCAATTTTGCTATTCTGAATTTGACGTTTTTCACCTAAAAATTTAGATTATCCAACTAAATCAGTCTATTTTTAAACGCGATTAAAAAGGAGTGGAATAAAATTAGTTGGCATGAACACACACTTCACACACTTCAGCTGCAAAAACTGTATCTTTTTTTTTATTTTGCTTATATCTCGAAAACGGTGCGTCCTAGCGCAAAAATAATGGAAATTTCGACCCCCTCTGCGACCCGTAAACCCATATGCCCCTACTCATAGGTAATATTGAATCATATTTTCTATACAAAAAGTTTAAAATTCCATACAAAACACGTCAAGGCTGCCCCCACCGCGCGCCTCTGTCTCTAAAAAAATTCACGGGGTAGAGCAAACAAGTACCACGTCGGTCGCGACGTGACTGTCAAATTCAATTTTAGATGTGTCAAAATTATTTTTTAATTTTAGCTTTTAGATTCTCATAGCCAAAAGTAAGGAATTTTAGTCGTAGTTTAGTTAGTTTAGTTCGGTGTACAAGAGAATCGGCACCAAATATTTTCTTAAGTTACGTAGGTAAGAAGGTTAAGAAATAAATCTTGATTGGTGCCGATTCTCTTGTGCACCGAACTAAACTATCACTAAAATTACTTGCTTTTTGGCTATGAGAATCTGAGATTCTGCAAAAAAATATCTCTAAATTAAAAAATAACTTTGACACATCTAAAATCGAATTTGCGTCGCGAACTCGCGACTCCACGTGGTACTTGTTTGCTCTACTCTGTGAATTTTTTTAGGTCCAGAGGCGCGCAGGGGGGCAGCGTCGACGTGTTTTGTATGGAATTTTTAACTTTTTGTATGGAAAATACGAAAATTTGTTACCTTTGTGTTGGGGTAAAGGGGTTTAAGGGTTTCCTAAATGGGGTCGAAATTTTCATTATTTTTGCGATAGGACGCACCGTTTTCGAGTTATAAGCAAAATAAAAAAAAAGATACAGTACTGTTTTTGCACCTGAAGTGTTGGTGTGAAGTTTAGTTCATGACAACTAATTTTTATATTCCATTCCTTTTTAATCGCGTAAAAAAAATAGTCAAATTTAGTTTGAATAATCAAAATTTTTAGGTGAAAATCGTCAAATTCAGAATAACAAAATTCCCTGTTTCACTAAACTACTAAGTTAATAACTCATTGCAATCTTAGTGCTGTCAAACTTCGGTGGCAGTGACCTCTCGCGTCCGGCCCTGGTCCAGGCCATGGTGCGGAGCGAGAGGGCATGGCAAGCCGTCACCTCCTTCTGCGAAGCAGTAATGCTCGCGAAAGAGGAGGCGGAGTGCGCGAGGGAGTGGCAAAGGCCGCGCCCTACCAGCCCTAGCCGCCGCCGCCGTAGGAGACGTCCCGGGCGTCGGGAATTGACTGCGACTGGACTGGAAAGGGCTAGGCATCAACATCAATGGCGAGTATATCACTAACCTTCGGTTTGCCGACGATATAGTTATCATGGCTGAGACCATGGAGGACCTCAGTATAATGCTCGATGACCGCAGTAGAGCCTCCAAAAGAGTGGGTCTTAAAATGAACATGGACAAGACAAAGGTCATTGTCAAATGCCCATGTAACACCCGCCCTCATAAAGATCGGTGACGCTACGCTCGAAGTTGTAGACGAGTATGTTTACCTAGGACAAACTGTCCAGCTAGGTAGGTCCAACTTCGAGAAAGAGGTCAATCGTCGAATCTGACTCGGCTGGGAGCGTTCGGGAAACTATGCAATATCTTCTCGTCCCACATACCACAGTGTTTCAAGACGAAAGTCTTTGACCAGTGCGTGTTGCCAATGATGACTTATGGCACTGAAACGTGGTCGCTCACAATGGGTCTTATCAGAAGGCTTAAAGTCACCCAAAGAGCAATGGAGAGGGCTATGCTTGGAGTTTCCCTACGTGATCGAATCAGAAATGAAGAGATCCGCAGGAGAACCAAGGTAACCGACATAGCCCGAACAATTGCCAAACTTAAGTGGCAATGGGCAGGACATATTGCTCGCAGAACAGATGGCCGATGGGGCCGAAAGGTTCTGGAGTGGCGACCACGTACCGGAAGACGTAGCGTTGGAAGGCCTCCCACAAGATGGACCGATGACCTAGTAAAGACCGCAGGAATTCGCTGGATGCGGGAAGCACAGAATCGGTCGAAGTGGCGATGCTTGAGGGAGGCCTATGTCCAGCAGTGGGCGTCTTTCGGCTGATATGATGATGATAATGATGATATGCTGAGTTATAGGGGTTTATGGATTTCATAAAGGGGGACGAAATTCACATTATTTTTGCGATAGGACGCACCATTTTGCGATAAGAAAAACCTTCTCCCATCACACATAAAGGCAATGCTTGTACAGTCCCTAATATTTCCCATAATTGACTATGATGATGTGTGTTACTATGACCTGAATGCAGATCTTCTCAATAACTAGACCGCCTTCTTAATAACTGCATTCTGCATGTTTCGTTTTCTCCTCTTCTGATCGTTATTTCTCCTCTACCGATCGTTATGTCTCCTGACAAAGTTTATTCTGTTTATTATGTATAATATGTATTTATTAATTATAATTTATTCTTGTATTTTTTTAGTTATTTTCGTGTTATCAATTGATTGATTGTGTATTACGTAATTAGGGTACGGGGCACGTGCCCCGGGCGACACCGTTAGGGGGCGCCAAATTCGAGCATGACAGACAAGTGCACCACCCAGCGCACCGCAACTTTGCAACAAATGAGACGCGCAACAATTATAATCTTTCTCTGAGGGTGGTGCACTGAGGAAATTACTGATTAGCGTAGGTTTAGGTCGTCAAACGGTCTGAGCGGGTTGTGAGTACTTGTGAGCGGGCGCAGTTGTATTCTACCAGGAACTCGATGAGCGTTTCTGTGGTCTATTTCTTAAGTTTTGCGGTGCCGGGCGTCTTGCTTCAACGCCGACGACGCCTGTGACACGACTTACTTTAACTTTTACCACAGTTTTGGCGCCCCTGTTGGATTGGCGCATTTTCGATCGATTTTTGATTAATGTGTTTATTATGCCTAAATTTTCGAGCTCGCTTCGCTCGCTCTTGCAACCTAGTAAAGTAACTCCTAAAGCAAAAATCCAACTTATCTCAGGCAGAGTGAATAAGGCTAATCAAAATAAATGTCTGACACGTACTAGTATATTTAAAAAAAAAACGGTTTTTTTTTAAGAAAAAAAAAAACGATTCAGGGTCAGGCGATAGGTTTTGCCCCGCCTCGAAAGATCCGTTCCGTTCTAGATCCGGGGCTGCCCCTACCAAATATCACTCAACGCGCTTAAAGAAGTTTTTCCTAAAAAAAAAAACTATGATACCTACAAAAAATTTCTACAGTCAAAGGCCGATTCTCTTGTACACCGAACTAAACTAACTACAATCACTAAAATTCCTTACTTTTGGCTATGAGAATCTTAAAGCCATTCTGACAAAAAAAATCTCTGAATGAAAAAAATATTTTGACACATCTAAAATCGAATTTGACAATCGCGTGACGACTCCACGTAGTACTTGTTTGCTCTACCCCGTGAATTTTTTTAGAGCCGGAGGCGCGCAGGGGTTGGCAGCCTCGACGTGTTTTATATGGAATTTTTCACTTTTTGTATGGAAAATATGAAAAATTATTAACAACATGTTGGGATATAGGGGTTTAAGAGTTTCCTAAAGGGGGTCGAAAATTTCATTATTTTTGCGATAGGACACACCATTTTCGAGATAATATAAGCAAAAGAAAAAAAAATACGATACTGTTTTTGGACTGAGGTCGAAGTGTTGGGGTTTTAGTTCATGCCAACTTACTTTATTCCACACGTTTTTAATCGCGTTTAAAAATAGTCAGATTTAGTTGGATACACCAAATTTTTAGGTGAAAAACGTCAAACTCAGAATAGCAAAATTGCCATTTTCACTAAACTAATAACTCAGTGCAATCTATTTTTAGTCTAGTTTAGAGGCATTTCTGACAAGAGAATCGGCACCAAAATATAACTAGCAGACCCGGTAGGCAGACGTTGTCATGCGACAACAGCGCCTCCCAACAGCGCGTCCAACTATAGCTAAGAACCATCCAAGTGACACAAAAAGAATTGAAAAAAAAACATCTAAATCAGTCAAGCCATTTAGCATAAGAAGAATTACAAACACACGCACACCGATATTTTATTTATTGCCAGGAATGTTCTTAAAAAACAAACAAAGTATTTAAAATAATATGCGGGTCAAAATATGGTAGTCGGCGTACAATTTCAGATTTGCCTACGATTTCTTCTCTTAGGATTAGGAATCTTAGGCAAAAAATGCGACATACGTGCGCATGTCTGCGCCTTTGTCTAGTCTTTGATCGTCGTTTTAGTGTAGTGCGCCACCGTTGCACGTTTTACGTATTGGAGAGTAGGGCGTTTAGCTCCGCCCACATGCACAAGGTCAGTGAGCCTACTATACACCTTAACAGTACTCATTTCGACGTGATCTTCAGTATAAAATCATTAAAAGACGGTTATCGTCGCCTTAATTAGAAAAACTCTAGCGCCGCCATTGACATTGACTTGTCGGTTTTTCTTTATAAAATTGTCAATGATCCTTTACGTCCTTGGTTGACGCTGTTTCGGAAAAAGTTGCGAGTGGTACGCCAATTCTAATACACATTGAAATGAAAATCGCGAATGACGTTATCGTGAACACGATGATGCAAAAAACTTTTTGAATATTACGCTAGTATCGAAATACACTGATGCGATAATTTGTCTAGGAATTGAACTCACGAACTAGTGATTACCAAAAACTTCCTAAGCTACAAAATTCAAAATTCAAATTCAAATTCAAAAGTCATTTATTCAAATTAGGCTGAGAATCAGCACTTTTCGAACGTCAAAATTACATAAGACAGTCCCCCAAAAACGCCCGCCCTTCACCACTTCCTAGTGCTTTTGCTACGATAATAAAACTAAATACAATATACAATAACTTAAACGTATCATGTTGTCAGTCCCATATAATCTTCCCAGACAGTCAATATCCAGACTTTTTGAACTTGTTCTTAGTTCCCTGCCAAAATTCAAAGCACTCTTACGCAAATTTTGTATTTACTGTAACGTTGTGCAACTGAATAGTCGAGTGTTACTATCTATCTAATCTAATTATATGTATAAACTTGTCAAGCTGTTTCTATTATATCTACCTAACTACCTACCTATCTCTTAGCAGCCTGCGCAGCCTACCCTGTGCAGCCCTAGCTGCTACACGGTTTTTGTGTCAGTCAATTAATTTATTTCTTTTAGTTTGCAGACCTTTCAGACCGTGTTGTTTTTTAATTTAATTCATATTTTTTTAATACTACCTTATATTATAAGAGCGAAAGTGAGTTTGTGTGTTACGTTTTCACGCTAAAACGGCTGAACGGATTTGGATGAAATTTGGCCTGGGTTAGGACATAGACTACTTTTACTTTACTATACTTTACTACTATCCTGGATCGCAGACGAAGTCGCGGGCATGAGCTAGTTATGTATAACTTTAGAAGATGTTGATTTAATTATGTATGTGAATGTCGAGTAGGTATTCCTTTATTGGTCTGTAACTCTACATCAGGACGAATATCTATGACTTTTTATTAATTAATGTAAAATGTAAAATTTATTTAAAATGGGTAGGTACGCCAACAGTATATCCTATGTTAAATAAATGAATGAATACCTATATGCTAGCCTAGTTATTTTATGATTTTAAATTGTAATTACTTTTGACCGAGTGGGCCGATTTTGATGAAATAAAAACTAAAATAAATACCTAAAGATAGACTCTCACTGTTTTTCAATCCCCTAAATCTCTTAAAATTAGGTACACAAGTCATTTCAATATTACAGGTCCGATAAAAAAAAAACATCCTCTGTTTTTCCCCCTTTATTTCTAACCATAAGCATAATTTTCAATTTCCATAACCCTAACTTAAGAAATGCTAAGTTTTCCATACACACTTTCATCCAATTCCCTATATCAGCCCGTCCAGGATAATTAAAGCAAGCAAAACAATTAAAGAAAAATACTAATTTTGAGTTTTAAACGCCAGACGTCTTCGGACAAAGTTGGGCAGTCTTGGTAATAATATAGAATCACAGGGTCGACGACATACATATATTTGCAATTACAGAAACAGGATGTAACGATTCTATGATCGACGCGGAGATTGTACCACTAGAATATCAATGTAACGAGGTGACAAAAAAAATCACTCGATTTTAATCACCGATTAATATTTAATTTTTTTTTAATGACCACTTTTGTTCACCAGTGTTCTTTACTACTACGTATTACTGGAGATGTCGATTTGTCCACTAATAAATTGAATTCGTGTGAATCGCCTCGAGAAAAACTAATGTTTATTAAAATGGTCGATTCGTCCGGATTCGTACGAGTTAATTCTGGCGAGTCACCAATAAGCGGCCAGTGCATGCATATCGCCCCCCACTCGGGATAATCCTGCAAATCAGCGCAAGCGCCTTATACTACCCACCACCGGCCGTTGTTTCCGTGACTCCACACCGTCAGCTACCCGTCAGCCAAATAAAACCGCAATGGAACTTTAATAAAGCATATTATTATATGTATTATAAACATATATTTTTTATTATTTTAAGCATGTTTATTTTAAGCATATAATATATTATTATTTATTTGTATACGTATTAGTTATTTATTATATCCCTCACTGGCCTCTGTCGACTGGAATCCGATTTATAGCATGCAGCAACCAAAACAAGCTTTTGAGTATTTTTTACAATGTTTTCAATAGTGAAGTTGAAAATTGTGCATCCTAAAAAATACCCAAAACCAGTAAATCGTAGGTATTGCTATACAGAGTGATAAACAAAAGACTTCATAAGCGTACACAAATCCTCAAGATCGAGTTCAGAGTAACTTAGCAAAGGAGGAAAGAGCAAAAATTAAAAAAAAAAACTCATAATTTGTTGCTAACAAAAAAATTGGTTGCTGAACCGATATCAGCAGGAAAAATAGCAACATAATGAGATACTTAGTCGAAAAAAAAAGAGACCATTTTTTTTTTTTACTTTTTGCCCATTTGGCGGTGCCAGTTTTTTGGAGCTGATCCTAAGTCTTTTTGGGATTATTTTAGGGCAAAAAGGGATCCACTAAATGTCACAATTATGAAAGAGGGGGCAGTTTTATCAGACCAAGAATGTGTGGCGTAATCTGCGAATTATTTCTATTCATGAGAAGCCGGCGCGGCTTGACGTGAACGAAGCGGTGAAGGCCCGGGCTGCAAGCAGTGCGCATGTGTACATCCCACGACTGACAGTCGACCAAGTTTGAGCTGTGCTTGCTCGGCTCAAACCCATGCGCTCAGCAGACCCGGATGGTATACCGGCATTTATTATGCCAGATTGCCGCTCGGTTTTAGCAGAGCCGCTCGTACACAATCATGATTAACTTGTACCTTGAGTAAAATCGTACTTCCCAGAACGTATGAAGGTCAACCGCGTATTTCCCACACCAAAAGCCCCCTTTTGGCGGAGCAGTAGTCGAATCTTTTAGACCGGTGGCGATTCTGTCGAAACCAGCGAAGGTGTTTAAGTCTACTATTCAGCGAGATGTCCAGGAGCAAGTAGCATCGCAACTGTCAGACGCCCAGCACGGCTTCCGACCAGCACGTAGCACGACCAGCAACCTATTCAATGCTGTAATAGATTATAATAATTTATCTATGGTTTAAGAATTGAATGTTATGGGTCTGTGGTAAGCCCTCTCTCTGCATCCTGGAACTGTACTGTAGCAATGTCGTAGCTTACAAAATTATAATAAAAGTGATTTAACTACAAAAATACAAAAATACAAAAATACAAAATACAAAAAGTTTTATTGGCAAAGGAAAAGTGTATGACATACAGTGATCTTACATGGGTACAATTAAGTTTATATTTTATATAGGTACATCACACAGTGTTTGGTTTGACCGTTGACCCCCAAACTAAGCAGGGCTTGTATCTTGGGGGTCAGAGTGCGATTGAGCAGAAATAAATATGTCAGGTTACAGGGCAAGTTTAGTAAAGCGTGTAATTATGTTGTGTGAGTTTTTGTGTGTGTTTGTGTGAGAGTCTGTGAGGGTGAAAGTGTGAGAGAGGAATGTTCTTTGCTGGCACTTTGGCTTGTCGAAACGTTAAAGAAATGATTCTGTTTCTGTGTATGTTAGCTCCAGAAGCCATTTCTTTAGTACACTTTTAAGGCGGGTGGATAGCAAGTCTTTGATGTCCACTGATTTGCAAACCTTGTTAAATGTGTGTAGGTGAGAGTAAGCTGGACTGCGTCTAGCCAAAAGGGACTTCGCAGGTGGAGTTGGAATTCTGAACACCCGCTTGGTCAAGAGTTCCCTATAGTCAGCTCTTTTGGGGAGGGTCTTGTGAGTGCGGATGATTGCAGTTAAAATGAAAAGTTGCCTCACGCGGAGGACTTGGATTTCTCTGTAGAGCTTGTCAGTTGAGAATCGGAACGGTTTCCTAAACGTGACTTTCAGAAGTGCCCTCTGAGCTCTCTCAACGAAGATCATGTGGCTTTTTCCGGCACTTCCCCAGACACAGATGCAGTACTGAATGATGGGCTGGCAGATAGCAAGGTAAACCTTTCTTAAGAGATCTGGAGGCAGGCAGTCACGAAGATTCTTCATTATGAAGATTAGTTTCCTTGTTCTGCCAGCTAAAGCAGAGATATGCGGCCAGAAAGAAAGTCTCGAGTCAATGGTGATGCCCAGATATCTGACTGACGAGGTACGTTCAATCGGGCGGCATGTGCAGTTTGCAGGCTGTAGATCTGACGAAGGAGGGCAGGAGTGTATTATTAGTTGTAGGTCGATTGGAGGACTAGAGGTTGAGGTTTTCGAGAAGGCGATGTATTTCGTTTTATCAGTATTAAGTGATAATAAGTTGTTATCGAGTGCCTCTGTAATTGAATTCATACCCTCCTCTGCCTGGCTGTACACTAGGTCCCACGACTTGTCATGAAATAGGATCACTGTGTCATCCGCGTAGGTGATTATTTCGGCGTTATTTAATTCTAAGTTAGAGATGTCGTTTATGTATAGCGTAAAAAGCGTAGGGCCTAATATGCTGCCCTGAGGGACTCCATAATTTATAGGGAGCTGTTGGCTACAGTGGTTGTCTATTTTTACAAATTGCACGCGATCAGTAAGGTAACTTTTAAACCAATCGTATGTCACTCCTCGAATTCCCAACGTCTCTAATTTTCTCAGAAGTAAGTCCACCGACACCGTGTCGAACGCCTTTGCAAGGTCAAGAAAGACCGCGATGCACTTATCCCTGTTATCCGTGTGAGACGCTATTCCATTCACCAGAAGTGTCACGGCGTCCTCAGTGGACTTACCCCTGCGAAACCCAAACTGTCTGTCAGAGACCAAGCGATGTTTTTCTAGAAAGTTGACCAGTCGAGTATTAACAACTTTTTCCAGTACCTTGGACAAGATGTTAAGCAGAGCAATCGGCCTATAGTTTTCTGGATTTTTTTTGGTGCCATTTTTGTAAATTGGGGTAACGGCCGCTACTTTCCAGCATTCAGGGAATGTGCCTGTCTCTAAGCTCAGGTTGAAAATGTACGTTAGCGGTACAGCTATGGAATTAAGAGTTCTTTTAATCAGAGGGACAGTAAGCAAGTCCGGGCCTGGTGAACTGTCATCTTTGAGCTGAGTAATTATAGTGCTAATTTCATATGGGTCAGTAGGGTGTAGGAAAAGCGTGTGCTCCACCGTATTACGAGCTTTGTATTTGGATGCTACAGATTTTTGTGTCTCTGAAATTTTAGAGAGAATTTTATCGACCAGTTTTTTTCCTACCGAGGTGAAGTGATTGTTGCAGTTACTTAAAGAGGAAACAGTGGATCCACAGTTGTGTAGAAGTTCTGTATTGTCATTGTTACGGTTTGAGGTTCCGCTGACGATTTTGATTGATTTCCAGAGCTTTTTCGGGTCTGAACTGTTTTCTGATATTAGGCTAGCGTTATAATCTCCCTTTATTTTGCGGAGAAGAGAGTTGTAGAAGTTGTGGTAGCGGCTGTAAACTTTCCTACTGATGGCGTCATCCGGGTGTGCCCGAGAGTAACTGTGAAGTTTATCTCTGTGATGGGAGCATCTGATGAGACCAGGTGTCATCCATGGCTGGATATTAATCATTGTTCGGCTTACTTTAGTTGTTTTTGTATGTTTCTCACACGCCGCGGACATTATTGAAACAAATTTGCCTATTGCTGTGTTTACCGAAGGGCTGTTGGTCACGGGAGACCAGTCTGCGTTATTAATTTCGACAGTGGCAGCCTCGACGTCAATTTTCTGTTTCAGACGGGAGTTTGTATTAGCCGTGACGCGTTTAGGCAAGAGTAGACCTGCGACGACGATATCATGGTCTGTCACTGATGACTTGCATACCATACCAGAAGTTTTCGATTTAGTTCTTATAAAGATGTGGTCCAGACATGCTTTACCCCTGGTAGGTTTGTTTATGGCCGGTAACAGACCGTGCGAAGCCATTAAAGATAAGTATTCACTGTTGCAGCCGTCAAGAGCAGAGCAGATGTCAATATTAATGTCACCGATGAGAATAATGGAAGAGCTATGTTTTAAGTTCGTTAAAGTACAGTCAAGGGATTCCAGGAAGGGGTTAGTATTAGATATGGACGGGGAGCGGTAGATGCCCAATAATGTTAATTTGTCGTTTATTGTGATTACTATATTGTCTGCATTTACGATTGATGGCTTCAGTAACTCAATTTGGTGACCTGACTTAACATAAATTACTACGCCTCCACTTTTGTTTAAAGGAGTTGAAGAGCGAAAAACTTTGTAGCCGGGAAGGGTATTCAGTATGAGTCCGTCCGATAACCAGCATTCTGTGAGTACAACAATGTCTACGGCCGAGTCCAGGCGCTTCAGCGTGACCAAGAAGTTATCAAAGTTGCGCTGTATACTTCTTATGTTAAGTGACAAGATTTTAAAGTTAAATTTTGAACCGTTAAGGTAACACTTGCATGTTTCTGCAGAATCGAAGCTATGACAGTTTGTTTCAGCTGTGTTGTCTAATTTATCTAGAACGTCAAGTAACGCCATCAATGTTATTTGGAAAGAGCAGGCTTAGTGGGCTCGTTTTTGACGGGAAACTGTCTTTTAGCAATTCGGTTGCATGCAAGTACGGGGTGATATGTGCCAGAAAGGTGTAGCTAGTGAGTGTAAGTGTGTGGGTGTGCTTGTCAGGTGAGCTCGTAAGAATGATTATGATTGAGTAGGTCTGTGACATGGGGTGAGTGATTGTGTGGTGGTTACCTTGAAGGCTGGGAAAAAAAGGTTGTTGACAAACAAAATAAAAAAGTAAAAGTGAGACAATTAAAATTGACGTTAGTGATAGAAATTGGAGGTCATTGCTGTTATATTTGAATGTTATCCACTGGCCCAGAGTGAGAAGTGGATTTGGAATCTGGTCCAGCATGGGTACGAAGGTCTTCCAATGATTTGATGGCGATAGCAGGATTTCCTTCTTGTTTCTTGATGTAAATGAGCCCACTTTTGATCCAGCAGAAAGTGTAGCCAGCCTCTTTGGAGCGAATTTTAGTTTCACGAAATAACTGGCGATTCACTTTCGTAAGACGCTCGTTAAAATAGATTTTCCGTTGAGCGCCTGCGACGTCGACGTCGGAGCATGTGATGTTGCGTCGACTTTTACCCGCTCGAAGGAATTCGTCTCTCTTATGCTGACGGACAAATCGGATAACAAATGGGCGCGGAAGATTATTACCCGCTGATTGAGTTTCTCCGACTTCCTGACGACGTGGACCTGGACGTTTTATGGAGTCAATATCTTCCTCTGCCAGCGGGACTCCAATCTTAGTGCCGATGACGCGTACCATATGCATTGGGTTCTCGTTGGCGTTCTCGTTTAATCCAGAAATTTCTACCTCGTTTCTTAAACCAGCCTGATCGCGTAAGTTTAGTTGCTCGCGAAGTTGAACGACTGTAGTCTGTAGGATTGCGATTTCGGATTCGCGCCGTTCGAGAGATATTAATCTTTCCTCTGCGTGCTTCAAACTTGATTCTTGATGGTCAAGACGCGAGTTGCATTGTTTTATGTGTTCGGTTAAGGTCGTAATGTTTGCGTTCATAACGCCTACCTCTTCGCGAAGCAACTTTATCTCGACGGCCAAGCCACTTATTGCCTCGATGTTTAGCGTAGGGGCAGGGCATAAGATAGGCACGGTGGAGCTAGGAGCGATAACTTGAGTTTGAGATTGAGAGGTGGCGACCTGCGGCGTGGATTCAGGAGGCATACTTCCGCTACCGCTGTGAGAGGCGGACGACCTAACAGGCGTGTTTGAATTGTCGCTTTTAGGCTCTTTACATAGACATTGCGGGCAAGTCCAGTTCGCTTTCGATTCTTCCGTCATTTTACGAATATCTGACACGTTAACACACACTGTGTGATAGTAACCTGCGCATTTCGAGCATTTTATTTGTTGAGGCAATCTAATGACCCTGTTACAAGCTGCGCAATTATTTGTCATTTTGTATAGTAAAGCAGGTAGCCCGGTATAAACGCAAGACAATTCGGAGTTGTTATGTTATGTTGTAGTGACTCACGCGCTGCTGATCCTGTCCGCTGGACTAGACAGAGATGAATTATTTTAAGCTCGCAGCCTGTCTCTTTTACCCGAGGTGAAGCGGGGGGGCAACCTCGGCGCACGGGAGGTGTTGGTCGATGCTTCTGTGATTTTTTTGCTTGATCACTTGCACTCGGTTTTAGTAGTTATTGTAACCTTAGTTAGGGGTAGTGTTCTATACAAGAAAGGTTAATTTAATTAACACAACACGAAACGCGACTGCTCCAAAACTAGTCAGATTCGACACTCTAGAAGACTCGACTCTAACTAAATCTAGAAGTCCTTTTATTAAACTTAATTTACATGGCGCAGCCGGTAAGTGACAAATATTATAGTATTCTACTACTACATATCACTGTCACAATAAAAAATGGAAAACCTCAAACAGCCTCCGCCATTACAATTTCATGGAGAGCTTAAAGAAAATTGGAGGAGATTCAAACAAAAATTTATGCTATACTTCAAGGCCAGTGGCTATGAAAGCAAAAAAGATATTTCCAACGACCAAAAAGTAGCACTCCTATTGCACACAATAGGTGATGAAGGTCTAGAAGTATACAACACGTTTGAAAAGGAGCAGGGAAAGGATGAGACACTTGAATGGGTACTGGAAAAATTCGAGTCCTACTGTACACCATTTCAAAATGAAACGATGGTGAGACATACATTCTTCAGAAGAGAAAAGAAAGACGATGAAACGTTTGACGAGTTCGTGACGTCGCTTAAGTCGCTATCTGTGGATTGCTGTTTTGGGGAATTAAAAGAAAGTCTCATAAGAGATCAAATAGTTAGAGGCATTAGAAACGCGAAAATCGCAGAAAGATTACTCAAAGAACAGAATCTAGACTTAAAGAAATGTATACAAATATGCAAGTCCTCAGAAATGGCTAACATACAGGTGAAACAGTTACAAGAGGAAGAAAATACAGTAGCAGCAGTGACAAATAATAGAAAAGCAAAGAAGAATACTCAATCAGATGACATGCAGCAATCGTCAAGTTCCAGAGAAGAAAAAACCTGTTACAGGTGTGGCTACAAGCATGGTTTTAGGTGTCCAGCCTACAAAGCTCAGTGTAAATTCTGCAATGCATATGGGCATTATGCTAAAATGTGTAGAAATAAAAAAGTGAAAACGATTAACAGAAATAGTGAAAGTGGGTCTGACGATGATCCGGTGTTAGGTACTATCACGGTAGGTAGTGTAACCAAATGTTTAACAGAAGCTCTTCAGATCAATAATAAAATTATAGACTTTAAAATAGATACAGGGAGTGATTGTGATGTGTTACCTCTGAGTTATGTAGAAAAGTTAAAATGCAAGGGCTTGATTAGAGAAAACTGGAATAAGTTGTATAACTATGATGGCTCTTTAATAAACTGTGTTGGTACTATTACTTTGAAATGTAAGTTAATTAATAATAAGAATGTGACACTAATGTTCCATGTAGTAAATAACAAACAATCTTGTCCAGTGTTAGGTCATAGTACAGTATTAGAATTAGGTATTATAGAAAGAAAATATTTGAATAAAATAAAAAAGGAACACATTGATAGTAACTACAGTGCAGCAGTGAGATGATTAATGAGTATAAAGATTTATTTGATGAAAATAAAATTGGTGCATTGAAGGGAGTAGAATATTCTATAAAGTTAAAAGAAAATAGTATGGGAAGAATCTGTCCACCAAGAAGTATACCGATAGCTTTACATAAACCTCTAAAAAAAGAACTGTTAAACTTAGAAAAGTTAGGTGTCATAGAAAAGGTCACTGAACCCACAGAATTTGTCAGCAATATTGTGATAATCAAAAAGCCCAGTGGGCAAATTCGTCTATGTTTAGACCCTAGTACTTTAAATAATTGTATTAAACGTGAACACTTTAAATTGCCTACGTTTGATGAAGTGTCCGCTAAGATGACAGGAGCAAAAATATTTAGTAAATTAGACGCTTCAACAGCATTTTTTCATGTGAAATTAAATGAAGATAGTTCAAGGCTTTGTACTTTTAGTACACCTTTTGGTAGATATTACTTTAAGAGACTGCCTTACGGTCTGTCATCGGCACCAGAGATATTTCATAGGCAATATTGTCAGGTATTTGAGTCAATTGAAGGTTGTGAAATATTTATTGATGACATTGTTATATATGCAGAAAATAAGCAGTTACATGATAAAATACTAAGACAAGTACTAGAATAAAAATTTTTAACAAAAAAATTAAAACCGACTTCCAAAAAAAATACTACAAACAAAGTGAAAAATAACTTTAATTTCGGAAGTCGGTGTCTTTAGTTTTTAATTTTTGTTTTTTGCCACCGACTTCCGAAATTAAAGTTATTTTTCACTTTGTTTGTAGTATTTTTTTTGGAAGTCGGTTTTAATTTTTTTGTTAAAAATTTTTATTTTTCACTTTTTAGTTGTGGTTTTGATGTGAAGTGTTCGCTTATTATTTATTTAACAATCACAGCACATCATTTAACACTATTAAACCTAAACGTTAATGAGATTTACCTTCAAGGTCAACCTAATAGCCTCAAGGAATACTATTCTCTATCCATAAGTACGTATAATTTTGAAAGAATTTTCTCTGAACTCCTAACCTTTGAGGAGTTGTACCTTCCATCATCAGCTCATCCATAGGAAATCATCATCAAACGCAAATAATTGAACAAACTGTATGATATTGTCTGAAACGTAACAGTTATATTCTTATAAATTGAGTGTTCTTCTCGATTTCCTTGGGATCCCATCATCATATGCTGACTAGATGACCAGGATACCAACTTGAATATGTACCCTAACGAATAAAAAAAGAATTACGCAAATCGGATTAGAAATGTTAAAGTTATCGATATACTAATATACAAAGTATCGTCAAAATGACATCGTCCAAATAACAATAATGCTTATAAAATAAAAACTACTGAACCAAACTGAAAGAAATTTTTATGGGACCACCTGGCAGCTATTTCGCGTCGAACAAAAAAAGAATCACGCGAATCGGTCCATTAACCGCGGCGTAATCGATGTACATACATAGAAAAAAAAAGAACCTCCTCCTTTTTGGGAAGTCGGTTAAAAAGCAAAAGAAAATGGTATTCAGTTAAACTTTAATAAATGTCAATTTGGGGTATCTGAAATTACATACCTTGGTCACATATTGAGTCAGCAAGGAATAAAACCTGACCCAAAAAAAATAGAAAGCATATTAAATTTAGAAAAACCTAAAAATGTTAAAGAACTTCAAAGAATATTAGGGATGATAACCTATATTGCAAAGTTTATTCCATCCATGTCTCAGGTGTGTAACCCGTTAAGACAATTAATCAGAAAAGGTTCAGAGTTTAATTGGACCAGGGAACACGATGACGCATTTTGTGAACTTAAGAAAATTTTAACATCTGAGCCAGTATTGCAATTTTACAACCCAGATAAAACATGTGTTGTCTCTGTTGATGCTTCGAAAGATGCATTAGGAGCAGTGTTGTTACAATGTAACTTGCCAGTTGCATATGCTTCCAAAGCTATGACCAATACTCAGAAAAATTATGCCCAGATTGAAAAGGAATTACTGGCCATAGTCTTTGGTTGCACTCGTTTCCACCAATTTATTTATGGTAAAACTGTGCAAGTACAAACTGATCATAGGCCATTAGAGTCCATATTTAATAAACCTCTGTGTGAAATACCATTAAGGGTACAAAGAATGAGAATGCAATTACAAAAATATGATTTAGTTGTAAAATATAAGCCAGGTAAAGAATTACTCTTGGCAGATACATTGTCTAGAGATGTTAATAATATGTTAGAAGAACACATTGTTATTGAAGATTTGTATGAGTGTCAGGTTAGTATGGTGAAAACTAACTTAAGCATATCTAACTATAAATACAATATATTTAAAGAAGAAGTTAGAAAAGATAAAGATTTACAATTACTACTTGAATATATAAATAATGGTTGGCCAAATAGAGTAGACAAAATACCAGAACCTCTAAAACCATATTACAATTTTCAAGAAGAGCTATTTGTATATGACAATTTAATTTTTTTAAATAATTGTTTAGTGGTACCAAAGTCTTTGAGAAATGATATGTTACAAAGAATCCATTTCAACCATCTAGGCATAGAAAAGTGTAAATCAAGAGCAAGAGAATGTATTTACTGGCCTAAAATCAGTAAAGATATCGAAAAAAGTGTTTTAGAATGTTCTGTATGTGAAAGATTTAGAAAGAATAACAGTAAAGAACCTATGATGATAAGAGAAATGCCTAACAAACCATGGTCTATAGTAGCAAGTGATGTATTTTATTATAAAGGAGATCCATATATTATAATTGTAGACTATTTTAGTAAATATTTTGAGGTAATTAAACTTTCAAACTTGTCAACGGAAAACACAATTAAAATTATCAAAACCAATTTTTGCAGATTTGGCATACCAGATATACTATATACAGATAATGGTACTAACTATGTTAGCTATAAATTTAAAGAGTTTGCCAAAGAATGGAATTTTGTTCATAAAACCAGTAGTCCATATCATCACCAATCTAATGGGTTAGCTGAAAGATTTGTACAAACTGTTAAAAATATATTTAAAAAAGCAGACTATGAAGGAAAAGACAAATATTTAGCATTGCTGGAATATAGAAATACACCTATTTCTAAAGAATTAAATTATAAGTGTCCTTCAGAATTGTTAATGGGGAGAAAAATACAAGGATTGTTGCCTACTATATACAAGGATGAGAATGAAAACTATGAAAATGTGCAGTCAAAATTGTATAAGAATGCTTTGAAACAAAAAGTATACTTTGATCAAAGAAACACAAGAAAGTTGAAGCCTTTAGCTAAAGATCAAAAAGTTCTTGTATCAGATGAAACAAGCAAAAAACCATTAGTGTATGCTCAAGTTTTACATAGGAATGAACGTCCAAATTCTTACACAGTTTTGACTGAAAAAGGTAAAAAGTTAGACAGAAATAGAAGGGATCTAATAGAGAGTAAAAATACTGATAAAGGGGAATGCCAACTCTCCATAGACACTTCGGCCTCAAGTGCACACAATTCAAAGTATATGGATAGGATAAAATGCGATTTAAATAATGAAACGGTCAAGGTCTTGGTTTAGAAAAAAGTTGGGGTTATTTAGATAAAATCGTTTTTTTCAATGAGGCAAAATCTTCAATTTGTGCTGCACTAAATGTTTTAATATGATTATATATTGATTCTAAAAGTAGATTCCAGGGGTTAGGTACTACTTAAATGGTAATAACAGATTCTACAATCCGGCGGTACATAGTAATTGTACTTACAAAAAAGATGTACCCGCAGTGCTGACGGGACAGCGAGCCGATTGGTCTTGTTACAGCCAGGAAAGAAACATTGATTTTGAGTGTTTGGTGCTCTTACATAATAAGGCAGCAGTATACTGTTGGATGTGTTCAAGCTTTGTCCCGCTTGCTATGCACTGTCAGCTACTTCAGATTGCACCAAAGGTAGGTTGGATGGTTCAAATTGCTCCATAGGCAGACTGGATGGTTCAGATTCCGGTTCTGTAGTTGAACATGATGCTGCTCTAAACTGCTCTAACGAGATGATGATGGCAACTGAAATAATAATAAAAATTAAAGCTCAGTGCATAAAGACAGTAAACGTGAATTACTGTGGTTTTGGTACAAATAAATACACAATCAAAAAAATAACTATCACATTTTATATTATTATTAATTAATTTCTAAAAAATCTTTCTCAAGTTTCTAGACAATCTGTACTATGTGAAATATAACTTGTGCGGACACGAAAGAAGTTGAATATTACACTATAGACTCAGAAGTATGTCAGTATCAAATCTCAGAACTACGCTTGTATTAATTCTAAACAGTTGATAACTTACCGCTCTTGGTACAATCTGACAGGCAATCATTTCGAGTTGTTCATGTGGAGAATCAGACCTGAGTGTATGTGATCTTATTCTCAAAAGCAATCTGCCGCACGCAGCTGATGCACACTTGTCCATGATCTGTACATTTTGTTGTTCGCACACTAAACTGTCACTCGACACTTGTACCTAATAAACAAGTCATAATTATTAGATATCCTAAAACAACACTAACTTTGATAGTAGGTACTCTGTCTATTTATTTAAAATCATTTCTCTCTGATACTGACCTGTTGTGTCGAATTGTTGTATAACATTTTGCTCTTTCTGCTATTTCCAAGAAATGCCTTCGTATTCTCGTGACGTTTAAACCACAATTAACACAGCGTAAATGACCTTTTGAATGAATTACTTAGGGAACGGAAGTACTCGGGCCAGCGACAATGCCGGGGTCTTCATAATTTGTGGATATCGAGTCAAAGTTCGTGCTGAGGTTATCGTTAGAAGCGGGAGCGGAATCCATGTTCAGGCCGTGGTCGTCAGGGCTCAGGGTTCAAAGAATCTTCGGAGTCCATTTAATAAGCGTATTCGATGGTTAAAATAACAAATTCGCAAGAAAATAAAGTTAGCAAACGAAAACAAAGAAAGTCGATTTGTGATTTGACATTGACATTGACTTGACAGCCGGCCGGCATAATTCAATGTTGCCACACCACACACAAAAAATTGATAGATCGATATCGATTTTTTTATCGAATCCTAATTTTAATACAAAATTATAATCGCCACTGTGACTCATTAATCTTAACGACGTCAACTCTGATGACGTAACATTATTTGTTAAAAAAAAATGGATAAACAGTGTATTTTAGTTCAAATAATAAAACGATTAAGTACCTAATATTAAAAAATAAAATAAAGTCTTACCAGCGATTACACGACACGAAACACACACAAAACTCAAAATAATCACATTCACTTTTTCACTCACGGGTTCCCGACGTTTTTTTTGGTCGGATCAAAATAGGTATTTAATAAACGATGCTAGTTAGTGCAAATATTTATCTACCACGATGTATGTAGAAACTACTTATGGAAATAACAACACTTCCCGTCGATTTACACACAAAAATAATAAAAAATAACGAAATACGATGCCGAGCGCGCACTCGTGACTATAACGTTTTACCTGCGTGTGACGTGCGACATCAGTCAGTTTCAACATTTTTTTCCAATGTTGGCTATTGATATTTTTGGATATTGGTTTTTATGATAAAAATCGTTAAAAAAGGGTGTATTCCCGTTCGTCCCACTGCCGTCGTCCCCCTGGTGGGACGAACGGGAATTTAATAATTAAATGATTTAGTTGACGAGAATATCCGTCAGGCCATAGAGTTAAATTGCTCAGCGACCAGTTTAGCCCTAATTTCATAGTAGAAATAGAGATTTAAACCGTGTGTACCTGCGTCGGCCGTATGTCCGCCTCGGGGTTTGAAGGACAAATAGTTTGCGGCAGCCTTGCGGCTGCCTCGGGACGGGAGTTTAAAGGTTAAGAAGTTATGAACGTCTTTGTAAATATGTTTTCTTTAACATATTCTATCTTTATTGTGCTGAACAGCTAAAGAATTATATGTAATTAAAATGTGTAGTAGCGTTTTTGTTATGATCCTATGCATTCATTATTATATCAACTATCAATTCGCTTGTTCATTTAGTATCAATAGTAAAAACATAACAACGTATTTGTTTGAATACATCGAATAATAAGCATTACGGATCTGATATTATAAGTAAAACATCCATGAAAACATAATCGATTATTTCGTGAACGGAATTAATAATTATTGGCAACACTGCTGATTTTATCCACAAAAGGGAATTATTTTCACGTATTTATCGTTTCGGTACTTTTTATTTGTGCAAAAATGTTCCCATCTTGTTCGGATAAATGAATATCTTGTTAGATAACTAGAAATAACGATGTTTTTTTTACATAAACGTAAATTGGTGGGCGTTCTCGGGCCATAAATGGGCATCCTTCATCTTCATCTTCATCTCTCATCTCTTTCTCATTCATCTTCATCTCTTCATCCATCATCCTTATAAATAAGGAAGAAGAGATAGATGAAAGTAATACTGATTGTAATGAGGATAACATAGATAATGTTAATGATACAGAAGTTACAGACATATCACCTGATAGTAAAATCAGTCCTGAAAATACAGTAAACAAGTATGTGACCAGATCAGGCAGAAATGTAAGAAAACCTAGTTATTTGTCTGATTATCTTTAAATTACTCGTCAGATAAATACATAAGTATTTATATCATTGTATGGCTAGAGATTGTTAGTAGTAGATGATAAACAAAATTAAATCTACATTAATTATATTTGATAAATACTTTAATAACTAATTTAATTATATTGTTATAAATATATATGTAAAATGCTATAGTATACATACTTTAAAAATAATATCTATTTATAACTATCTGAAGAAAAGGGAGATGTAATAGATTATAATAATTTATCTATGGTTTAAGAATTGAATGTTATGGGTCTGTGGTAAGCCCTCTCTCTGCATCCTGGAACTGTACTGTAGCAATGTCGTAGCTTACAAAATTATAATAAAAGTGATTTAACTAAATCTAGAAGTCCTTTTATTAAACTTAATTTACAAATGCCATGACGTACTTAGTTCCACCTTCTATGATTTTAAGAAAGCGTTTGGCTTGGTGGATAACGATGTCTTATTATCAAAGTTACCAAAAGTTGGCTGCACACCTATATAACTCCAATCCTGTGCGAGCTATATGCGGGACTGGAAACAGTATGTAGAGTACTGTGGATTCCGGTAGCAGCCATAGTTCAGTAGGTCGGGAGTGAGTCAAGGTAACAATTTAGGGCCGTTAGAATTCATAATAATTATCAATGACTTGCCTGACGTAATAAGAGATGCCAGGTGTCTGCTATTTGCAGACGACCTCAAGTTGCTGGCTATCGAAAAAGAGGACGACTGTTACCGCCTATAGCAAGACATTGATCGAGTAGAAGGATTAGTCTGCTTTCGTATCTCATTGCGTGCGTGAAGTTTAAATTATAAATAACTAGGGGACCTGACAGACGTTGTCCTGTCAAAACATGCATCGCCACCTACCGGTTCCAATTGTATTTTTAAACTATTCAGGTACCCACTCAAATATACACACAAAAGAACCATGACTAAAGTTCCATACATGCATACCCTAACCAAAACAATCATGTCCAAAAGCTTATGCATTTAAAAGCACATTAGACCTAGATTTTGAAAGAATTCCTCTATTTTAATTGAACGCGCATTTTTTGTATAATTCATATTAAAAAAAATACTTTTCCTGCCAAACCGCTCATTCGTTAGACTTCAAAAAACTATTGATAGCTAATAATTTTCTGTCAGGCGTTTTTATACACAATTTTTTCAGTATCGAATTTCGATTTAAATAACAATTGGTTTAAAAATTTGCTAAATACTACTAAATACGACTCGATTTAGCAACATAAATACGGTTTTAAAACTTTTGTAAAAAAGGTTTTTAGTGTTGTATATTATTATTGATAGTAATATTTATGACAAGGGCATAATGCATTTAGGGGTTTCAATTTTATGGCATGTTATATTATATGTTAAGTTCGGGCACGTTATCATTCGGAAAAATGATGATTAGGACAAAAAATATTGTGGCACTTTAGATTATGGATAAAAAAGTTAGGACACGGTTGTTTCGGGAGGTTCCTGTTTCGCATAAGGCGAGAGGAAACGCCCGGGTGTCACCACTGTGTGGATCGCCCGGCTGCAGCATCAGTTCAAGGTTACTATGTTATTCTAATACCATTGAATAGACTCAATCAGACCTGTGGAAGCTTCTCAAATCCATTCATCAATTAGAAAATACCTGATAATCTTCAAACGGCTGAATCAATTTTCTTGAATCATAACTAAGAACACTACCGACCAAGTCACCTTTCATACAAAACAAAAAAAAAACTAAATCGGTTCAACCGTTTGGGAGCTACGATGCCACAGACAGATACACAGATACACACTTTAAACTTATTTTTCCGTCGGGGGTTAAAAATAAAATATACTGGTCCTTTAAGTTTAATATAATTTGTAGTTAATATTTTGTTGTCGCGTCGTCGTCGGGGCGACGGCATGCTATTTATAAGATATTTTCATTCGCCGTCCCCCGACGCGACGACAAAATATTAACTACAAATTATATTAAACTAAGGGCCAGGGGGCCTACCACAACCACTAAAAGCAGTATTATTTTAATTTTACTTCAGTGGGAGAAAGAGATGGTGCTATAAGTCCTGTAGAGCTTCATCTCTTTCCCACAGTAAAGTAGTATTATAATAATACTGCTTTTAGTGGTTGTGGTAGGCCCCCTGTACATTTTATTTTGAAACTTTTTAAAGGATTTTGTTTGTGTTGGGGGTTTTTAGTAAAAGAGGTTCAAGCCACAATAATATCAAAGAAAAAAAAATCTGCTGTTCCCTACATTTTGACGAGATATGCGAACATAAATGTATGGAACAGCTGATTTTGTTTTCGCGATTTCAGCTTTGGTCCCATAGTAAAACTTGTTCATAATGATGAGTACAATGACCCCTTAAGAGGTTTGTAATGAATAAAAATAACGTTGTATATGCTCTGATAGCTCTTTTCTGCAGAATATAAATAGACTCGATGTGTGCAGCCCGTCCCCATAGCAGAATACCGTACGACATAATACTATGAAAGTAACTAAAATAGACTAACCTCGCGGTATCTACATCAGTAAATTGACGAATTTTTCTCACAGCATATTATGCTGCTGAACTTAGTCGTCCTGAAAGGGATGTCAAATGAGGACCCCATTGAAGCTTAGAGTCTAGGGTGATCCCCAGGAAAACAGTTTTATCGACAAATTCTAGTTTCTATTGATTCAATACTATCTCACAATTACTACTTTTGACATATTTTGGTAAAGAAAATCCCCATTTAATTCTAAATTATTAGCAGTGATTCGAACCAATTTTGGACCTGCTGTAGGGCGTTATTTTAGGACCTGCTGTAGGGCGTTATTTTAGTAAAAACCCGTATGATATAGGTAGGTAACAAGTACTTACTTAATTAAAGATAAATCCAAAATGATGGTAAGTAATAATTTATTATTTACAATTAAAACAATTTAATTCCTATATATTTTCCTAATTTATCACTTATTGAGGATACCTACTCATCGCAAACCTACACCTTTAATAATCGGCCAAGCTAAGGACAGGTAATCTAACAGTTAAGATTCGAACATTACATCAGTGCGTGAAGACAACCAAGCATAAGGCTGCCTGTCCACTGGAGCGGAGAGGAGAGGAGAGGAGCGGAGAAGTGCCAATATTAACCAATAGAACCTCTGGAGCGGAGTTTAGATTCTATTGGTTAATATTGGCACATCTCCGCTCCTCTCCTCTCCTCTCCGCTCCAGTGGACAGGCAGCCTTACAGTGGCCACCTGTACATTACATTCTCCGGGACCATTCGCCAAATGTAGGTAACAGTCAGTGTTGAGTTCGCACCCGTGATACAATAATTTGTAACACCAATTCAGTTTCCATATTCAAGTCTTTGATTGTTACATTACAAGCGAATGCTCCGGTGAGGGAGCGCCTCAAGGTTCTTTCATCGAAACTAACGCCACCATTTTTTTTTTCAAAACAATTTCTGTGAATAATTTACAAAATGTAAACACCAATACAAACAACGCCCCGTGTTATATCATTGAGACGCCAAAGGAACCTTTTAGCACTATAAAAACAGTATTATTTTCCCTAACAGTTTCCAAACACTTCAACAGATCTGATGGCGTTGATGATGACTATCTCTTCATAAGCGGTTGAGTGCTTAATATTTCTTTCACTTTTATCTTCTCACTATGAAAAGCGATGTCTTTTCTTCTCCCACAGATCCAATGGCAGTAGAAGAGTCTTGCTGAATGCGCCAGAAGGAGAAGACCAGCAACTACTAGGACTAATTGTACACTCAGGAGGATGTAGGGAGCGTAGATGTGGATCATCCTTAGGCCATTTATTTGATCATCTTGCATTCTTGGTTGTACCTGGAAAAAGGGAAGATTTTAGTAGTGACATTTTAAACGTAGTCCTAGAACTAATAGAGGTTAAACACATTACTTACTCTACAGAGCATGAAAGGCACAGATAAAAGAAAATGGGCAAAAGTCTCAGAGTGGTTTCAATATACACCACTACCAATAACTATGTAACTAGATGAGTAGTATGTAATAGTGTAGGTATCTAAGTAAAACTTTTTAACAATAGACTTTTAAATACAAGAAAGAAAATTTTAAACTCATATTTTAAAACTACACTGTGTAAACAAGCATGATACAAATTAGAGGATTATATCCAAAATAAGAATGCTTGGTAACATGCTGGTCCTGTTACAATGGACAATCTAGAGTCTAGACGTTCAATAGTGCCTTTTGAGTGCCTAATTGAAATAAATTATTTAAATTTGACTTTGACTTTACGCTAGTTTTAAATAATACATCTATGAATGGGAGGCATAAGGCATAACAATTGTTAATGACTGTTGTTGAAATGAAGCAAGAACAGACATAACTGCGGATGAGGATAAAAATGTGAAGTACGAAGTAGACACTCACAACTTTAAAGTAGCCGACGGGCACGAACATGTCAGAGAACCTGCTGGTCTTGGAGTTGAAGTCCACATCGCGAACCATCACGTTTATTTGCACGGAGAACTTCGTCGTCATCGCCAGGCCGATTATCTGGAAGAAGCAAATTAATACAGAATCATAATATTATGATTGACTCAAACACTAGAAAAATTGGAATACTACAGCTTCTACAAAACTCAAAAAGTTTGAAAAAAACGTCCCATATTTTTTAGTCCTTGGCAGTAACGGGATCAAATAGGTTTTTCTCTCTGACAACTGGTCAGTTAATCTCTATGAAAAGAGTAAGAAAACTGACTCAATATAGTGGATTCCAACACTAATGTCCGCCATATCCTCATTAGTTCGATGCTCGATAAAGGCTATCTTCAACTTATAAAGCTTTAATATTACTTACAGGTTCTATGATGAAGTCACTGCCATGCTGCTCCTCATTAGGAGTCATACCCTCGACACGCTCGTATAACAACGGGTTCGCATCCAGGAAGTGAGCGTTTGACAAGACCATTGGCAGACCTAAAACAGTGTTCGTAAAATAATTATTAGAGAATAAAAACCGTCAATTGAAAGTTATTCCATTTAAATTTATACACCATCTTAATTTTTGAAATATTTGCATGACTCCGAAAGATTGTGTGCATTTAGCTGCAATCAGGGCCAAAACAGCTATGAAATTTTGTGATAACCAAAAATAATATAAGGAGGCCGTACCTTACTACATCGATGCTGTCGAAAGGAATCAAAAGGCATGATGATATTATTATATAGATAGATATATACTATTACCACAGATATAATTAGATCAAATTATCTTACTCACCATAAAAACAAGGTGACAAATCCGAAATCCCATCAAGGCACACCCCTTTACTGCACAAACACTCATTCTCAGGTATCTTGCTGTAGCTCCTGTTGGTGAACTTGTAAGCCATGCCCTCGACTCCGAAGTCCATGGTCCTTTGACCCACGTACTCCAGCTCCATGAAGCGGCAGAGCACGTTGCGGTAGAGCTTCAGGGGTCGGTCGGGGGACATCTCCGGGGGGTAGACCATACCTTCAAAACTGTCGTTGAAGCTGTTGCAGGATGAGCTGGGAAATAAGAAATTTAGGTGTTGAAAAGATGAACGTTAAGATTACTAGGTATCTTTGGCTTATAAGATCGACGATAAATATTTTTTTAAGTAGTATCCTGGTATATTATAATATAAAAGTACATCGCCAGTTTGATTTAGGCTCTGGAAACAATTGCTTAAAGTGCGCTAAACGAATTTCAGTGCCTTATAATTTAGGGTTTTCTAAATCATTTATCGGGGTTCAAGTTTCAACAATATATTTTTTACCACATTAAAGGTTTTGAGTGAATTTACATTATTTGAATTCTCACTTGTAACGTGCGGCTGTTATTACTTTAGCCACGAGCTGCTCCTCTTTCTTATATACTTCTCTATTAGTCGTCATCTCAGTAGTCACTCCCTTTCTAGCCATACCATCTTTCACACATTCCATCCATCGTTTCTTTCGCATTATAAAGTCTATATTTACCTTGTTTCCGGATATCCCCAACTTGGAAGACCTCCAATACCATTGACAGACTTGATCATGAACTTGTCCTCATCTTTGGCGCTTACTTCTACCCTGAATGGTGCTTCTTCATCGTATAGCTGGGAACATAAACTTAATGTATCAAGTAAGTGACTAGATGTACGTAAGAAGCTAAAAATATAGTCAGCTATTTTGTCAACTGCGATTATGCCCGAGCATTTTGCTTGGTTTCATCTGAATGAATGGTTGGTTTATAGTACCTACTTCCTTCCTTAAGGTCTAGCTTAAGAAGAAGGAAGTTCTTTAAACCTTCAGTCTCCGATCTACCACGACTTTTTCTGAAATCACCAACTTATAAAAACTCACCCTATCCAACAGCCCCAAGGTATCAAAGGTGATCCACCCCGGCAGGAGGTTGTTGCCCAGACTAATGAGAGGTTCGTTGTACCCCCATAGGTAGTCATGGGCCGACATTTGAACAGTGGCGTTGCTTCCCAGTCGGGAGATCAGCAAGTTAAACCCCACCTCGGCGATATAACCGTAGTTGGACACTGCTGATGCCAGGCTCTGAAATCAGAAGGTTTTAATCGTTTTTTAAGTTCTGGAATGTTCGATAGGACGTATCCTTCAGGTAAAGCATACAGCGGCCCTTGTAGTACGGCCATACCAACACATTCAACATTGTGTTATGTGGGCTATATGCCGATAAGAATCGGCTGACACAAATTCGAATATTCACTACCAGCTATGCAAATAACAGCAACAGGAACTTTAAATCATCATATCATCCACATAGGCTAAGTGAGAAAAATACTCAAAAACGATTCAAGCAAAGTTTATAAAGGACCACCTCGGAAGTATGAACCACCAAACAAAAATGAATCATCAAAATCAATGCATAATTGGCGGAGTAATCGCGTAACAAACATACAAAAAAAAACATACAGTCGAATTGAGAACCTCCTACTTTTTGAAGTCGGTTAAAAAGTCTCGAAAATATGATAAAAACGTAGGTAATAGAAGTTTATACCTAGTTAACAGCCACAAGGTCGCATGTTGCAGCTAGGTGGAGACAATTATGTATGTGAAAATAAACCGGTTAGTGGTTTGAGTGTTTACTTTTTCACTCGTTTTAAATAAGAAACGAGGAAAAACTTTGTTCGAAAGGTTTGGTTATTTAATTTTAAAGGTGTACAGACCGTCAAACTCGTGGCTAAGTAACAACAGCCGCACGGGTCGATGTGAATGGGTGACCATGTTTACATATCGAGACTCCACCCCGTGCCTCGGAAAGCACGGTACTGTTTAATATGTTATAATAAAATACCTCCCCACATAGGTACTCCAGCACTGAATGAAACGAATCTTGTATAAAACGCACACTATGCTGCCAAGCATATTATAAATTGGCGAATTATATCACTGACAAAAATGCTTGGCCCAACGCTGGTCCAGCTCCATAAGGGCGCATTTAAATTGATTATATTTTTTTTAATTAACGTTGCCCTACACTAGGAATTTCTCCTGCATCGTGGGTGCGTTTACAAACATTTAAACTCACATACACAAACAACCAACATAATTAGCATTCGAAAATATAATAGAGCTGCAGAAGATTGTTAAAACTATCTTACCACTATGTAGGTACCTAATTTAATGCTGCCATTTACTGGGTACATCGTCTTTCATTGACTTGAATGTGCCCTGGCGGCTGAGAGTATGTCATGCTCACTCAAATGTTTCACTGGTGGTGGCGTGTATGTTGTATCATTAAGTTCCCTTCAAAATGGTTGAGCTGAATGGTGCTGATCCATGCGTCATTTGTGAACGGGCGCCGCGCCATCAGTAGAGACTGGCTTTTTGCGATTACAATGTTTCGAACTTCGAACGACGTAAAGTTGTACAGTTTGATGGTCTGTAGGTACCACAACCTTAAGAATGAGCACACCTTTCTGATAAATGTTGTAAAATAAGTATTAATATGGACCATTGATAGAGACTGAAACAACCAAAATGCTCATAATAATATGATAAACTCACCAACATAGCAATATTCGGCATGGTAAGTATCATGTCTTCCGGCCTGCCAACTGACTCCTCAGGCAGGAAGGTGACCCTGTACCGAGGGCTGTACCTCATCACGCCAGCCGCCTTGTCTATCTCCAGGTCATCATTTGTTCTGTTCTCTCTGGAAATAATTTAAAAAACAAAATCTTAAAAATCGTATTCTTCTTTTGGACCCCGCCGGTGTCGGGTAGAAACGAGTACTCTTTCCTTACTAGATATATTATCATGTACTGTATGTATTGTTTGATAGATTGATAATGTCAGTGCAAATCATGAAATGGCGGTGTATACTGAAATGGCCGAACAGATTACGATATGGCCATTTCCTAGTACATAGCATAATTAATGTGGGGCATGTATTCTAATAGTACATAGTAATTATCATTTAAATATATACTGATCTAGACTTATTTAGGTATCTATCCAGTGCTTGTACCTACTTCATTTTGTCGACAGTAAAGTAATTAAACCAATTTAATTAAATGGATTAACTGGTCCCTTAATTATTGAACGAGCTGGCGAAGAGTCTCTGCTTTCTGGCAAGTCTGGCTTTCATGTGTCAGTTTGTTGTTACTCCTCTACAGGTCGTATTTTACAACCAATCTGGGCGAAACTTCATTCAGTTGGTCTCATAAAAATTTGGTGAAGATCTGATGAGGATTTTTGGCGTGATGAGCAGAGTAACTCGTCAGAATGCAGTAAATTGCTCACTTTTAGATTAATTTCTTCCAGTGGAATCGGCCCTTTAACAACTAAGTAGGGATTGATGGAGAACCTGGGACCACCTTCTCATAAAAAAACTAGAGAAAGCTGAAAATATTTTTCAGAATTCTCTCAATATTAATGTTATTTTTTTAATAAGGGCACTAGATGGCCCTATACAAAAATATGGTAAATATCCCGGTTAAAAAAACTTTAATGGTAGGTATATATTATTTGTTGCAAAAAAGTTTATGCTCGCGAGGTCTACATGTTCGTAGAACTACTAGTTTTATCTAGGTTTAATTATTACTATTTATTTATTATAAGGTAGCTTCACAGCTGACAGTAAGTATAACATTATTATAATAAAATTCTATTCTATTATGGTTTGAAATCGTCAAAGGGTTTTCAAGTCGCCAAGCATAATAATAATATTATAATACCCGTATATGTAAAAACTTAGGTAGCTTAGGTAATCTAAAGTACACAAGTACATCTTTAATGGGGTGCTGTGTTAAATGTTACAACAAAATACCTTCTCATATATAATGAAAGAAAAACTCATATTAAAAGGTTACTTTTTAAACAAGCATAATAACAAATAAGACATATTTTATACATTCTTATTTTAACCAAAATAAGAATGCTTGGAAACATGCTGGTCCTGCTCCATAAAAAAATCTAGAGTCTAGACAAAATCAAACTTGTTGCCAATTTGATTGTTTAATTTATTATTTTTATGACATTGATTTTACATTCTGTAATTACTTTAACTCACACACTGTCTTAATACTCGTTAAATTTCAGAAAAACGTCTTGTAGTCGAGTCGTTGATCGTTGAGCACCATCACATAATTAATTTATCTGTTATTGCTTCATTTTTCATTTTATTATACCCATTGTGGTTTTTTAGGTGCATCTTCACATTATAATGATATAATATAATTAATGTACCTACCTATACAAAAAATTGTAAAACATTTTAAAAGAATAAACAATTATTTTTTCTTGTTAATTTATGACGTTCAAAAGTGCTTTTTATGTGCGTGAAATAAACAACTTGACCTTGGCATCTATTCTTTGATGACTTAGGGCTTGTGCGCAAGACGCGCCGTCATCGACGCATTGTATCTCGCTTTTTAAGTTTAGCAGCGGTAACACTAATGCGCTAAGTGAGTAATAAATCTAAACATAATTATTATAAATTAAAGATGCTTCTCGCGGTCTGTGTGGCCACCTTGTTTTTCTAAACTACGCCACGAATTTTGATGCAGTTTTCACCAACATTTAGAAAATTTATTCTGGAAGGTTTGTGTGTAAAAACAAATTAAAAATCAAATAATTTATTTCAACTAGTCACATAAAAGGCACATTTGAACGTTAAAAACATCTGACGTATAGTAAATAAATCTCGATATTTTATCTAGTAGTAAGTAAAAAAAGTGCGACGCAGGGCCGGGTCACTAGTAAATAAATAAATAACACGTCGTGTCATGTGCAATTACCCTTAGCTGTACGTTAGCTGTCTAAGATAAATGAAAGATGTACCTAGGTATTTTAATCTGAGGTTTACCTATGTCCATTTATGTAACTTCTGGTGCAATAATAAATTACTACTTTATTTATTTTTTGGGTGCGAAATCATCAAATGATTCTTCCGCTCTGGGTGGAGCGGAAGGGCGTGTCAGACTCTTACTGACTAAAACCCACCCGTGTTCCTTCCCTTAATTGCCTGTGCTAGGGGCCACGGTTTCCCCTTAGGACTTCCCGTAACCCCAGCAGGCATCGGCAGTTTGCAAGATTCGCCCTAAACAAACATACAAACATTGCAAGTTGAATAAAAGCTTTTCATAATAAAAACAACATAATTATACCCTTAGTACCTACGGCGGAAATACTTCACGAAAGGTCATCAAAACTACATGTTTTCGATTACGCACATTTCACATTTTCAAAATATGTATTTGTTTTATTAGTACGAATGAAATACCTAAATTAGCGCGCGCCCATTTTTTATCCCATTCATTCGCGGCAAAAGCTCGGAACTGGAATACTTATGAAACTACTATTACCTCATTTTACTAGCTACAGTTCGCAAGCGTGGCTGCTGAACATTCTACAAGTCTATCGTCATCCTGAGGATGCCTCGTTGAGAGGTGAAACACGTGTCGATTTCTTACAAGGTTATTTATGACTCTTTAAGAACAGTTAGCGGATTAGGTTACTAAATATACGTCAGCTATTGTATTTTATTTATAATGGATTTCCGCAAAGTCACGGCTGAGTCAATTAACTTTTATAATGCTTGTTTTTCTCTTTTCAGTTATGCGTTTTTGCAGTCGGGTTTCTTATTTTTTTTAATAATTTTGTTTTTTGTTGATTGTTTTTCTTGATTATCTAAACCTTACTGACAATATGTGGATGTAATGTATTAAACGCACTGTGTATATGTTCAAGGGTATGATGTTATGCTATGTTAAAATATTGTAAGCATATATTATTATCTACATCAAATAAAACTGAAAAAGTAACAAAATTTATATCAACTTACTGGTAGGTAAAAGGTCCCACCTCTTCCACCTTGAGCTTGCTATCTTCACCACTGATGAACCTCTCAGCATTGGTGATGTTGAAGAGGTAGACAGAGAGGTGGATACTGTCCCCCTCCTTGCTCATGACTTCATGGACTAATGTGCCGTAGTCCACGCGGGCAGTCTGGACAAGGAATAAACCACCAATCAGTATAAGCATGAACTACGTGCACGGAGTGGAATTCGGAGTCAGTATGTTATGCCGGTTGATGGCAATAGACTCGATAATACATATACATATGCATGGGACTTTAACATAACGGCAAAATGTGGGTACATGTATATGTATAGTCACTATAAGTACAACTCTACATGTGCATCTGGATTTTTTTCTTGCGAAACTATTAGTTAATAATTGTAAAAACATAAAGCAAACATTCATAAACTTAAACGTTAATTAACCTTTCTTTACTTTCTGTACCGTTCACTTTGTGGAGCTCCAGGATGGATGGATGAACTGTGTGAAAGTTGATATGGCTAGAAGGGGGGGTACTTTCTTTTCGACTACTTATAGAGAAAGAGAAGTATTGAAGAAAAAACCATGCATAATGTGTTGCGCCGACCTCAAATAAATTGGGATAAGGGCAGGAGAATGATGATGAAGATTGTGTCTTTTTTTACGAGAGGACACTGGTTCCTGCAACATAGTTATTACTAGCGCAGGAGCCAGAGAATTCTTATATTGCCTGGAAAAAATTGTTTTGAGACACGTTCATGCCTGATCGTGAAAGCACCTAATTAATATTTTACCCTCTTTTCGCTGTAACTATCTAATGCAGTGATCAAAAGACGGAGATAACTTTTATTTACATTGAATACGTCAACAACACTTCCTCATAAATTCCTCTTAATGAATGAGGATGTGGAAGAGGAAGAGGAATATTTTATGCCTGATTTTGGGGATGTAGAAGAGGACGAGGAATCGTTAAAGAATGAGGAAGAGGAATCCACATCAACCCTAAACTGTAGTGCCATCGACAAGAAGAAGAAAAAGAAGAAGTATCAGCTTTCGAAGTTTTGAACATCTACTGCTGAGGCTTCCTAACGAAATACAATGAACGGTTAGTTGCTTGGCAAATTAATTGGTGGCAGATGGGGCTTAAGTTTTGAGCATCTATTGATATCAGATTACTTATTTATCAGTTATCATACCTACTCACTTTTCCTGGGTGAACGGGCAATTTTTTGTGAAGTGAAATATGTATGTCAAGAATGCTGATGGTGAACACATTATAATAGCGGAAGTGTATCCACAGACTTACATAAACAACGACAAGCCGTATTGGGTCCACTATGACGGCCAACATGACAGCCGCCAGGCATGTCACTCCTAGCACTAAGCTCACTAAGAACTTTACTGAAAAAAAAAAAAAAAAATTTACTGATTCGTTGGTGTAGTGGCTTAGAGGTATCACAAATCCTCTTTAGATAAGGGAGGATCCTCCGACCAGACGGGTGTCGTGTCTGGCGGGCAATTGCCCAACAATTGATGTCGGATTGTCTTAATATATGTCGTTCACGCGGTAAACTCTAATTGCGCGATGCAGGATTTGTGTGATGCAGTATTTTTGTGTGAGTTCACATGATTGTGTAGATGCCGCCACTGTGATCGTGACAGCTTTCGTTCTTGTACTGACAGCAAACCACATAAATTCATCATTCATTGTTTCATTTTCGTAAGATGGCGTTACTTAGTTTCCACTTCAATCAGCAGTCCCAGACTGCCTCGTTTTTTTTTGGTATTCTCTATCTGGAACTTCTCAGTAACAGCCCAGAGTATGGATCTAAGCCCGGTTGATGGCAGTAGGCTCGCCCCCTCATGGGACTTAAACATAACTGGCGTTTGGGTGTACAGGTACACCTCTGCACATCCAGTTAGACTGGAAGCCGACCCCAATTTTGTCAAGGCTGCCATAAAATAGTAGGACAAGGCAACTTTAAGTTTTATCGCTGGGTGAAGGTCGTAAATGCCGTAACGCATGAGATGCCTCACAGATTTCATATCTCCTTAATATAATAATATAATGTAGTTATTGTCATTCATTCTTTGTGAAGTAACAAGCAAGTGAAATGTAATGTAATGTGCATTTGAATCTAAGCTCTAGAGCTATATGATCAATTTTATTAAACTTACTTTTCATGGCTCTAATCCGTTCATGACTTCCTTTGGCAACATACCCCATTTTCAGTGCCTCTTTCATCTGCTTAGATAATGATTAAACACCGCGTTAACTAAACATATCCCCCAAGTTCTGAAACAAAAATTAATATTACAATATGAGTAAGGTAGTTCTCTAAAGGCTGATGCACATTTGGGCAGGCTACAAATTACATTTTGTATGAACCATCGCACACGACAGGTGGGCCTCAACATGCTTTCCGTGTTGAAATGCTATGCGCTGCGCCCCGATGCGATACGCTGTGACCCGATGCGATACGCTGCGGTCCGATGCGACACGCTGCGGCCCAATGCGGCTGTAATGTACGCTTGCAATTTTGATCACTAAAATAATATAATTTTCTTGGAACACACAGAATGCGGTAGCTATTAAATACCTAATGAAAGTGATTATGGGCAATCAAATTCTAAATATTGTCTATTTTAGACATCGTTGACTTTGAGGTCATGGATAGAAACTGGATTTTGAACACTTCGAATCTTACAGCCGTATTCAGAGACGTCACATGAAAGTAATCAATCATTAACTTTAATTAATAGTGTCGTGTTTTCCTTTATTTTATATGTATGCGAAATATATAATTACGTTGTTGTGTGTGTGGCCTTTATAAATAAATAATAACTAAAATCATTTTATTTCGGACAACTAAAAGATCCATAAATTGAAAGTAACAGGTTTGCATTTAAATGGTCATAATCATTTATTTGCTTTGAAAGTAGGTACATAAATAAAGGTGTTTACAAAATGTTGAGATCCTTTTACAATCTACCAATTAAGCATGCAAACCAATCAATCTTCCTAGCCTTTTCCCAACTATCTTGGGGTCGGCTTCCAGTCTAACCGGATGCAGCTGAATACCAGTATTTTACATGGAGCGACTGCCTATCTGACCTCCACAACCCAGTAACTGGGTAATACGATACCCCTTGGTAAGGCTGGTGTCAGACTTTCAGGCTTCTGACGACTCGTAACGACTGTCAAAGATCCACGAATGACAGCCGGGACCAACGGCTTAACGTGCTTTCCGAAGCACGGACGAGTCTCGGTATGTAAAGATGGTCACCCATCCACTGACCAACCCCGGCAAGCGTAGCTTAACCTGATGGATCGACCGGTGCGGCTTGTTATTACTTAGCCACGAGCTCCTCAATTAAGCATGCAAACATTGAAGCTAAATTTTATTACATTATTGTTAGTTAGCTTTAACTAATGACGAATTAATGAGAAGTCCACACCGTTTTCTCACAAATTGCCTTATTATGGTGGAGGAAGTATCTGCCACCACAGTCACACTAAACGGTCTCACTTCTGAGCAGAATAAGAGGCAGGTCTCTTATTCTGCTCACGAGACCGATTTTTGCGAATAATGGCATGAAAATATGAAATCCATCGGTATGGGTTACCGAGAATATTTGGCGAGAACCTTTTGCTTCCGGTATTATAGTTTTGTGTATGTACCACTACTACTAGCTGTAATACTGGATACAATAAACGTTATTCTATTCTATTCTTCTATTCTATTTCTGAGGCACTGCAATAACAAGGCAGTCCCAACAGCATCCTAAAAACATTATTGTATTGGAAGCATAGAACATCCAGTAACCTTTTCGAGAGAAAAAAACTCTGACATTAAGCTGAAACGCCCCAGAGGTCATTATAAAATAAATGTTTATAAAATCAAAATAATATGTGGTACTTGGGTGACAAGTTTTTCTGGTTATTTTGTCACGTATTTGGACATACTTAACAACTTAGAACAGAACAGATTTTAAAAATGAAAAAAAATTCTCAAAAGCGTCAGCTTACGTTTTTAGGGTCCCGTACCCGAAAGAGTACCAGAGACTTAATTAGTATGCTAACTATATAATTATTCAATGTCATTGCCGCATTTGGTCCCATTTTACGTATTTTAATAGTTGGCAAATTAAATTTCTTTCCACGTTTAATTGAACCTAAATGGTATGGGTTACATCAGTATTGCTTTACGACCTATTATAGTGTTATGGGGTAATTCTGTAGATGTGGAAAGGGCATTCATAGTACAAAAAATATTTATCAGAGCCGTGAGTGGAGTGGGATATTTTGACCATATGATTGTAGGCCATTATATAGGGAATAAAAAATTCTCCCACTCCCATGTCTGTATATTTTTGAAGTTTGTCTTGGTTAATAAATACCCTCATTTACCTATTTATATTAAATGAGCAAGTCTCCGAACGGCTGAACAAAAAAAATCCGGCAAATGACTAGTACCTGCTCAGAGATTGCAATTAATTACCTCTACGGTAGAAATGTCAGTTGTATGATAATAATTTATAATAAATTACCACTTGCCCTGAGAATGTTACCAATTAATAAGTTTAAATGTAAAATGTTTGATTGGCTTTAGACATGGGTTTTTATTCCGTCAATTAAGTTTTTACTCATACTTTTTGATATTGTAGTTAAAATCTTAATAATGACATTAGTACTTTGATTATAAATATTTATACTATGATTTATTATTTGACATTATTTATTTTATTTTTGATTCAACTATTAATATTTTGACATTATAAATAATGCATTTTTGATGAACCTATCAGTCTATTAATTTGACATTAATATTGTAAATTCATAAACTTAATACAAGTTTTCATAATTTTTGATAATATTCTTATAATGTACCTTCTGTTTTGCATATAACTAGCATATTATTTAATATTTCTACACCAACAATGGTAGTATGTGTGAAACAGTGTTTAATGTAAGACCTTAATGTACAGTCAGCTGCAGAGAAATCTCAACCCCTAGCAATGTATTGGGGTGAGATTTCTCTGCAGTTGACTGTACCATGTACTGAGAAATAAATAAATACAATACATTACAATGATATAAAACCAATTAAAGAAACATAAAAATGTTTATAATGTTTAACCTTAATAATGTTGTAATGTTTGTTTGTCCTTAATAATTTTTTTTTTGGGCAAGCCGCCCTGGGCACTTTCTCAGAGTGCTCAATGGAAAAGACCTGATAATCTTAAAAAGGCTGAATAGATTTTCTTGAATCATAGATAACACTCCCGATCAAGTCACCTTTCAAACAAAACAAAAATAAACTAAATCGGTTCAACCGTTTGGGAGCTACGATGCCACAGACAGATACATAGATAAATGAACTTCATAATCTTTTATTTTCATTAATAAGTGCAATAATTTATATACAGACTTAAAAATAATAGTAATAATATGTACAAGTAGATAAATTAATTATTAATTGCATTTATTATAGTGTCTGTCGGTTACCTTTTTACTCCTTAACGCCTGAATAGTTTTGGATGACAGGCATACCGGTAGGCCATGACTGGGTTAAGGACATAGGATCATTTTTATCCCGATAGTTATCCCACGGGAACGTATGTTCGATAATTTCTCTTCTATTCTATTCTATGTTCGATAATTTCCGACATCCAAGCGGGCGTAGCCGCGGGCAGAAGCTAGTATAAAATATCAATTATATTATCATTGTAAAAAAATAATTTTCGAAATCGGTCCAGCCGTCTTCGAGTAATCGGGGAACATACATAAAAAAAAAGAAAATTATTCCGACGAACTGAAACCTCCTTCTTTTTGTGAAGTCTGTTAAAATAAGAGCCCAAACAACAATTACAACGTGTATTCTTACGGAAATCTATGAAAAAATGAGCAAGGAGTGCAAAACCAGTCAGACTTTATAGTGCTAGGTTCCACATGACACAAGGCCTCTAGAGCAAAGTACTGACGGAAGACCTTCAATACCAGGGGCGCAAGGGGAAGTGGGGAGGGATTTTAGGCTTCCTTGACCCTTTGGACGACAAGACTAATTGGTTTTTTTTTAGTTATGTTGTGTATTTTGCTGCTGTAATGCCAATCAACGCATTTTTCTTTCTTTCTTTAACGGTTTTAGTATAATTTGTGTGTGATTTAATGTTTTCTAATATGGTATGGTACCTGAAATAAATGTTTTTAATTTATAATAAAATGCGGTTGATCTTTCCTGTCAGTATTACTATACTAAGATATAATTACAATATCAGACAAGGTTCAAGTTTCTAATTATATTGTAACTTCTGGTACCAGCGATTAAAGAAGTTAAGCTTATTTTCCTTAAAGAAAGCTTATAACTTAGAAAGAAGAAAATTTGTGTAACATTTACGTGATAACTGAACAGCGATTTTAAAATGATTTATTAACTACTGTCTATGTAGGTAATTTACTTTAGATCTAGCAGAGATCGTTAATTTAGATTAGTCCTTTATTTTCCAAAAATATTTGTGTAGGTAGGTAGGTACAATGGAATTCATATAATTAATTAGATAACATTTCGTTCTTTTAATCTTTCAACATAATATTAAAAACATTTTTAAATATTTCTTAATTAAGTATTTAATTATTATTTTTCATATAATTGGTTGCATAGTTGTAATAATTATGCTAATTACTGTTTATTTTATTTTATTATCTATTTATGTATAATTCATTAAACCTGACTTGGTTTCTGTGTGTCTTACCACTGGAAAATCAGCGCTGTGCTGTAGGTTCCCATAGCACAGCACCATGCTGAGTGGACGCCATTTTGTCAAAGTCGTGCAGCTGCCGACTATTTCTGTTCTGTGCTCGTGATTATATTTAAATCTAGTTTTTAGGGTTCCGTACCCGAAGGGTGAGAAACGGAACCCTATTCATAAGCCTCCGCTGTCCGTCTGTCTGTCAGCGAGCTCTATCTCATGAACCGTAATAGGTAGGCAGTTGAAAATTTCATAGATTGAGCATTTCTATTGCCGCAAGAGCAACAAATAATAAAATTAAAAATTAAAGGGGGGTCGCCATACAATAAAATTAAATTTTGAAAAAAAAATGATCTGACCCTGGCATGTGGGGTATCATTTTCTAGAGCTCATCGAGTAGAGAATAAATATAATTTTTATTTGTTTTTATCTTCAAAAATTATGAATTAGGGGGCCGTAGAAGTTGTCTGTTTTAGACCATTTTTGTACGAGCTCTATCTCAACAACTAAACAAATTAGGAATTTGAAACTTGTGTGTATCATAACATATACTGTTTATAATCAACAAATACTAAAAACGCCGATTCATAACGTATTTTATATAATATGGGCGATTTTCTGCAACTTAAAATAATAATTTTGTATTTCATGCTAATATTATGCGATATAAATTCCACAGATAACTATTTAACTTTATTTTTTGCTCCTGTCAAAAAATAAAGTTAAAACGCCCACCAGCTCCATGGATGACAAGAGGCATACAGATGGCAATGCGACGTAGAGACCGCGCGTTCCGTAAGTTTAAAAGGGATCGTACTGATGAGAACTGGACACTATTCAAAGCTGCAAGGAATAGATGTAATCAGATGATACGCAATGCTAAGCGCCGCCACATTCTAGATACTATCAATTCTTCCTCTTCTGCCGATATTTGGAAATTTCTTGGAACTCTTGGTATCGGCAAACCGCGACATTTAGACCTTCCTAACTCAATCGACTTAGACGATCTCAACCGTCATTTCTCAACTGTTTCTACCATGGATCGTCTAACCAAACAACTAACTCTGTCCCTAATTTCTGGTCTAACGCGTCCCGCTGTTAATCCTTTCTGTTTCGTCCCAGTTGAACCGGGAGAGATAAATAAAATCATCATATCCATTAAATCAAAAGCGGTGGGATGTGACAATATCACTCGTGGTATGATCATTACTATTCTGGATCATCTCCTACCCGCGATTACCCACATTGTAAATTTTTCCCTATACACCGGCGTATTCCCTTCCCTGTGGCGCAAAGCCTACGTTCGTCCACTACCTAAGGTTTCTAATCCCTCGCTTCCTACCCACTTCCGCCCCATTTCAATCCTTCCCTTCCTATCCAAAGTGCTTGAGGCCTGCGTCCATAAACAACTCTCAATTTTTGTACATCGTAATTCACTCATTAGTCCTCTTCAATCTGGGTTCAGGCCCGGGCACAGCACTGTTTCCGCTCTCCTTAAAGTGACTGGCGATATAAGGGCAGGACTGGAAGACACCAAAGTTACTGTTCTAGTGCTGGTCGATTTCTCGAATGCCTTTAATACCGTCAGTCACGATATCCTGTTGGCTATTCTGTCCTATGTTATGGTCTCTCCCGAGGCACTGGAATGGTTCTCCTCTTACCTTCGGGAACGTCAGCAGTCTGTTCATGTTGGAGATTCGACATCATGCTGGTGTGATTTGGAAACTGGCGTTCCACAAGGCGGTATTATTTCTCCTCTTCTGTTTTCTATATTTATCAATCTTATAACTTCCGAGCTTCAGTGTGCGTATCATCTGTATGCAGATGACTTGCAGTTGTACTGTCAAGGGAGGGTTGAAGAAGTTTCTGACGCTATCGATAAATTAAACAGGGACTTGATAGCCATAAAAACCTGATCTGATAGGTTTGGCGTAGCAGTGAACCCAAATAAGTGTCAGGCGATCATCATCGGAAGTTCTCGGAGTATAAGTAAGATGGATGCTACAACCTTGCCACCAGTTCTCTTCAATGGTACGGTCGTCCCATTTAGTACTGATGTGAAGGACCTAGGTTTGCACATCGATAGAACTCTGAACTGGCGTACTCAAGTCACGAGGGTCAGCCAGAAGGTAATTGGAACGTTGCGGGCTCTGTACAGATTGAAAAATTTACTACCTACAAGTACGAAAACAATGCTTGTGCAGTCCTTAATTTTCCCTATCATCGATTATGGTGATGTGTGCTACTATGACCTGAATGCAGATCTCCTCAACAAACTTGACCGTCTTCTCAATAACTGCATTCGATTTGTTTTCAATCTGCGTAAATATGATCATGTTTCTGCGCATCGGTCACTTCTAAAGTGGTTGCCCATACGCCAGCGTAGAGAGCAAAGGGCGCTGACCACCTTGTTTTCATTTCTCGACTCTCCCACGTCCCCTAGTTATCTAGCCCCCCACTTTCAGTACATTTGTGACAACCACAGTAAAAATCTACGGTCATCAAATAATCGCGTTCTTCATTGTCCCACTCACCGCACAGACTTCATTCATTCTTCCTTCTTCGTTCAGTCTATCTCTTTGTGGAATGCTCTTCCCCAGGAAATCAGGATGGCAACCAACCGATTATCCTTTAAAGTTAAAGTTCGCGAGCATATTCGTAAGAAGCTGGCAGTATCATCACAACGTTAATGTTTTCCCATTGTTTGTCTTATTTGTTTTAGTATATTCGTGTATTTATGTATATGTATTTATTTGTACTTATATTTATATATAATTAGGCATATATATTATGTTTATAGTTTGTAATAGGTATATGTGTTTCTTTATATTAACTTTAATAAAATAAAACATCCTCAATTTTTCGTAAATTGCACCTACCACTGTTTGTCTCTGCATCACCCTAAGGTTGACTGGTAGAAAATGCCTATGGCATTAAGTCCGCCTCTGTACATTCCTGTGCTTGAAGTATTAAATAATAAATAAGTAAATTTAATAATCGGAGTAATGACATGGAATTAGTAAGTACCTACTATCATGGCAGCATTTATACTATTTCGATCATTTAAATTTCGATCATCCAAAAAGGTCTACAAAATAAACTTTCTTCACAAGATTTTAAAACCGGCCAGTATTTAAAAGCTTTTATTTTTAAAAGCTTTTATTCAACTTGCAATGTTTGTATGTAAGTTAGTATGTTTGTTTAGGTGGATTCTTGCAAGCTGAATTAAGACCACTTCCTCTAATTCCACGGAGTTGATATTTTACATGTTGGTTCAATTCCGATGACAATACATTTTTATGACAAACATGACCTGATTGGCTACCCAGGATTGGCTCCAGACGAGAGAACTCCTCAACGGCCAATAGTACAAACACGAAATTTTATATACCCTTTCATTATAATGGTCTGTTTTAAATTCCACCACCATCTGGCTTCTGCATCCAGGATTGGCTTCAGACGAGGGAACTCCTCAACGGTTAACAGTACAAACAGGAAATTTTATATACGATTTAATTATCACGGTCCGATCTAAATTCCACCATGATTTGGCTGTTGCACCCAGGATTGGCTTCAGGCGAGGGAACTCCTCAACGATCAACAGCGCAGACACGAAATTTCATATATCCTTCAATTATGATAGTCCGTTCTAAATTACACCATGATCTGGCTGCTGCACCCAGGACTGGCTTCAGACGAGGGAACTCCTCAACGGCCAATAGTACAGACACGAAATATTATATACGCTTTAATTATGATAGACTGTTCTAAAGTCCACCATGATCTGACTGCTGCACCCAGGATTGGCTCCTGACGAGGGAGTCCTGAACGATCAACAGTACAGACACGAAATTTAATATACGATTGAATTATGATGGTCCGTTCTAAAGTCCATTATGACCTGACTGCTGCACCCAGGATTGACTCCAGACGAGGGAACTCCTCAACGGCCAACAGTACAAACACGAAACATTATATACGCTTTAATTATGATAGACCATTCTAAAGTCCACCATGATCTGACTGCTGCATCCAGAAATGGCTTCAGACGAGGGAACTCCTCAACTGTTAACAGTACAAACAGGAAATGTTATATGTTACGCTTTAATTATCACGGTCCGATCTAAATTCCACCATGAATTGGCTGTTGCACCCAGGACTGACTTCAGACGAGGGAACTCCTCAACGGGCAACAGTAGAGACACGAAATATTACATACGCTTTAATTATGATAGACCGTTCTAAAGTCCACCATGATCTGACTGCTGCGCCCAGGATTGGCTTCAGACGAGGAAAGTCCTGAACGGTCCACTGTACAGATACGAAATTTAATATACGATTGAATTATGATGGTCCGTTCTAGAGTCCATTATGACCTGACTGCTGCACCCAGGATTGGCTCCAGATGAGGGAACTTCTCAACGGGCAACAGTACAAGCAGGAAATTTTATATACGCATTTAATTATGATATTCCGTTCTAAATTCCAACATGACCTGGCTGCTGCACCCGGGATTGGCTCCAGACGACGAGATTCCTCAATAATCAACAGGATAAACACGACATTTTATACATGGATATGTATTGTGCTATTATACTTCAATGGAATTCAGGGTCTGATGATGTAGCCGGAAGATTAACATAGGAACTTCTAAAAAAAACTAGACTACCATCGAGTTTGAACTGGTTGGTTTTGTCTTGACTAGAACTATAGCCCAAAGTAGTATCCAGGGTCTGATGATAGAGCTGAAAAGAGATGACACATAGAAAGTGGTCATAGAAAATCCTCAACTAAATAAGATCTTTTGACAAACACTATTTCCCAAGGTGTAGTCTAGGGTCTGATGATAGTGCCGGAAGGTAGCCACAGGAAAACCTCAACTTTACAAGGTAGCCCTGTTGTGTTGAACTTGTTGGATTTGTTTAGACAAGTGAAAGTGACAGAACAGATATTTTATCAAAATACTAATGCTAAAAAACACAAAATAAAATATTAGTAAAAATCTTTTTAAAACAAGCTTTTATTGAACTAAAAAGTACAAAATAAAACTTACCTTAACAGATAACTTTAATGTTTTCTTAAAAGCTTGAGGCGTGAACGTCCTTCTTAAACATAAAGATAAGCCTCAAGCTTTTAAGAAAACATTAAAATTATCTGTTTACGTAAGTTTTATTTTGTACTTTTTAGTTCAATAAAAGCTTGTTTTAAAAAGATTTTTACTAATATTTTATTGAGTTCAAGAACTTTATCGACTTTTTTCAAAGTACCTATCCCTAGACGGTGTTGATGTGTGTACCTCATGTTAAAACTACACTCCAATAGACAATAAATTCAGTAACATTGAAATGAATGCTGGCACATACAGTGTACTATTCAGTTATAGTACGACAAAACTTAGATGTAGCATAGATTTGAAAATTTTTATTCATTCATTTCAATTTTACGAATGTATTTGGCTATAAGACTGTACAACTTATTGCGTTTTCGAAAGATCATTTTCACCTGAAGCAGTAATAAAGATTGGTGATGTCGAAGGCGCACTCAGTTCGAACGGTGATCGGTTTTACGAATTTTGCCGATGCTACATCTAAGTTGTGTCGTACTGTACCTTAAACCGTTGTGGATACAATTTCATATTGAGAAAAATTATTGGTGTAAAAATATTCGGTCACGGCGGCCAATCTCAACGGAGACTGGCCTTCGGTGCGGGAGATATTATAGTGCACAAGTGTGTGCGCAGACACGAGTGCACTCTCTCTTCCCTCACTCTCATAGTCCGATGGGATGTGTAAAAATAATAAGCAAGAAATAATAGATTTCTGTATGACTATCAAAAATAACGTAAATAAATACCTGTATTGACCCGTGCGTTTGCACTGGCGAAACATAGTTCCTGTCAAACATTGTATGAAAAATTGACAGAAAATAGAGATTCCAACATGTTTTGTTGTGAATGTTTCGCCAGTGCAAACGCACAGTTATAATTAAAATTTGGCATACTACTTACATTCTATTTTGTACAATATAGTCTGCTGTAGCAAGAGAAATCCTTTTATTTATAAGTAACTAGCTTTACCCGGCCTGGCTTCGCACGGTTAGCACTAAGTACTTATCTACGGCGCATCTTTCCTAATTACCTATTTCTACTTAATTACCTACCCTACCTACCTACCCTACCATTCTTACCAGGGTAGGTATTATAGGTACCTAACCTACCCTACCTACCCTACATATCTACCTGCTTACCTACCATATATACCATGGTATGGAACCCTTCGTGTGCGAGTCCGACTCGCACTTGACAGATTTTATTTATTTGTTCTGTTACTCGAGTTAATTACCAATTTTTTTGTATGCACGTGTTTCTGTTACAAATAAACTTATATTTTTTTCTTTTCTTTAAAATTTATGTATAGTCGTTAATTATACAGAATGCAAATTATAACCCGAATGACGTCAATTTCGAGATTGAAAGAGACGTAAATAAACTTATTTGACATTAATATGCGTGAGGAGATTTATAAAAATAAAATAAAAAACCGCTAAACAGGTAAATACATTGTTTTTGCCAGCGTACCGTGAGATAATACAGTCAATTAAATTAAATTAACCTTCATCTTTTCTTTTTTTAAATAATAAAATTGTAACGAAGATTTTTTTTACGTTTGTTGTCTGTTGGTCTGGATATTTGTTCCGGATTGGCGCAAAAACAGCTGAACGAATTTTGATGAAATTTGGCACACAGATAGTTTATCTGGATTAACACATACTTTTCAACCCAGTAGTACGTTCCCGTAAGGTGTCTTCCGACATCCACGAGGGCGAAGCCGCGGGCAAAAGCTTGGCAACCTAACTGATGACATCAAACGATAATCACTGCTTTTGGACTTCTGCTATGTCAGAAGCAGTGGCAGTGGCAGCTGTATTTCAGTATTACGAGTAGGTATCTGATGTGCTAGTGTGCAATTATAAGTGCAACAGTAGGTAACCCTACAAAGCGGAACACGGCAACTCTGCTTAGCGGCAGAAATATGATATGGTGGTACTCAGAGTTGGCATAAATTAAACAAGTTGTTTTAAAACACGTATTTTAAGCAATGTTTAAAACAGATTAAATAAAACAATGTTTTTTCAAGTGTTTAAAGTAGGGTTGCCAATCGTCCTGTTTTCCCAGGACATGTCCTGCTTTTTGGGATGTCCTGAGGTGTCCTGGATAGTTTTTAAGAAATGTCCTGGGTTTTGAAAGTATCCTGGTAAAGCCATGTTCTTTTTAATTTCGCGCCTTCAACCTTACTTTAATCGTGCGCTCTGGTTGTTGTCTCTTTCTCACTATTATTTTGCGCACTAGAGCTCTCTATCTAACGGTTAAATAGTGCGCGAAAATTGAGTTTCGTTGAACCTGTTTTCATTGCGTGTTGCTTAACTACTTCTCATATACTGCATCCTGTTTTTAATTCGAAATGTCCTGGTATTTTCACCTTCTAATACTGGTTAAAAAAAATTGCTAGTTTAAAGTCACAGTTTAAAACAAGTTTCAAATAATGCCTCCACCCATCTTTTTTTCTTAATGTTTGAAACATTAAGAAAAAAAGATGGGTGGAGGTGGCGGTCTGACTCCTCCACGGTGACCAGCCGGCTTGGAGAAGGTAGAGAGGTGGAAGAGGGATCAGTTAGCTTACTTACAGTTGGCACTTGTGACTTGTTTTTTTAGATGTTCGTTTTGTCTTTTCGTTCCGCTTTCTTTTGCGAATGTAGACATAAAACGTTAGGCTCACGTTTAAGGTCTTTTTGTAAGTCTTTCCGTTTTTGTAGCACGCTAGGAGGAAAATCTTCTTTCTTGTAAATATTTGTACCCTCCAGCGATTTTTTCTTTTTGAGTATATCTATTTTCCTGCTTGTTGTTGTTATTGTGACTACCACTGTCTGACTTTTCCTGAGTTCTCCTCCCTCCTACTGACGTGTTCGATTTCCCATTTCGGGCAATGTATTTCCATTTCATTGTTAATAATGTCTAACACTATGGAGAGTAAACTTTTATATCCCTTTTCTTTGTCCTCAATCCCGAAGAATATATAACAGTTTTCCTTCTGACCTGTATCTGCTGTATCTAAGATTTCTATGGTTTTTGTTGTTGTTCAATTGTTGTTTCGAACCGTTTAGTATTGCAAAAAAGGACGTTTTCGTCTAGACTCTTTGATATTTAGCTCCAACTCTTTAACTTTTTGCTTGTTTTTTGATTATATCTTAATGTAAATTTTGTATTTTGAAAAAACCCACGTTTTGATTATTTTTATTTGTTAATGTTAATGTTATCAATCTGTTTATTTTTCATGCCGGACCCATGGCACCCCTGGAAGATACCCCTGGGGGTGCCACGGGAACTTGGATTCGGACCCGTGGCACCCCCAGGTCAATTAGTGCAGTGCTTTTGAATGTTTATATACTTGGTATTAAAACTATATTTACGTTTGATAATGTACCTGCCTAGTCAGATCTTGTTGAAGCTGTAAAATTATAAATGTTCAAAAATAACAGTCGATGTATTTCTATTGCTTAAAAATTCTCTATAAAACAACGTACAACCAGTGTTATTTCACTGTTCAGCAATTGCAATTGAATGTGTACTATGTATCTAATCGTCATTAATGATGTCTGCTTGTTTCGGTTTTTTCTACAGAAAATACCAATATACAATAGATATATTATTTATTAATATTAGAATGCTTCAATACACTTCAACTTGATTGCTAATTACACATTTTTTTAAGCAATAGGGTTGTACGTTGTTTTATAGAGAATAGTTTTATAGAATTTCATTTCAAATATTTTTTTTCTTACATTATCTTTTCATAGAACAATCAAAACGCAGAATACTTACTTTGAAAAAACTTAAATCATAGGTGAATGTTGTACGCTAAGCCAAAATATTTCTATGTAATGGATGAATTTTTCCCGTAAGTTGATTTCGGATAGTTTTATCTGTCTTTCGCGTGGTAAACTCTAACTGTGCGATGCAGGATTGTTGTGACGTCATGTCTCGTATCGTCTCACATCGTATTCTCTAATTGCAAAAAAATGTTGCAATAAATTAACGAAGACTGTTATTAAAATATTTTGCAATCGAATTATGATTGACTAAGTAGCTACTCTTCCACAGATAGTGATTTTGATTTAATAGGTTTCATTTTATGTATTTTCAATTCGGCATTTTGAGAAGAAGTTGTTTTTCATATACCTACATCATGGATATTAACTAAAATTAAAAAAGTTTATTGTTTGAAGAATATTGTAAGATTAATAATAATTAAACATTGATTATGTTTAAGACTTTTATTCTTGTTATCTTGTTATTAAATATAATAATTTATGTATCGGTATTAGATATTCCCAACACTGTTCCAACTTATACCTAAAGTGACGTGGCGCTGGCGGTTAGTTGAAAGTAGCAAATCTTGGCGGCGAAACAGATAAATATTAAAATGATTTTGTCACTGTTGTCCATCTATCCCATCACTATTCGATTGGTGGATTCATGGGCACTAGTAAATAGGACCCCTGATACCACTGGTACACCGTGGACCAGGGGGTGCCACGGGTCCGAATTCAAGTTCCCGTGGCACCCCCAGGGGTATCTTCCAGGGGTGTGATGGGTCCGGAACGTTATTTTTAATATTTAGAATGCATATTTTGTTATTATTATTGTTTTACATGATTACCAAAAATTATTGAATAACTTTAATTGTAAATATCCTTTTTGGCTTTGCTTTTTTATATTTTGTAAAACCATTAATGGTGCATGCTGTGATAGCCTGTGAGTAAATGTTGCACTGTTTATAAACGTACTATTAAGGAATTTATTTTAAATGTTTTGTGTAAACAATTGTTGGCTTAGAACCTAAATAAATAAATTATAAACAAGCGGGTTTCCGCAAAGGTTACTCGACTATTATACTATACTCGACTGTTATTGGATTTTTGAGATGGGGCAGCAAGGACAGCTACCTTAACCGTTGTAGCTACAGGAAAACGGTCTTAGGAGACTGTCCTTAATTTTTTAAGACATTTTGATCTGCATTCACAGATTTTGAAAAAAATGTACAGTCAGCAAGAAAAGGGGCAGTTTTCACAAAAACTTTTTTTGATGCCAATCGATCCTGTTTCATATAAGGATCAAAAACCTCTACTGGACCAACTGAGGTTTGAGTACTAGAAAAGTCAGAAATCACCAAAAACTTTGCCCATACATTTCGTAGGCAATGAGAGTCCGATCAGTAGTTCCTGAGATTAGCGCGTTCAAGCAAACAAACAAACAAACTTTTCAGCTCTATACACCGTGTTATTTTAGTCGTCTTACAAAAGCCGCCCACTTCATGTATCCAATCACTACTACACATCCATTAAAATAAAAACGTTTTCCATACAAAAAAAAAAACAACCGACTTCCAAAAAGACACTACAAAGTCTTTAATTTTGGTAGTCGATTGTTTTTTTTTTTTTATGGAAAACGTTTTTATTTTAATGGATGTGTAGTAGTGATTGGATACATGAAGTGGGCGGCTTTTGTAAGACGACTAAAATAACACGGTGTATATTAAAAAAATAAAAGTATAGAGTATAGATATGTAGATAGAAGTATAGAGAGATTCAATAATAAATACTTATTAAGAAAACACTATACCTACGAAGTAGTGATATTGCCAGGCCTAACATAATTATGGTTGCAGACATGGCACATACTATCATTGAGAGAATTACCACCTAACTAGACTCTCAGAATGATTCATAGCAACAACTTCACAGATCGGACAGGTTTTTTGTTCCACGCTGTATACCGATACTGTTATAAACTAGATTTTAACTAGATTAATATGTCAAGTTTGATTAATAGTACCTAATAAATAAAGGCTATTTTATTGATTAATTTTATATTTGTCCACGCATTTCTCAGAAACGATTAATTAGATAGTGACCATTTTTTTTAATGACTTAGGTACAATTACTTCAACTTCGGAAACTGTGTAAGTTTCGTCAAAATCGGTTCAGTAGGATTCAAGATATGGACTAATACGTGTAAGTATGATGGCCTGGGTTATTGATACGAACTATACGGGTGTGGTGCCAAAGGAAAAACAATCATCTTGCTCTATGTTATAGGGTTTGGTTTCCGCACTTAGTCCGTCCGGTGGACCCTTGTACGTGGGCCATGGCGGCTGTTTGGGGCGGTATTCCAACCAGCCTACCTCCCACAAGAAGTTAATTAAGTTTCCTGGTCTGTTTAGACCATCTGTGAAAGATCTGGGTGACCCGAGGGTTTCTGTTCTAATCTGGGTGACGCCTGTGCATTCAAAGAGCACGTGCGCGACGGTTTCCTCAGCCGCCATGCACGCCCTGCGTATTATAGAGAACTGTCTTTTGAATTTTGAATTTTGTCGGTTATGACATCATCAGCAATCATCTTAAAACCTTGGACAGATTCAATTGCATGTAAAAAAAAACAAAATAGCTGAAAATAGCTGGCCTTACGGTACAAATCCGCGGCAAGAACTGAAAATGTAAATGTATGTTGATGATGTTATAAAAGCTCCTGTCAAAAAAAACATCGGGTTGCACTCCGGGAGTGCCGGCAGAAGTGAAAACTTGATCATTAACGTTGTGCATTTTTGAATATTTTGGAATGGTTAGGGAATAATTTCGCACGAATTGCTTTATTTATCAGTATAAAGTACTATAATTTATGTGGTTAAATACAATATTCATTAGTTGTAGTAGTATATTTATTTATTTTTAAAATATAGTCTAACAAAAATAAACAATTTATTTAAATCCTTTTCATGAAGTATGTTTTGACTGCATTTTATTTACCCATCAATATGGGTAAAATTTCTTACCTCGCAATCTTTACGTAATGTCAAACACTTTTTATTTTGATATTTACTTAGTCGGTTGCTAGGCAACGGATCTTACGGCACAATCTGACGCGAGTTTATTTTTTTTTACAAAAAGTGCACAACGCCGCTAAAGAATAATCGACTTCCAAAAAAAAACACAAGCAACTGAAAAACTAGTTTCGAAAGCCGGTGGCTAAAACGAAAACAAAAACGGAACCAAAGACACCCAGGACATGAGAGCGCATAGCCGCTTGACTGTCACTAATGAGACACAATAAAATTTTAATTGTTATCTAGCATCAGTCTTTCGGACATTTGAGCTTATAAATGCCTTTTTATATACATATCAATGGTTGATAACTATACGGTCCCTGACAGCATTGCCAATAAACTGGTGGAGGTGACTAGGTCGTCCCTCATATGCAACTCAAAAATCAAATTCGTTTCTTGTGGTAACAGAACTTTGAAGCCCTGGATTGCTATAGGAGCACTGCGTTGCATATAGCTTAAAAACAAAATGCAGCGTCAAACAAGACTAGATCCTTTCAACATAATTGTTCTTAATATTACCGCACACACTCTAAGCTCATTAAATAGGCTCAACTTTGTTTTTACCACCATAGGCAAATCATTAGCCGAATGTATCGTAACTCAGACTGGGATGGCGGTTGTGGCCAGCTCCTGTAAATCCTGTAATAGCTCTCGGGCTTCCTCGTTTGTTTTATTGGTACGGAACGCTGAAAACAACACCTCGCTAACACAAACTTAAAGTATTTATTTCAATTACTTAATTATACTATTTACAGACACTTTTAAATAGTAAGAGGAGGAAAATAAATGCCACAACACAAGAAGTTTTCTGGCAGCCCGTTGGCTGACGACTATTAGAAATGGAATGGCATTTCAATTCTCAGAAACCAGAGTCAGAGCAATAATCATGTTCTCAAAAGAGTCGGTTACTTATAAATAATTAATGAAATGGATTTTAAGAAAAATTCTGATTTATTTATGTAGGTACTTACATTCATTAATAAAACTTATAAAACCGGGTCGATTATTATTTTTACGTTGCACTCACAAACTCATGTCACAAGATTGACCACACTACATGAACTAAGTCAGTGTGAACAGCAGCTTAGTCTTTTATTATAGAGAAGTATTTTATACTAGCCTTTGCTCGCGGCTTGGCCTGCGTGGAGATCGGAAATAATTATCCACCGAAAACGTACCTACTACAGGGATAAAATTGCAGCGTCTCGAGAATATCCAGCGTGCGTTTATAAGGCATATTGCTTACGTGTCCTCGGGAATATCCCACAGATGTCCATACGAACAATGTTTGGGTTTCTTTCGCATTGAGTCGCTTCGGAACCGCCGTACACATATAACTAGTTTTATTTATAACTAGCTTTTACCCGCGGCTTCGCCCGCGTGGATGTCGCAAAATATCCCATGGGAACGTTCTACCGGGAATACATACCTAATAGCCAAGGAAAAGATCATTGACTAACTTTCAGCGGACGCAGTGGTAGGCTACTACAGCTCCCGCGTGGTCAACCATAATTATTTTGTTACGCGTAATTTTGAAACTGTGATATCTCTTAAACTATTCATTTAAATGATGTGATGTAAAGGCATATTTTAATCGAAATTGAATGCCCAATTTAAATAACCTATTTAATTGGATAAGGATTAATAAGATACCGGTCAAAATAGCTTCGGAAATAACAATGAAAATTTTATACAATTTTGAAAGATAAAAATGGTTATTGTGGGTCACCCTTAAAAGATAGACATATGCCATCGCGGACTTTTTTGTTGCAATTTTTAAGATATACAATACTCTAGAACATAAATTTGATTTATCTCTCACGACTTACGCAGCGCACGCCAGTAAAGCTCCCAGTCGGCATGATTTTTTCCGACATCTTCATCAATAATCGTCATATTTCAGCCAATTTACACAAAACCTTCCTGAATTATACACTAAAACCTTCCACATGAATCACTCCGTCCAATGGTGAAAACCGTTTGAAAATCCGTTCGGCAGTTTTTGAGTTTATCGCGTTCAGACAGACAGACAGACAGACAGACAGACGCGGCGGGCGACTTTGTTTTATAATATGTAAGGAAATTGTCAATGGTCACATAGAATGCGAGCAATTGTTTGAACGTGTCATGTTGTCAGTCCCTTATAATCTTCCTAGACGGCCAATATCCAGACTTTTTGAACCAAGAAAATAACCATAATAACCCACCTGTAGAAATAACATTGGGAGACACTCATCTCAATATCCAGGATGTGAATATGTTATGGACCGAGTACACATAAAACACACATTATAAAAAATGCCCGGGCAGTTTTAAATATGCCCAATATGAGAGGGCAATGTGATAAAAATTATTGAAATAATCAAATCGACCAGGCATTTTTTATAATGTTAGTCACCTATGGGGCACCACAAGTAAAACCAGCTATCTAATTAAGCAATACATTTTCGTAAACGATTCCGACTAATCTGTTTCATTTTGACAGTTCAACAACATTCATTGCGTTATCTACGTTGTTCAGCAGATTTTTTTTTCGTACTTTTGAAGCAATGGATTAGCAATCGGGGCACCCCGACTTTACGAAGTGTTTTGGCTCCTACCCTAGAGTGTATATAAAAACCGGAGGTGCGAAGGGAGAGCAACCCCCGCCCACTGTAACAAAGCATAGGCCTCCTCACCTCAGCCGCTACGGCTCGCACGGGTGAGCCTGCTGCGGAAGTGAGCATGGGTACCTATCCTTTGTTACATAAGGGCGAAGGGGTTGCACTTTCCACAGCGCCGGAGACGATGCAGAAGCAACTTTAATGTTTTGAGGTTAGGTTACAACCAAACATTACACACCCTTATCAGATTGCCCAAAGACCACACGGCAATATTTATAATGACGAGGGAATGTGATAAATAAGGAAGTTCAAATTATAATTAATTATTTCGCCCTAAGTAGCTTGTCATTATTTATAATGCGCGGGCATTATGACAAATGCCCGTATTTATTACTTGGTCCATAACATAATACAATTCAACGAACTCAACACTAAACTACCTGATTTAGATATTGTATTCTTTTGTTCCCTGCCGCAATTCAAAACCCTCTTGCGCAGTCATATAACAAACATTTAAATGGCCAATGTCCTATTTAGTTTAGTTCGTTATTTTACATTTAATGATATTTGTGTAAGTCTGTTTTTTGTTCTATTTTAGACCTAAGTCAACGCTGTTTTCCATTTTATTTAATACTAGTTTTCGTCCACGGCTTCTCTGGCGTGGAGATCGGAAGTTATCCCACGGGAACGTACCTAAAAAGTATCCTATGTGTTAATCCAGGTTATAAACTATCTGTGTGCCAATTTTAATCCAAATCTGTTCAGCCGTTTTTGCGTGATTGAGTAACAAACATCCAAACATACAAACTCTCTCATTTATAAAATTATTATTATAAAATTATAATTATATTATTTATATATACCTAAGTAGGATTTTAATATTTTTATTTTATGTAATTTAAAACGTTGCTTTGTTGTATGTGAATGTCGTGTACCTACACTTGTAATTGGTATATATGATAAGAGCCCATACCTGTTAACACAATATACTCGTATATATGCTCCCTCTCACAAGGAGGATTAATAGGCTAATTATGATATATTGCTGTTGATGTACTTATCTATAAAAAAAAAAAAAAAAATATATCCTATATCCTAAATCAGATCATGTTCTAGTAGATTGCCAAATCTCATCAAAATTCGTGCCCCTAAGGAGAGAGTAGCTGTAGTTAGAACATAGATTATATTATTATGTCAGTTGGTAAGAAAATCAACTTAAATTTTATCTTCAGAATATTTCGTTTCTTACAAATTATGTAAAAAAATGTATTAAGTAGTATAGTGAAAAAAAAAAACATACAACTAGCCGGTAATTTCAACGCGTGTTGCCGTCGCGAAATGAAAGTTCCGGCTAGTTTAGACAAAACGCATATGAGATTGCAATAGCGAGATGATTTGTGATGAGATGAGCGGCCAAGTAGTTCCGCGCGCACGATAGCTAAGCTTCTGCCCATGGATGTCGGAAATTATCGAACGTACGTTCCTGTGGGATAACTACCGGGATAAAGAAGTATCCTATGTCCTAACTGGCTGTCTGAGTTTGTTTCGGCCTTTCTTCCCAGAGTAATCAGATAGGAAACGCCGAACTCATCTAGCTTATTTTTAAAGTACGGATAATAAAGTGCCAATAGCGTCAGAATAGGAGCGCTGCCGCGGACCGGCTAAAGTGCCGTAACTGTCGCCAGTGCAAACGCACAGTAAGCATTGCATTGTCATTGACACTGTCAATGAGTCACCGTCACTTGTTATTTTGTTTGATTGTTGAGGTTATATAGTTCGCTGTAAAACACCACATTCCCAAAACATTACATTATCTTGTGCCTAAACGGACCCTAGCCCAGTGTGTGGTCACAGTTCTAATCTTATCTAACCTAATTTAGCTGGCGACACTCTATACACTTCCTATTTTTTTTAATGGTAATAAAAAGCGATTCCGAAATCCTATTTACAGAATAAACAATTTCATTTCATATGCCAAGCCATGGCCTATCCAGTATCCCTTTCATCCAAATCCATTCAGCCAGGAGCAAAAGGTAACAAACAGACAATATTTTTTTATATTATGTTAAACAGGTATTCATGATTCTAAATGTCTAAGTGAAAAATAATAATAATTTCAAAAATAAAAAATTAATAATTTAAATTCATTTTAATATTGTCACCTTTAATTTGAAATACTCTAGCACCGCCATTGACCACTGACCATGACTTAGTTTTCTTTATAAAATTGTCAATGGTCTAACAACAACAAAAAAAACAACAACGAACAATTTTTTTTTTTTTTACCCTCAACGGTTAAGCTCTTGGCCTGCATCTCTCCTGATGGTAAGTGATGATCAGGCCGAAGGTGGAAGCGAGCTTCACCCGGAATCCTCAACCACAGAGGAACTGCCTATCATATCTCTAACTGCCGAAACACAACAATGCTGTTAACATTGTTGTTATGGCGACAGACTTAGATAAGATGGTGGTAGCTAGCCAAGCGGACTTAGAATAAGCCCTACCACCAACCAAACCAAAAAAATTAGCTCCCACTGGGAATCACAATCACAATTACTTGAACGTGTCATGTTGTCAGTCCCATATAATCTTCCCAGACAGCCAATATCCAGACTTTTTGAACCGCCCAGGTGTATGCGTAACATTAGGAGAGACTCACCAATATGATGTGTATTAAATACAATGAACTCGACTCAAAACTACCTGATTTGGATGTGTTCTTTGGTTCCCTGCCGAAATTCAAAGCACTCTTACTTAGTCATTCAAACAGACCTTTAAAAAGTCAAGTGGTCAAAGTCAAGTAGCATATTATGTATTTTGTATTATTGATATTGTGTGTCAGTCAATTAATTTTTTGCCTTTTAGTCTTTATTTAGTCGACATTTTTGACTTATCTAAGGGCTCGTACACACGATTACAATTCGTGTCGTGTTTATTGACCAATCGCGGGCGCCTTTGATAAGACCATGTTTAACAGTATAAACATGGCCCTCGACAGACACAGCATAGACTCAACCCTGAGTGCCTGGTTCACCAACATGCTCAAACTGAGAGCTGTACAAGTACGAGGGCCATCGTTGCGAAGGGCTACCCGCAAGGTGGCGTCCTCTCGCCGCTCCTATGGAACCTGGTAGTAGACGGCCTCATCAAAACACTCAACGACAAAGGTTACTTCACCGTTAGGGTACGCCAATGACTTAACCATAATAACAAACGGAACTCACGAAAACACTTTATGCAACCTCATGCGTCAAGCCGTGAGAATTGTAGATGAATAGTGCAACAATCACCAACTCTCAGTGAACCTCACAAAAACCAAACTGATTCTCGTCACAAAAAAGAGAAAACTGACGACACTACCACGATTCTTTGGAACAACCCTAAGACTTTCAATTGAAACTAAATACCTGGGCATTTATTTGGACAACCAACTGAACTGGGGAAAACACACGAACTACATCACTACAATAGCCAGCATATTCCTGTGACAGTGCAAGCGGCTGCTTGGCAGGAATTGAGAGATCAGCCCTAAGGTCACCCACTGGTTACACACTACAGTCATCCGACCAATTATTACATACGGCTCACTGGTTCCAAAAGAACAGTGGACTACTCAGGCCCGAAAGAGATGAGGGTATCCACCGATGGATCGAAGACCGTCTCCGGCACCGGAGTAGCAGTCTTCTCACACGACTCCAACATAAATATATCCAGCCCGCGGGGAATGTTCAACACCGTCTATCAGGCGGAGTGTGTGGGTATCATACAAGCGGTCCACGCCCCACCCCACGGTGAGTTACGGCATCGCCTCAGTTCTCAAATCCTTACAGAAAAGATGTATCCTCAAAGCTAATACTATACCTAATGTCACAATGTCCTAGAACAAATAACGTTATCTAGCGCAACACGGTGACACTGCAATGGATACAAGGACACAGCGGATCGCTAGGCTAACGACGCAGCAGACGAACTTGCTAGACGAGGATCCAGCACAGTAGTATGTGTATCCGAGCCCATCGTACCCATCCCCTTCACCCAAATACGCAGGTGGCTACAGAAGTTCGCCCACACACAAGCGGAGTATTGGCGGACCTCGACACCGGGCTGCAGGCAGTCCAGGGAAGCAATGCCATCCTTGGATAGCGGACTAACCAGGCGTTTACAACGGGGACCATCACGGGACACTGCTCGCTACACAATAGGCATAACGGACAGTCCTCTGTACAGGGCATGCATGGAGGCTGAGAACACTAACCCTCGGGTCACCCGGATCTTTCATAGTTGTTCTAAACAGACCGGGAGTTTTAATTAACTTCTGGAGGGAGCTGGGCTGTTTGGAATGGCCCACGCACAATAGTCCACTTGAAGGACTAAGAAACCAAACCCTATAACATCGTCGTCAAAAAACATGAATCGTGTTTTTTTTGTGACGGATCCGCTGAAGCGCTCGTCCGAGACTCAACTCTGAATCACGAATCAAGTGTGAACATCTTTTCGGATATTTTGACGAATCGCGAAAAAACTCGTTTACATATGCAATGTGAACGTGCGTCCGTCATGACGAATCGTCAATGACGGGTCTCGTGTGAATGAGCTGTATTCAAAGCTGTTTTGTTTTGTTTTTTAATTCATAGTTTTTTTTTTTATCCTAACTAATACTGCGAAAGTGCGTTTGTTAATTTGTTACGCTTTTACACTAAAACGGCTGAACGACTTTGGATGTAATGACCTGGGTTAGGATATAGACTACTTTCCATCCTGGATCGCAGACGAACTCGCGGGCAACAGCTAGTTTTATACGACTTTAGAAGATGTTGATTTAATAAATTAAATATGTGAATGTCGAGTATTCTGGTCTGTACATCAGAACGAATGTCTTTCTTTTTATTAATGAATGTAAAACGCATAATTATACTGATGGCGTACCTATTTTAAATAAATAAATTAAATTTAGCTACAAGCTAGCCGAGATATTTTATGACTTTAAATTGTAATAAATTTTGACCGAGTGGGCCGATTTTAATAAAACAAAGACTAAAATTAATTTTACATAAGACTCTGACTGTGTTACAATCCCTCAAAACTCATAAAATTAAGAGCGTACACAAACAATACAATATTACATGTACATAAATAATAATCCCATATTTTACCCCCTTGGGACCTGATTTTATAAAAAACGCTGGAACACATTATTCTTCTTTCTTACCAATAATTTTCAATTCTCATATCCCTAACTTAGAAATGCTGAGTTTTCTGTATACACTTTGATCCATTATATCACCCCCGTTAGGATATTTTTGAGACAAAATATAGCAGCAAATGTGTCATCCGCACTCTCAACCTCATTGCTGATGACATCGACATAATTGTTGCGCTCTGGGTGAATTTGAAAGAATAGCTACCTATAGAATTTGTTATGGTACAAGCAGTGGAACTATTTAATTTTTAAGTGTGCTACAATATCGCATTAAAAAAATCTTGGCTTTGACGTGAAAGGTAACATACAGACAGACAGACAGCTACTTTCAAATTTAGCCGGGCACTGGAAGCCCCGAACCATCGCATTGATCCAAGATGGATCAGACACAATAGAATATGCGGCCTCGGTAACATCGGAGGTAAGCTAATTCTCACAACACAGCTCAGATAAACCAAGAACCTGCGTCTACACACCCAAAGAAATTCCTATCACACCACTCACTCAATTCTGTTCCAGAGACCTGACAGCTGTCAGGCTCCAGACCAAAAGTAAAGTTCCACAGTTTTACTGGCCTCGGCCAGGCTGCCCGCCAAAAGAGATGGCCGATCTGGTACAGCACTGTGAATGCACCAAATTAGACCTGATCATCTGCACCGACTTGAACGCCCACTACCCGCTCTTGAGCAGCGACGCACCAGAGGAGAGATACTAATATCCACCTATTATTATCTATAAACCTTAACATTGTAAACCGCAGGTCAGAACCCGATTGAGTCACAGACCGAGGACAAACAATCATAGAAGTGTTAAAACTTACTACAGAAACGCGACAAACCTCATTACAAAACTAGCCCGTATTGGACGAATCTTCTTGATAACGCTCAGATCATCCGGAGAGGATCCGCTTTACACTAACTACCAACAGAAGAAAACCCGCACCGAGGTGGAACCCGCGGCGCACCAATGTTCCCAGGTACCAACGCCTCCTGACCTCCCTATTAGCTAGACACCTATCACAAGTAACCCTAAGGGACAAGGCAAAATTAGAATACACTATGACAAAATTACCAGAATACCTAACCGAAGCATACAAAGAGCGCCACAAACCAAAAGCGAGAGAAACCCCTGGTGGAATGCTGTACTTAGCAAACTCAGAGATGCGCTACGTAAGCAATTTAACAGAGCAAAAAACACTAGACTTCTGGACGACTGGTGGACATACAAAGAGACCCCCACCCAACCCCAACATACATACAAAAAGCAGATCAGAACCACCAGGAGGATAGCATGGCGTAATTCTGTGAATCCATCGAAACAAATAATGAAGCTGCAAGGGTAAGGAAGATCCTGTCAACCGATCAGGACCGCACTCTCAGCACGCTTAAAAAACCCGAAAACTCATACACGCTAACTGACCATGAAACCTGTAAGGTCTGTACCAGAACCTGGTTGTAGACAGCCTCATCAAAACACTCAATGACAAAGGATACTTCACCGTAGCCTACGCCGATAACATAACTGTAATAATAAGTGGCACCCACGACAACACTCTATGCAAACTCCCCATGAGTTTGCAAAGAGTGTTGTCAAGCAGTGAACCCTATAAAACCGAACTGATTCCTTTTACAAAAAATAGGAAATTGGCAATACTACAACTACCACGATTCTTTGGAACAACCCTAAGCTTAACAACTGAAACCAAATACCTGGACATCTTTTCGAACAAATAAATGAATTGGGCAAAACATAAACTACATCACTACAAAAGCCAGCATATCCCTGTGGCAGTGCAAGCGACTGCTTGGCAGAAACTGGGGCAGTAGCCCCAAAGTTACTTACTGGATATACACCACAGTCCGACCAATGATTAAATAAGTCATAGTATGATGGCCCAGGACAGATCTGAGCACAGCCCAAAGAAATCTCGAAAAACTACAGTAAATCACTGCAGTATGAGAACTACACCCACTGCCGCCCTACAGGCAATGTCTCTACACCTCATCGTGCGGGTGGAGGCTGCCCTGGCCACCTTTAGGAAAAATCAGCAAAGACTCCAAAGTCAAGCATACACGCATAGAGGAAGATGCGATAAAACTACAACCAATGATGGCATTACCCTGCAACAAAGCTCTGAAAGTACACTACTTTCAAAAGCACTACGGCATAATACTCACAGAATAACAACGACGTATCAAAGACCAACTGATAATATTATGTCTCAACCTAGGTCATGTTCTTCCTGTGTGCCCATCGATATCCTTTCATCCGTTATGGAATGAAAAGGTAAGGTAACAGACAAACAGAGTTACTTTCACATTTATTACGGTTATATTGATATAACGGTCCCGCATACAGACCAGAATTACCAGAATACATACCTACATAATTAAATAATATAAACGCTACTATGCTGTGCTCGACAGGGTCCATTTTGTTTCTTTAATTTTAAGCCTACCAACTGTTTAAGCTTATCAACTGTATGGAATGCAATAAAGAATTGAGAATTGCATGACAGGAACCTCGTGTAAGCCGAGAAAGATAAACAGAACAAGTATCTTGACTTGGCTCGCGAAGTCGCGAGGTTATCAACATGATTGTAGGCTCAGCGATCATTGTGCCGATAGTCGTATCAGCCAATGGCTTAATTGGCAAGAGTCTCGACCAACACCTAAGGAGGCTCTCGTTGGGCCTTGATCCAGCAGGGCTATTGGCTATCTTTTTCATGGTCAGTGACTATCAAGCTTCAGTTGTACAACCGAACTTTGATGACAACTGAGAATTTCATAACATTGGTATTGCGTATCAACGTAAGTGGCTATCACGTTACGGTGGCTAACAGGCCGGGCACGGTGCTCTTCATCCCAACACTTGACACCTCTAGTTCTTATCGACTATTATGCGGCTAAGTTGAGTGACGCCTTTTGAGCGTTACAATACTTAATTTTAGGGACCATTTTAAGTTAAGCGGTTTATATCTACACTTGTCCAAGGTTATTTGTTTTCTATAGGTACTTATATTTATTGTATACAGAATCTGTTGGTAAACCATACATCGCAATGCTACATATATTATTGTAAATATTAAAATAATAAATACTTGAAGGTAATGTACCTTATTATTATTATTTATTGGTTTTTTTAACATAATTCATAAAATAAATATAGTTGTATGTACTTATTACATAAAGTACTTAATCATTTTTTATTTTGATTAAATAAGTATAAGAAAATAATTTTAAATTATTATGACCAATTAATTACACATAATAGAATATTAAAAATTATTTAGCATTTTTTGGACTTTATTCACATAAATTAATCAATAAAAAAAACTAATATAATTAAGTAACAACAATAAAATAAGAATTTAGATTATTATGAGCAATATACACACAATAGAATAAAATTATCAATATCACTCTCTCGGCAACTGCAATGGGTTACTAGCGTCGCGTAAGCGGCGGCGTCTCTCAATTACTTCATTTTTTCGCTCTTCTTCAGCAAATCCCGGCAAAAATTGACTTTCCATACATCAGCCACGAACAAGAATCACAATAAAACAACAAAAGAAGTAATATTTACAAGTTTCACTTAATACCGGCTTCGGTGTTCATCACTAGAATTTTAAAAACACTACCTTTGAGTAGTGTCTTTCATGAAAGCCACTATTAACTAAGTGACTATCAATTTGATGTCCACTAAGCTTAGACAATCGCAATCTTATAAGTATCGATACAACAACAGCTGTCAAAATGTGTTACGGTGGCCATCAGCGATACTGGGTGCTTATGACGTCATCTTAGTTAGCCACTGAAGATAGCCAATACGAAACGAACTGTTTGACAGCTAATCGTTAGACACTTTGCGAAGTGATCATCATTATGAACTGTCAACAGAGATACGCAATAGCCCTGCAGATAGCGGTACCTCTGGACACGGCTCGCCTTGTTAGGAGGTTCCTCTCTCTGGAGCCATAACCGCCGCCGCCGCCCGGTAGCTTGGACACTATTCCCGAGGGGTAAGTAATATATGGTATAATTACAAAATGACTAATATTTACAAGATATAACAACTGAATCTATAATTTTATTTGATATAATCATCAGTTAATATAATAAACGATTGATATAATTTTAAAATAACTAATTTTTATAATCATAACATACATTTAATATAATATCGTTTGATATACCACTCAAAAGATATAAAACATATTTAGTCTAATATGTAATTTCTATCACAGTAAATAACCTGAGTAGATACTGTAGATATACTTAACTGATTACCACCTGCCAAGATGGTCACTCGCTAGGCTCGCTCGCCTTCGCGCGTTAATAGTCACTGTTCTAACCTAACCCCAATGGTTCTCCAAGAATAGAGGGGATCTGGCACTCGGCGGCCGCTGCCGCGGCACGCTCCCTACGGTCGCTCGCCTTCGCGCGTTAATGATCACTGTTTTAACCTAACCTAACCCAAGAGGTTCACCAACAAGGGAGGAGATCTGGCACTCGGCGGCCGCTGCCGCGGCACGCTCCCTACGGTCGCTCGCCTTCGCGCGTTGATGGTCACTGTTCTAACCTAACCTAACCCAAATGATTCACCAACAAGAGAGGGGGGATCTGGCACTCGGCGGCCGCTGCCGCGGCACGCTCCCTTCGGTCGCTCGCCTTCGTGCGCTAATGGTCACTGTTCTAACCTAACCTAACCTAACCCAAAATGGTTCACCAACAAGAGAGGGGGGATCTGGCACTCGGCGGCCGCTACCGCGGCACGCTCCCTTCGGTCGCTCGCCTTCGCGCGTTAATGGTCACTGTTCTAACCTAACCTAACCCAAATGGTTCACCACCGCTCGGCGGCCGCTCACGCAAGTTTTGTGTGTGTATGCAGACCAGCCGCTGTGTGCAGCCAGACCGACACCGGTTATTGTTATACGGTGAAGTTTTCTTAGAAATTGTATTGTTCGTGTCGCGTCGCGCTGGTCTGCAAAAGCCTTTAGCCTTCTAACCTAACCTATCCGAGTTGGATGGCTTTGAATCGGGATGTTAACCATAATGATGGTATCATTATGTAATTTAAACGATAGACCTAATGATTTTCGATTAAATAAACGTTATATCCAATAACGTTATACGAATTAAGTTTTAGAGTATATAAATGTTATATGTAAAGGAATTATATCAACAGTTGGTATATCTCACGTTTATTATATCTTGTGAACGTTATTGAAATGAAAATATACCAAATAACTTTATATGCTATGAGACGCACCCATTCCCGAGACCGATGAGCTACTACTTTTTATTATACTTTAAAATGTTTTTATATTCTTTTATTGAACAATAAGAAAATGACATAACATTAAAGTCTCGTACAGACCAACGCGACACGACGCGACACGAACAATACAATTTCTAAGAAAACTTCACGGTATAACAATAACGGTGTCGCGTCGCGCTAGTCTGCATAAAGCTTTATACTAAGATAATGGCAGTTATCATTTTATTCGACGGGGACGGCGATATGTTCATAAAAACGTAGATGGAAAGAGCTTTTTAAGTAAAAAAAATCCCATAATATGATATAGGTATATATCGTCGGCTTATTGCAAGAACTCAGTAACTGCATACGTTTTTATCTATAATGGACTCCTTTTGACACATTCTACAAAATGCAAAAACTCACTAATTTCTATCCAGTCAATTTTAGGCGTTACGGCCTTGCCATAAAATCCCTAACTGCAACTTTGGAAGTCAGGTATTTACAAAAAATCACTAAGCTGCACTTAGTTATTTTTATTAAATACATATTTAAAAAACAACGTAGACATATTAAACAGAACTCATTTTCACCATGTAATTAACTTTATCCAAACAAGTGTAGCATAAATAACTTAGAATTAGGTTCGATAAAGTTAATTATTTGCATTTAATAACTAAAAAAAAGGAAGTGATGAAGTGGGAACCGCACTATATCTTTGGATCCAATGTCTACCGCCAACAGTTATCAGAAAATATATATATCTATATATATTTTCTGATACTTGCGGAGGTCAAAATCGTAACCAGTTTCCTATGCTTAATGCTATACGTAGTTCAAGTTACCCATCTTGAGGTGATCGAACAGACAACCCGGGAAGCTACGCAATATCTTTTCGTCCCACATACCACAGTGTCTCAAGACGAAAGTCTTTGACCAGTGCGTGTTGCCAGTGATGACTTATGGCACTGAAACGTGGTCGCTCACAATGGGCCTTATCAAAAGGCTAAAAGTCACCCAAAGAGCAATGGAGAGGGCTATGCTTGGAGTTTCCCTACGTGATCGAATCAGAAATGAACAGATCCGCAAGAGAACCAAGGTACCCAACATAGCCCCAAACTTAAGTGGTAATGGGCAGGACACATTGCTCGCAAAAAAGATGGCCGATGGGGCCGAAAGGTTCTGGAGTGGTGACCGCGTACCGGGAGACGTAGCGTTGGAAGGCCTCCCACAAGATGGACCTTGCATAGGCCGCAGGAATCCGCTGGATGCGGGAAGCACAGAATCGGTCGAAGTGGCGGTGCTTGGGGGAGGTCTATGTCCAGCAGTGGACGACTTTCGGCTGATATGATGATGATGATGGATAACTTTTGAGACTGCGTAAGTTGTCGTCAGTATTTGCAATTGGTATCTACTAGCTATTGCAAGATTGTTTTTGTTTATTTTTCCGAATTTATTTCGTTTGGTCTATAGGTAAACTACTTATGTAAGAGCTCTGTTAATTACCTGTTTATTCGAAGACCGACTTACATGGGAAGTTTTTTTGTAATAAAAATTGTTAAGTATATTGTTTGTTTTGAAGAATTTAATTTGTTTTAATGACTAGCACTGTTTTGTTAAATATAATTCTGGTTATCCCTTTTTTTTTATAAACGCTTGATTGATTTCCGTTGTTCTTTTCACAATTGAAGAAATAATTAATTCACATACCGAACAGACTACAGTAGCCAGAAGTCATTAACTTTTATTTTTTGTTTTAAAAAAATACACAACTTTATATTACTAGCGACTCTCACTTCGTTTTTGCACGACTCGTAATGCGCAGCATTAGAGTGTGCTCTACGATCGAAAAATATTTTTTGCCCCATTTCTGCAACTGTTTTTATTGTTTCACTCCTGCTAGTACACAGAACCTACTTAATTTATATACCATTGTATAGATGATTAAATGGAGATTAATACTGTACTTTTTAACAATTGATTTAATGCAGCAGAAATGGAAAAAGCATCAAAATAGTTGAAAAAAATTTCCTGTCCGTCAATTTATGTTCCCTGAAAACATTGTAGCTTGCGATAAAATCAATAAATTGAGTCAATTTTTTTTTTATACATTCGTTTCAGCCGTAGAAGGAACCCTATTGAAAATGGCTCTTTTATTCATAGTAGTTTAATTATAATTAATAAAATACTAACTAAAATATAATATCAATATCTAAATATTTTCAACCTTGATCCGGTGCCGTTGCCTAGCAACTGCCAACGTAAATATCTTTGTCAGTCGTTGACATTACGACTTCATGAAAAGTGATAAATTGTTCATTTTTAAACTATGTTTTGAATTTCTTTTTCGTTTATGAATGAGTGATAAGTATGAGGCGTGCACTTTTGGATTTTCCAAACTATTATTAATATACATATTAAGCTAATAGAAAACATTAAATTTTTCACCACCGTAATTATATTTAGGATAATATGGGCAAATCAACATAACCACTAACTAATTCGAACTAAAATACCGTTTATCTCGGAATAGTGAATATGTCACATAATGACTTCTTGCAGTAAGCCGACGATAGAAGGTAAGTAATAACTTATTAAAATATTTGAGTCAATAAAAATCCAACATTATGGCAATAATTTAATATTTACAATTTTATTTAAACAATTTTTAATTTCTATAATATTTTCCTAATTTAACACTTATTGAGGCTACTCACCACAAAACACCTATTGTAAACAGCCTAGATATGGACGACAAAATCAATCTTTCAGGATGTGTAGGTATTTCAGATTGCTGCATTTAACTTTCTAGGTGGCAAAATAAAGTTTAATCTTCATCATCATCATCATATCAGCCGAAAGACGTCCACTGCTGGACATAGGCCTCCCCCAAGCACCGCCACTTCGACCGATTCTGTGCTTCCCGCATCCAGCGGATTCCTGCGGCCTTTACAAGGTCATCGGTCCATCTTGTGGGAGGCCTTCCAACGCTACGTCTTCCGGTACGCGGTCGCCACTCCAGAACCTTTCGGCCCCATCGGCCATCTGTTCTGCGGGCAATGTGTCCTGCCCATTGCCACTTAAGTTTGGCAATTCTTCGGGCTATGTCGGTTACCTTGGTTCTCCTGCGGATCTCTTCATTTCTGATTCGATCACGTAGGGAAACTCCAAGCATAGCCCTCTCCATTGCTCTTTGGGTGACTTTTAGCCTTCTAATAAGGCCCATTGTGAGCGACCACGTTTCAGTGCCATAAGTCATCACTGGCAACACGCACTGGTCAAAGACTTTCGTCTTGAGACACTGTGGTATGTGGGACGAAAAGATATTGCGTAGCTTCCCGAACGCTGCCCAGCCGAGTCGGATTCGACGATTGACCTCTTTCTCGAAATTGGACCTACCTAGCTGGACAGTTTGTCCTAGGTAAACATACTCGTCTACAACTTCGAGCGTAGCGTCTCCGATCTTTATGAGAGTGGGTGTTACATGGGCGTTTGACATAACCTTTGTCTTGTCCATGTTCATTTTAAGACCCACTCTTTCGGAGGCTCTACTGAGGTCATCGAGCATTATACTGAGGTCCTCCATGGTCTCAGCCATGATGACTATGTCGTCGGCAAACCGAAGGTCAGTGACATACTCGCCATTGATGTTGATGCCTAGCCCTTTCCAGTCCAGAACCTTGAAGACATCCTCCAGTGCAGCGGTGAACAGTTTCGGAGAGATAACGTCTCCTTGTCTCACACCTCGCTGCAGAAGGATAGGTTTCGAGGTCTGGTCGTGTAGGCGGACTGACATAGTGGCGTTTTGGTATAGACACTTTAACACCTCGATGTACCGATAGTCGATCTGGCACCGTTGAAGAGACTGCAGTACAGCCCATGTCTCGATCGAATCGAAGGCTTTCTCGTAATCCACAAACGCTAAGCAGAGAGGCAGATTATACTCTTCGGTCTTCTGTATTACCTGCCGCAGCGTATGTATGTGGTCCACGGTGCTAAAGCCTTTACGGAATCCGGCTTGTTCGGGAGGCTGGAAGTCGTCAAACCTGCGCGCGAGACGGTTCGTGATGACTCTTGAAAACAGCTTGTAGATATGGGTCAGAAGTGTGATGGGCCTGTAGTTCTTAAGCAGGGCATTGTCGCCCTTTTTAAAGAAAAGTACCACCACACCTCTGTTCCATGCCTGTGGCGTTTTACCCTCGAGTATGACGGAATCAAATAGCTTCTGAAGGGCCTTAAGAACGGGTTTCCCACCGGCCTTTAGGAGTTCGGCCGTAATTCCGTCATCACCCGGCGCCTTGTTGTTTTTAAGCTGCTTTAGAGCCATCCTAATCTCGTACAAGCTGACTGAGGTTCCGTGTGGTGCCGGACTTAAAGAATCGCACTACCCTATTTCTTCCCATGGGTGTCGTAAAAGGCGACTAAGGGACTTACTAGAGAATGGGCAGCAGCGTTCTCTATGTACTTTTAACACCATACTGCGATCGCCAACCCGCTTGCCAAGCGTGGCGATTATGGCAAACCCCCCCCAAAAATGACAAGCACCAAAAACAAACGGCCCCTAGTGCCCGGCGGCCTACCTACCCTTGGCTACGGTAGCGGTCAAGGTCACGGTGAGGCAAGGGGTGCGAAGAATCCCCGGAAGAGATCCGGCTACCAAAATCACCGGAAACTGGACCTGGCAACATTCAACACGCGTACACTCCGAACCGACGAGAAGATCATCGAACTCGAGGAAGAATTGAGCAGGTTACGATGGGGTATAGTAGGGTTATCTGAAGTCCGAAGAGAGGGGGAGGACTCGATAATCCTTAAATCCGGAAACCTGCTCTATTTCCGGGAGGGCGACCAGCAGTCCCAGGGTGGTGTCGGGTTTATCGTCCACAAGTCCCTTGTGAGCAACATGGTGAAGATCGAGAGTGTGTCGACCAGGGTGGCGTACCTTATACTCAGAATATCCGCAAGATATTCGCTGAAGGTCGTACAGGTTTACGCCCCGACCTCGTCACACCCCGACGATGAGGTGGAGACCATGTATGAGGATATTTCAAGAGCCATGCATGGCTCTAAAACTCACTTCACCGTTGTCATGGGGGACTTCAACGCGAAACTGGGCAAGCGAAACGATGATGAACTGCGAGTGGGGCAATTTGGAGTTGGACGTCGGAACCACCGGGGTCACCTACTGGCCAGTTTTATGGAGAAGGAAGGCCTCTTTATGATGAACTCCTTCTTCAAAAAACGTGAGCACAGAAAGTGGACCTGGCAGAGCCCTGATGGTGCAACAAAAAATGAGATCGACTTCATTATGTCGACGAAGAAGCAGATATTCAATGATGTCTCTGTGATCAACGCGGTGAAAACCGGAAGCGATCACCGTATGGTAAGAGGCACATTGAACCTAAATATCAAGCTAGAAAGATCTCGACTGATGAAGTCTACGCTCCGCCCAGCACCGATCCAGATCCAAAACCCCGAGAGCTTTCAGCTCGAACTTCGGAATCGTTTCGACTGCCTGGGGAGCTCCGTGGACGACTATAACGATGGGTTCGTGGAAACTGTCCATACGGTCGGGTCCAAGATCTTCAAGACCCGTCGTACAAACCGAAACATAAGGCTCTCTGATGCTACTCTACAGCTCATGGAGGAGAGGCGCGAGATGATCCTGCAGTCTTCAGACGATGCACTCAATTACCGGCGGCTCAATAGACAGATCTCTAAGTCCTTGAAAAGCGACCTTCGCCATTATAATACGAACCGTATTAAGGACGCAATAGAGCGGAACAAGGGCTCCAAGGTTTTTGCAAGAGATCTGTCTATTGGGCAGAGCCAGCTTGCGAAACTGAAGACCGATGATGGCAGAATCGTATCCGCCAAACCTGAGCTGTTGAGGGAGATCGAGAGGTTCTATGGACAGTTATACACGTCAACCAGTAACCCCGTTACGAATCTGGCAAACGACCCAAGAGCTAGATTAACCCGACATTATACCGAAGATATCCCGGACGTCAGCTTGTACGAGAAAGTTTAATCTTACCAGTAGGTAATTTATTAGTTTATAGGGCCTATTTCGCCACCTACGATTAAGTTCCTTAGCTACTTACACATTCTGTTCCATTTTAGAATTTATTCGGTAAGTAGTGGCTATTCGGACATCGTGAAATAGGCCCTCAGAGTTCCACGCTAATCCCGCGTCCTATTTAAGAGCGATCATCGCGTTCATAAGTTATGTCACTTTTTGTTCGTTGAACCTGAACGCCGCGCTGTCAGAGAGCGTTTTCCGTTTTCGGCCTACCACTATTATTTACTTTAGTGTGGGAAAGTAATGATGAAGCTCTACAGGACGGACGTATAGCTCCATCTCTTTCCCCCACTGAAGTAAGATTAATATAATACTGCTTTATAGGTAAGCCCCCCGAACGTCGTCGCGCCGACAGATATGGCTTTCCGTTTTCCGAACAAAATGTGAAATATGACCGCATGAAAATCTGTTATTTTCACCAGTTTTGACATTTAGGTGTCAAAAACGCCCTGTATTTGAACAGCCGTTATTGTGTGACAGTTCACCGCTTGCTTAAGACACCGAAGGTTTAGACACACCGACGAGGCTTTTAACCCGATTTGACTTAGGCCTAAGGAAGAAATGGTTCTTGGAAGAAGCCTTTTCGATATTGGTTTCTTTTTAAGCGCTTCTATGAAATAGTGCGATTTTATAATTTCAAAAGTGACGATGTTCTTGAACTTATTCTGCACGAAAAAACTAAATAAAATTACATAAAATATACTCATACAAAGTAGCCAAAAGCTTCGTATTCAAGCAGCAGCAAGTTTGACAATTTCATCTATAGATGTCGGGGAGTGTCGGGGAGTGTCAGGCCCAGGGCCAGGGACCAAAGACGACACCGGCAAATGACAACAAACAAACAAGGGCATAAATGAAACAATCATAACAAAAACAGAATGCCGATTGCAGAGTGGAAAGATAACTACTTTTGCATACTTTTATAACAAACAAACAACAATAAAAAGAGTTATCGTGGACGTTCTACGTCTACGTCCATAAAGTCGTCTACATGTATTTCCATACATTTTACTTCCCTGTGCTATCGTGATGCCCTGGACGCGTTAGAAATGACAAAAGTGCCCATTATTGACATCATTGGCTGTCTTATATACCTATCACCGACAATATTATGTCAATAGTAAAAAACAATATTAATTAAATCTAGTTAGGTACAGTCTCTCTCTGGTAAGAATCGGGCAACCAAATGCTATAGCTAAGTACAGTCAACAGCGGTTTCATAGTAACAACTTGACATTGACGGCGACTTTGTGTCGTGTCTGTAAGGGTGGTTTCCGTATAATTCAACAAGTGTAACTATAGACATGCAGATATCGGTTAGCGTACGTACACTACACCACTGCATGCCATACTAATATCACACAATGCATTTGCTTTTTCGACATGACAAATGGCAAATGAATTCCATTTATTGTAGGTACATCTTTTGGCGCGTGGCGTAGGTACATTGGAACTATCGCCGCCATTTTGTTTTTTCGAATATAATTTCTGTGTCAATGTTACAAAATGTAAACGAAGTGTATAGAGTGCCGCGAGTTTCTTGTGGCACTCTAGTGTCACTGCCTCGGCCCGGCTAGGGTGCCGTGAGCGTTGCATTGTCACTGTCACTTGTTATTTAGGTTAGGTTAGGTTAGAACTGTGAACACACAACGCACGAGCCGAGCGAGCGTAGCGAGCGGTGCCGCGGTAGCGGCCGGGGAAGTGCCAGGGTCCGTTTAGGCACAAGAGAATGTAATGTTTTGGGAATGTGGTGTTTTACAGCGATCTAACCTCGACAATCAAACAAAATACCAAGTGACGTGACTTAGTGACAGTGACAATGACAATCCAATGCTTGCGGCACTTTAGCCGGGCCGAGGCGGTGTTACTAGGGTGCCTGTAGAGGCACTTTATCCGATAGGGATAGAGTGCCAATGGTGGCACTCTATACACTGCCAAATGTAAATACCAATACCAACAACGCCCCTGTAAATATCATTCAGGCGCCAAAGGAACCTTGAAGCGCTAGAATTCTAATAGCTAGTAATGTTTCCAATAACAGTTTTCAAACACTTCAACAGATGGCGCTGATTTAAACTATCTCTATCTCATAAGCGGTTGAGTGCTTAATATTTCTTTCACTTTCATCTTGTCACTATCAAAAGCGATGTCTTTTTTTCTCGCACAGATCCAGTGGCAGTAGAGAAGTCTTGCTGAATGCGCCAGTAGGAGAAGACCAGCAACTACTAGGACTAGTTGTACACTCAGGAGGATGTACGGAGTGTAGACGTGGATCAACCTTGCGTTATATATTTGATCATCTTGCATTCTTGGCTGTACCTGGAAACAGGGAAAGATGTTAGTGGTGAGATCATTTTAGATATAGCCCTAGAACTAATAGAGGCTAAACACATCTCTTGGTCTACAGAGCATAAATGAGGCGTAGATAAAATGGCCAAAAGTGGTTACAATATCCACCACTAACAATACCTATGTAACTAATGTGTAAATACATAGTGTAGATGTCTAAGTCAAAGTTACTTCTTATTTAATAATATACTAGTGGATATTTGGAGCAAGCCCTTAACATTTTTGCCCAATGAAGAGGCGTAACTACGGCTGCTAATGAGGATCCCAAACATCCGTATGTTTGGGATCCTCATTAGCAGCCGTAGTTACGCCTCTCGCAAAATTTAAGAAACAATTAATTTCCCTGACCGTTCAGGGAAATTAATTGTTTCTTAAATTTTGCCCATTTTATACAACTGTCAATGAATGACAGTTTCGATTTGAATATACGGACAATTTAAGTTGCTAGTCAATTCGCTTAATTTCCCCGACTTCACAATTATATGTTTGATTGTCAAATAGGGCAGTGTCTCTTTAAGTGAAGGGATTAACGATATAAGGAAGGCATATGTTAATTACCGTTGTTAAAATGAAACAAGAACAGACATAAATGCGAAAGAGGATAAAGGTGGAGTACAAATAGACACTCACAATTTTAAAGTAGCCGACGGGCACGAACATGTCAGAGAATCTGCTGATTTTGGAGTTGAAGTCCACGTCGCGCACCATCACGTTCACTTGCACGGAGAACTTCGTCGTCATCACGAGGCCGATTACCTGGAAGAAGTAAATAAATTGATCAGGATTTGAATATCACAGCTTGTACAAAATCCAACAAGAAAAACTAATTGGTGATGGACATTTGAATATACACATATAGGTACGTTTTCAAAGCCTTTGCTTGAACAGGGTTATCAAAAAGTATCTTCTTTCTTAAGCTTAACCATGAATTTAGTTGATCTTCAGAGTATGAGTAAGAAAACTGACTGAATACAGTTTATTTATCAACCAACTCTTACGTTAGTTTACCCTCATCACGCTAATTTTCATTACGCTAATTTAGCTGCAGGATGATATATTCTATAAATAAAGCTTTCATATTACTAACAGGTTCTATGACAAAGTCACTGCCATGCTGCTCCTCATTTGGAGTCATACCCTCGACTCGCTCGTATAACAACGGGTTTGTATCCAGGAAGTGAGCGTTTGACAACACCAGTGGCAAACCTGAAACAGAGTTCGTAAACCTATTAGAGAAAAAAAACACCGTAAATTGCAAGTTATTCCATTAAATTGATACACCATCTTGAGAGTTCGAAAAACTGTGTCCATTTAGCTGCAATCAGGGACAAACCAGCTGTATAATAACTCTTCTTTTTTACTTCGCTGCAGTCGGGTAATTATGTGATAAATAAAATATTGTAAGAAGGCTACAGCGATGCTGCCTAAAGTATTCAAAAGGCGTGAAGATAGAAGATAGCTAGATATAGACTTAGCACATATATGCACACACATATAGACAGCATCAGATCAAATTATCTTACTCACCATAAAAACAAGGTGACAAATCCGAAATCCCATCATGGCATACCCCTTTACTGCACAAACACTCATTCTCAGGTATCTTGCTGTAGCTCCTGTTGGTGAGCTTGTAAGCCATGCCCTCGAATCCAAAGTCCGTGGTCCTCTGACCCACGTACTCCAGCTCCATGAACCGGCAGAGCACGTTGCGGTAAAGCTTCAGGGGTCGGTCGGGGGTCATGTCCGGGGGGTAGCCGATACCCTCAAAAGTGTTGTTGAAGCTGTTGCAGGATGAGCTGGGAAATAAGAAATTTGGGTGTTGATAAGATGAACGATGAGATAACTAGGTATCTTTGTCTGTTATGATCGACAATACAGATTTTTTTAAGTGCATGCTGCATTCAAACTATCAATATTAGCCAGTGATTTGGTTCTGAAACCAATTGCAGGTGCGCTAAACGAACTTCAGTGCCTTATAATTTAGGGTTTTGAATCATTTACTGGGGTTTATTATTTTTGTTAATTTAATATTTTTAAGAAGTTTTCGAGTGAATTGACATTATTTGAATTCTCGCTTGTAGAGAAGCGGAACGGGATGATAATTATAAAGTCTATTGTACCTGGTTTCCGGATATCCCCAACTTGGAAGACCTCCAATACCATTGACAGACTTGATCATGAACTTGTCCTCATCTTTGGCGCTTACTTCTACCCTGAATGGTGCTTTCTCATCGTACAGCTGGGAACATAAACTTAATAGATCAGTAAGACTGGATGTATTTATTTATTTATTTGGTTCACCAACAATTATTGTTTCACTAACATCTTGAAAAAGAAAAAAAAACATGTCTTTGAGAACTTTGAACAGTGTAACAATTACCTAAAGGTAAACACCGCATGAACTTAATTAAATTATGCAATTGTAAGCCTAGGTACATGTTTAGTTTACAGCCAACTTAAAACAAAGGACAAAAGAAAGAAATATGAGGCCGTGTATAACTAATGACGTATTGCAATTAATGTGATTGCGAAATATTTAAAGAGAAAATAACATTTAAATATGAACAAATTAATATCTTACATTAGATAAACAACTCAAGATTTTAGTGCTTAGGCAGAGAATCAACGTGGACATTGGTGAGATCGCTGCAACTATTCAAAACCCTACAGAACCTAGCACATGGAGATCTCAACACCGTTCTTCTCTGTGGATGACGAAGTGGAGTTATTGGATATGTAAGAAGCTAAAAATATAGTCAGCTATTTTGACAACTGCAATTTTGCCCGAGCATTTTTTTACAGAACTTCCTTTTTCTTAAGGTCTAGTTTAAGTAGAAGGAAGTTCTTTAAACCTTCAGCCTCCAGTCTACCACGTCTTCTTCTGTAATCACTAGCTTATAAAAACTCACCCTATCCAACAGCCCCAAGGTATCAAAGGTGATCCACCCTGGCAGAAAGTTGTTGCCCAGACTGATGAGGGGCTCGTTGTACCCCCACAGGTAGTCATAGGCCGACATCTGTACTGTGGCGTTGCTTCCCAGGCGGGAGGCTAGTATGTTGAACCCCATTTTGGCGAAATAACCGTAGTTGGACGCTAATGATGCCATGCTCTGAAAACAGAAAGTTTTAATAGTTTTGAAAATATTCGGTAATTTCGTGGTTACGTTGTTTCGAACTTCGAACGAAAGAAATTTGTTCAGTTTCATGGTCTGTACCACAACCTTAAATAAGACCACAATTTTCTGATGTACAGGGTGGATTTTTGAGATGGGGCAGTATGGCAGCCACCTTTACCGTTATAGCTACAGGAATACGGTCTTAGGATACTGTTCTTAACTTTTTGAGACATTTTAATCTGCATTCACAGATTTTGAAAAAAAAAAATATAGTCAGCAAGAAACTGGAAACAGACAGTTTTCTCAAAAACTTTAAATTTAATCGATCCCAATCTATCCTGTTTCTTATAAGGATCAAAAAATTCTACTGGACCAACTGAGGTTTGAGTACTCAGTTTGAGTACATGCCGTGCATGACGTACATGACGTGGAAATAAAGAAGAAAGAAGAAAGAAAATGCGTTTATTGGCATTACAATAAAACAAAACACCTTATAACTAAAAAAGAACAAAAACAGAAAACAATTATTATAATGCCAAAAGGGCCTCAGCTCAGCATAATGTCAGATGGCTGCACAAAGTGTGCCACCTGACGCTGATTTTCAGCTGCAACCACGTGGATCGTGGAACCAACGTGGACTAGGGGCGCGCGTGGAACACTTCGCGCCGCCGCGCCGCCACCTCTTGTCGGTTTACGGGGGCTGGAAGAGGACGTCGTCCATCCTCCGCCGTCACCCTGTCCGCCTGCTGCGGATCGGAAGCACTCTTCCGTCTCAATCTCCAGCCTATACCTTTCCGCAGACTCCTTCTGCAAAATGACGATATTTCACCGCATCTCACGACTCGGCGCTTCCGACCATCGAACGAGCGATGGCCAGCTGTTTATTATGGGTCCTTGATAGAGACTGAAAAACCAGAGTGCTCTTATGATAAACTCACCAACATAGCAATATTCGGCATGGTAAGTATGATGTCTTCCGGCCTGCCAACTGACTCCTCAGGCAGGAAGGTGACCCTGTGCCGAGGACTGTACCTCATCACGCCAGCCGCCTTGTCTATCTCTAGGTCATCATTTGTTCTGTTCTCTCTGGAAATAATTAAAAAACTAAATCTTAAAAATCGTATTCTCCTTCGGACTCCGCCGCTGTCGGGTAGAAACGAATGTGTGTGTATGTATATCTGTACTTATGTTTGATAGGGTTGCCAGTTCATCATCTTCATCATCAGCCTATTAATGTTTTCACTGCTGGGACACAGGCCTCCTCTTTGTGAGAGGGAGTGGGCCGTAATCTACCACGCGGGCCCAGTGCGGGTTGGTAGATGTCACATGTCTTCGAATTTTTTGGTTCTAAGACATGCCGGTTTCCTCACGATGTTTTCCTTCACCGTTTTGAGAGCAGTGGTGATGAAATTATTTACACAAAGTAAAACGCCTGCTTGGGTTCGAACCCACGACCTACAACTCGTAAGTCGGGGCTAGTTGCCAGTTACTTGATCGATTTTGATGTTATTTGGTGAAGACGTACACACGGCTGCATATCAAGCTATACATTTTCAGAATAAGCTGATTTCGCATTGAATTAGGATTTCCGTAAAATGAGAGGTAAGCTTAGAGCTTATATTGGAAATGTGTAGCTTAATATGGTAGCGGGGTGTGTACATTGGTAACCGAAAAGGGACACACAAAAGTTTTTAATGGACAGTTAAATTATTGTTAAGAAGTGAAGAAATGACTTATGTAATTAAGTATTTACATTGATACCAATCTCTACTGCTAATAGGCTTTATGAAGCAATTATTATCTCAGTACAATTCTTTTAAGAATAACTATGAATATTTTATGTTCAATCTTACAACTAGCAACGTCAAAATCAATTAAAGACATATTTATTTATTTCCTACCTTCATGATGTGATAGAACAAACCCACTTATATACCTACGTTATTAATTATTTATTTATTACTAGCTGCGCCCCGCGGTTTTACCCGCATAAGTCTTGATCCCGTGGGAATATCGGGATAAAAAGTATCTTATGTTCTAACCTAGGTCATGGTGTACCCATGTGCCGAATTTCATCCAAATCCGTTCAGCAGTTTTGGCGTGAAAGCGTACCTTACAAACAGACTCACTTTCGCATTTTTATATTATTAGTTAGGATTTTCCTCTTACAACTTCCTCTTACATCTTTACAGATCTTAGACCTAATTCGCTATTGTGGCTATCCACTATTATTAATATTAAATCAGATTATCTTTACGAAAGATGTGGAACATTAAAAATATACTCATCTAAATTTAAATAAAGGGGACTACTACCTAAATAACATAGCAACTAGAATTTAAAAAAATCTCTTTTGATTAAAAAAAAAGTACTTACTACTACTTTTATTTTACTATCATTATTCTTATTCTTATTCTTAGACGTCATGCCTACTCCGGTCGCTGATGGATTTGCATAGAGTTGTTAATCTATAATTTTGTAGTCATGCTAATAAAACATAGCCAGGTAGATTCATGGTTAACAGATAGACGATGAATTCTGCACCGCAGACTTTTTCTCGGAGATCTGTACCTACCTATGCCGTGGTCCGATAGTAGAAATGACTATATCGTGGTCTGCCTGGCCATTTACTGATACGCCACCATTGCATGATTTGACCATCTAACATCCGCCATACAAGGGCAGATCCAGCCCCCGAGTCGGGGGGGGTCACATAGTCGGGGTCGAGGCAGGACAAGCCCAATAAGTGAAGGACTAAGTCGGTCGGGGGCCCGGAGCGGCAAAACTATATTACTAGAAAAGTTTGTAAAAAATTATAATGACAGCAAAAAAAACAAGTATGCCTATTTTATAATCCACCTACATGATCTCCCAAACCGCAGGTTTTTTTTTTGAGGGAGTTGTATTTTCATCTCCTCAATAGGCTATTTACGAAAAGAAGAATGTAGGGGAGCGAGCAACGCGAGCTCGAAATTTCTTGCACCTCGTCTCTGAATTCTCGGTTAGATTTCTATTGAACATCCTTACGGAAATAGGAGTTGCTTTGTCGACTTAAGGCTTGTGCAGACCAGCGAGACGTGTCGCGCGACGTGACACGAACACGAACAAAACAATTTCTAAGAAAACTTCACGGATAACAATAGCCGGTGTCGCGTCGCGCTTGTCTGCACGAAGCTTTATGCAGAAAAGTTAGAGAATTAGAAGAATATAGAATTCAAGAGCGAGCGAAGCGAGCTCGAAAATTTTATCACACCGCCTTGGTTAGGGAAGGTTTTAAAGTGATAACTTTTTATGGGAGGGTAAACCTCTTCGTAACATAACGCGTTACGGCGCCAGTCTGTCTGGCTTCCCTTTTTCTCACGCTATTCTTTTGTCGACCAATGCAGAAAGTTCGAGAATGCAGAATGTAGCGAGTGAAGCGAGCTCGAAAATTTTCATCGTCCATCGTCCTTCTTACTGAATATATTTTGACCATGTTTGGGATATTCTTAAGATCTAAGGGGCCGCCAGGACCGTGGGCTTGGGGCGGTTTGTCTTGACACTATTCTGGGGTAGGTATTATATTTCTACGTCTAGTTGCTAGCTTCAGATAAACCGGGCACTTATGAAACGTCAGAGGCGTAGGAGCACGGTTTCATTTGGTAATTTCCTATGGAGAAGAGCCGGCAAAAAACTCCACGGCCCATCATCATAATTATAATAACAGTAACAGCACAAGTCTTATTATACGTGTCGTTCGCGAATGTGTAGCAAACATATCCTACGCGGCAACATCATACAAAGTACCTATTTATTTGATAATACATATGTATCAATGAGATTAGAAAAAATGTCAGTGGTCGACCTTGACACAGCCCAGGGGGGGGGGTCCTGACCCCCATGACCCCCCCCTGGATCCGCCACTGCCGCCATATCGTTCAATGGTCAGCGTTCGACGATTTGCCAAGCGATGGTCGGGCATATTAACCAAGATACGAGTAAAAAACATAACCTTGGCTTTGCTATCGCGCAGTGGGATAATTATTTCTATTCGACCTATTCCTAATCGAATAATTCCTATTTTAGTAGCCCTCGCCGGCTCACGGCACCGCTTGCTTCGCTCACTCGGCTCGCGTGCAGTTAGTTCCTCACAGTTCTAACCCAACATAACCATTTGTTCAGGGTGCCACTAGCGGCGTGAAATGCAACATTCTTTGCGATATCATTCATCATTCTCCTGCCCTTATCCCAATTTTATTTGGGGTCGGCGCAACATGTCCCTTTTTTCCATACTTCTCTATTAGTCGTCATTTCAGTAGTTACCCCCTTTCTAGATATGTGGTTCGGAATATAGTGGTCAGCTATTATAGATAAATACCTAGGTTGCTTTCGTCGATCCGCCCGACTTTCGATTAGGCGCATCGTGATTATGTATACCTACTTAACCGGCCAAATCATGAAGTGGCTATTAGGCAGATCACGAGATGGCCGTTTCTACGATCGCACCACGATACCTACATAACATAAATGTAAAGCATGTATTCTATGTATGTAAGTACATAATTATCATTTAGTTACCAACGTCTAGACATATTTAGGTATCTATCCAATGCCTTAGGTAACCACATCAAATTGTAGACGGTTAAATTGGACCTATTTAATTTAATCGATCAACAATCACTCAATTATTTTATCTATATTTATATAAAGTATGATAAAATACCCAATATATGTAAAAAATAGGCATCCTATTCGTTGGTGCCCGTACTTTATTTGATTTTGTTCCTTGGATCTTGCAGACGACGAATTTTAACGCGCCGTCTTCGTTGACGCACTTTTAAATCTTGCTTTTTAAGTTCAGAATCAAGTAAATAATGCTATGTACGCTAAGTGATTAATAAATGTATGTCACATCATAAATTATAAAAATCCCGTGTCACAATGTTCGTACACGCTTATCTCCGAAATCACCCAACCGATTTCGATGAAATTTTGTGATTGTGTATGGTTGGTTCCAGTTTTGGATCCGATAGGTGGCTCCGTGCGAAGCAGTTGGGGCGGGGCGCTAGTACATACTATAAATTAGTGACCAGCCCCCCAATTACGCAATGCACGATCAATTTTAAATTGAATCCAATTGAAAAAGATTGCCAGTCCATTGCTTCATAGGTTCGACAAAAAACATCTGCTTAATTTTTGTTGTCGAACTTATGAAGCAATGGACTCGCAATCTTTTTCAATTGGTTTCAATTTAAAATTGATCGTGCATTACGTAATTAGGGTGCTGGATGGTCGCCTTGTTCTTCTAAACTACGTCACGGATTTTGATGCAATTTTCACCATCAATTAGAGAATTTATTCCGGAAGGTTTATGTGTATAGAAAATTATTAACTAACGTGCATTTAAATAAATGTCGATGTTTTACAAAGTAGTAAAAACCGTACGAAGCAGGGCCGGGTCAGTAGATAAATAAATATCACGACGTGTCATGTGCAATTGCGCTATACGTTAGGTGGGTATTAATAATACCCACCTAACGTATAGCTACTACTACTATTACTATAATACTGAGAACCTAAATCTTTCATTTATCTTGAGACACCTAATGTCTCAAGATAAATGAAAGATTTAGGTTCTCAGTATTATAGACCACAATAGTGTCTACACTATGTGGTCTATAGTACCGGGACGATATTAAATAAAAGGCTTATATTGCGCAAAGCTTAATTATTCCTAGAAATGGAACTACTACGTTTTATATTAAGAGGGTTTATTCTGAAAGTTGTCAACGTCGCAAATAAATGTCAAATATTTCGCTGTTTTGATTAATTTGATAATATTTCTGTATGGAAATAAAAAATGTGGCTAACTAGCGAACTAGAATATTGATTATGAAATGCAACAATTAATATCGTAACACCGAATAATTAGTTTTAGATGTAAAAAAAGTATTTGGAAACTTTCCAAATGCCTTTTTTACACCTAAAACGGGTAGGTACAACATCAAATTCAATGTTATAATTGCAATTCATTATTAATATTCTAATTAGTTAGTTAGCCACATTTCTTATTTCCCTACAGTATTATTTCCAATCAAAACAGGTAAATAATTAACAGTTATTTACGACGTTGCCATTAACTTTTAGGATGCACCCTTTTAACACATTTTATATCAAGCGCCCGGGGGCTGACCATCTAAACTTTTCTTCTATTCTAATTACAAATCAAATGTTTGTTTCATAATCAAGTCATCCATCTGAACTCGCGGAAGTTGCATTCTTATGGAGCAAAGCCTATAAAGTACTTAGGTATTTTAATCTGAGGTTTACCTCTGTTCATTTACGTAACTTTCTGGTTATTACTAGGTAGTTCACATTACAAAATAAGGAAAACATAACGATTTATCAGTCTCTTCAATCGTAGGTATAATTATATAAACCCATCGGAATCTAATTGAGGGTAGGTAGTACTATCGACAATATTCGAAATGGGAAACCTATTCCAACAAAGGAATTATTACCAACGTACATTAAGTACTTTTGCATAATAACCTAACGACCCACACTGTTTTCTTACCATGTTTTCCTTCCCTTACCAGTGTTAAAGATTAATGATTATGAAACTACAATTTCCTCGTTTTACTAGCTTCAGTTCGTGAGCGTGGTTGCTGAGCCGGGTTCTGAGTTCATTGTCGTGGCCAATGTCGTGGCCTGGCAAAGTGATACCTATTTCATCTCAAATTTTTTACTGTTGAAGTTCCATCCAAAAGCACCATCTTTTTATTGATTGATTTTCTTGATTTTCTATAACATTATCGAAGTGTATAGAGTGCCGCGAGTTTCTTGTGGCACTCTAGTGTCACTGCCTCGGCCCGGCTAGGGTGCCGTGAGCGTTGCATTGTCACTGTCACTTGTTATTTAGGTTAGGTTAGGTTAGAACTGTGACCACATAACGCACGAGCCGAGCGAGCGTAGCGAGCGGTGCCGCGGTAGCGGCCGGCGAAGTGCCAGGGTCCGTTTAGGCACAAGAGAATGTAATGTTTTGGGAATGTGGTGTTTTACAGCGATCTAACCTCGACAATCAAACAAAATACCAAGTGACGTGACTTAGTGACAGTGACAATGACAATCCAATGCTTGCGGCACTTTAGCCGGGCCGAGGCGGTGTTACTAGGGTGCCTGAAGTGGCACTTTATCCGATAGGGATAGAGTGCCAATGGTGGCACTCTATACACTGCCTAACATTATTGGCAATATACGGATGTATTAAACGCACTGCGCATAATATGTTCAAGGGTGAGGCGTATGGCGTATGGGTACACAAGTTATGTTGTGTTATAATATTATACTGAAATAGTAACAATATTTATTTCAACTTACTGGTAGGTAAAAGGTCCCACCTCTTCCACCTTGAGCTTGCTATCTTCACCACTGATGAACCTCTCAGCATTGGTGATGTTGAAGAGGTAGACAGCGAGGTGGATACTGTCCGTCTCCTTGCTCATGGCTTCATGAAGTAATGTGCCGTAGTCCACGCGGGCACACTGGGGAAGGAATAAACCACCAATCAGCATTTGCATGATATACGTGCACGGAGTGGAATTTAGAGTCAGTATTTGTGGCGGTTGAAAGCAATAGGGTCGCTCACTAGGAACATGAGACTTAAATATAACTGGCGAAATGTGCGTACGTGTACTATAATCTCTATACGTACACCTCTACCTAAACCTTCTGGATTACAGCCGTGAATTCGCTGCAAGAATCTGTTTCCCGATAGCTACGAGTATAACCTGCACGCGTAGCATGACAACCATATAAACGGGTTTTTAACCGACTTCCCCAAAAGGAGGAGGCCTTTACAGGTTACCTCATATCTCCGTCATTTATGAACCGATTTGGAAAATTCTTTTTTTATTTGAAAGGATTTACTTCCCGATTGGTCCCATTTTTATCAAAATTTAGTTCTGATGATGGAATCCATGACAAATTGAGGGAACTCCTCAAATATTATAGGCATACACATAGCGATTTTGGTATTTTCAGCCACCAGTTAAGCATTTGCATTCAGAAAGTATCATTTGGTGAAGTGGAACTGATGAAGAAGTCCACAGATGGCCACCAGAACTTCTCAATGATAAGTATTTCACGGGTGGCGTCATTTATGAACCGATTTAGAATATTATTTTCTTATCTGAAAGGTATACTTTCAGATTGGTCCTATTTTGATCAAAATTCAGTTCTGATGATGAAATTCATGACGACTTGCGGGAAATCCTCAAAAAAAATTATAACGAAACCAGGATCTGTTGATGCCAATCCCAGACAAATCGAGGGGAACCTTCAAAATCGTAGTGGCGATTAGTGCGTTTGTAATTTTTTCATTAAGTATTTTAAAGCACTACTATTTAATGAAGGTCTGGAGTCGATCTGGTGATGGAGCCGAAAGACAGTTGAGGGAACTCCTCAACGATTTACAGCAATTACCTGGTGTTTGGGCTTGATTAATTTGTATTGATGAGAACTTTACACTTAGATGGATTGTGACTGTCATTAGGGGTTTGATGATGAAGACGAAGGACAGTCAAGGGAACTCCTCAACGTTTTACAGTAGCTACCTTGTGTTCGGACTTAATTCATTTTAAGGATGATAAGATGATAACTTCCTGTCACTGTTAATTGTGTCGCTGGTAGTGTTATTCGAACTTGTGTAGGGTAGGTAGGTACCAAAACTAAAAAGTGAAAAATAAAAACATTTAACAAAAAAAGAACAACCGACTTCCAAAAAAAACACTACAAAGTGAAAAATAATTTTAATTTCGGAAGTCGGTGGCAAAAAAACGAAAATTCAAAACCAAAGACACCGACTTCCGAAATTAAAATTATTTTTCACTTTGTAGTGTTTTTTTTGGAAGTCGGTTGTTCTTTTTTTGTTAAAAGTTTTTATCTACGGATTTTGTCGACTGAAGAATAGACAAAATTACAGATCGTGATTGTTTATCTGTCGTTTCTATTGTAGTTATGCTAAGCGTGCTGGGACTCAAGCACTCAAGTCTAGGTGAATAGGTTTCTTGTAGGGAAGTGTATACCATTGCTGACTACGATAGGTACGGTATACTACATCATCGTCACTTACCATCAGTTGAGAAAGTGCTCGCCGTTCATAGCCGCGTGTATATGTATTCGCGTGTTATAACTCATTGAATGGAGGCGACTTTCTGTACCTTTCTGTACCTGTCAGGTCTGTTAAGTATTAGTTATTGGGCCAACAAAATTTAATAAACTGTAGAGCCATCGACACGAAGAAGATAAAGAAGTATCAGCTTTCGATGTTTTGAACATCCACTGTTGAGGTGCTTCCTAACTAAATACAGTGGACGGTTAGTTGCTTAGCGAATTAATTGGTGGCAGGTGGCTTGATTTTTGAATTTATTATGGCAGAATCGCTGTAAGTATATACATACTTACATAAATAGCGATCAGCCGTATCGGGTCCACTACCACGGTCAACATGGCTGCCGCAAGGCATGTCACTCCCAGCACTAAGCTCACTAGAAACTTTTCTGAAAAATAAACAATAAATGTTTTTTAGGATTAGGTTAATGATCTAGGTAAAAACATATTCAGAAGTATTAAAAAAAAAACTGTTTTTCAGCTGCAGCCAGTTAGACTGGAAGCCGACCTCAACCAGCCAAAAGGCCCAAGTAGCGAAAAGGCTACGCAGATAAACCGGCGTAATAAAAATTTCATTGGACATACATATTAGGGCATTTAGTTACTGCCGGTCTCAGGGATGATACTGATATCGAGAGGGAGTGGAGGGCATTGTCAATTAGAGCTAATGTGATAGCCCGCAGGTTTGCACGCTGTTCCAAGTCGATCAAGCAAACACTTTTCAGAGCGTATTTTACCTTATTCTACACGTGCAGTCTGTGGGTGAATCACGCCCAAAAACATACGAAGCCCTCCGCGTGCAATATAACAACACATTTTGAGCGCTGAGGGGCTCCTGAGGCACTGTAGTGCCTTGGGCATTGTTTGCAGAAGCTAGCGTCGACTGCTTCTATGCGACGATGCGTAAGCGGAGCGCGTCTTTAGTGCGCAGGGTGCGCGGCAGCCCCAACAGCGTGCTGATGATGATAGCGGACAGGCTCGACTGTCCTTATATTAGACGCTGCAGTGACTTGCACGTCACCTACAGTCGTCGAACACTAAATATAGTGTTGATAGTGCGGTGGTTTTAGTTTTTGTTTTGTATTGTAATGTTATTAAGTCCTATTGTCTGTTGTGTATATGTAATATATTAAATATGAGTCTTGTTACTTCAATAAATAAGTGAATAATAATAACAAATCTGAGATAGGACGCTAGAATAGAAATAGGTCCCGCTTAATCAAAATTGTAGAAAAAGGAAACTTTTAAACAGAACTTTATCGCTGGGTGCGTCGGAGTGCATCAGATATCACACATAATAAGTAAATGAATACCTCCACTGATATATTTATATAAAGAACTGATGTATTCATGTGTAGTCGTTGCGAAGTTGCAGGCAGATGGAATATTGCTAGTTATGGACTTAAGTAACTAATAAAATATAATTAATCATGATCAATTTTATTAAACTTACTTTTCGTCGCTCTATTCCGCTCATGACTTCCTTTGGCGACGTACCCCATTTTCAGTGCCTCTTTCATCTGCTAAGATAATAATCATTAAACACCGCGTTAACTAATCATGGGCCCCCAGTTCTGAAAAGGTTAGGTTAGGTTAGGTTAACTCCGTTAGATTATAAGCTATCAAAAAATTGTGAACTGCAACAAACCATTACAATTTAACGCATTATTTTGCAGGAGTTTATAACCTATCTATGCGAAACCGACAATTGTGAATTGGTATCAAACTTGCTTGTGACGTAACGTAACGCGCCTTGCGTTAATACTAAATAGCCTGCCCAGCTGCGAGCAACTTAGAAGTAGTTGTAGGTTACAAACTTGCCAACCCGTACGATAATTTGGCAAATCGTACCTATACTATAGTGAATGTCTAACGTACGGTAATCTTTAGGTATGCTGCATTATTTTTTAAGGTAATGCAGAATCAAGGGGTTTTAAATTCCGTCTATTAGGTGGTCATAGAGGACAGTATTTTGAAATTATTAATCTATCTAAACTATTTTTTGTATCTCTATGCACGATAATTTCAAACGAAATGTACATGATGGGAACGTTTTTTTATTTGCGACTTTTCTAGCACTCTAACCTCAATAGAAGAGTATTTTAATCCTTACACGAAACTGCATCAATTGGCAACATAAAAAAAAACGTAAGGATTGTAATTTTTTTTGTTGACTGTACAATTTTCACAAAATCAGTCAATGCAGTTAGCAATTACTCAAAAAGTTAAGAGCAGCCTCCTAATAACGGTGTCTAGTAGCTACAACGGTTAGGGTACCTGCCCTTAAAGAACGTGTAAATTCTAAAAGTATATTTTTCTTGAAATTGCGGGGTCCGATATTGATGCCCCTTTGCACAAGGGTATAGATGCAGTATCCCTACACAAGTATATAAACCGTATCGCTATTCGTTCATAGACCACTTTCAATACAACTTTGAACAGTCTCCTTTGTCCTTAAATTAGGTCGTTAGGCCGTACGAGGTTAAGATAATTTAATCAATTGAAAACTCTATTTAAGTACCACAGTTTATTGTTATCAGCGGAAATGGTATACTGCCTATCCTCTTGACATATTTTATTCGCTCGTCATAGTCATCTGGACGAGGAGATGAGGGCCTAACTCATTCTTTGCTGACAGTACCTAAAAGGGTCACTCACACTTTAGATTCAAAACAATGTATTTATCTCAAAAAAATATTATTTTTACAAATCACTCTCCTTTCTTCAGTTCATCCAGAGGAGGAATATCACCTAGTTGTGACCACAATCGTACATTATTCATTTCTAAAGTCTAATAATTTCTCCTTCATTCACTAAAAATACCTATGGATTACATTTTAAAATATAAATAACTAGCTGTTGCTTGTGAAATCGTCTGCGATCCTAAATTAAAAGTAGCCTATGTCCTGCTCCAAGACAAGTTTACCCATGTGCCAAATTTCATCCAAAACCCGACGGTATCGCCAACGGGGTTACTATTATTGACCTATATTTTCTACAGAGCAATAGCTTCTCTACTCTCTGTCTAGGGCTATTAAGGACATATTTTTTTCAATAAAGCATGCTATTAAATAAGTAAAGACTTACCTCAAAAAAACACAATAATATTATGCTAGTACAGTCACACACAGTCACAGCACAGTCCTACTGAGCAACCACCTTAGACGTCGGTCTCTGGGCAACCTTGCACTACTCGCGTACCATCGCGGCACTTTATCACTTACAACAACTGCTTAACACACTGATCCGAGGCGAGAGTTACACCGATATATAATCGCTTCTATATTGCTGTAACTTGATTAGAAGCAGGCCTACTGTTTACGTCGTTGCGGGAAAATGGGTTGAAAATTAACCCTAATATTCTATACTGTTTCCAACCCTTTATTTAACTTTTGACATATTACACGCTAATGAAGTTCCGTAATTATTACATTAAAAATCGAAGTGAAAAAATTCAATGCTTTATGGGGACTTTGTTTTTTCATCGAATTATGAATTCGATGATAACATTATTTCAATTATTTAATTTTAATTATTATTGAAATTCGATTAAATTCATAAATTTCGAAATCGAGTCCGAAATGCAATTTGGACCTCAATTACTTTAGCTGTCAAAAGTTAAATAAATGGTTGGAAAGATTATAATTATATGGAACTAAGTGTATTTTTGTTCATGATAACATTTTCATTTTCCTGCCCCTTTCCCAATTTATTTGAGGTCGGCGCAACATATCCTTTCATCCATACTTCTCTATTAGTCGTCATCTCGGTAGTCACCCCCTTTCTAGCCATATCATCTTTCACACAGTCCATCCATCGTTTCGCTGGTCTTCCCCTACTCTCCGCTTGACTGTCACTAATGAGACACAATCAAATAATTGTTATCGAGCTGCATCAGTCTTTCGGACATTTGAGCTCCTAGTCCATCCAAATTCATACTTACTCAAACTGTCCTCACGATATTTTCTAAATAATATGACAACATAACACCAAGCTTGTAATCTCTGGAGAGGTAGGCAGAATATCAGTACACCCACATTTCACCTGTTTTAGGGACATGCCTACTAATCAGTCACAAATCCAGATTTAGGACTGCTACTGATTTCACTTTTTCCTTTTTTTAATGTTGTTGTTATAAAGTTGGATAGAAGTTTAACTGGACAATAAACGATTTAATTTCCCGACCTTGGATCGAACTCAAGGCAGTTATTCTCTCAGACCAACGAGTCATTTTATAAGTATTGTAGGTAAATTCTGATGCTATAATCAGACATATCGACGATGTACGAGTATTTCCTCCTTTTTAAACCGTCATCAGACCATGTCGGACAGATTCTAGTTAAACATAAACAAATAATAATTAAATCATAAATACATAAATAAATAAATAATATAGATTAAGTACTAGTTATTCTATTTATTAATGATTTTTTGAGCTACTCCAAATAACGTTTTTTTTTTTTAATATCTATCACCGTGTGCAAGGATATAACGGTTATTCTGCCCGTTCCGGAGATTTATAAGCATTAGATCCATACATTACATTTGCAAAAAAAAAAATAGTTGCCAATTTTATTTGCCTACCAGATTGTATCCTATGATTTATTTATGCATAATATTGGCTATTATAATTTAATTTTTGGAGGAGCTCGTGGCTAATTAATAACAAGCCGCACGGGTCGATCCATCAGGTTAAGCTACGCTTGCCGGGGTTGGTCAGTGGATGGGTGACCATCTTTACATACCGAGACTCCTCCGTGCCTCGGAAAGCACGTTAAGCCGTTGGTCCCGGCTGTCATTTGTGGACCTTTGACAGTCGCTACGAGTCGTCAGAAGCCCGAAAGTCTGACACCAGTCTTACCAAAGGGTTCTATGTTCTATGTTAAAGGGTTTGGTTTCCGCACTTAGTCCTTCAAGTGGACCATTGTGCGTGGGCCATGGCGGCCATTTGGGGGGTTATTCCAACCAGCCCACCTCCCTCCAGAAGTTAATTAAAACTCCCAGTCTGTTTAGAACGTCTGTGAAAGATCTGGGTGACCCGAGGGTTTGTGCTCTAATCTGGGTGACGCCTGTGCATTCAAAGAGCACGTGCGCGACGGTCTCCTCAGCCTCCATGCACGCCCTGCACAGAGGACTGTCCGTTATGCCTATTGTGTGGAAGTGTTTGTTTAGCGAGCAGTGTCCCGTGATGGTTCCCGTCACCAGACGCAGGCCGTTCCTGTCCAGGCGTAGGAAACGTCTGGTTAGCACGCTATCCAAGGATGGCATAGCTTCCTTGGACTGCCTGCAGCCGGGTGTCGAGGTCCACCAAAGCTCCGCTTGTGTGTGGGTGAACTCTTGTAGCCACCTGCGTATTTGGTTGAAGGGGATGGGTACGATAGGCTCGGGTCCACAGACTGCTGTGCTGGATCCTCGTCTAGCGAGCTCGTCTGCTGCGTCGTTGCCTAGCGATCCGCTGTGTCCTTTTATCCATTGTAGTGTCACCGTGTTGCGGCTAGACAACGTTATGTGTTCTAGGGCATTGTGACATTCTAGTGTTATCTTTGAGGTGATACATTTTTTCTGTAAGGATTGGAGAACTGAGGCGCTGTCGGAGAGTATACGTATATGTGTATCCGTAACCCTCCTAGCTTTTAGGGCGTAGACCGCTTGTATGATGCCCACACACTCCGCCTGATAGACGGTGTTGAACATTCCCAGCGAGCTGGATATATTTATATTGAAGTCGTGTGAGAAGACTCCGACTCCCGTGCCGGAGTCTGTCTTTGATCCATCGGTGTATACTCTCATTTCTTTCGGGCCTGAGTAGTCACACTGTTCTTCTGTAAGTACAAAGTTGTAGTGCCTTTGAAAGTGGTGTGTTTTCGGGGCTTTATCACAAGGTGATGCCATCATTGGTCGTCGTTTGATCGCATCTTCCTTTATGCGTGTGTGCTTAACTCTGGAGTCATTGCTTAGGGTTCCTGATAAATGGAGCCTAAAGGCAGCTAAAGCCGCCTCCTCCCGCACAATGAGGTGCAGGGGCGGCAGTCCCAGCATTGCTTGTAGGGCGGCGGTGGGTGTGGTTCTCATACTGCTCGTGATTGCGACGCAAGCAAATCGCTGCAGTTTTTCGAGATCTCTTTGGGCTGTGCTCAGGTCCGTCCTGGGCCACCAGACCAGTGAGCCGTATGTGATAATTGGTCGGATGACTGTAGTGTATAACCAGTGGGTGACCTTGGGGCTGATCCCCCAATTCCTGCCAAGCAGTCGTTTGCACTGCCACAGGGATATGCTGGCTTTTGTAGTAATGTAGTTCGTATGTTTTGCCCAGTTCAGTTGTTTGTCCAAATAAATGCCCAGGTATTTGGTTTCAGTTGAAAGGCTTAGGGTTGTTCCAAAGAATCGTGGTAGTTGTAGTGTCGTCAGTTTTCTCTTTTTTGTGAAGAGAATCAGTTCGGTTTTTGTGGGGTTCACTGAGAGTTGATGCTTGTTACACCATTCCTCTACAATCCTCAGGGCTTGACACATGAGGTTGCATAGTGTGTTTTCGTGGGTTCCGTTTATTATTATGGTTAAGTCATCGGCGTAGCCTACGGTGAAGTAACCTTTGTCGTTGAGTGTTTTGATGAGGCTGTCTACTACCAGGTTCCATAGGAGCGGCGAGAGGACGCCCCCTTGCGGGCAGCCTTTCGCGACGATGGCCCTTGTAGTGTCATTTACTGTGACTTGTACAGCTCTCATTTTGAGCATGTTGGTGATCCAGCCTCTCAGGGTTGAGTCTATGCTGTGTCTGTCGAGGGCTATGTTTATGCTGTTAATCATGGTCTTGTCAAAGGCGCCCTCGATGTCAATGAAGGCGGCCAGTGCTGAACATTTGTGGTCCACTGCGCATTCAATTTTGGAAACCACGCTGTGCAGCGCGGATTCTGTTGATTTGCCTGTGGAGTACGCATGCTGTTGTTTGTGCAGTGGTTTTACCCGGAGAGGTCCATCTCGGATGTGCCTATCACAGAGTCTCTCGAGGGTTTTCAGTAAGAAGGATGTGAGGCTTATAGGTCTATAAGCCTTGGGTTGTGTATAATCGGTTTTGCCGGGTTTGGGTATAAAGATGACTTTCACCTCGCGCCATGCGAGAGGTGTGTATCTGAGTGCTATGCAGGCTCGGTAGATCTCTACTAGCCATGGTGTCAGGTAATCTACCCCCCACTGCAGCAGGGCTGGGAAGATGCCATCCAGCCCTGCCGACTTGTATGGCTGAAAGGTGTTGATAGCCCACTTTATTCGGTCTTCTGTTACTATATTGCGGGCTCTTGACCAGTCATGTTCCGTTGGGGTCCATTCTGGTTCAGCCTCCCACGTCCCGTCCTCCAGGATTTTACAGTCTGGGAAGTGAGTCTCTAGAAGGACCTTACTGGTTTCGTAGTCAGTTAAAGTGTATGAGTTGTCGGGTTTTTTAAGCGCGCCAAGGTTTCGATCCTGATCAGTCGATAAGATCTTCCTTACCCTTGCGGCCTCATTGTTTGTCTCGATAGATTCACAGAATTTACGCCAGGCAGTCCTCCTGGCTGTCCTGATCTGTTTTTTGTATATATATTGGGTTTCTTTGTATATCTCCCAGTCGTCCGGGAGTCTCGTGTTTTTAGCTCTGTTAAATTGCTTACGTAGCGCATCTCTGAGTTTGCTAAGTTCAGCGTTCCACCAGGGATTCCTCTCGTTCTTCCTTTGTGGCGCTCTTAGTTTACAGCATGCGTGGTAAGCCTCGATTAGGTACTCTGATAGTTTTGTGACGGTGTATTCCAATTGTGCTTGGTCCCTTAGGGTTACTTGTGTTAGGTGTCTTGTTAATAAGCAGGCCAGGAGGCGTTTGTACTCTGGTACATTGGTGCGCCTCGGGTTACGCCTCGGTGGTGGTTCTTTAGTGTTTGTAGTTAGTGTAAAGCGGATCCTTCTGTGATCTGAACAAGAAGGCTCGTCCGATACGTGCCAGTTTGTAATAGAGTTAATCGCGTTTTCTGTAGCGAGTGTTAAATCTATAATCGTTTGTCCTCGTACACCCAAGTGTAACCCAAGTGGGTTCGGAGCCGCGGTTTACGATGTTAAGGTTAGTAGAGAATAAATAGTTGGATAGTACCTCTCCCCTGGAGTTCGGTGCATCGCTGCCCCAGAGCGAGTGGTGGGCATTTGAGTCGGTGCAGATGATCAGGTCTAGTTTGGAGCGTTCGCAGTGCTGCACCAGGTCGGCCAGCTCTTTTGGCGGGCAGTCCGGGTCGTCGCCTGGCATGTATGCCGAGGCCAGTACAACATCTGGAACACTACCTTCGGTCTGGAGCCTGACAGCTGTCAGGTCTCTGGAACAGAATTGAGTGAGTGGTGTGATAGGAATTTCTTTGGGTATGTAGACGCAGGTTCTTGGCCTGTCTGTGCTGTGTGTGTCGAGAATTAGCTTACCTCCGATGTTACCGAGGCCGCATACTCTGTTGTTCCTGATCCACGGCTCTTGGATCAGTGCGATGGTTCGGGGCTTTACCTCCAGTGCCATGCGTAAGCTGGCCGTGGCAGTCTGGCTATGCTGGAGGTTGGTCTGGATGATGTTTAGGGGGGATGGAGGTGGTGGAGAGGAGTTAGTCGCTGATGGATCCATCAGACAGTCTCTCCGCCTCCTCTCTGTAGTTGTCGTGTTGGAGCTCACCCGGCGACGAGGCGAGTAGACGCTCGCTCCAGCCAGGTGATTCGGGCGGTATGCTGTCCTCGGCGTCAGCCATTACGGCTCGGGCCATGACTTCCTCCAGTTGGTCAATGTCAGAGTCGGTCGTCTGTGTCAGTGTCGTCGGTGGTAAGGTTTTGCCGTCTGTGCTGTCGGTCTGGACGTCGGGGGGTTGGGCCGTGGGCCAGAAGCGTACGTATATCGACCCAAGTAGGTATGATATACGCCGCTTCCGGGCCCGGACCTTTACGGCTTCCTCCGGTGGCACACCCAGGGTCAAATAAGTCCCATAGTTGTCGCCACCGACGGTAGTCGCCCTGTGCAGTGTCCACCTGGCGATGTCATACCAGGTATTCTGACGGATCAGAATACCCTGGAGTCTGGCTATGTCACCTCTGTAACGAGGGACAAAAAGCGAGACTCGGACACGGGTGGGCACGTCAGTCTGTCTCAGTACCATAAGTGTCGAGTCAGTAGTCGGTAGTTTAATCGAGGGTACATTCTGGGTCAGCCAGGTCAGGGCATAGTCGTCCTCACACCACATCTGCACGGTGCCTTCCGCTACCCGTGGGTATCCGCGGAAGGCAGGGAGTGGCGCTGCAGAGTCTGTGCCCATGACCAGGTTCTCGAGGTCCGTCTTTATGTAGTCGGCCTCGTCCCTAGTCAGGTCTCTGGAGGGTGGGGGGAGACAGATTGCTACGGCAAGTCGCGCTGGGATGTCCTTCGTGGCTCGCGCATAGGTCCTCTGCTCCCCTTGAGCAGAGTGGATCCTCACCCGTTTGGCGTCCCCCTGGAACATGCTTGGTGAAGCCGTATCATCAGGGCGTCCCCTCTTCGCCGGCCCTGTACCGCTCGGTCAAGGCTGCGGCTTGGTGGTGCCTGGCTGGGTGTTTTTTGCCGGCAACGCCGGGTGTTTGGAACCACCCCGCCTGCCCCTACTGTGCTTAGGACGAGGTCGGTCGTGGGGTCCGTCCGTGTCTGTGTCTTGGGGTCGGCTGTCGGTCCCGGCGGACTCGCTCACGTGCGTAGGCGTCTCGCGCTGGGTTGCCCCTTCGCAAGACTGCCCACGCACGCGTGGTTCCGCGTCCGGCCGCTTTGCGCGCTGGGTTTCCCCTTCACGCTCTTGCGGCCTGTCGCGTGCGTCCGGCCCCTTTTCGCGCTGAGTTTCCCCTACGCGTACTTGGGGCCGGTCGCGCACCTCCCCTTGAGCGTCCAATCGCGCTTCGCGCTGGCTAGTGCCTTCGCGAAGTTTCCGCTTTCGGTCGCTTGCTCTCTTTTTCCGGGCCAAGAATTTTTCGCGCTTTGTCAGCGGGCGTACTTCTTCGTTGGCAACCGGAAGAGTGCTAGGGCTGCAGGGTCCGTCATCTTTCCCCGTCCCTGTATGTCTATGCTGTTCTGGGTCAATGTCGGGGTTGGTCTTGCTATTCCGCACGGCACTCTGTTCCCAGAGGCCAGTGGGAGGCATAGTCCTTGTCGTGGGTATTGGCGCGATGGTCGCAACCGAAGTTGGGTTCATGGGCGCGTTAAACGCAGCCTGTGTAGTGGGCGCTAGATCAGCAGCCGGCCGCGCTGAAAAGTGCGGCATTAATTTGTCGATAATGCAGTTTGAGGCCCCCCCCATATTACGATAGGGGCTAACCGCCGAAGCGGTGTGGGATTTCCCGGCTTGGCCGGGACCCACCTGGGTAGAATCATCATCATTCTGCATGTTGTTCATTGTTTTGTGGGGGGTGGGCTTTTTTGGAATCGAGGTTACCCTTCCTCTAGGACCGACGGGATAAAGGGAATGGGAGGGAAGGCAATTAGTGGATGGGGGATATGGGCTCAATTGGGGGTCACCCTAGGTCTGGGAGTTGGCCTAGGGATTTATGATCGACGGGATATGTATGGATCGGGAAGGATATGGCTTGGTTAGGTGATAGGTACATAGGATAGGGGTATATAGGTTACCCTAAGCCTGGGATTGGGCTTTCGGGAACTTCTCTTGTCCGGGATCTACTTTATAGAGATGCTCCGAGTGCGGCATCGCCCACTGGCAGTCCGTGTGATCGCCAGTGGTCGGTCCCGCAGCCGGAGTTGGGCTATCCGCAACCTGCCCACCCGCTCGGTTGCATGAGAAGAAGTGCCTGGCAGTCCGGGTCGTCCCACCACGGATGTACGTATACATTCGCGTTGGAGCGATCCACCCTCCCCCGAGCTTACCAAAGGGTATCGTATTACCCAGTTACTGGGTTGTGGAGGTCAGATAGGCAGTCGCTCCATGTAAAATACTGGTATTCAGCTGCATCCGGTTAGACTGGAAGCTGACCCCAAGATAGTTGGGAAAAAAGGCTAGGAAGATTGATTGATTGGCTATTAGAAGCAAAAAACCAACACTTTAAAATTTAAGCTTCAATGTCTTCGAGAGCCTTTTTTCGATCCTCATTGCGTCGCCGTCGTCCCGGCTGTCATTCGTAGATCTTTGGCAGTCGTTTGGGTAGTAGAAGCCCGAAATTCAGACAAGAAGTTTAACCAACGGGTATCGTGTTACCCAGTAACTGGGTTGTGGAGGTCAGATAGGCAGTCGCTCTATGTAAAATACTGTTACAGCTGCATCCGGTGAGACTGGAAGCCGACTCCAACATGGTTGGGAAAAGGCTAGGCAGATTCATAGTAAGTCGAGTCGTAATTTTGTGCCGTCATCGTGTAACTATATAGTAGGTAAGTACTGGCTACTCATTGGTGATGTGAGTTAGTATTTAACACGTTATTTTTGAGTAGCGACGTGGACCATAGGCCTTACTTTACAATTTAAATCAGTAATGCAGTTTATTTAGTCTTTTTATTACTCAAATTCATATTTTTATTTGCATTCCATAATATTTAAAGATGTTACGGACCCTGTAGGGCACAGCAAAATGTATAAAATTAATTCTTAAATTAAAAATAAAATTAGGAATCAAATTAACAATCAACCATGTTTAAATTTGAACGGTTTTTTATTTTGTGTGTTGTTTTGTTTTGATTTTTAGTTGTTCTTAAAATGTGTGTCAAATATGGATGATTTTCTGAAATAAATGTTTACTTTACTTTACTTTACTTTTAAATAATAATATGTAAATAAGTTAGGTACGAGTAGAACTTCTAAATGTTCCAGATTGTTAAAAAATATTAAAAAACAATCATAAAAACTTAACATCTATTGGGGACTCACGAGCCATGGCTTGCGGAGCCGACGTGGAACTGTTACGCTGTTTACTTCACTGACAAATTGATTACAATAGCCCGTCTTATACCTACATGTCAAGATTGCCTGCTTAGCTCCTTGTAGGTATATATATATATATATGTGATGATAATACATGTTAGTGATTAAATACGTATCGATCTACAATTTAACATTTTTTCTCGTCTTCTTGCGGTAAACTGATGAGCAATAGAACACATTCCCCTATAGCTAAAAGCGTGATAGTGAATTTATGCAATATTTTAATAGAATCTAATATTTGGTAGTTTTTGCGTCAATCCGGAAAATTTATACCTACCTAAACCACCCCCCTCCTCTTATTTATACCTTAGTAATTTATTTTAATAATAAAAGGTTATGTTAATCACGTTTACTTTGGAACGAGTTACATTTTGTGTCAAAATTAGAATTTTAGTTTTTGATTGTTTTAATGGATATTTTTAGAAGTCCGTATTTACAAGAATGTTTGCACCTGCAAAAATTCTTGTAAATAAATAGATATTATCAAAAATATAGAGAATTAAAGAATGTGGGAAAAACAAAGATTACCTAGCAATTATGATATCAAATTAAAATATATATTTATGTATAATACCTATTATAAATATTAAAATAAAATATAAATAATTTTTAACTATAAACTCCCACGATCAAATGATTAAAATGCACAATTGAATATTGTAATTGAAATGAGTTGCACGCTTCAGGATACAATAAAAAAAAAATTAAGTAAATATAATCTTTATTGTTAATTCTCATAAAAATGAACAATGCGGTTGTTCAGTGCAACAGTCTTTGTGGGTAAATAAAAATACTTTTTATCTTCATACTGTTATAATTATGTTAGCATTGCGTACGTACAAGTAATTTGTGGAAGATTAATTATTGCTATTAAGAGGGTATGGAACTGTCTGAAGGCAAGAAGAATGCTGCGACGGCTCCACCTGAAAATAGAGGAAAAAAAATATGTTAAGACTGAAAATAAAGTAGGAAATATTCTACCTCGGCTGCTTCGCTGCCAATATATAACAAAAACCCTGTCCAATCCGTGAGGGAGTTGTTAAGAATCATACTGATAGTCTATATAATTGTGGTAATTTTCAAAAAAAAAAAAAAGACTCCTTTTTTTTCAATGGGGAATTTTACCGGGTTGTCACATAGGGTACGGGCGGCCGTCGTTTAGCGGTGTCTACAAGTCATAACTAATGACCCCTGTTGAAAATATACCAAATTTTCAGTGATTCCGATATCATATTTACAGAATAAACAATTTCATTTAATTTTATTTCATTCATTTTATTTCATGCCACAAAGATTGGTCCTGAGAATCCCTCATCACATAAGCTTTTCAGTAGCTCATGTCAGTTTCATAAATTTTTCACTGTTTCATCATTATTGCTGATACCACGTCACTTTGCTCTCTGAGAATCCCACATCCAGTGGATTCCCTTGCCCTTCCTTTCAGGTCATCGATCCATCTTGTCCTACTGAGCATACCTCTTCTGCTTACCGTGTCGATGGCAACCTAATTGGAGGCGGCCCAAAGGGGTTAGAAGATTTTTGTATGGAGGGTGGCCCTAACATGATGCCGCCATTTTGATTTTTTTTCAGAACTGCAGTGAAAATCTAAAGTTATATATTTAGATAGAGAACACTTATACAAACAAAAAATGTCTAATGACATAACATCCTAAAGCGTCACGTTTCGGAGTTATTCACCGAAATATAAGTCAAAAACTGAACCCTGAAACACGGATTTTTTTCGTTTTTTTTCCCTTCAGGTAAGTATATTTAAGTATGAAAACATAATTGCCTATAGGTAATTTTTTAGTTAAGAGCGAAAGAGACAAAAATATATGTATACCCTCCGCCGAATGTGGATGCGTGTGTTATTATATGGTATATGTATTATTATGGTGCATGGCATGATCGTGACACCAAGAAAATCCTATTCAGCCTCCCGCTGCCTTCTTGGATGATATTATTTATACCGAATATGATTCAAAAATCTTCAATTACGTAGTCAATTAATTCATGTGTAAATAACTTAATCAACATGAAGTAACTACAACATAAATAAATAAATTCGTTATAACAATTGTTATTTTTATCTTTGAATATCTCAGAAACGTGACACTTTTTGATGGTATTGTATATGAAGTTATATGTTTATATAAGTGTCCCCTATCCAAATATATGACATTTATTGAGCACCTCGATTTTGAAAAAAAATCAAAATGGTGGCTGATTTTAGGGCCAAAATCTTCAAACCCCTTTGGCTACTGTTTGGCTTGCTCCCCGAGCGATGTATCTACAGAGAACCACTATACGTCTGGCATAACCAGGGCATTCTGCGTGTTTACTACACGAATCGGCTAATCCTTTCATGTACGTGTACGCGCGCACACGCACTCATACACACCTCCGCACGACAGCGCGTCTGTTTTAAAGATTACTTTGTTTTTCTTAATACAGGGTGGCAGGGACATCGACGCGAAGCCGGTTACCATGGATTCAGTACATGATTCTGAACCCTGAAATTTTTCAATTTCAATTTTTTTTTTTTTTTAAATAAGCTGTTTCATAGAAAAGTGCAATGCCTACGCGGTCAAAATGTAGGTATGGAACAGCAGATTTTTTTTAATAACCGACGAAAAATTTCAACGCAGGGGGGGTTCAGAATCGTGTACTGAATCCATGGTAACCGGCTTCGCGTCGATTTCCCTGCCACCTGTATTTATGTTTTATATCACTCTTTTCCTAATACCTACTAAAATGGAATGTCTATTCAATGGCTTATACTGTTAATAATTATAGTGCAAGAGCGGAACTTCCTAACACAAGTATATGGAAATTCCCCTAAAGACCTAATGTAACCGTATTTTTAAGTTATTGGAATAAACATTTTTTTTTTGTTTTTTCGTCAACATGGCAATCCAAAGTTCACTGAGTATACTTACTGAGTACCACACCAGCTCCTGAGTACAGTGCCACCGAGCAGTGGTCTGTCATGGCGCCGCTGAGTATGTTGGTGCCCGCGAACGCACTCAGCCTGGCCACCATCATGCCTAGACAGGCGATCATACCCCTGGAAACAAGAAACGTTATCAAACTACGTGATAAGGTCATCAGGTCCATGACCTGATTCATTAGGACTAGCTTGTGGATCTAGGTTTAAAATATCTACATTATTTCTAAGATTTATACTGTATTTTACCAATTTTTTTTTTTTTTTTTTTTTTTTTTTTAATTAAAAATGGTATTTCAACGTCATCATTTTAATAAGTTTCTATTTCTATCTATTAATTTGTGTCGATGGTACGTTTATAATTCGCCAGTTCCACAGCATCGTCGGTGGCAGCGTGTGATATCGCTTTGACGCAGGTTTTAGGGCACAGAAGGCAGGAAAGGTGGTGAAACATAGTTTGCGATACAGTTCCAAATCCGCAACCTTCAGCCGATTTCTCGAGGTATCTGGGGATACCTCGAGAAAAACAAGCATTAAAATCTATAGAATTTTGGTATCGCAGGCGGGGACAATAATAATTTAACAATAATAACCGGAAATATGGTGTAACTTTTGTTTGTCCCCGCCTGCGATACCAAAATTCTATAGATTATATTAATGCTTGTTTTTCTCTTTTCAGGTAAGTGTTTTTGCAGTCAGGTTTTTTGTTTTTTGAATAATTTTCTTTATTTTTGTGTAATTATAACCTTGTTATTCAATTACACGATTGATAATTCAGGATCTTCTAATTAGAGCGTCGATGGCAGAAGTAACACGAACACAAAATATCGTTTATTTTTTATTTTTTTGGCACCAAATTCAGCAACGCGAATACCGTTCGCTGACGCAGCCATAAGGTCCTCATATAAGCAGATGAGATGAGGTGCAAGATGGAAGGTGAGCCATTGTCTGTGCAGAGACGCCGCACACACACCCGAGATGATGACCCCTGAGCCGTTCATGAACCCCCACTTGTGTAGGTCGTCCGTGCTGCGGCCTACTTGGGTACAAAGTCTATTTAAGGTTGACACGCTAAAAAGAATTTAGAATTATTTATGGTGTTGCTACCTGGCAGCTTAATTCATAAACAAGAAACTATAAAAAAGAGATTAACATTGTGGATACAAAAATCACCATGGATTAATTTAAAAAATAATAGAGGTAATTTAAAAAATCATTATATTATTAAGTGGCGCCTGCGCATTGTTCGCATGTCGGAAGTTATAACCAAAAATAGATATCAAGACGTAGTTATTATTTTATTAAAATACCTATTATTTAATATGGTAGACTTTTTTGTAGGTTAGTACTTGATTTAACGAATCACACAAAAACTTGTTCCAGAATATAATACGACGAAGACAAGACGAAGACGCCATAACAATAAAACTTCTATTGTGTCTCGTTTACAATCTGTGAACCGAATAACAAGCCTTGCTTAATAAGGTAATATATTTCAATTAGAACCAATTAGGCCTTAACTCCATGACTTACGCCTCTTTTAAGTTACATCCTATGAGAAGAATTGATGAAGAAAGAGACGATATTTGTTGGTGACACTACGGGGAGTCCGCGTATCACTTCAGTCGTCAGTTTATTTAATTCGACAGTTTCGTTGATTCGTCAGTTTCACTGATATTCGTCAGATTTCCCGATTAGTTGCGTTAACTCGCCAGTTTCCAGTATTTGCCAGTTTTCGTCGATTCCTCAGTTTGGTACATTCAAGGGAATAAGTTTTTACGTGTTGAATAATCACATGGGTATAATTTAGAAGGGCCTTTCAGAAGGGCCCATGGGTGGTTTTCAAACTCTGACACCATTAACGACACGAAAAGAAGATTGACAAGTTCTATTACATCGCAAATATTCCCGTGAACTATAAGTTCAGTCTCATCTAAGTGTCGTGTCTCATGGTTTTTTTTATTCAACCTTTTTTTTTTCCTAAATAGGGAGTTTTTTTCTTTCCTATTTCATTATGAAATAAATACTAGCTTACCTATAAGACGTCGGATACAAATCCACAAAGTACGAGGATATGACTCCGAAGACCATGGCTGTAGTGAGGAATATGTAGAAGAGGACCAGCCCTGATATAGCTTCGCCGGTGTTGTCGATGCCGACGCCTGCTGCAGCTGCTATGATCAGGATTATGATCGTCAGGGGCTGCGGAAGAACAGATAAATCTATATCTATACATATTATACAACCAAGTCGCTTTTAGCGTCTGTCCGTATGTCGCGCTGTTCTTCTAAACCACGCAACTCAAACACAAACTCAAAGCATTTATTTCAAATAAACCAATTACAGGCACTTTTGAATTGTCAAGGGGTCGGTCAGTCAGAAAGATGATGCTAGATGCCCATTCCAAAGCGTAGTAGGTACCTATGGAGAAGAACGGGCAAGAAACTCCACGGATACTCTTTTAAATAAAAATATGGTTACAAAATATTGGTTACATCATTCATGTTGAAGTTATAAACGTGAGAACGATGCAAACGTTAAAAGCGTTCATGAAAAACAAAAAACAATTCTAAATATAAATTAAATTAAAATAAGCCATGGCATCTTCTAAGAGATGACCAGTCCCAACTGACGGCGCCCGTTCACGAACATGCACGTATGGACAGACTTTGACAACAGATTTTGATGGGTTTTCACCATTCGTTTAGAGAATTTATTCCGTGGGGTTTATGTGTGTTCATACGTTAGTATTAAAATTACGTTTACTTAAGAAATCGCGATGTTTTTTGTCAACTCCCAAAAACCGTGCGAAACAGGAGTGGGCCGCTAGTCATTATTGTAAATTAGAGTCGCTTTTCGGGTCTGCCTGTAAACTGTTTAAAGGATTTTGGTGCGATTTTCAACATCATTATGAGACTTTATTGCCACAATTATAACTTTAATATACTATCATAAATAGCTAGTTAATTGACTCAGGTGTGACTTTGCGGTAACCAATTATAAAATACAATAGACGACGTATATTTAGTAACCTAATCCACTTAACTGTTCTTAAAGACAGACGACAGTCGAACGAAAAGTCAACAGTATTTTGCGTTCGACTTTTTTTAATTTTACGCATTTTCTTTGCGTATTTTATAATGGACTAGCTGCCCACCCCGGCTTCGCACGGGTAGCACTAAGTACTTATCTACGGCACACCTACCTACTTACTTACCCTAACTACCTACCTACCTCCATACCTACCTACCTATCTACTTACCTACATACATACATACCTACCCTACCTTCACCTACCTATCTTAGGAACCTTCTCCTTACTATAACAAAAAAACAAAAAAACAAAAATAATCCAATTTCAAACTTATAAATCAAACTTTCAGACTCTTAGTATAAAATATGAAGACAGTATCCTAGAACAAGTAGTAAACACAAAATTCTTGGGCATAATAGTGGATCAAAACTGTAACTGGAAATCACACATCAATTTCGTTTGCGATAAGCTCGACAAATTCGTATACGCAATAAAACGTCTACGATCAACGGTGTCGTAGACGCAGCAGTCACTGCATATCACGGATACGTATCGTCTGTGCTATCATATGGTCTGATACTATGGGGCAATTCAGTTGAAGTTTTAATGGCATTTCGGGTACAAAAGTAGTGTGTTAGGGCAATATCTGGCGTCTGGTTTTTGGACAGCTGTAAACCTTTATTTAAAAAACTACACATATTACCTTTACCCTGCATGTACATCAAAGAACTATGTATGCTTGTAAAACAATATCCGCACTATTTTCGTATGCAATCAGAAGTCAGTCACAAGAAGGCTACTGCTAGAAATAAGTACAAATACGAATTAAATGTACCTCAATGTAGATTGCAATTATTTAAAAAGAATGTATATGTTAATGCCATTCAGGTGTATAATAAGTTACCTAATTCATTGGAACTTCCCATCCCGATGTTCAAGAAAAAACTGACAAGTTGGCTATTAGAGCATTGCTTTTATGACATTGACGAATATACGGACTATTGTAAAACTCTAAGATGACATAGACTTAACTTTTATGACATTGGCGAATATAGGAATACTGTAAAAATTCAAGATGACATGCACTTAATTTTGACATTTTAAAGTAACGATTACCTAATTTTAATAATACTAATTCATATTGGACTTACCTACTGTAAATCGCAAATCTTATAATTTATTTTGTACTTATTTAAGAATGACAAGTAAATATTTGTACACTATATATTTTGTGGTAGAATGTATAGAACTAACAAAAATATTATTAACATCATACTATGTAAAACTACATTCTGACAAATAAATAAATTCTAATTCTAATTCTAATTCAAACACAACAAAAAAGAATTAGCGAAATTGGTCCAGCCGTTCTCGCGTGATGCCGTGACCAAGGAAATAGGGATTCATTTTTATATATATAGATTACCGCAAAGTTACGCCCTAGCTATTTAAGATAATAAAAGGTTGTGTATTTTCCTGGAGAGCGTTTTGACACCAAAAAACGTAAAGTCAAATCCGTGGGATTTGACTTTACGGTGTCAATCAAACCATCATTTTCATGACGGCTATTATGTGGAGGCCACCGCTGTCGTACGAAACCCAAGGTTTAGGCTGCCTGTCCACCGGAGCGGAGAGGAGAGGAGAGGAGCGGAGATGTGTCAATATTAACCAATAGAATCAAAACTCCGCTCCAGTGGAGCGATTCTATTGGTTAATTTTGGCACATCTCCGCTCCTCTCCTCTCCTCTCCGCTCCAGTGGACAGGCAGCCTTAGGGTAATCACCGTCAAATCGCTTTCGCCTGACCAGTGAGGCTGAGGTCTAACATTGGGACTGGCATATTTTTTAACACGGCGTTTGATACTCGCGATTCTGCCGTATTGTACTGTTACTGAGGCAGGTTTTTTAATCAATTCAGTTTATGTGATTAGAGACCGCATTTTATGCAAATGCATGTTCGCTTATGAACTGACACATAAATAATAAAACTGTCCTTAAAAAAATTTGGTGCGTTGTACCTAATCGCAACTGGCGCGCGAGTGTGACCTTAGACTTCACCTCTCATTCATCATTATAATATCTTATTTTTGACATTTACAATATTGAGATTCATCATCATCAGCCTATTAATGTTTCCACTGCTGGGACACAGGCTTCCTCTCGGTGAGATGGAGTGGGTCGTAATCCACCACGCGGGCCCAGTGCGGGTTGGTAGATTATGTCACATGTCTTCGAATTTTTGGTTCTAAGACATGCCGGTTTCCTCACGATGTTTTTGTTCACCGTTTTGGGAGCAGTGGTGATGAAATTATTTACACAAAGTAAAGCGCCTGCTTGGGTTCGAACCCACGACCTACAACTCGTACGTCGGGGCCGATATATCAGCTCCTAGTGGTGTTCCTCAAGGTTCCTTGATGGGTCCGTTACTCTTTATCATTTATGTGAGCGACATCGACTCGTGTTTCCACAATTCAAACTTACTTTGTTTTGCTGATGACATGAAGATATTTTCTGCAATATCATCGGATGATGACATGGATGCTCTCCAATCTGACCTGGCGCGATTGGATGATTATTGCTTGATTAATAAACTAGATTTGAACCCTGTCAAATGTTCAGTAATCTCCTTTAGCAGAAAACGCGTCCCTCTCCCTACAACTTATAAACTTAAAGGGCAAGTATTACCCAGATCCGACGGTGTACGCGACCTGGGCGTTTTTCATGATTCCAAACTTTTATTTAACGTGCACATCGAGCAAATAGTGGCCAAAGCTTCGAAGTCATTGGGTTTTGTTATGAGACTCGCAGGGTGTTTCAAGAAAGCCAAGACCCTTAAGATTCTTTACTGCTCTTTTGTGAGAAGTCATCTTGAATATGCGTCACAAATCTGGAACCCGTGTTACGGCAAGTACATTGAACGTATTGAGAATATACAAAAGAGATTTATTCGTTTTCTATGTTTTCGGCTACGTATACCATACCATTCTGATAATTACATAAATCTATGCAAGAAATTTCATTTACAGCCACTCTTAAATCGTCGTCGACTAGCAGATTGCACTTTCCTTTTGAAAATTATGTCTAACGAGATTGACTGTCCTGATCTTCTACATAAACTACGTTTCAATGTTCCTCAGAGATCAGTAAGATTTAATCCGCCTATCTCCATTCCTTTTTCCTCCTCTAACTACAGGCAAAACTCATACATGGTGCGGGCGAGTAAGGACTTTAATATTCTTTGTAAAGAGTTCGCATTTGACCCATTTACCACCAAAACCTATTCTGCACGCGCTCAGCTTAACGCTGACTTTTTTAAAAGTGCATAGTTCTTATTGTACCTTATTTATGTATATTATTTATTAATCTATTTACTTAATCTTTTTTTATCGTGCTTGTTAGTGATCCTAAGATTTCTACTACTTTTTCTGTTTTTACCCGTGAGGACCTGTCTGCTCTATGTTTCTTAAACAATTGTTATTGATTTGTTATAGCTGTTGGTTCTCCTATCAATAAATAAATAAATAAATAAATAAATACCACTGGGCCACCACTGCTCTCTAACTATAGATTTTGAACATTTTGTACTTAGGTGCTACTCAAATTTATTTATTTATTCTTCTTCAGATAACAAGATCCAAGAGATGTTAGTAAACCATTTAACTTATTTGCTATGTTAGTACTTAAATGCATGTTCGCTTATGTATTTGCATATTTTGACTATTTTTTTTTTTTTTATTTTAATGCATATTTTACCAAAAATTTACTGATCGCGCATATTTGGGTAGATATTATGTTTTCAATAATTTTAACTGTATACCTAACTAGCTAAAATACAAATATGTACATAAACGCATACATAAACAAAATGTGGTACAATAATAAATAAATGTTAATTAATTGAAGGCATTCTAAAAATACAACGTGAGAACAAAGCAGCTCAATACCTAGATTTTATATTAAATAGACTTCACAGTATTTTTTTACTAACATCTTAAAACAATTTATGTGTTTACAGAAACATGCTCTAATGTGATTAACATTGTAATGATTTTAATTAGTATAATAATTTAAATGTGACGCATGTACTTCGCTTCGGTCATTGAACATAGTAACACGTCAATTTTAAATTTAATTAAATAAATATGATTATTAGACGGAAGGGTCGTGGAAAATGAGAAGTAACTGTTGTTACGTGTGATAGGAGAATGCCTGTTAAACTAAAGGGCATGGTATATACGACCATCATAAGACCAGTCCTTATGTAGGGCAGCGAAACGTGGGCCATGACCCAAAAGAACGTGCATACCATTCAAATGCTGAAATGAAAATGTTGAGGTGGACATTGTGCGGCGTTACCGGGCTTGATAAAATCCGTATGTGCAGGAAGCCTGGACGTGCGCGATATCGCTGACAAGATGCAAAAGAGTAGGCTGTGATGGTATGGTCACGTGAAAAGGAGGCCGCCTGAATACGTAGGTAACTTGGCGCTACAATAACTTACCATTCCCAGTCCAAGACCCAGAGGCAAACCCAAAACAAGGTGGAAAGCTGTAGTGCTTAAGGACATGAAAGAGTGTCAGGTATCCGAAGACGATGTCGAGGATAGAGCGAAGTGGTAGATAAAGACCAGAGGCTGACTCTACCACCATGTGAGATACATAGCCAGGAAGAGAGAGAGAGAAAGAGAGAGAGAGAGAGAGAGACGGAAGGGACGTTTGATAAATCCTGAGCATAGTTGTAGTTATTAACTGAATTGTTATTTACTGTATTATTATAGATTTACTGTATGATTATAGAATGATGTGTTCTCCTATAATTGGAACTCGCACTACGCACACTAGTATTTGTCCCTGTTCTTATAAATTGTGAAGCCTCTGTTGGAGATACAAAAAAAAAGAGCCAGTAGGCTTCCGAATTCTAAAGGCAATTTAATCGAAACTAGTCGTGACTAGTTAGAAGCAATAGCCCGAAACTAGTTGTGACTAGTGTGAAACTAGTTGACCCGCTTCGGATTACTCATTCCGAAGCGGGTTGTGACCAAACCAAAGGTTAGTTGATAGAGAATGCCAAATAGGAAAGTCTATTGCACATAAATAAAGTTTCAAATAAAAAATGGCATTAAAAAATAAGTAAGTGTTTTGTTCGGGCCTGTAACTTAAAGCAGGGCGCCAAATCTCCGTTTAAGGATTTAGAACAAGATTCTTATGTTTAAAATTTCTATATTATATACTTAATTCCTATGTTGCATAATTCATAGTACCTACTATATAATTTGGTGGCAGTTATTACCTAAACCTAAATGAGTTGTAAACTTGTTTCAAGGTAACCTACGAATATGGGGTCAGTAGATCTAGCCCCTCGCATGTTGTTTCACTAGATTGCTTAATAATAATAGTTAGGACTTAATTTATTCCAAAATTTAATTGACGTCAGACAATAATGCTGTTTACGCTATCTACTTGAGGTAATCTACAACATGTATAATATATTCTAAAAATATAAAAATAGGGTTTTGGAATTGTTTATTTAATTCACATCATCCCATTGTCTTCGGCGGAGCTCGTGGCTAAATAACCCGCACGCGTCGATCACGCTTGCTGCATTGGACAGTGGATGCGTGACCATCTTCACATACCGAGACTCCTCCGTGCCTCGGAAAGCACGTTAAGCCGTTGGTCCAGGCTGTCATTCGTAGATCTTTGACAGTCGTCAGAAGCCCGAAAGTCTGATAACCAGTCTAACCAAGAGGTATCGCGTTACCCAGTAACCGGGTTGTGGAGGTCAGATAGGCAGTCGCTCCATTTAAAATACTGATATTCTACTGGATCCGGTTAGACGGGAAGCCGACCCCAACATAGTTGGGAAGAGGCTATAGGTACAGACTGATTGATCCCATTTTCATCGGCTAGATATCAGCACTGAACTGCTCTCCATCAACACGCGACAATTTTTGTATCTCGCGCAAGTAATTGTCGTCTATTTCTGCACTTTTCTCGTTTTCTGACAGCGCTGCCATACAAAATAGTCGACTCGTTCCGTCAAACTTGATGATTTTCGACAAACCCTAACATGGCACCTTATTTATCTCGATTTTTGACAATTCAACACGAGATAATCCGCGATTTGTCGTCATTTACTCGTCCTCGATTTTGACGACGAGAAGAGTAGACAAAATAAGTATACAAAAAAAAAACTCCAAAATAACATGGCAGTTTTCATAATTAAAAAAATAAAATTCATCATCATCATCATCATATCAGCCGAAAGACGTCCACTGCTGGACATAGGCCTCCCCCAAGCACCGCCACTTCGACCGATTCTGTGCTCCCGCATCCAGCGAACTCCTGCGGCCTTTACTAAGTCATCGGTCCATCTTGTGGGAGGCCTTCCGACGCTACGTCTTCCGGTACGTGGTCGCCACTCCAGAACCTTTCGGCCCCATCGGCCATCTGTTCTGCGAGCAATATGTCCTGCCCATTGCCACTTAAGTTTGGCAATTCTTCGGGCTATGTCGGTTACCTTGGTTCTCCTGCGGATCTCTTCATTTCTGATTCGATCACGTAGGGAAACTCCAAGCATAGTCCTCTCCATTGCTCTTTGGGTGACTTTTAGCCTTCTGATAAGGTCCATTGTGAGCGACCACGTTTCAGTGCCATAAGTTATCACTGGCAACACGCACTGGTCAAAGACTTTCGTCTTGAGACACTGTGGTATGTGGGACGAGAAGATATTGTGTAGCTTCCCGAACGCTGCCCAGCCGAGTCTGATTCCACGATTGACCTCTTTCTCGAAGTTGGACCTACCTATCTGGACAGTTTGTCCTAGGTAAACATACTCGTCTACAACTTCGAGCGTAGCGTCTCCGATCTTTATGAGGGCGGGTGTTACATGGGCATTTGTCATGACCTTTGTCTTGTCCATGTTCATTTTAAGACCCATTCTTTTGGAGGTTCTACTGAGGTCATCGAGCATTATACTGAGGTCCTCGGTCCATGGTCTCAGCCATGATAACTATAAAATAAAATTAATTAATTTAAATCATAATCTTACTTTATATTTGAATAAATTTTATTTTATTTATTTGATTTATATTTTATTTACCTTGTTTTTTTTTGTTTATTTAATTAAAATACTTTGTTTTTTAAACTACTATTTTTACTGGACCGACGTTTTTATATGGAATTCTTCACTTTTTGTATGGAAAATAAGAAAAATTATTACCTACATGTTGAGTGTTAGAGGTTTATGGGTCTTGTAAAGGGTGTCGAAATTTTCATTATTTTTGCGATAGCACACACCATTTTCGAGATAGCAAAAGAAAAATAAAAGATTTGGTGATTTTTAGTCTAGTTTCAAGGCATTTGTGACAAGAGAATTGGCACCATTGAATTAATAAAACGGTATCTCAAGCCAATGTTGTTATCATAAAAATGATTTGTTTTTTTATAATTTGCAAGTTTGCAACAACGGTCTCTCGCGCGAGTTACAGAAATATCAAAGTGCCTTTTTCGAGCTATCTCATTGTTTACGGTCATATTAGGGATCAGAATGACGTCAGAATTGTAGACAAATTACGACAAAACGACAAAAATAGCGTTCTCGCGCTTATCATGTTAGCCCTACATGATCTTATGAATGCTACTGCCGCTGCCAATACATTGGCCGTCTTCCGGGCCCAACCTATCTAAAAAGTACCATCGAATGGAAAATAAGAAGAAGCAAGTCCGAGTCATTGACAGCTCGTTGAAGTAGGGAAGACCGGGGCCACAATTAACAAAAAAAACATTTTTAGTTGTATCTTCGAAATTATTCAATATTTAGACTAGATTTTTTTGTTAAATGATGATTTAATTATTCAGGTATCATGTTATTAACATAAATCAAACATAAAAGAAATGATGTCTTAAATAGAACACTTTTTCTTCAAAAAGTCAGTTGTTAATTCTTACCTCATCTTCGGGGCTAGAATTAACAGCTCTGAGGTAAGTATTAACAGAAGGGGCAACAATTAACATTATGTTATGCCAACTGATATAGAAGAAAACAAATATATGTATGACAATATTTTTTGGTATTAATAAAAGTGAAATTAATACAGAATTGTATGGAACACATTTTCTTATTAATTTACAATACATATAAAATACAATTCAGGCAAGTGAATGATGTGATGTCGCCTTTGATACACCTAGCTTAGGCCCAGTCATTGCAAGAGATAGGTATATTGAATCCAGCCAGCACGATGTCTCTTTATTACAGGGGACGCCCCCCTAAAAAGTCGAACATATTTATTGATGTATTTTATTATTTATGTACACACAATAAAAACATATAGATACTACATTTATAGCGCGTTTATACATTTTTACTGAGCTCATGGTAGAGCTTTTAGCAGAGGTCTTATGGTTTTGGACCAAGAAATCACTAGTATTTTTCTACATGTCTGATGATCCTGCTACCGGTTCATAAGATATTTGCGCTATCACCACATCTGGGGTAGGTATTAACACGTTAATACTGACCCCGCCGATTTGTTAATTATAACCCCAAAGGTACATTTTTAGTATTAAATAACATAACAAAATATTGGTTAATAATTACACCAATACAGCAATGTAGCATTATTAAGTATGAAATATGCTTCTAGGAAAACAAAAAATATCATCATTACACCGTATATTTCGAGACTAAATCAAAAAATGTAAAAGCTAAAAAAGTTCGTTTCGTGCGTGAAAATGTCATCCGGTATGTTACACATTCGCATGACGCGTAGACCGCAGCTGACCCACCCCGAGCCATGCGGCGTGATCTAGTCGCTGTAGGTGTAGTGTTTATAGTTTAGGAGAAAATCACTTGTTAATACTTACCTCTGTTAATTGTAGCCCCGGTCTCCCCTATTAACGATTTTTATGATTATAATTCTATACGAGTATATAAATATTTGATACTGCCGCGAATCATATTTAGATCAACATATTACCTGATACTGATCTTAAAATTGCAAAAAAGTTAAGAAAATTTGAATTTCGCGGGCTACCCCGACGCTTTCATCTGAAGAGTAGGTACAGACGCCAGCACATCAAGTTACTACAATCTGTCAAATTTATTTAATAGATTTTCAACTTTATCTCTAAAGAATAAGGTTCAATGTAGATTGGGAAATTTTGACAGATTCGAGTAGTTTGATGTGCTGACGTCTGTACTTTAAAACTATCAAATAAATCCTAATATTTTCAAACAAACTACAAGTAGTGATGGGCCGACTATGGGTTTTGCCAATCTTTGACTAAACTATTGGATAATTGGTTGAATTTTTTTATGCAGCCTGGGAACGTCATTAGATATTATGAATGTATTGTCGTCTCTAACCTTGTCAAAGCGTTTATTGCGAATTAAGTGTACAATGTTTGTGTTATGTTATATTGTTATGTTAGTACTTATGACTTGGCAGCCTTTTACAAGCATTGCAATTAATTTTGCGAAATATTGTTATCTCTGTTCTGTTGTATTGTTGTTGTTGTTGTCTGTGTCTGTTGTGTGCTACGTGTGTTGTGTGTTGTTAGCGTTGTGACGAGCTATCGGAATTTATGATAAATTTGGATGTGTTCCGTAATACCAAAAATTATGAATGAAAACTTAATATTCTTTCATAATTTTTTCTATACTTTGTAACTTGATAATATAAGCTATGCTCCTGCCGAAACAATATTCCAAATATTGTTGTTTATAATACAGAAAAAACAGTATGAAAACATGTCATTTAGCTGTAAAAATGTGCGAAATTCAATTTGCATAAACTTCATTTTAGGTAAGATTTTGGAAAAAAAAAGTTGTACAAGCCTAGATACTCGTAAATACTGTCTAAATCCGAATATTTACATAATATGATGGAAATATGCTCAAATTGCAAATGATTTAGGTATTCGTTTGTATGGACAATTCAAGGGTCGCCGCCGTCTTAATGTCTGCTCATACCTCCTTATCTACAAACGCGGAGAAAAGTTTCCAACAGTATTAGCTTTAGATTTACCATTCGAGGTTTAGTTTTGGCATAACTTTATTCAACGTATTTTAATATGGGGGAAAGAGTGTATGTTAACTAACTGTTAACTGGAAGTTAAGGGACTTTAATAACTATATAATAAAAAAAACACAAATCGGTTCGTAAATGACGGCTTTGAGAATGTACAAATAGGGCTCTTTCACATGATACCCCACATACCCTAGTAGCCTCACTTCGAATTTTTAAGGCCCCTGTAAGAAATATTTTTATTTCTTTCTTATTTGCAAAATAGTTGGGCAAATTTCATCTTAAGCTATTCCAAATTTCAAGTTGATGTAGCATTAGTACTTCTTGAGATATCCAGCTGTGACAGACAGACTGAGTCGCACAATAAGGGTTCCTTTCTAGTTTTTACCATTTAGGTACAGAACTCTAAAAATACAACCGAATTGAGAATCTCCTCCCTTTTTTTGAAGTTGGTTAAAAAAAAGAGTGTCAAAGGAGTGTTTTGCCCGTTTTTTTCTATACTATACTAGGAACCTACTACGCTTTGAAATGGACAACGAACTTCATAATTCTGACTGACCGACTCATTTGGAAATTCAAAAGTGCCTGTAATAGAAATGATTTAATAGAAATAAATGCTTTGATTATTGATTTTTTCAGTGTTTGTATACATACCTTCCTCCTGCCGGCACACTGCGAGATCAGTGCGTTGAGAAGGAAGAAGGACATTCCGTGCGCACACCCCGCCCAGATCGTGTTGTCTTCTATGCTGTTCTTGCATTCTGATGGTTCCTGCAATAAGAGTTGAATATTGTTGTTATGAAGCTAGGTAAATATATTATTAAATAAAAAATCAAATAGGAGCTCGTGGCTAAGTAATAACAGCCGCATGGGTCGATCGTTTAGGTTAAGTTAAGTGGATGGGAGACCATCTTTACAAACCGAGATCCCTTCGTGCCTCGGAACGGTGGTCCCGGCTGCTATTCGTGGATCTTTGATAGTCGTTATTTATTTTATCCTTCAAGCACACAAATCTACAGAGGCCGATGCCACAGGCATTTTCTACCAGTCAACTGTTACGGGTCGTCAGAAGCCCGATAGTCTGACATCCAGTCTTACCCAGTCACTCCATGTAAAATACTGGTACTCAGCTGTATCCAATTAGACTAGAAGTTGGCCCCAACATCGTTGGGAATGATGATAAAGCTAGGTAAATAAGTAAATGTTTAAATATAATGGTATAAAATAAAATGCAAGCTCAGTGACCGTCTTTGAGACGCACTTTGTGGCGTTTTGCAAGCTCGAAGTTGACAGATGATGCAGTTTTTTTCCAGTTATAAGCATAAGTACTTGCGCTAAGAATTGATCAAGCATCAGAAAGCGCTAGTAATTTATGCCGATGCCTGTTAATTGGTATAACTATGATAGGTCTTTCTACTTCTTTTGACCCCATTTTGATTCAGTGCTGGCTTTTTTTTGTACAAAATCATTACGCACCTATAAAAGTATGTTAATGTTACCCTCTTCCCTTATGAAATTATACAATACAACGTTACGTAAGGGGGAATCCCCTTACGTAATATCCATAAATATAGTTGATAAACTACCAGATGCAATAAAAGTTGAAACCAGTGACACGACATTTATAAATAAATGTAGTAAGATCAAGCAAATTTTCATTAATACTTCAGAATAAACGAATAAATACATGATATAAAATAGATTTAACACAAACAGAACCCATACGCAGGTAGTCGTATAGATACATTCATTTTCTTCTTGGTTTCTTATGATATTATGTTTGTTTGACCATATCAAATAATTATTATGTACCACAACCTATATTATATCTGATTAATTAATGTTAAGAAAATATATTTTTTTATATATTGTAGATAGTTACGTAATTTGTTTTTTAATTTTATTTTATTTTAAGAATTAATTTTATACTTTTTGCTGTGCCCTACAGGGGCTACAGGATCCGCAATTGTGTAACATCTTTATATCTACATTATGGAACGCAAAGATATGAATGTGAACCTGAAAAAAACAACACATTGTAATTTCCAATTCGTCTGCCAAACGTAGTAATATTATCGTGATTTTCACCAAGGTAGCTGTTTTTTTACCTGTTTAACTTCCACAGCGGTGGTGTTGGTAAGATGGAAGAGGTCGCAGAAGGAGGCATCGGCGGAGCTGGTGGCGTACGACGTGAAGAAGATGTTGAAGATCGTCGGCAGAATGATGGCGAAGCTGTTGTTACTATTTGTGGAAGAAAAATCTTTGATTTAGTCAGGAAGGTGTAGATATTATTAAAGGTAAACATAATTTTTAAGGGCTCTCGATTGTTTGTTAGTAACGCGATGCGTAGAAACGAGTCCGTAAAATATTGCAATTTAAATGTAAAAGGCGTACTTATTAAATTATTATTAATATGGCAGCGGGCATTCAATTGGCGCATAGAATTAATAAAGGTCCATTCATGAAAATAATTAACATAAAAATTATTCAAAAAACAAAAAAACCCGACTGCAAAAACACATAACTGAAAAGAGAAAAACAAGCATTATAATCTATAGAATTTTGGTATCGCAGGCGGGGACAAACAAAAGTTAGGTACACCATATTTCCGGTTATTATTGTTATATTATTATTGTCCCCGCCTGCGATACCAAAATTCTATAGATTATAATGCTTGTTTTTCTCTTTTCAGTTATGTGTTTTTGCAGTCGGGTTTTTTGTTTTTTGAATAATTTTCTTTATTTCAAGTTTTTTAGTTTTATTAATATATCTTAATTTGGAATTGACTCATTACCAGCTTTTATTTGATACCAATATTGTTGAAATTTATTTTAAAAGAAAAAACCTTCCCCTCCCTTTTTGTACTTGCAGATGCAATACATAAATATTATATAGCCTATGTCACTTCTACGATTAAGACGAATCTAACGACACCTCCTATGTTAAAATACATCAAGCCGTTTAGGCTACAGAGCGTGCCAAAGAAATAGACATACATACATACATACATACTCTCGAAAAACATTACCCTCCTTCTGGGGCAGTCGGGTAAAAACACATTTTACAGAAAATAAAATGTATTCCCTGTTTAATGTTTCAGACCCAAGCTTATTAAATTGCCATCTACCGGACACAAATCTAGGCTCTGCCATCTGCTATACTGAGAAATAACACGTCACGGGACGGCCGACAGAAGTGATAACTTAAACTAATCTAAGTTGAACTATACAGACAGATTGGCGCCGTAACGCGTTACGTAACGCAGCGGTTTACCCTCCCATAAGAAATTATCACAAAAAAAACGATTCTGCATTAATGTGAAATCGTGTAGCCGTGTAGCGTATTGGTATCTTCTACGACTGCAATGTTGGCGTAGCGGATCGCGTATCGGCTACGAAACCGTAGCATCCGCAGCATATCGTCGTAGCAGGAACACTATTAGGTACGTCTGCTACGTCGTAGCAAACATGATGTAATCGTTTCCCTACTACTACTACTAATAATAATGTAGAATAGAAGAGTAATGTTTTATCATTTCAAATGTAGCTACGATACAGTTATTAATTTTGTATGCTATCATCGTTTCTACAGTAATAAACGCAATTTAGTGTACATTCGAAAAAAAATGAACAATACACAAAAAAAAAACTAAGAATGAGAAACTCACGCAATATAAGTCACGAAAGTGAGGTAGTACAACAGTGCGGTCTTTCTCAAAAGAGGCGGCTTGAACAGAGGAGCTATCTGTGTCCAGAGAGAGTGGAGGGAGAACACTCCCACTTCTTCCTTGTTGCCGTCTTCTAGGTAGACCTGTTTCACCTAAAAGTAAAAAAAGAACAGGTTTTATTTTCATATTAATAGCCCTCAATGGCACCTACTGTGACTGCTGCCATCTGAAAACATAACCCACCTTAAAGATAAACGGTCTTATTCATAAAAAGTTATCGAACATCTAAACACTTGCTAAAGTCTGGTTTACAAAAAATGGTATTCATAAACGCATTTTAGCACCAAAACGTTCTATAAACCTACTATAAAGTTATAGAAGCCAGAACCCTACTTTAACAGTACTATAAGGAAAAAATGGCAGACTCAACAGCAGCTGATTACTAGAAAACGACATTTGACGTACAAATATAACCTGTGTGTCTACTGTCTACAAAATGTCAGTTTTGTAAACAATCGTACATGTTTAATTTATTTTGCATTTCTGTTTAACTAATTTAGTTTATTACTATATAAAATGCAAGCTTTGCAAAGCTTGGATACTATTGAAAGAATTGTACGTCTTGAGAACCGTCCGCTTCGAAGAAAGGTTTACAGAAATAGAAGTGATCCATTTTCTTTGGACGACGACGATTGGAAGCATTGTCCTTATTAAATCTACAGCGACCTTCATAATTAACCTTGTTCGTGAGAGGATCTTATGTTAGAGGCATATCTCTTCACTCCTATTTTAACGCCTCAAAATAGAAGCGGGAAAACATATCACGAAGCACTGCAACAACATAATACTGTGGAACGCTGCTTTGGTGTGTGAAAAAAACGCTTTCAATGCCTTTTACATGAACACTAGGAAATGTGAAAACAACCATAGTGGCAGTATACTTCACAACATTGCAGTTCACCATGGAGTAGTAATATCAATGAATATCATACAAGTGAAGTAATTCAAGAAGTTGCAAGGGGAAACGCAAATGCTAATGCTATTTTACAAACTTTTATAAGAAGACATTTTAGCGAGTAGTTAATTAATAAAAAAACTTGTTTAATATATCAGTTTAATTTATTTTGTAATACTCTAATTTGACTTTTCGATTTTTTCTTAGAACAAATTTTTTTCTTTTTCGTTTGCCCTCTGTGCCTCATGTAATTCTTTTCTGCAGGCTGTTTCAGTTTCTGCTATTTGTAGCAGCGCCATCCTTACCATTCTAACCTGAAATACAAAATTAATGTAATAGTTTGTTTGTAAATTATAGTTATTACCAAATTAATTAAATCAGTAGGGGCATAAGAATAACTAATATTACGAGTCCTTAATAGATATTCTTAGGGCCGCGGGTTTTTGTAACTATGAGTTTTGTAACAAAATTCTTGACATGCTTAGTTAGGAAGTATGTAACGTAAAAGATAGGTACCTACCTAATTCGTAAACCATGCCAGGCCGCCACTTTTTTCGCGTTGGTGTTTGCGTCCGTATTTTGATTTTCCATTAAGAAGACCCTCTCCTGACTAATTCTTTCAAAACAATTTATGGAACAGAAGCAAAAGCAAGCACGTAAGTATGAGAATGTTTACAAAACAAAACTTACTTTGAATTTGTTCTAGCTGTAATGGTACAAACCTTATCCTCCTCCAACCAAGTTTTACTTCTTTGCCTTTTATTGGAACTAGTCTACGGTATTGATTCCATTTGTTTATTTAGTACATGCATGTAATTATTCAAAAAATTTCGTCGCTTCAATACCAAATTCATTGACAAATACGTGTTTTGAAAGACGCGCCGTGTCAAAAAGAGTCGAAACTGTAGACAATAAAATAGTTTACAGTACGTAATAATGTCTATAGTCACAATTATTTGGTGCGCAGACAGACATTCTCGTTTGACGACTCGATGTGTTGGTCAATTTGTTGGACGACTTCATTAAAATGGCAATATTTTGATTTATAACGACATATTAGTAATAGAAGGTTTTTATGCAACGTTTATGAATACAACGTTTATGAATACAAAATTTTATCGAAGGTTTTATAGGCTTATCAAGCATTTTAACTAAGTAATGTCTAAAACCTTCGATAAGGTTTTTTTATGAATAAGACCGAAAAAGTTTAAAAATGAATACATAACACACATTTTACGGTAACAAAAAAGATTGAAAAGTAGTACAGTCAGCCTCAAAAATGTGTTTACTTACACAATAATTCATTTAATTGTCTACTTTTTTTGTTCCATAATATTGTATCAATGTGGAGCTGAACTGACTGGCATCATGCCTTCAGGAATTCGCAGGAATAAGCCAGCCGCATCGAGTGAGCTAAGCTACAAGATAACCCACGCCATCCAATTAACAACCATAACCCAGTGCCACAGAGGCTTAAAATCCGCAAAAAATTTATTGGGTGCGTGAGTCCAGCCGATGGTAACCCCTCCACAGAAAGATGTGATCTTTGGCAGCGGTTCTTCTGCTTAAACCCCCTGATTTCTTCCCCGAACCATCAGAGAGTGTCCCATCCGGGCACAAGTTATCGTGGCCTTGGAATACCTTAAATAGACTTCGTACCCAAGTAGGTCGTAGCAAGGATAACCTCCACAAGTGGGGGTTCATGGACGGCTCAGATCTCCGGTGTGTGTGCGGCGTGTCTCCACAGACAATGGCTCACCTCCCATCTTGCAACGCATGCCCTGTCACCTGCACACGTGAGGACCTAATGGCAGCGTCAGCGAACGGTATTCGCGTTGCTGACTTTTGGGCCAAAATTTTACAAACGAATAATTTTTTTCGTGTATTTATATAAATTATGTATTTTTGCCATTGACATGCTAAGATTAAGAATGTGGAGCTATAATTTAGTACCCAATGTATAGTACTCATTTAAACAATATTGTGGAATAAAGATTGAAGACAATAAAATAAAATTTTGTCAATGTATACATTTTTTTGAGGCTGACTATACTATGCAATTCGAAACCTGCCATAAGTACCTATTGTTTCTTACTTATTAAGCTTTAGAAATCTCAGCTGCAACACATTGCTATATTATTTCTTCATCTGACGCAGCCATAAAGAAAAGCAACTTATCCTGAAATTCATACTCACAGGAAACGACTCCGCATCATGTCCATTGGCCACATACATCCTCTTCAGCACTTTCACCGCCTCCTCACTCCTCCCTACGTTGGCGAGGAACTTGGGGCTCTCGCTGAAGAACCACAGCATTAGCGCTGCCAGCCCCAGGGGCAGCGCCATGATGAGCGTCAGCAGACGCCAGGGTCGGTAGATGATGCCCAGGAGGTAGATCGTGAAGTCGAGCTTCATTATGAGGTAGGCGGTTACTGGAAAATGTCAAAGAAAAATAAGTTTTTTTTCTTCGTTCGTTTGTCATTTTGATTTCTTGATTTTCAGTCAAGTGTCCTAAATTGGGACATAAGCTTACCTACTGTGCTAAGTACGATTGCTGCCTGAACTCTTGAAAATGTATGTGTCAAAACATACATTTTCATCATATACATGGTTGGAGATAGCAGCGATCCATATTTTCGTATTTAAGCTCAAAAATTAAAGATTGCGTGATTGTTTTATTTTTTTTGCTACCTTTTAGGGAAAATAATGATACTATCACTGCTACGAGCAAAGTTTCCAGTTCACCGTTTGCAATCAGCACTTTATATTAGGACCAGCAACTGTAATAATAAGTACTCACTATAATAGAGAGTAGGAGTGATCATAAGCGCGCTGGTGATGAGCAGCATGTACTTCGCACGCACCTTCGTGCCGCAGCACTCTCCAATCAGAGCGTACGTTGCAGACTCCGCTGCACTGGATCTGTAATGCGAGATAATGCAACTTGTAAGCGTACATCGCAAGAAAGAGTATCTATTTTTATTTTAGTTGACTTTAAGGAATTTAAAAGCTTACAGTTTCCCGGTCCACAAAACAGTCACAATATTTAAAGAATGCCCATGAATCTTGGTACACCACACCTCTGCCAAACCCTTCTGGGACCACAGGCGTGATGTTATGAATCTTGACTGTGTGGTTCACAGGACAGGAAAAATGTTAGTAACCTGATTTTACTAGTCTTGCAAGAAAAATAAACTTGGCGGGTACTAATACTTGTCGCCAGAAGATTATAATCGTAGAATCTCATGCAAAGGTAAAACAAAACAAGGAGTTTGTTACTCGTACTCTCAAGTGTCTGATGTACAATCACAATATGCAATAAAATAACTACAAAACAATGTCTGATTGACATCTACTAGATGTGAATCTGCATGCATGTTTTACGTGACACTTACAAATGACATTTACTATTTTAAAAACACAACAATTTTTTTTTTTACAAATCCTACAAGATGAAGAAATGGAAAAAGTTACGGGAAAGAAAAATTAAATATAAAAGATAAATAAATTATACAATTAAATCTCTAAGTTTAGTCCTTACTGAGGCTACGGAACCAGCATTGTTGATACGATAACACCTATAAAGTTCATTGGCTCATTTACAAATTATATCAAATAATATGTATTTCTTAACAGTCAATGTTTTCCGTAACGTTTTCCCAACTATGTTGGGGTCGGCTTCCTGTCTAACAGGATGCAGCTGAATACCAGTATTTTGCGAGCGACTGCCTATCTGAACTCCACAACCCAGTAACTGGGTAATACGATACCCCTTGGTAAGACTGGCAGACTTTCGGGCTTCTGACGACCCGTAACGACTGTCAAAGATCTACGAATGACAGCCGAGACCAACGGCTTAACGTACTTTCCGATTGGGTATTCTAATAGTTATACTAACCTATTATTCTAATAGTTATACTAACCTATTATTCTAATAGTTATACTAACCTATTATTCTAATAGTTATACTAACCTATTATTCTAATAGTTATACTAACCTATTATTCTAATAGTTATACTAACCTATTATTATTCCACTGCAGAAAAGGCCTCTTTTCCATACAGAGAAGGCACAAAAATAATAAAAGAATAATATGTTGAATGAGTATGTATTTCTAGTTTGCTGTAAACAAAGAATATTTATAATGTCATACTTACAATGCTGAGCTGATGAATCTCAAGGCAGCTAGCACCTGCCATGTCGGTGACAAGCTGCTGACGGCTGAACTGATAAAGCTACCACACATGGCCCACATGAGGACCAGTCTCCTGCCCCTGGTGTCAGACAAGTAGCCCCACGGGTAGGACATTACTATAATACCTGGAATTCAGATAAAATCATAATGTTACGAGTGATTTCTATCTTTGTGAGACTGTGATAGCGAGATAACATGAATTGTTGCGAATTCCTATTAATATGCAGAAGCCGTAAACGATCTCTGCTAAATATCGAAAAGGCTGCTGTGGCTGTAACTTTCCAACTACATTGCAGGTCCATAACTTGAATATATTTTCAGCTGGTAACAGAGCAATTAATGTATTTGTCGATTTTGCTATCTACGATTTTCATGGCGTTTACTTAATTACTTTACACTTCTTGTCTATGAAAAAATGTTAATAATGATAAATGATTTTATTTCTGTATAAGTAGGTTTGTGCAAGCACTTTTACACGTCAAGCATATTGCAAAAACTAGATGAGATAATTTCCAATCTGACTACTCAGAGCAGAAAAGTCGCAACAAACTCAGAGTTCACAGTATCTTAGCCCAGACATAATCTTGGTCAGTTCACAAAAAACGAATGATAAGTAATACGGCGGGCGTTTCTAAATTGCTGCAAACCCAATTTTTTGTCAAATTCACACCGCATTGTATGTTAATCTGTGTCTGTACCTACTCCCACTAGATGTTCAGTAAAATTGTTGAAAATCTCTGTCTGAAAATGAAAGTACCTTAAATAACCGCCTCTGTGGTCTAGCGGTTAAGCCACCTGTCTCAGACCTAGAGGTCCGGCCCGGGTTCGATTTCCAGTGGGAGCATAATTTTCTGCTCAGTTTGGTTGGTGGTAGGGCTTGTTCTAAGTCCGCCTGGCTAGCTACCACCATCTTATCTAAGTCTGTCGCCATAACAACAATGTTAACAGCATTGTTGTGTTTCGGCAGTTAGAGATAAGATAGCCAGTTCCTCTGTGGTTGAGGATTCCGGGTGAAACTCGCTTCCACCTTCGGCCTGATCATCACTTACCATCAGGTGAGATGCAGGCTAAGAGCTTCCCGGTTGAGGGTAAAGAAAAATATATTCTATTCTAATTCTAATTTAAAAAAAATGCTTGTCATTTCACCTGAAAACGCATAACCACAGGGAAACTCTTCAGTTAACTTACCAGCAAAAGACATAGACGACAGGATCCCAATCTGGCTGAGGGTCAGGTCCAGGTCGCAGGTGGAAGCCGTCACGATGATGCCCAGTCCGAAGATATCGATGCCCATCGCGATGATCAGCACGAAGCATGTCAGGAGTAAACCGTAGTTGTACTTGCCGTGACCTGCAATGAGGGGCTCTGGTTAGATGGTAGCACTGGCAGAAGCAAAGAGTGGCTTATGCCGAGCAGCCGCTGTGATTGATCATTATGCATTGATCCTTCAAATTACCCAACTTATCACTAATTAGTATATAAAAGAGCAGTAGTGGCCCAGTGGTAACGGCCCCGACTTACGTGTTGTAGGTCGTGGGTTCGAACCCAAGCAGGCGCTTTACTTTGTGTAAATAATTTCATCACCACTGCTCTCAAAACGGTGAAGGAAAACATCGTGAGGAAATCGGCATGTCAACATCGTGAAGAACCAAAAAATTCGAAGACATGTGACATCTACCAACCCGCACTGGGCCCGCGTGATAGATTGCACTCCCTCTCACAGAAAGGAGGCCTGTGTCCCAGCAGTGGGAACATTAATAGGCTGATGATGATGATGATATAAAATACCTATTAGTTAGTATAAAATGCTAATACAAGTATTTTGTATTTGACATTCATTTCAAATTTATACCTCCACGCGTTCCTGTGAAAAAGGGTCTTGCCAGACAAATGGATGGATAAGCAAGTGATCCTATAAGGGTTCTGTTTATTCCTTTTGAGGTACGGAACCCTAAAAGCCTTTATTTAACAAGTTTGTGGTCATGATGAAAAAAACTAACTCGCCTAATTGTTATGAGTGTGAAGTTGTTAAAAACTAATATCATATATCACTTATTGCTAGGTTGTGATATTGCTAGGATCAGACTCTGAATATCGAAATATTCAGAGTCTGATAGAAATAATCTGTTTGGGGATTAAGGATGTGAAGCGTCTGTTCAGTTTCATGGCCCAAAAATAATCAGTAACAGTATATATTTAGGGTATTATGGGATTCTCATACGCATTGCGACTATAAGCCCATACATAAATAAAGAAAACAAAAAATGTGGAATAATAATGTTATCCATCCTTATTTTTATATTTTATGAAGATCAAACATGAGAAAGATTTTCAGTTCACGACAAAAATTATTCAAAAATGTCGTGATAGATTCTTATATTTTGATGTATTGTTTTGAGATAGCTCTTCAAATCTGATAACCTCTTTAGATTACATGGACGATAATCAGCACCATAAAATAAGCACATCAGTCACGCACGCAACGAAAATCAGCACAATTATACAACAATATAAAAAGGTTACACACTGATGAATGAATGTCTAACCTTTTCACGGTAACGGTAGCAATATAATATGAATTGATCACACACACATCCAATCTATTCAGCCATTTTAGGAAGGGTGATATTTGTGTTTAAATATTCAATATTTAATCTAACTGTATATATAGCTTATGGCCAAATACCGAGCAAAAACTCATCCGACTTGTTTCTGAGTTTTTTTGTGACAAAACTCAATAACAAAGCCGACCCAAGATCGCACCTACAACTACGCGATCAGCGGTCATACTTGCAACCAATTTACCATCGAAGCAGTGAATTTTAAATGACAACGATAACCGACTTTTAATGATGTTTTACTGAAGATTACGTCGAAATCATTAAACGAGTAGTGTTAATGATTTGGAAAAAATATATGTTAAATAAGAGCATTTTTTAAATACCTTAATTGATGAATATTTTAGATTTTGTTTATATTACATAGAGAAATTAATTTGTAAAGTTATGCCTAACGCGGATAAAAAACTGAGAACCACGCAAAATCATTCAAGCGTATTTTTCTGAAACCTTCACCAATTTAAAGATAATTTAACTATTGATCTTTAAGTATACGTATTTTATTAAAATACCTTTTGTTTTATGTATCTATAATAAATTAATAGTGCGTTTAATTTGGGACAGCGCTCCTGGATGGGTGAGTCCTGGCGGTGACTGGCTGAGGTGTCTCAGCTCAGTACAGAACACGCAAGCTCCAGTCCACCAGTGAAGGCTGAAGCCAATCACAGTAGCAGAAGCAATAGACTCATCAAATAATGAAGAAGTTACAAAGCAGAATAGGTACAGTGCTTGCTAGTAAACAACAAAATAACGAGTTTTACTAATTATTTCAACTATTAACAAGACGACCTTACTGATAAACAGGTTTTTTTTTTACTTTTAGAAAGATATTTATATGGTTGTACGTTGTTTTATAGAAAATAGTTTTATAGAATTTCGTTTCACATAAAATTTTTCATATAATATCATTTCACAGAATAATCAATACGCAGAATACTTACTTTGAATAAACTTTAATCATTGATTTTTGTTACAAATAAAATTAAAAGTTTCGATATTCATATCATAGAATAACAAATCAAATGTTCTTTATTCTCATACTGTTTAGTTAGTATAAAGCTTATTACCAAGAAAATCCCCAGTGCCCTATATTTTTGATACTGCAACCAATTTCGATGTGGCGCTCGCCGGCCGCTGCCGTGGCACCGCTCGCTTCGCTCGCTCGGCTCGCGCGTAGTTGGTCACAGTTCTAACCTAACCTAACCTATATGGTCGGAGTGCTCTAATAGTTATATTAAAAGACAATACACTACACACTCACACACACACTATATACCGTAGTATAGTTATATGAAAGCGGTTCATCTGTTGGAGTGCCCTAATCTTGATACTGTGACCAAATCCGATGTAGCGCTCGGCGGCCGCTGCCGCGGCACCGCTCGCTTCGCTCGCTCGGCTCGCGCGTAGTTGGTCACAGTTCTAACCTAACCTAACCTATATGGTCGGAGTGCCCTAATAGTTATTACTAGATACTACACTACACACACACACACTATTGTTGTTTATAGCATAACGTCTATTCTTACATTTTCGTTGAAATAACTGAACAAACAATATTCGTTAAAAAATAATTCTACTGTTTGATAAGTTTGTTAAATAAAAAAATGTGATTAAAAATTCATTGAATTGTGTTTCTGTGAAATAATGTTTCATCCAAGTAAATAGTTGTTGAAACAATAATATTCGAAATAAAAATATAAGAACTAAATAAATATGAAACATTTTGGTGCGAAACGAAATTCTATGTAATTTCTGTCTGCGAAACAAGGTGACACCTATTTATATACATATTATATTGTTGTAATGCCGTTCTCAAAAATGGTTCTATGAAAGTTGCTATAAAGAGTGGTGAAAAATCGATCAAGCTATGTGTCATATCTGGGAAAATTTGTTTTATCTGTACCCCGAGGAGAGCTCGGTCGCCCAAAGTTTAGAACAAGATGGCTACCATAGAAAAATCACATGGCAGCATGGAATTAGTAAGTACCTATTATCATGGCAGCATGGAACTAGTATGTACCTACTACACATGACATTAGTATGAACTATCCTATATGTACTATTAAATGAGGGTTCTCTATTTTCATCAGAGCACGAGCTTGGTCGCTCAGGTACTAATTACCCGACCTCAGCGAAGCAAAAAGGAGGGTTATGATTTTGACCGGTATGTATGATTGTATGTATCTATGTTCATCTGTAACCTCATAACTTCTAAACCACTGATCATAATTTGACAAATGAGGTATCGTTGGAAGCGTCCTGATTGTCTGCTAGTTATAGGCTATGTGACGTTACATTAAATTCAATATGGCGCCCTCTAGAGGACATAAAGTGACGAATGAAAAAAAAAAAAATATTAATCATTCCATGTTTGGTATCAAATGAAAGGGCTTGACGAGCACATTACAAATATGTATATATATATCATATTGTTAAAGTAAATAAATATGTTTAAATTATTAAAAACATGCAAAAGTGAGACTGCTAGGTACGGTGCGGCTGTAAAATTAAGTAAGTACCTATTATACAATTAAACCTATCCAAAAACCTAAAAAAAATATTAAGGGGCTCTGCAAATACTTTATTACGAAATTATCACCCCAAAATAAAAAATTAAATAAAAAGTAAGTTTAAAAACTACAACCCGACTACTGATCACGATCTAAAAAGAATGAAACAAGAAAATAATTCGGACAGAAATCAAGACATAGGTACAAAAATGGTCAAAGTAAAGCCGTAGTCGCATGCATGTCGGCAACAAAATTATAATGGCATGCGACTACGGCTTTACTTTGACTTAACTTATTTTCAAGAACTGAAGATTGTTTGGACAAACCTAAAACTAACAGCTACAGGTAAAACAACAATAAGGAATCGTTAAATTGTCTTCACTATTTATTATGGATTCCAACCTTGACACATTATGCAAGGCACTTCTTAATTTTACATAGTAGGTATTTTGAATTACAATGTAGCTGAAGTAAATATCTTTTTTGTTCTGAAACTAGGCAAATGGCTTATTCAGGAAAAGTAAAAAATATCTATGTGTATAAACCCAAAAAAGACCTTCAGTTTCACTAAGTATGTAGGTATGTACGTCATTGTTGGTAGCCTTCGTTAAATCTATGCATGTTACAACTTTACAAGTTTAATTTAGCGTTCAGATTTGACTATTTCTAGTCTTCGTTTTTACGATTAGATGTTTTCCCAATTGATGACGACAGCGATGGGAAAGAATCACTTTCTACACTTCTTTTGGGTGTAATTTCCGCTACTTTTCTTGTAATGGGGAAATCCTCATGGATTACTGGGGTATGAGCACAGAGGATATCCCCTCATAAATAAAGATCCTCCTTTCTTACTAGATCTACGAAGAAAGGAGGCTTATGTTGGAGTGCTACAAACAGATCCTGATGGAGTTCTTTCTGCTACAACGTATCGTAAGTGCAGGATGTACTCACACATGTTGAGTGTTTTGTTACTCAGAACATGTTTGGCATCTCCGGTAGAACGTATCACTAGACCAGTACGTTCGTTCGTGTTTTGGAAAAAATTGGCAGAATCATTGCAGTACTGATTTGCTGGATTTGTTTTCTCCTTTAACTATCGTTATTCTCCTGACAAAGTTTATTCGGTTTATAATTATGTAGTATGTATGTATCTATGTATTAGTATGTATTTATTTTCAAGTTATCTGTCCCTTATGTTGCACCAGCCATATTTTGTCTCTGCATCACCCTAAGGTTGACTGGTGGAAAATACCTCAAGCATTAAGTCCGCCTTTGTACAGTATTTTTTTACTTGTGCAATAAGTTCTAATAAATACACACATCAAAAGTGTCTAGGGATCAAGCATTTTTATGCGGATTTCTTGAGATTGAGATGTGGCTTTGTAATAAATTTATGATTTTATAAATTTATATGGATCCTTTTTGGTGCATTTCATAATTTGAATCAGGAACTGTGAATCAAATTCGAGTAAAAGATGAAAATCAGCTGTCAATATTTTCCCTATAAAAACATACAACGCATTGAAGACATTATTAGTGCTACTGTTTCCCTACTACTGATTAAAACCAACGTTATTATGGAGCAGCGACGTCATTTAAGCAGGGAAGAAATGCTCAGAGCCGTGGGAATGATAGAAGCTGGTTCCGGGCAACGTACTGTGGCTTTAGCTCTGAATACAAGTCAGAGTGTTATCAGTCGACTTTGGACACGTTACCGAAGCACTGGTACCGTGGCTGAGCGCCATGGAGGACGGTATCGCTGCACCACACGGAGACAAGACCGATACATTCAAATCTTAGCTCGAAGAGCTCCAACAATAACCGCCATGATGTTAGCCGTGAGGCTTCATCACTCTTCAGGGAACTTAATTAGCGACCAAACAGTCAGAAACCGCTTGCATGAAGTGAACCTTCATTCCCGAAGACCGCTACGGGTACCACCTATAGCAATGCACAATCGTAGGATTCGATATCAATGGGCTCTTGAACACAGAAATTGGGCAGAAGAACAATGGCGTTTCGTGTGCTTTTCTGATGAGTCTCGTTTTGGTATGAGACCGGATACAAGACGTATACGACACTGGAGAACCCCTGGACGCCAACAGCGATTAAAATCCTGCCAGGAAGTCCATCCTTATAGTGGTGGAACCATCATGGTATGGGCGGGTATTTGGATCGGCGGAAGAACTGAGTTGATTTGGATTAGAGGCAACCTCAACGCTCAAATTTATGCTGAGACGATTGTATCAGACGTCATCGTTCCTCTACAAGTGCAAATCGGTCCCTTATTTCAGTTAATGCATGATAATGCACGACCGCACACCGCAAGAGTTGTAAGACAGACTCTCGCCGCAGCTAACATCAATGTCCTGCCCTGGCCTGCTCAGTCGCCAGACTTGAACCCGATTGAGCATGCATGGGATATGCTACAGAGAAGAGCTCTGCCGAATATGGAGGGTATCCAGTCGCAAGAAGACCTTTTTTTGTTGTTGCAACGAACATGGGCGGCCATTCCACAGCGTGATTTGGATGAACTCATTTTGAGTATGCCAAACCGATGTTCTTGTGTTGTTAGTGTTCGCGGTAGAAACACGGATTATTAATTGTTTAAGTTACCCAATAAAATTTTAAAGAAAACTGTTATTTCAGTCTTTTTTTCGAACTTTAATGTTAGTGGTTCAAATGTCAAAAATCCCTTTATTAGGAAAATGGCAAATTTCTTTATTAATGCAAAGGTGACTTGGTTTATCGTTACTGTGACAAACGAAAACACTTTATTTGATGAATCCTTAAAGAAAATTTTAATTAATATCAATCAGGAGAAAAGTTATTGCAAAAATATATGTTGATCCCTAGACACTTTTGATGTGTGTATATTTTTATAAACACAGTCCTAAATGTACACGCCATCATTGTTTGAGATTGAAATAAAATAGTCGCTGCAATAAATTTTTTGCAAATCTGAGGCGGCGAACACTGCATTTTAGAAGTTAGACGGACAAGGTATGTTTATTTTTACTGTTTACAATATAAACAGGTTTATTCAGATGATGTTGTTAAATTGTGCAGGTAGTTTTCTTAATCATATAGGTAGGTACAATTATCCGGGTATTATGATCTCAATGTTTACCTTATTATCGCTTTGAGGCCCCTTACTGACCGAACACGATATTTTTATGCAGTTTGTATACAAACACTGTGGTCTTTGTTATTACGCATACAGCTGGACCTCAACATGCTCTGGAAAGGCTTAAGTTACTAAGTCGGGTGGAAAAAGCGCTCAAGGTAGAGCACCGGTGAGATGGTCAGACGCGATCAAGAAGGCTGTTGGAGGCAGCATTTACCAAGCGCCACACTGCAGAAGACCGCACAGCTTGGTGACGCGTCGTATGTGGTCGCGATCCTCAGCATTACGGGAACGACGAAGAGGAAGAATACAGCTGGAATGGTTTGTAAGATATACGGACCAACCGTTCAAGTAAAATGCAGGAGAGAAAGGTTTTGTTCAGAACCTTCTTCTGAGAGTCCTTTGATATCTTTACTATTATAATAATAAATGCGAAAGTGACGCTAAAATGGCTGAACGGATTTGGATGAAATTTGGCACATGGGTAGGATATAACCTGGAAAGGGACATAGGGTTTTTATCGTGGACCGCACACGAAGTCACGATGAATTACGATGTCGTAAGTACGACGTCACTTTTATTCAAAACAGGCAATTTACCTCCCTATTTTTCTTTTCTTTTTCGTGTTGTTTTTGACTTACCTGGTGTCAGGGTTTTTATGTCGCCCATGGGTCTCTGACTTGGCTTCACATGTCGTCGAGAAGTATTGCACAGGCATGCTAGTTTCCTCACGATGTTTTCCTTCGCCGTTTTTGAAGCAAGTGATAATTATATACAATACGCACATGAATCCGAAAAGTCAGAAGTGCGTGCCTTGGCTTCGAACTCGAGACCTATGACTTGGCAGACCGCCAGTAACACCACTAGGCTATCACTGTTGTACAGACTCCAGCACATCAACCTACTCCAATCTGTCAAATTTTCCCAATGAACATTGAACCTTATTCTTTAGCAATAAAGTTGAAAATTCATTAAAGAAATTTGACAGATTGTGGTAACTTGATGTGCTGGAGTCTGTACCTTCCTAATCAGTGAAATAAGTTTTCTGGTTTTTCATTTCGAGTTCAATAATTCAGCTGATTACCTTTAAACCTGTAACCTTTAAAATATGATATTGACCTCGTATTATTATCTGTTCTAATAATGCGGCAACAATTACCTACTTTGCTAAAATAGCATTTTCATTCAGTCCTATTCTGCTCGAGGAAGCGGAAAACTGATCTGAAATTACATCAACGACCTTGAAACTATCATTACCAAAATGCTAATTACATTTTTATGTCCTTGGATAACTTGAAATAAATTAGATAAACTTGATGTTATACATATCTTATTCACTTTATTTAAAAAATAAAAACTCATGCAATTGGAGGAATCGGTAGTTTTAAATGCGGTACAGATTTTTTCTGCGGTGGTGGAACGATTAAAAAATCACAATTTATTTTGTTTTAAAATATGACATAATGTTTTTAGGTACATGAATAACGGATGTAACAAGAAGCTTAACGAAGCCAAGAGTCACTTGTGCTCGCCGTCACTGTGATTTATTTGTGAACTAGCTGTTGCCCGCGACTTCGTCCGCGTTATTGCGCCGCGAATAATGCCGCCTCGAGTTTGCACCACTTAGAAATTTAAATATTGTAAGTCGTCTTGTTTGTCCTCTGTTTAGATATTACCAATAAAAATAACCTGAAGAGTAACTTGTGTGCAGGTGAATAGTCCCGGAGTTTCACATCTTGTATATAATATAGGGAAGAAACATCATAAAATTTCTTTGTAAACCACATTCGCTGTTTTCCCATCTTCAGCTTCACCCGCGAGCAAGCCACATACAGTTGGCCGTGGGAAAAACAATCAGACCTTAAGTCGATACCAGCAGCCTTAGGGATCTGACCTTGGGACTTGTTAATTGTCATCGCGAAGCTAACGGCTACCGGAAATTGTATGCGTTTGAATTCGAACGGGAAGTTATTGGTGATAAGCAGTATACGCGGTATAAAAACAGTTTCACCTGAGCCACATCCAGTAAGAATCTCAGCTTCAATTAAATTTCTTTGTAGAACTGTTACTTTAAGTCGGGTTCCATTGCACAATTTTGGGGGAGTAAGGTTCCTCAGAAGCATTATTAGAACACCGACTTTAAGAAAAAAATTGTGAACAGGAAGACCACTTGTAGTGAGTGAACTCAAAAACTCAACTGGATAATTTGTGGCATCGTCCTGATTAAGGACGCTGTTATACGATGTGTAAAGCACTTCATCCCCAATAACTTCGCTTAAAATTAATTGATTGATTGTAGCAGCTTGGTCATTTCTTGGAGTGAGTATGGCTCGTTTGTGAATAAATACAAATAGTTGTGTATGCTGGACTATGGTCCATTATATGCAGGTAGGTATGCCTGTAGGCTAATAAAATTATGTAACACATTTTCTTTTAGAATGCGAGCCCAAAATGGAGCACTCGCTATTGCTTGCCATATTTGGAATTACGTAACAAACATTAGGAACCTTCTGGTTATGGAGATATTGAAGGACAAAATTTTAAATATTATTTATCTTTTTTCACGAAAACTAGTTTTAAATGTTAATGACATTTAAAACTAGTTTTCCTTTAAATATGTAGATATGTACTCCCACAACTACTGCCGTACCGGAGCATGCGCACAATGGCTTACATAATAATATAGTGTTCCTGCCGTAAACAACGACTTTTCACACTTAAAATATAAGTCTGTTCCTAGCAATATTTTTAGCTTAAAGCATATCAGCAAAGCATATCGTACAGAATGCGTAGATAACCTACGCATTGTGTACATCAAACTAAGTAAATCAAGTCTCCCAGAGACAGGCGCAACGCGACGGTGCGACGCAATAGTGGTAGAGCAATTTCAAATGAAATTTTCATACAAATTATTCTACTACAGTTGCGTCGCGCCTTCTGCGCGAGTCTTAATTTACTTAGTTTTATGTACAAAATGGGTCGACAACGGATATGTGATGGATCTTTTATCACCCAGTATATTTATAAATACAACAAAGATGAAAATAAACAGCTCCAAGCTGTTGCCATATATTTCAAGCCGGTACGGAAGAGCAAGAACGACGAATTAAATGCATGCAGTTTAAAATAGCCGTATTATTCCAATAATTTCAATATACTAGCAAAAGAATAGCTATTATAGTATGATAGCGATAGCTTCTATTCATAAAATAGAATCACTCTGTAGCCCGTATCACATAAGTATGAAAAAGTGATTTTTCTAACTCGTGTAAATTGACGGAGAATGACCCTACTTGGATTTTTGTTGGAGGTTTGATCCCATAATAAAAAATTAAGAGAAAAACGTAATCTTTCGGAATATAGCTTTTATGTTCTCCTATATGGATTAAAATTATTATGACACTTGATCGATTATGATGATCAATGAAATGAGTGAAAATATTTTTTTGTAATTTCACTATTATGGCAACTGAAGCGTTATTTCTAATGCAAATATAAGTATGATATTTAAAATTATTGCATTTTAAATTATGGCAAACATTAGTAAACCGCCATGTTACCTAAATCAAACCAAGTTTTCAGTAGTCTATTACACACATTAGTTAAGACAATGCAGTGGCGTAGTGATCAGTTTGTTTGCTATGTTTTTAACGGGACTAATATTGTCCTACAGTTCACTGAAAGTGCTGTTTTGTCAATCATTGCAAACTCTTCAATATAATAAACTATAATGGTTTTATTGTACGACTCATAACGCGAAGCATTAGAGAGTGGTCTACGATAGAAATTTTATTTTTGCCCCATTTCTGCAACTGTTTTTATTGTTACAGTCCTGCTAGTACACAGAACCTACTTAATTTATATACCATTGTATAGATGATTAAATGGAGATTAATACTGTACTTTACAACAATTGATTTAATGCAGCAGAAATGAAAAATACATCAAAATAGTTGAAAAAAAAAATCCTGTCCGTCACTGTATGAAATCTGAAAACATTGTAGCTTGCGATAAAATTTAGTAATTTTTTTTTTATACATTCCTTTCAGCCTTAGAAGGAACCCTATTGAAAATGGCTCTTTTATTCAAAGTAGTTTAATTATAATTAATAAAATGCTAACTAAAATATAATATCTATAACTAAATATTTCCAATTTCGACCCTCGCCGCGACCGTTGCCTAGCAACCGAATGTAAATATCTAAATAAATAGTCTGTCTTTTTTTACATTACGTAAGGATTGCGAGAATAGAAATGTTACCCATATTGATGGGTAAAAAAGCAGTCAAAACATACTTCATGAAAAGTGGTAAATTGATCATTTTTGTTAGAAACTATGTTTTGAATTTCTTTTTCGTTTATGAATGAGTATTATGAGGCGTGCGCTTTTGGATTTTCCAAACTATCGTTATTCCTACTAAAGTTTGTTTCTTCATTTATAAATATGTATGTGCAAAATTGCCAAAGTCGCCAGCTGCTGTGAATGTTAATAAGAATTATGTTAATAATTTTAATTGTGTCATTTGTGTGTATTGCCGCATATCGTGACACAACGGAACAGACGTTAATGACGAAGAATGTAACACCCCTTCGCGGTCAGACGTGGATGAAGAAATCTAGGTTATATCACATTATACTACTATGGTAGTAAATTGGGCAATCATCATTATCATCATCAGCCCCCTACAGCACTCTACTGTTCTCCAATCGCAAGCCATTCATCTCTGTTCTTGGCAATACATCCAGCTGCAATCAGCCATCCTGGCAAGATCGTCGCTGCACCAATTGGGCAATATGTGATGTTAATTTCTTTATCATTAATTTGCTGCTAAGCTGGCAGTTAGAACTTTTGAAGGTCAAAAATACAAAAACCAGCCCCAAAATGCTCTCACTTGACGATAATAACACTTTGAAGTTCGTAATTTAGACCTGCCTAGTGTTTGTAGCGGTTAGACCGCCACATACAAAAAATTACGAAACAAAAAGACATGACGTCACACAATTCCTACATCTCGCAGTTAGAGTTTGCTGAGCGAATAACATAGATAAGACTATCCGAAATCAACATATGGGCAGTTGCCCGCCAGACATAACAACCCGTCTGGTTGGAGGATCCTCCCTTTTCTATGGTGGATGAGTGAACTTTACACCCTGTTCCTCATTACCCTAAATTGGTGACCCCGAGAATGAACGTCAACGCAGCCTTCGTGCAACAACTTCAGCGTGACGTCATCATCATCACTCCCGCAAGCTTTCCTGAGGCAAGTCACACAGCCAGCCAGCACCCACGGCTTTAACGGGTATCCTGACCACCAGCATGCAGCGAACGCGCATTCCTGGTCATCACCCTCAACCACAACCCGGCGCTGTACCACATCCGACTCACTGGATGACGACGCACCGCCACCCCGACTCACTGGGGAATCACCGCAGACAGTTCCGACTCACCGTGAACTATGCGGCACCCGGTTCCGACTCACTGGAACCACAGCTGGCACTGTGAAGCATCGCAAGATCCAAGACTCAGCCCACTATCGACCTCCGGTCTCCGGAGGGGAGTGATGTAGCGGTTAGACCGCCACATACAAAAAATTACGAAACAAAAAGACATGACGTCACACAATTCCTACATCTCGCAGTTAGAGTTTACTGAGCGAATAACATAGATAAGACTATCCGAAATCAACATATTGGCAGTTGCCCGCCAGACATAACAACCCGTCTGGTTGGAGGATCCTCCCTTTTCTATGGGGGATGAGTGAACTTTACACCCTGTTCCTCATACCCCTAAATGTTTTCCCAACTATGTTGGGGTCGGCTTCCAGTCTAACCGGATGCAGCTGAATACCAGTATTTTACATGAAGCGACTGATTTATCTGACCTCCAGGACCCAGTTACTGGATAATACGATACCCCTTGGTAAGACTGGTTGTCAGACTTTCGGACTTCTGACGACCCGTAATGACTATCAAAGATTTACAAATGACAGCTGGGACCAACGGCTTAACGTGCTTTCCGAGGCACGGAAGAGTCTCGGTATGTAAATATGGTCACCCATCCACGAATCAACTCAGGCAAGCGCAGCTTAACCTGTTCGATTGACCCATGCGGCTAATCTTACTTAGCCACGAGCTCCTCTTAATTTAGACCTTGCACTTCTTATTTAATATCCGTATTACTACTACTGAGATCCATTTCATATACTCAAGGTCTATGCACTTATTAAATCGTTACTATAACCTTCAGAAAGGTTGCAGAAAACAAGTACTGCTTATCCTTATAGTGTCGTACAGTACAGTTTTCCTTTAATTCCAATTGTAAGTTAGTATGTACCTATAGAAGACAATTTTATCTTTATTTATTTTAGTATGTTAAACTCCTTTATACTACTCCTTTTATCTAAGTGTGTGGCCACCTGACCTCTGCGTCTATCTGTCTGTCTGTTATCAATTGAAGTGGATGCTGCTCATCATTTTGATTGAATTCCTTGATCTGGATTTATTGTTATCTAGATTTACTTTTGAGAGCAATCTTATAAATGTATATATTTCTACGGTGCCCGTGTACTACCTGTCTTAAAGAGTAGAGAGACTAGAGAGGGTTCTTTCGGATGTCGCATGTCGGTCTATGGTAATTGCATCATTCGATAATACGTAGGTACTCTTCGATGTATGGGCCTAGCAATTAATGGTCAAAGACGAAGCCAATGGCCACTATGACAGACTTACGGAGGCTGCTACTCACCCTCTATGTTAGTTGCCGTTAAGACCACTTTAAAATGTACTGAACATTAAGCCGTTCAAACATGATAGTCATATCATGTTTGAACGGTTTAATGTTCAGTATACTACAGGTAAATAATTTTTTGTTTAATTACGTCGAAACCTTTTTTGGTACCAGTTTTGGCATTTTATTTTGTAATTGCACTTTCCTTATGCAATGCCCTTCAAAAACGGAATCCCTGCGTCTGTATGTTTGACTATAAAAATCAAGAGCTATATTGAACAGAGAGACTCGCACAGACCACGGAAGCATGACACAAAAGGGAGAAGGCCTATACTCAACAATTAGTGGAACAGGGCTGCTAATGATACTAAAGTTGATATTGAACAGACCTGACTTCTTCAAGTCAGGTTTATCCATCAGGTCACGTTATATCCTTACGTTAGATCTTCAGGTAGTATCGCGGTTAAGCGAATTACGTCCACTAAGTAATAATTAAATAGAGTGAACATTAATTTGATAAACACGCTTTGATAAGAAACCAAACAATCGGTTAACTGTATCGATAACCCTTTTTCCTCGGTCAAGTATTATTGATACACAGATGACTTGTAGGTGTATTACCTTCTGTACTGACTTACGAATCATTATCATCAGCTGATGAAGTAAACAATGGGATTCCCAAAAAGTCCTTACGTTAAAGAGTTGATCTTCATCCTCTTGACAATATTCCTTGTCTTTTATTGCAAAATTCACAGAGAGAGAGGTAGTTATCAGCCGGTAAGTTATGCTGTAGGGCAAATGCCTCTTCTCCTCTCTAAGTTACATAGGCCTGCAATCTAATGGTTTAAAAATAAACCTCCCAAGATACAGGATTAAAAATGATATAGGTACTTCTTCAAATCAACTCGCACTAAGCAAGCTTGGGCACCACCCTTTTCTATCTATATGAATAGTTGTTGTTCAACATTTTTCAAAATGTGTGTGGATATCACTGAGCAGGCTTTGAGTATATTATATTGTAGGTAATTTACTTTGTTGTCAATATTACTATGTATTTACTTACCGGTAATTTCCAGGGCCTCTTCATAACTGTACTGCAATTTACTAGGTTTTGTTGGAGTCATTTCTATATCATATTTTCTTTTATTTATATTGTAACTATTTTTTGAAGGCGCCATTTTTAATTAACTAATATCTTACTTTATGTTTTGCTTTATTTATAGTATTGTCTTTTTATTAACTAAGTTTTTATTTAATTTTAGCTGTTTCTCATCTTCTGATTACCATGTTTATTTATTAACTGCGCCTTACTGTCCGTTCGTTTCAATAATATTTTACAAAACACTTTGAAAACACTACCGTCTTATTATAACATAGTTTTTTTTTAAACTCAGTTCATTAGACACATCTTTAGTTAACTTTTTATCATAATCACTTAACGCAATTCTGTGGCCTTTTACGGTCGTAACAATGGGATGTTCTTTGCACAAATTTACTTAAATATTCAATACTTTTAAGAAATAAGTGTTTCTGCCACAGCACCGAACGTTCGACTGATCAGAACTAGGTATCGACTGGAAGGTCAGCTTATCTAAGCGTTACGATACCGACTTCTTTTTTATTTACGAGTACAATAATGTTGCAATTTTATTGTATTTGTTTATTTATACAGTGTGAGTGTTTATTTCGCGTCATTTATTGAGAAGAAGATTCATTATGCAAGTTTTAAATACAAATGAGTGAAAATCTATGACCTTAAGTAACTTTCGACTTACTTATTTATTTAGTTATATTAGTTTTAAGATAAACATAGTTGCAGATCATTTCTAATCGCATTCAATGATATTTGAAGCTACTATGCTGCTACTTTTTTGTTTCGGCCTTTCTTCTCAGAGTAGTAAGACAGGAAACGCCGACATCATGTAGTTTAAAAAATATGATTGACGTTTATAAGTGTTTGTACAAACCTAGAAATAAAATCGTTTATCATTTGTTTACATTCAACATAATTATACTCGTATATCCTCTATCCTGGTTAACGGCGGCTACACAAATATCAAGTATAGGGCAGATTTTCGGGCGAATTAGGGCAGATTTTCGGGCGTATTAGGGCAGATTTTCTGCTTTTAAAACGCTAATTAAATATAGGGGTGTATAGTTACGACATCTTTTGGTACCTACTTTTGAAAGAAAAGATCCGGTAAAAAAGTACTAGCCGATTTGTAGTACAGCCTATTCTGTGAATATGTCGCAGGGAAAACTTGGTGAAGGTGGAGAGCCTAGGTGAAGTGAGCTTGAAGTGTCAATAGTGTCATCGTGAAATGACAGCTCCATGTGGGCGCCGGCAGGTTTATTTTAAGGGGGGTGCATCTTAATTTTCACGGATCTTCAGTTCACTTCGGATATGTTACGTTATCATTTGTTCATTCATACAAGGAGTAACGTTTAAAAAATAGTTACATGTAGGATTCTAGAGCTCATTTTGTATCTCGCTTCGAATGGGATAGGTTTTATTTTGTCCATTCATACAGAAAGAGGACTGTGTCGATTTATACAAAGATGCTCAGAATTAACATAGAGAAGAATGCAAGAGCGAGCGAAGCGAGCACTATAATGTTAGCATCCCGCCTAGGGCCGACTGATTATTTAAGAGTTTGGTACGAAAATTAGGAGTTCGGTACTTTGTCAACTAATGCTCAGAACTTTAGAATTGAGAAATTATAGAAGTTTAAGATCTCGTTTATGTTAAGTTCTTTAAAATTGTGTTAGGCGTTTTTTGATATTTCTTTAGTTCTGAATGTTTTTACACCTAGTATATTTATAGGTATATTTTATTTTAAAGTCGGGGAGGTGTGCACCCTTTTGCACCCCGCTCCCGGGCGCCCATGGACAGCTCACTACACCTTGGTTTACACGGTGAGATTTTTACAGAAAGTTCAGCAGCTCTAGATTTAAAATCACGCTGTGTTAAGACAAAAGAAAGTTGGTTTCGATAGCTATCTAGTGATAAGTAGACATAATGGTGTTAGTAGTTCGATCAAGACGAAACGGTTCCATTTCTCGTAGGAGGACGCGAATCGGTTTAGTTAGATAAAATTGTATCATTCACTGTTTTATTAATGATACTAGCTGTTGCCTGCGACTTCGTCTGTGATTCAGGATGAAAATGCCTTTCTCCTTTTCCAGGTCATTGTCTACTCATATGCCAAATTTCATCCCAATCCGTTTAGCCGTTTTAGCGCGAAGGCGTAACATACAAACAAGAAATAAACTAACAAACTCAGTTTTGCATTTAGCTTTTAGCTTTAGCTTTCGCCGCAATTATCCCACGGGAACTTACTACCGGGATAAAAATATCTTGTATGTTAATTCCAGTATCAAATAGAGCAACCAACCAAACAACAAACCATCAACCAACCAATCACTAACTGACCAACCAACCAACAACCAACCCAACTAACCACTACCAACTAGTCACCAGGACCAACTATGTGTGTGTCTCAAAACGGTGAAGGAATACATCGTGAGGAATTCGGCATGTCCTAGAACCAAAAATTTGAAGACATGTGACATCTACCAACCCGCACTGGGCCCGCGTGGTAGATTACAGCCCACTCCCTCTCATTGAGAGGAGGCCTGTGTCCCCGCAATGGGCACATTATAAGCTGATTATGATGATGATTATTGTTTTAAGCAGTCTTCGCATATACCGAGCGAATAATTGATCACCCGGCTTGGTTGTACATATACCTTCAGACCTCCATGGCTTACTGTAATAATAACAAGTGCGTAATAATTATCAGAATAACAGCAAATCAAATACATAAGTATAAATCTGCATGTTTTGTTAAGATGAAAACCGTGCGAATCAGTAGTAATAAATAAAGTAAAAATTTGAGAACAAGGAAATCTTCTTAACAGTTGCCATGAAATTATGGAAATTTTTGTAGTTCTTAAAATATTACTTAGAGTTTGGCTCGCTACGCATAATTGACATTGTAGTATTCAAAGGCTGTGACTAATATATTAATAATGGAATGTTTTAATTTACAGTTAAGTAATTGTTGTAAATGTTGTAATGACGTCTTTTACAAAGGTGTTGAGACTTGGTAGATATTGTTTGTTTCCTGAAATACACATACATTAATACAACATGTAAAAAAAACCCTGTCCGATTCGTCAGGGTGTTGTTAGGTACCGTACTGAGAGTCTATTTATGTGGTATTATTTACGAAAAAGCAAAAAAAAATCGCCATTTTTTTTAAATGGCGAATTTTAAATGATGCGTGGCCGTCGTTTGCGGCGTCGTAAAATTATACATAGAATTATATCATTAATGTATACAAAATATTGTAAAACATTTTAAAAGAGTAACGGTGGATTTTCTTGCCCATTCTTCTCCATACGAGAACGACCTTTTGGAAGGGGCGACTAGAATATTTATATATATATATATTTTTGATCTTTGACGTTCAAAAGTGCCTTTTATATGTGCCTTATTGAAATAAATAATTTGACTTTGACTTCGTAACGTACGATCCCTGTTGAAAATTTTATATTTTTAATAATAATAAAATAAAATAAACTTTTTGGAATTTTTCGCTTTCGCATCGGATAGGGTTTTTTACATATTGTATAAACTCACGCCTTCCTTCTACGGCGGTAGGCAGAAACTACAGAAGGACCTGCTACGTTCCCCTGGAATATTTACTGGCGAAATGTGGGTGTACTATAGGTCTGCCTAACCCTTCAGGGAAAACATGCATGATGATAATGTATTAATATAAATAAGTGAACTTACCTGTAGGGTACAGCTACGTCCATTTACACCGCCATTCAGCTGAATAATTATGAATTTCATACGCCTTCGATTTGAATATGAATGAAACAATTGTTTTGGTATTGTGTTTATTTTTAAAAACGTACAAATAACGAAGACCTTAACGAAAAATTTCTATACATCCATTTAATTATTTTTTCCGTACGTCTGGCGGTAGTAGGATTGAAAATGCTGCGGCGACTGTAACCAAAGATAATATTCATTAAGTCGGTACTAATACCTTGACATTATGAGTGATGCTAATAGTTGTAGCATTTGAAGCTACTAGTATTTTCTCAAGTTTTAGGCTTGAGACTTGTATTGAATTGTTTTGATTTGCATTTAGCCTCTAATACACTGAGGACTGAAAATAATAGTTTTTGTCTACATCCAAGCAGCAACCTACACTTTCAAACTGGTACATACTATATTATAGCAGCATATTTTAGTTGCGTTTAAGTATAGATATAGATTTGCATTATTATTTTTATTATAATGTTATTGTTGCAAGTGTGTATGTAAGGCGTTATTTTATTATTATTTATTGAGCAAGGCACACTCACGACATACCTACATGTTGTGCCTTTCGTATAAATAACAATTCTTCTAGAATTCTAACGTAAATTCAAATTCATTTAATTTATTTCACGAACACAGGGTACATACATAAGATCCGAGCTGTGTCCCACCAAAAGGCATACAAAATATCAAATGCTTTTGTATTTTTTGTAAAACGAATACATTTCAGAAAATCAAAGGTCGGTACAATCACTAAAAATGTCAAATTAAATAAAGCAAAAAAATAAAATAATAATGTCCCTAATTCATTAATATAACAATAGTCAATTTAGTATGTCACTCATAAGAAAAGAATGGATTTAGTTAACAGAATACCTGTTAACTAAATCCATTATTTGAGGTATAATTATTTGTCATTTAATATTCGTCAACAGAATTACCCCTTGTTATTTAACAATTTGAACAAATTTCTTGTTAATACTTGAAATAACTTGTCCTGGTAACTTATTATACAGTTTTTGAGCCATTGCATTATAAGCTGTTGCTATGAAATTTTGTTTTTGTTGCTAACACCTGCAACTTTTTTGAGCGCCGTTGATTTTTCTACAAATCTAAATAGATTCATGTTGTTTATAAAAATACAGGCTTTATAAGCGTAAGCCTAGTAAACTTTTGTAATTATAACGTCATACTAACCTAGCATCAGTCCCCCGCACACGTAGAACATGGAAGTACAGTGCGTCATGATGAAGGCTCCAAGGACGTTGACCCCGCCCAGCGCACTGAGCCGGGCTACCATCACACCTATGCATGCTGCCATACCCCTGGACAATGAATACAGTCATAAGTTATGCTGTGTTGCTTGAAAATGTTCAGTAGAGCAGTGGTGGCCCAGTGGTACCGGCCCCGACTGACGAGTGGGTGGGTTCGAACACAGGCAGGCGCTTTATTTTGTGTAAATAATTCCATCACCACTGCTCTCAAAACGCTGGTGGAAAACTTCGTGAGGAAATGTGTTATGTCCTAGAACTTCATGTCCTAGAACCAAAAATTCGAAGACATATTGTGACATCTCAACCCGCACTGGGCCCGCGTGGTAGATTATAGCCTCTTAAAGAGAGGAGGCCTGTGTCCCAGCAGTGGGAACTTCTGATTATGGCTTGAAAATGTAATATGTGCTCACAGGGAAATTGATATATTTGTAAAAATAATATAGCAATAGGTCTTTCGTTGAGTGGCACTAAACATAAAGATGAAAACCAGCAAGGCATAATCAATCATTTAATATGGTGGTGGACTCTGGGTCATTTAATATTGTTAAGATGCGGTTCATTTAATAGGTGCATACTTGTGTTAGAGTGGTTGTATTCTCAGAGATTGCATTACTAACAGCAAAGAGTTATGAACTGTCGACTGAAGCTTACATTGCTTTTAAGCACTGCCAGGCGTTGAAAAAAACTGGTGGTGAATAGAGAATGAGAGGAAGTGGTTTTAATTAAACTTGCAAGATTCGGCCTAAACAAACAAACATACATACATTCCAAGTTAAATAAAAGCTTGTAAACATTCTAGCAATTGTTTCACATTTGAAGTCAAAAAGGCCATTGAATACAGACGGTAAAGGAAGGTAAGACAGCCAGCCAGTATCACATATACGCCGCGAAACCATAGCAGCAAAACGCAGTAGTTCAATCCAACTGACTCGCGTCATGTTCCGCTACTCGAATGATTCGAGTAGCGGAACATGACGCCAGCCAGTTGAATAGAACTACTGCGGCTTCACTGCTACGGTTTCGCGGCAGAGGTGTGCTACCAGCGTAATCGTTTTGAAACGAATACCGCCATCCCTGAATAAGTTGAATCATGCGGAAGCTTTTCATGGATCTCTTGGTCAGCGCACTCAACACCGCCGTCGCCGTTAGCACTGTTTTAGCAAGTAGAGTTCGTTTTTTCTATGTTCTCATATAAAATTGTCAATTGCACGACTCGTAATGCGCAGCATTAGAGTGTGCTCTACGATCGAAAAAAATTTTTTGCCCCATTTCTGTAACTGTTTTTATTGTTACACTCCTGCTAGTACACAGAACCTGCTTAATTTATATACCATTGTATAGATGATTAAATGGAGATTAATACTGTACTTTTTAACAATTGATTTAATGCAGCAGAAATGGAAAAAGCATAAAAATAGTTGAAAAAAATTTCCTGTCCGTCAATTTATGAACCCTGAAAACATTGTAGCTTGCGATAAAATCAATTAATTGAGTCAATTTTTTTTTTATACATTCGTTTCAGCCGTTGAAGGAACCCTATTGAAAATGGCTCTTTTATTCAAAGTAGTTTAATTATAATTAATAAAATACTAACTAAAATATAATATCTACAACTAAATATTTCCAACCTTCGACTTGAAGTTGCCTAGCAACCGCCAAGTAAATATCTTTGTCAGTCGTTGACATTACGACTTCATGAAAAGTGATAAACTGTTCATTTTTAAACTATGTTTTGAATTTCTTTTTCGTTTATGAATGAGTGATAAGTATGAGGCGTGCACTTTTGGATTTTCCAAACTATTTTTAGTTTGCTTTGGTTTAAGATAATTATGTTCTGGCGGTGTCTGAAAGTGACTTATAAACATAACATCACGCCAGAAGTGTACCTACCTTAGTACACCTACATTTCCCCAGTTATGTTAAAGTCCCATGTAATAGGGGGCGAGCCTATTGCCATCAACCGGGCACAAATCCAGACTCCGAGCTGATATTGCATAACATAATTACCATACTGTTCCCACTGCCGGGACACAGGCCACCTCTCTTCGAAAGGGAGTGGGCTGTAATCTACCACGCGGGCCCAGTACGGGTTGGTAGATGTCACGTTACATGTCTTCGAATCTTTGGTTCTAGGACATGCCGGTTTCCTCACGATCCTCACGATGCTGCACGATGTGATGATCCTCATGATCTTCAGCGCTTTGAGAGAAGTGGTGATGAAATTATTTAGTAAAGCGCCAGCCTGGGTTCGAACCTACGACCTACAACTCGTAAGTCGGGGACGTTACCTGGGCCAACATGCTTGAAGATTTTACCTTATATAGTAATATCATTAATTGGAAGAAATAACTATCACTCACCGATATGACGTCGGATACATATCAACAAAGTACGTATAAATGATTCCAATACACAGCTCATTCGTCAGGAGCCCAAAGAACATGATGAAACTCGTCAGATTATCCTTGATGAGGACAGCACCAATAGCGGAGAGGGCAGAGAAAGTCATGATGATGATCATCAGAGCCTTCTTCTTGTGCGCCAGCTTAGTGATGACCAGCATGACGATGACGAAAGAGACGCCTTGGGCTAAGCTGGCCCAGACTAGACTGATCTCCATTGTGGATTTGCATTCGAACTGGAAATTAAATAAGATAATTCGTTTTGAAATTACCATCATTAAGGCTGCCTGTCCACTGGAGCGGAGATGTGCCATTATTAACCAATCAAATCTAAACTCAGGGGCGGAGTCAAGATTCTATTGGTTAATATTGGCACATCTCCGCTCCTCTTTTCTCCTCTCCGCTCCAGTGGACAGGCAGCCTTAGACAGCTTTGTTGGTGAATAGATATCGTTTGGTTTGATTTTTTTTTACAAGTATGTTCAATTTATCTAATTTATCTACATTTATCATTCATTCTTTTTTTCTTTTTTTATATCTGTTTGTCTCGGCATCACCCAAAGGTTGACTGGTAGAAAATGCCTATGGCATTAAGTCCGCGTCTGTACATTTGTGTGCTTGAAGTATTAAATAAAAAAATAAAAAAATAAACTGATATTTATATTGTAAAAAAAGAAACACCAGCTCCGTTAGTGGATATTAAAATGCACACCAATGCACTTCTAATGCATATGTTTACATTCGCAACAACACAACAAAATTCTATTTTTAGAGATTACATATTTAGACAGAGAGAGAACCAATGTCAAATTGCCGAAATAGAAGACTTTGCTTTCACATTGCATTGTTTTTAAATATTTCTGTTTTTCATTTAGCAAACAAACTAGACATTTATCTTGCAGCTTTTTTTATTATTGCAAGAATTGTAATAAGTAGGACATTCGCTCAATTTCGCTCCTATTGATGACTTAGCTTAGCACGTCGCAGTCCATTTTTGGACATGGTCTTGTCGTAAATATTGATTGTGTAACTAAACCAAGGTGTTAAGGCTCGCTTGCATCTCAAATCAGTATCACTAATTATATTTAACGCTAAACGAATTTAAAACATAATATGTAGGTACTTAGTTCTATTTTTGTAAATCGTTTGAAGATGACAAAGACAGACGTAAACGTTTTAATCCTATAGCGAATAGAGTGCGGAGCAGCGGCAACAGTCTTCTTAGCGTTGTTGCCAACAGGTTCGACGGGCCTTTTATGGAGCATTGGCAGGCCTTACATGCACCCGTAAATCGGGCTTGGGGCAGGTAAAAATTACAATAATGAACATAGTTTTTTTTTTTGTAATATTATTATTTCGTTTATTCATTTATATACATATTAATTTGCATTTTTAAATATTTCTTAAAAAAAAAGATATAAAAAACATTTAAAAATATAAAAAATAGTGTTCCGCCGGTGTCGGGAGCAGGGTCCAAGCTACCGGTGGTTAGGGCTGCAGAGACAGGAACCTCCTCACAATGCGAGCCGTGTCGAGGAATACTGCCTTCTGAATCAGTTCTTTGATCCAACCGCCTAACGAGAGCCTCGAGAGATGTTGGTCGAGGCTTTCGGCCATCAGGCCGTTGGCCGTTACGACTATCGGCACAATGATAGCCGAGCTCACATTCCACATGTCGACAACCTCGTGCGCTAAGTCGAGATATTTTATTTGTTTCTCTTTCTCAGCTTTCACGAGGTTCCCGTCATGGGGAATGGTAACATCGATTATCATTGCGCGGCGCGCTAATCGGTCTATCACCACTATATCAGGCTTATTGGCAACAATAGTCCTGTCAGTCATGATAGACCGATCCCAGTATAACGTGACATGGTCATTTTCGAGAACTGGGTCGGGCACATACCTGTAGTACGGTACCTCAGAATCCACAAGTTTATATTTCAAAGCAAGTTGCTGGTGAATAATCCTAGCCACTTGGTTATGCCTGTGCAAGTACTCGCCGTTAGCCAGACGTGAACAGCCAGAGATAATATGTCTGATGGACTCACCCGGACGGTGGCATGCCCGACACACGTCAACCGTACCGTCCTTCATTATATGTCTCCGGTAGTTATTCGTCAAGATAACTTCGTCCATAATTGCACAGACGAAACCTTCAGTTTCCCCGAAAAGGTCACCGAAACGTAGCCAGGATACGGACGCTAAGAAATCTACACCGGGCTCATGGAGAGCCCGATAGAAGCGCCCGTGAAGCTCCTTGCTTTGCCATACCTCCTTGCGGTCATCTGTAGTAAGTACCACAGGTTTGCGCCAGTTCTCTTTAGCCATGGAGAGCGGGGTGAGTCCCTTGTCCACTGCGACCACATCACGGTGCATACCTACTTCGGCTTTTAGGAAATATTCCCTGAGGCTGCACACCTCGCGGTTGTGGAGGGTCTTCGCATTTAAAAACCCTCGACCCCCGCACTTCCGCGGGATGTACAGTCTCATCACCGAAGAACGTGGGTGATGCATCCGGTTTGCGGTCAGAAGTGTACGGACCCTCCTGTCTAGGGCGTCGAGTTCGGTCTGAGTCCATTTGAGTATGCCGAAAGAGTACATCAGCACCGGCATGACCCAACCGTTGAAGGCGCGCACCTTGTTTCCGCCTGAAAGAAGACTAGTTAACACCTTTTTCAGGCGCCCAAAGAAGCGCTCCTTCAACGATTGCTTCATGTCAGCAACGTTGATGCCTAACGCTTCCGACATACCCAAATACTTATAGCTTTCGGATGAGGAGAGGGATCTAAGATGTATGGAATCCGAGAGTTGAGTTCCCTCGGATTCCATAATCTCCCCTCGCTTTACATGCATGACTGCACATTTGTCCACACCAAATTCCATCCTGATGGCGCTACTGAATGTTTCCGTTACCTTCAGTAGCTCCATCAGCCGCAATTTGTTGGGGGCAAAGAGTTTCAAGTCATCCATGTAGAGGAGGTGAGATATGACCTGACCACCTCTCCTCAACCGATAGCCTAGACCTGAATCCTCCAGCAGTGTGCTTAGAGGATTCAGAGCTAAGCAGAACCAAAGTGGACTCAAACTGTCGCCCTGGAATATTCCCCGTTTAATCCATACAGGCTCATCGTTCCCCTGAATCTGTCGACATCCTGGATAGCGAAGGACGGTCCTCCATTGCCCCATACATGACATCAGGAAGGCGCGCAGAGTTGCATCTATCTTGTACAACTCCAGCACCCTCATGAGCCATGTATGTGGCACTGAGTCGTAGGCCTTCTTATAGTCTATCCAACATGTCGATAGATCTTTGCGGGTTCGACGAACCTGTTGGCTTATGGCCATGTCGATGAGGAGTAGCTCCTTAGTACCGCGGGACCTATTCCTACATCCATTTTGAGAGGCAGACATGATCGAGTTTTTGTCAATATGTGTGTTAATTTTCGCTCTCAAAATGGATGTAAGAAGTTTATAAACCGTCGCCAAACATGTGATAATTCTTGGGTTCCGCGGGACTACCTGACTTATGGAGCAGGTGGGTAACGCCTGTTGTTAGAAACTGTGGTAGCGACCCAGACTCTAAGGATGACTGGAACTGAGATGCCAGGCGAGTGTGTGAACTATGTAGCCATTTTAGCCAAAAGTTGTGCAGTCCGTCCGGTCCCGGTGATTTCCAATTCGGTAACGGACGAACTGCTCTGGCTACATCTAATGGCGTTATTTCAACTTTTTCCATTTCTGGTATAGTTTCACACACTCGCTCGACATCCTGCATCCAGCCAGCCTCAGCGTGACAGACGGGCACCGACCATATGTTGCGCCAGAATGCACTCGTGGCGGCATCATCCGGGCGGCACACGTCTGTCACATTTTGTTCAGGTCGCTCCCAAGCTCTGTATACCCACCTCTCATCGCTCTGGAACATGCGATTCTGCGTGAATCGATCCACTCGCCGCTTATACCGCCGAATACGGCTCGCCCACGCACAAACTTTCTGCTTCAGGAAGTCGATGCGCTCTGTGACGCGGGGCATGTATTCTCGAGGGCTGATTCCAGTCCCCGAGAATGCCCGCCTCACAAAGCGCATCACTCGTGGTCGAGTATTGCCCTCCCTGAAGCAGTATAGTTTGCCGATGAGTACCCTAGCCCCATCGATACGTCGCTCGATCCTGCACTGCCAGGCTGGTACGGCTGGTTTTGGTCGATTAGCTCCGTCACAATTTGGGAACTTGACATTAGCTAACCGACATGCCGCAACAGCCGCGCAGTACATGATCGAGTGTGTATCAATGAGATCCTCGCTGCTCTCGAAAAAATTCTTAAGCTGCGAGTCCAGGGCACACACCAGCGCCCTATTTTTTTTGTGCATGGGTAGGCGTGGTAATCGGGGTCTAAGTTCGGTCGGAGTGTACCTATACTCGAGAAACGCATCCTCCAGTGCGCTCCTCAATCGAACGTTACACTGGCTTCTTACTGTGGCAACCCTATCATCTTCCTCTTGCACATCTTGGTTGAACCGCGGCGGTATTGCATCAATGTTTGACGCTTGTGCCGCGGTCGGTGTTGAAGTTGAAACGCTAAGGTTGCTCAGTACCTCTGAGCGCAGCCTATCAAGTGCGGCATCGTCCAACCTATGATTGCGTTGGATGACATGCACCTGATCCGACAGTCGTTGGGCCGAGACGTTGGTGGTTGGCTCTAGTTCCTGAAACAGAGACAGCATCCTAACACGGTACGCAGTGAGGTTAGTTCCTCCCTCTGTAGACCCGTAATATGCGCGCATGACGTTCTCATTCATAGACTGAGTCCATCTCATGCGCTGCACACAACCACCGGCAGCGGGGACCCGGCTCGGGGCCGGATGGCCCCTAAGTCCCAAGCTTCTCGGTGGCCGGCCTCTCCCCTGCCGACGTGCAGGTGTTGGTGACGTCGGCGGGGAGAAATACTCGTCGCTCGAGCTCGACGCAACTACCGCGGCCGGTGTCGACACAGCACTCACGATGGGGCTGGGTACCGGCGGCGGCGAGGCGGAGCTGAGCGGCGAGACCGGGGGTGGTAGGCGTGCACGTTGAGCTGCTGATCTCGTCAACATTTTTCACTTCTTCATAATTTTTTATCGCTTACAGGAGTCCGAGTTTGACACTGTCATTTTTGAGTTTTATATATATTTTTGGTTTTTTCCGTTTTTTCATCGTAGTTAATTTTATTTATTTATATTGTTTATTATTGGAGTTTTGTTGAGGTTTTTGTATATATACGATAAGTTGAATAGAATTAAATAAGCGAATTATGAGATAAGAGAAAAAAATTACGTCGTTGACGTATCAGTGTTGCTATTATTATTGTAATATTATTATTGTAATATTATTATTTTGTTTGTAATTTTTTTTTATTTTTATATTTTGACATTTTTTTAAATATTATATATATTTTTTTATGTTTTAATTTTTTATAACATTTTACAAAATGACATTTAATTCTATATACGGTTCTGACATAATTATAATTATTTGACTATTTTAATTATTATTTTTAATAAATCGTTGATTATTTAAACTTAATTAATTACAATTTTATTTTGGGTTTTTATCTGTTTGATATCTGTTTGTTGTCACATGTAACTAAAAACTGTGGACTAAAATTATGTCTGAAATAAATAAATAATTTAACTTAATTTTAATACGTTCAGTGCTAAATATATTTAATGATTTGTGATGCAAGGGTTGAACTGTTGAAAAATACCAAAAGGACCAAAAACTCTTACGTCTTCGGCAGTGACATTAGTGTTGCCGACGATCATCTTGCAGAGCCCCGTCTCATCATCAGCTTCCATTGCATTGAGGCCGGCAGAGAATTTCTCAGCCAGGTAGGGGAACCAGATGAAGAAGCTGTTGTTTCTGAAATCAAATTGGGAGAATAATAAGCTATACTATATCTTACTCGTTTGTCTCAGATATTTTATAAGAGATTGTAAAATGAGACTAATTGAACTCGTTCAATTGGCGTTAGTTCGTAGCACTCGTTCAATTATTCTTGTAGAGGTTACACCGCCACATACGAACTACGCAGCAAAGACATGACGTCACACAAATCCTGAATCGCGCAGTTAGAGTTTACCGCGCGAACGACATAGATAAGACTATCTGAAATCAACTTACGGGCAGTTGCCCGCCAGACATAACACCCGTCTGGTCGGAGGATCCTCCCTTTTTAAATGAGGATGAGTGAACTTTACACCCTGTTCCTCATACTTCAAAAAGTTTCTAATTGTTATTCTAAAACAATGTTGGTATCTCTTCTTTCTAGAAGAAGGGACTGATATACGAAGAGTGCCAGTGCTTTCGCTTCAAGGACTCTACTGTATGTGGAAACGAAATGAAATGGAATTGTTAATTCTGTAAATAGGATATCGGAATCACTTTTACACGTCATATTAAAAAATGGTCGGTGTTTGCTATCTGACTACTCTGAAAAGAAAGGCCGAAACAAACTCAGAGGTCGCAGTCTCTTTTAAAGTCCAGACATAATCTTAGCCTTGCCTGACAAGGGTTGAAGGGTCAACAGTCAGTATTATTGGTAATGATGTGACTGCTCAGATAACATATGGTGTATTCGAATTTAGTCACTCGAGGAGACAGACTCTTTTAAAACAAAGTTGCCTTCAACCATAACTAATAAATAAATCTTTTTATTCAAAAAGCCAAATACAATTTGTCCATCTCAACCAAAACATACAAACGCCACTATATTAATACAACGCTAAGCATTATTTTAGACAGAGTGAACGTCTGTGTCTGTGCTAGTATAAACTGTGTTACAGATACTGGCGCCTTCCTCTTACAGTTCATTGACAATTTGCTGCACTTAAGTAGGAGTTATTGTAAGCATAAACTTAGTTTATCTTTGGTAGGTACTAATCACTTATAAAGATTTATTTTTAATAGTGTAAGGGATTACCCGTACACGTATTATTTATGTTGAAGGCAGCTTTAGCAAAATGAATATAGGTACTCACGTGCTGAAAATGACAGCAGTAAAGAAGTACAGCATGATACTCTTCCAGAGCAGTGGGGACTTGAACAGAGGCACGATCTGCTCCCACAGAGACTGCACCAGGGAGGCATCCTTGCGGCGCTCGTTACCTTCCTCGTTGAGGATTACCCTCTTGACCTGAATAAACAAAGAAAGAATTTAATGTCTTAAATCAAGAGTAATCGCTTACTTCATTATTTATATAATAGACTGTTAGATTTCATAAGAATAAAAAAGGAATCTTAATAAATTATAATTCACGAACAATATCAGACCATTTATTTTTCGTTAATTTTTTATTTATTGGGACAAAAGAGTGTGAACTGTGAAGACATTCAAAATTATTAACACTTGGGCTATTCATTTTTATAATAGCCTTATCTATCGAAGAACTTGAGGACAAAAAATCTAAGAACTTTATAATAAAAACATTATACTTACAGGATATTTCTCCCCCATCCCATTATTTCGTTCCCAAATCTTCCTCAGGTTGTCCACAGCCTCGTCATCCCGTTGGACATTGACTAGAAACTTGGGGCTCTCGTAAAAGAACTGCGTACCGAAGGCTCCGAAGCCCAGGGGAAGAGCCAGGGCGAGAGCCAGGAGACGCCAGGGGGTGAACGTGATCAAACCCATGTCGTAGGAGAAGTCCAGATTCAGGATGAAGTAGGCTACGGCTGGAATAATGATTAAAACTTACGATTCGAACGATATACAATGTCCGCCCATGGCCATGTGACACCCGTATTTTTCTGAATATTCATGAAAAAATATCGAAAGTTAACTTAATAAAAACTTTTTACAAAAAAAATTAAAACCGACTTCCAAAAAAAACCACTACAAAGTGAAAAATAACTTTAATTTCGGAAGTCGGTGTCTTTGTTTTTTAATTTTCGTTTTTTGCCACCGACTTCCGAAATTAAAGTTATTTTTCACTTTGTAGTGGTTTTTTTTGGAAGTCGGTTTTAATTTTTTTTGTAAAAAGTTTTTATTTTTCACTTTTTAGTTGTGGTAGCTACCCCACACAATATCCAATACCACTAACTGCAATAAATAACAGTGACAGGAAGTTATCATCATATCGTCCATATAAACTAAGTGGGAAAAATATGTATTATTGAAGCTAACTCAAAAACTATCTAAGCAAAGTCAATAAAATTTATATGGGACCACCTCGGGAGCTTACCCTTTCCAACAAAAAAATAATTTCAAAATCGGTCCACAAATGGCGGAGATATCGGTGAACATACATAATATTCCTCCTTTTTGAAAGTCGGATAAAAAGGGGGGTCTATCTTTAATATTTTTCATGTTATTCAATTTTTTTATTTTTTGAGTAGCGTTTGTCATGTCTCCGATGTTATTAGCTCGATTTGGATTATGTTTATTATTTCTAAAAGCATACGAGTTATTTTATCGGATTAACTAACATTTTTTGAATGTGAATACATCTTTTAAAAAAAAAAACAGTTTTTTTTTTAACACAAGTGTTAGTCCGTAAAAGCAAATGGGTAATATTAAATAAAAAATAAGATAGACCCCCCTTTTAAAGTTTATTTTAGATAATTTTTCATGAATATTAAGAAAAATACGGGCCGTTTATGCCCATGACATTGTATATTCATTTTATAATAATTATACGAAATATATAAACAACAAATATTGTGTCGACTTGTGAACCTCCTCCTTGTTTTTGTCTGTTAAAAATAGATTCTTCTAAGAAATAGAATTTTTTTAGGCTTAAAACTGTAATGTCCTTTTTTTACTGTGGCTTTTAAAATATTTGAATTATAATCGATGCCTAGAGGAATTAATGGCTATATTATAAATATATGTATATATAGAAATATATTATATCTATCAGGCCATTTCATAATCTTATGAGTACTTATCTCACAAGGCGAGCAATGAATAAATAAATTTTGTTAACAATTGGCTCTGCATGGTTATCCTCCATCAGCTTGATATTGCTTGTAGCAGAGCCTCTTATTCAGTCGTAAAAGTACTGAAATGAAGGCAATAGAGATACATAGAACAAATTAATTGGTATTAAGACAGAAGAATAATGATGAGGCTGATATCTTACCAACATAAGCCGCTAAGCTAAAGTCCAACACGCTGGTCATGATCAACATGTAGGAGTCTCTCACTCTCTCTGCGCACGATTCTCCCAGGAGTGTGTACGAAGCTGACTGTGCACAGCTGCAACTGTGAACACACATTTTATATTATTAAACGAGGATAATGATCTATCTTTTCAATAATGTGTATGCTTCTTTAGTCGTAATCGATTGATAAAAAAAAGAATAGTCTTCCTCAGTTATTTTCTAGAATTACTCTTCTTGTTATTTAGGCTAAACGTATGTTGAGACGCAGGTGACGCAGCACAGATTTTGCAGGGTAGGGCAGGCGAGGCAGACATAGGCCGTGAGCGCATGCTGCGACGCAGCTACACAGATATATTCGCGTCCTAGCTAGTACAAACAATAGCCGTGTGGTAAAACCACGTGACGGTCTACATGCGCAAAAATCTGTGCCGGCTCTACAACGAGACGCAGAGCAGTACAGACACATGTCTGCGTCGCACATGCCTGCGCCGCAGACAGTGTACGCAGCTGTCAGTACGTTCATGCATTACAAAATCTGCTCTACCCTGTGCTGCGTGGACCTGCGGCACCTGCGTCCTCAGCATTATGTTTAGCCTCATATTTTTGATCAGTAACGGCAATGTAAAGATTTTAGTAGTATCAGCACGCGTAGTAGACACGGAGTTGAGATAGAATTAGTAGTAGTCATACTACTAATTCTATCTCAACTCAGTTTCATGTTGTCTATCGTTTTTTTCTGTTTGTACGATGGTCATGCTACTCGTGCAAAGCTCTTTGTTAACACTACAACCATACTGATTTCTGCCGAAAAGTACATTTGCTACATTTTGATTTGAATGGAATGGGTTGATGAACATGCCCGTACAAGTGTCTCTGATATACTTACTGTGACGATAACAGACTTTAAATGATTTTAAACTGAAGAGTAAACGAGTTGTGTTAATGATTTGTAAAAAAATGTATGTTAAATCAGAACATTATCTTAATAACTTATTATAGGAATATTTTAGATTTTGTTTATCTATCTATATATATAAAAGGAGAAACTGACTCACTGACTGACATATCAACGCACAGCCGAAACTACTGGGACTAGGAACGTGAAATTTTCCACACAGCTTCCTTTGATAATGTAGGGGAGCACTAAGAAGGGGTTTTTGAAAATTCGACTTTTAAGGGGGTGAAAAGGGGGGATTTCGATTGTATGCAAAATCTTATTCCTTGAGTTAATAGACTTGAAACTTTGCACGAATACTTACCTAAGTAAATCATAAAGTTTGTCATTTTAAGTTTTTCTAAGCTACCCCCTAAACGGGAATTGGGGGGTGGCAAAGTTTGTATGAAAAAAATTTTACGCAAGGTCCGAATAACTCGAAACTCAGTATTTATACTTAAAATCGAAAATAAAGAATAATGCGTATCAAGGTTTTTCGGAAACGACCCCTAACGGGGTGAAAAGGGTTAAAATATTTTAATGACGGCTGCGATTTACTCATTTTTCATCATGGGTGTCGTTTTCGTAGTTTTCAATAGTGCTAAAGCCGATAGTGAGGTCAAAATATAAATCCAAGATGGCGGCTGCGAAAGTTTTCTTATTTTTCGTCATGGGAGTCGTTTTCGTAGTTTTCGATGGTGCTAAAGCCGATAATGAGGTCAAAATGTAAATCCAAGATGGCGGCTGTGAATTCTTTTTTTATTTTTCGTCATTGGTGTCGTTTTCGAAGTTTTCAAGGGTACTAAAGCCGATAGTGACGTCAAAAAGTAAATCCAAGATGGCGGCTGTGAATATTTACAAATTTTTCGTCATGGGTGTCGTTTTCGTAGTTTTGGATAGTGCTAAAGCCGATAGTGAGGCCAAAATGTAAATCCAAGATGGCGGCTGTGAATTCTTTTTTTATTTTTCGTCATTGGTGTCGTTTTCGAAGTTTTCAAGGGTACTAAAGCCGATAGTGACGTCAAAAAGTTAATCCAAGATGGCGGATGTGAATATTTAAAAAAAAATCGACATGGTTGTCGTTTACATAGAATGTAAATCCAAGATGGCGGGTGCGACAAATTTGTCATTTTTCGTCATGGGTGTCGCTTTCGTAGTTTTTGAGGGTGCTAAAGCCGATAGAGAGTACTTCGTACGAATACTTATCTTAGTAATAAATGGGGATTAGGGGTGTCAAAGTTTGTATGAAAGATTTTTTATGCGAGGTCTGTTTTACTCGAAACTCAGTATTTATACTTAAAACCGAAAACAAAGAATAACGTGTATCAATATTTTTCGGAAACAACCCCTACCGGAATGAAAAGGGTTGAAATTATTTTATTTGCATCGCACTGACCTATATCAAGATACACGCAACGACATCTATTTTTTGGAATTTGCTATTCGCAATTTTGGGCCCGATAGGTGACGCTGCAATCGAAGTTCAAGACGGTATTCTGTTCATGACACGTACACAATTTCTGAGCAGTACCTAAACTAACCTAACAAAAAGTACTAGGGTTTCATGAATTCGCGATATAGTATTTCAATTATTAAACAATCAATCTGCCTAGCCTTTTCCCAATTATGTTAGGGTCGGCTTCCCGTGTAACCGGATGCAGCTGAATACCATTATTTTACATGGAGCGACTGCCTATCTGACCTCCACAACCAAGTTACTGGGTAATACGATACCCCTTGGTAAAACTGGTCGTCAGACTTTCGGGCTTCTGACGACCAGTAACAACTGTCAAAGATCCATGAATGGCAGCCGGGACCAACGGCTTTACATGCTTTCCGAGGCATGGAGGAGTCTCGGTATGTCAAGATGGTCACTCATCCACAGACCATCCACGGCAACCGTAGCTTAACCTGATGGGTCGACCCGTGCGGCTGTTATTACTTAGTTTCCAGCTCCTCTACAATTCTTCTCTCAATTTCTCTCAATCCATCAATTTCTATCATTAGACATCGTGCACTATTTCTGAACAGTAACCTAACAAAAAGTACAATCATTACGTTATGCTACTAATAGTATTTGGCGATTTGGATTTAGGCGACAGATAGTTTATAACCTGGACAAAGAATACTTTTTATCCCGGTAGTACGTTTCCTTGGTTTTCCGACATCCACGCGAGCGAAGCCGCGGGGAAAAGCTAGTATTACATAGTGATATTAATTTGTAAAGTTATGTCTAACGCGGATAAAAAACTGAGAATCACGCAAAATCTATCAAGCGTATTTTTCTGAAATCTTTACCATTTTTTTAATCATTTTACTATTGTTCTTTTAGTATACGTGTTTTATTTAAATACCTTTTGTTTTATCTATACATATACATACATATACAAATAAATAAAATTGAAGTGTCTGTTTGTAATGTCAAAATAACAGCTTTTTACTAAATGCATATGAAAGTATATACGATCCATACAACAAAAACACAATTTTAATTTTTATTGTCTGTCTGTCTGTCTGTTTGTTCTGGCTAATCTAAAAACTAAAAATTTAAATCAAAATGGCTGAACCGATTTGGACGGGACTTTCACTAATAGATAGCTGAGGCCACTGGGCGTAAAATAGGCTATACTTTTTATTCCGATATTCCCACGGGAACACAGGGACTAAAAGAAAAAAAGTACTTTACGCGGGGGAAACCGCGAGACGCAGCTAGTGTATAATAAATTAATAATGCGTCTAATTTGGGACAGCGCTCCTTGATGGGCGAGTCCTATTAGTGACTGGACGTACGATGCTTTGCGTGCTCAGTACAGAACCCGCAAGCTAATCACTCAAGGTCATTGGCATATACCTGCGTCTTAATCAAGCGTAACATTATACTTACAAACTAGTACTAATAAACTTGAGGACTGCCATCACCACCCAGTTGGGGCTGAAGGCGCCGACGGTGGCCACCACAAAGCTGACCCACATGGCGATGAGCAGGCTCCTCCGCCGACCCTGGGTATCTGAGATGTAGCCCCACGGGTATGCCATCACTATTGGACCTGGAAATGTGGGAAAAGCGTAGAGTGAGTATTTTTACCGACAGTACCATAAGTGTTATTTACTCGTAGACAATTGATAAAAATAAAAGTGTTTGTAGTTTGGACAGTGACATCAACTCCCTCTTACACAGAGGAAGCCTGTGTCCCAGCAGTGAGAACATTAAAGCCTGATTATGATATTCTAACTAACAAATGAGTTGAAACTGAGTTTAGTTCCACGATTACTGACTGGACAGGTTCACTCAATCTGTATGGTTCTTTCCTCAAAAGACCATTTCAGACACTAGTCTACATGGTTCTCATATGGCCTGACCAAGATTATGTCTGGACTGTGACCTCTGAGTTTGTTGCGGCTAGCTAATTATTAATATTTTTTTATTTAGACATGTAAATTGATTCCAATATCCATTTTCAGAATAAACAATTTCATTTCATTTCAAATGTTATAAAAGCGTAAATGTGTTTTTTCGTTTGTTTTTGTTTTTCGCTTTCACGCTAAAACGACTGAACGGATTTGGATGAAATTTGGCACATGGGTAGACCATGAACTGGAAAAGAACATAGGCTATCTTTTATCCCGATATTCCCACGAGATCGAGACTTATGCGGGTGAAACCGCGGGGCGCAGCTAGTGCATAGATAGTTAGTAGTATAATTTGCTACAGTTTGAAAGGTTATTGGCAAATTTTGCTTTGAAATGTCATGCAAACATTGTTTTTTGTAATACGGTTCTAAGTTTTCTATCTCACATTGACTACAAAAACCATAATATTCATAAGAAGTTCCTCATGTCGGTCGCGTTAAAAACTGAATCATTTTATATTCTGACGTAACTGTACGTCAGAATATAAAATGATTCAGTTTTTGCCAATAACCTTTCAAACTGTAGCAAATTATACTACTAACTATCTATGCACTAGCTGCGCCCCGCGGTTTCACCCGCATAAGTCTCGATCTCGTGGGAATATCGGGATAAAAGATAGCCTATGTTCTTTTCCAGTTCATGGTCTACCCATGTGCCAAATTTCATCCAAATCCGTTCAGTCGTTTTAGCGTGAAAGCGAAAAACAAAACCAAACGAAAAAACACATTTACGCTTTTATAACATTTGAAATGAAATGAAATTGTTTATTCTGAAAATGGATATTGGAATAGAGTCTGATGAAAACACAGAACGAATAATATCCATTGTGTCATTATTTCTTTTCAATAAATTGCCGAGAGAATTTAAATTTAACATGCTTGCATGTTTTCTACTGAGTTTTTTTCATTTAACAGCTGCGTTTGCTATGCCTCAGTAGTAGATTTACAAATAAAAGATTGTTACTTAAGTATGACTAATGAAAATTGTTACAATAATTGCGAACGAATACAGTTTTTCAGCTTTTATAATACAATCAGTTTATTGCAAATATGTTATTCAGAGGTTGGAATAAGATTATAAGTGACAAACATGGACCCTGTAAGGGCACTGCAGAAGAAAACAACAACAACAACATTAAAATTCAATATATTTTATAGGTATTATATCATGTCATTTGTACAAAGAACATAGTTCAAATCAATCAAATACAATAATTATTATTTATTGTTACTGAAGCTATCGAAATATATTATTTATAAGAATTAAAAATTAATAAAAACTTTATAACAAAAAAAAAACTCATAGAGCAGGTTATCTGCGTTCGTTATATTACCCTAAAGCAAATGGAGCCAAGAGTACGTGTATGCGTTAAAGGCTGCTTTAGTGGATTTGAAATCAGTATCAATTCGGATAAAGCATAAGAGAATTTAGAAATTTTGTTACATATGTGTGCTATATTATATGAGATTCAATATAAGTTTGTGTCAATAAGGACCAACAATTTGAAATTAGCAACGCAGTCTAATTTAGTTTTGATATTAGTAAAATTCGTTTAGGTTCGCTTATAAGTCAGATAGAATTCGATGGATGTCATTGTTAAGGGTCGAGCTATTTTACATGGAACTGTAATGTCATCTGCGAATAAGACGCTCTCAGCATCTATTATTTTGGGGAAATCGTGATGTAGATAAGAAATAATATTCATCCGAGTTCGCTACCTTGTGGGATTGATTTATTTATATTTATTAATTGTTTCAGATTTAACATTAGTGATTTGTCCAGCACTATGGATTGTAGTGTCCAATCTCTACATTTATAAAACATTGATCGTTCACATTCCAAGCTATAAAAGAGAGTCTTGTGACATAATGGCATTACAGTGTTTGATTCAATTTGTGGAAGTGATTCATACGCAGACATTCTCAGCTGTTGCGCCAATTGAGCAGTTAGTGGCAATTGATTCGTGGATTGAACATGTGTTTCTGTTAGGTATATTGATTCGTCTATACACCAAGACAGTCACGTAGTCGTGACTGTCTTTGGGCACTCCAGTAAGTGGGCCATGATTTGGTGATCATGGCCCACTTGCTGGAGTGCCCAAAGGGTTCCTACACCTGCACTTCAGAGGACATAAAAACCCTACTCATACCAATAGATAGACTGTGTGAAAGATGATATGGCTAGAAAGATGCTACGGCTAGAAAGATGCTACCGAGATGACACTGTCAAAGAGTGAAGTTTCAAAGACAACACGGGGTTGCCAGTGTTATAATTTATTTTTCCCATACTATTACAAAAATTACAATGGCCCAATATTACAAGTGTGATATACAAGTTCAAGATCATAAAAACTCCAAGATATCGTGCAAAAGGCTGCAAGAGGGCGATATGTATTAAGTGTACTGGATTAACTGCAACAGAAATGCGTGTGTTTGGCCTCCAAAACCTGAATTGTTTTACCTATGTGATGAGTGAGAGGAAGGTCTCTGAGTTACGCAGGTTAGTTACTGAGCTCCAGCACCAAGTTCAGGAGTTACAGACTCAGCGGACAAGTGTCATTAACTTGGACATGGTGATTAACAAAATAGAAGAACGCAACAGTCGTAGTCGTAACGTTATATACACGGAATACCAGAATCAACATCATCCTTTCCAGAAGATCTGAAATTGCACGATAAGAACTCTGTCACCGTCTCATTTGCCTCACTGGCAATACCAGAACCAGTAATTGTCTCAACATTTTGCCTCGGTAAACCGGTAGCAAATAGCGATAAGCCGCGCCCACTCAACGTGGTCTTGACAAATAAACAAAATGCGATAAATGTACTGAAAAACAAAGGTAAGCTTGCAATGATAACTTACGCAATTCTTTTGTAAACATGTATTCTAACAGTAACCTTAACCAACTTGTTACTCAAATAACTAGAAAACGCAACCAAGAAGAATCTCTACTAGATCTTGTTCTATGCAATGACAATACGCTAGTTTGTGATGTGGAGTACCACTCACCCATAGATAAGAGTGACCACCTAGTCATTACAGCTACAATACAGGTAATTCACACCAATAATAAGAATGACGTTAACAATGACCAATTGCATTACGATTTTTACAAGGCAGACTTCAAAGAAATCTCAGAACATCTGACAAAAAGTTTAACTATTAATGGAAATTCTGTTAATTATATGGCTATCTCTTAAAAATTCAATTCATTCATTAATATGTAGAAGACTATGTACCAAAAAAAGTTATAAATAAAAAGCGACATACAAATAAGCCTTGGATTAACAAAGAAATTCGTGACTTAATCCTGAAGAAAAAACATCTGTGGACTACCTACAGAATTAATCCTAATGAAGACGCGTATATCAAATATAGAAGAGTAAATAATGATTTATCATAAATATAACTCGAAATAGAAGAACGTTGTTCGAGTCTACTGTTATAGATACAGGTCCTAAAGCGTTTTATGGTTACATCAGGAAACAGCTTAACTCTAAAGTTTGTATCCCAAATATTGTCAAAAACAAATTCAATCTACTCGTTATGAATCCGGAACCAATCGCCGAATCTTTTGCGGATCAATTCGAAGTGAGTTTTGTTAAAGAGCCCGATGGACCAACCATTAATGCGCCTAGAGTAACAAACTCAGTTGAGAAGTTCAACATTACTGAAGATATGGTACGAAAGGCATTATTAAGTTTTGGCGATAATACAGCCACTGGTCCAGACGGCATACCATCAATATTACTCAAGAATTGCTCACAGGCTCTGACCAGTGACTTGGCTCAGATTATAAACAGATCCCTGGAAGATGGAATTGTGCCAGCTGATTGGAAAGTGGCCAACTTAGTGTCTGTTTACAAAAAAGGAAATAAACTATTACCCGTAAACTATATACCTATTAGTCTGAAGATCAGAGAGTTCCTATCACAGGAGCAAGTTATCCTGGAGGAGCAACGTGGATTTGTCCCGAGACGTTCAGTCACAACGAATCTACTAAAATGCGTACACGAATGGGCCACGAATCATGACAAAGGGCATCTCACAGATGTGATATACTTGGATTATGAAAAAGCGTTTGATAGCGTCCCTTGGCAACGTCTAATACACAAACTTGAACACTTTGGCATACGCGGCAGTATATTAGCCTGGATAAGTGATTTTCTTACCAAAAGAACATTCCGTGTGCGTGTGCGTATTAGAGACTTTCTTTCTATAGCTCATATAGTGCTCAGCGGTGTTCCTCAAGGATCGGTGCTCGGTCCACTGATATTTATTTTATACTTCACACATGATGATACAAAGTTTTTTGGGAATCCCCATGACCAGTTGTGCTCATGTTCGAGTTGAGGTCCTTAAGTTTTGAGTTGAGCTCCACGATTACTGACAAATGCTTGCACTGACAGGTCCACTCAAATCTGTGTCGTTCTTTCCTCAAAAGACCATTTCAGACACTAATCTACATGGTTCTTCATGGTCTTGACCAAGATTATGTCTGGACTTTAAAAGAGACTGTGACCACAGAGTTTGTTTCGGCCTTTCTTCTCAGAGTAGTCAGTTAGGAAACGCCCACCTCATCTAGCTTATTTAAAAAAAAAATATATATGACGTGTAAAAGTTATTTCTATATCCTATTTACAGAATAAACAATTTCATTTCATTTCAGTGGCAAGATATCCAAAATGATTTAAACGCTTTATACAAATGGTTTCAGGAGTTGTTGACGCTGAATGTTGACAAATGTACCATCTTACACATAGGTAAAAACAATCCCCAAAAAACGTATCGTCTCGGACTCTATAAACTCTCATCTGTTGAGTCGCAGAGGTATGTCCAACGACCTAAAATGGGAAGCACACATATCTAGTATTGTTAAAAGAGCAAAGTTCCAAACTTTACATCATCCGCAAGGCATTCAAGTGCCTGACGCCAAAGACGTTTGTCAAGTTGTACAAGACCTACATAAGACCTCTCTCGGAATATGCTAATGTCATCTGGGACCTATATTTAAAAAAAGATATTACTCTACTTGATAATGTACAAAGAAGGGCTACCAAGATAGTCCGCAACATGCGTAATCTAACTTACGAACAGCGCCTCAAAGACCATGTCCACCACCTTATCACACTGGAACAGCGTAGACAAAGGGGTAGGCTCATTGAGACGTACAAAGTACTAACAGAACACTACGAAGTACCCAGTCTTCAAGACCTTTACACTCTGAATGCCAACAAACATTTGCGTGGGCATTCCCTAAAGTTATGGTATAATGCATCTAAGAAAAAGCCTTTGAAGCAATTCCTATCTAACCGAGTTGTTACTGCATGGAATAGGCCTATGCAATGTGCAATGTTGTGACGGCACTCTCACTGAACTTCTTCAAAAATCGACTGGATAGACTAAATATCTATTGATACACACGCATCAGCTAATTCACACTTCACACACTTCGTGCTAGCGACCGTTTTTTGGGGCCCATTATTGAGTGTGCAAGTCACCTGCCCCTGCCATTTTATCTGTGTACATTATAAAACATTGATCAGGCAGGGGCCATAGACCTTCCATAGTTCCAGGTCACCAGTCAACTCAAGCCACCCAAACCTATAGTCCAATATCTTTGTTTCCATTTCCTGCAATAGCCCTACACCAACCGGGGGTTGTCCTTAGGTTCACTTGCATAGTACGAGTACATACAGGGATAATCGTTTGTTGGTGCCCCAATACTTAAAAATTCTAAGGGGCCTCTGCGAGTTGGCTTCGGCCCCTTGTACGTCTTCCAAAGGTCTGGGACCCTAGGGTTCTGAGATATGTCAAAGACATAAAAAATAATAACAATAATAATGACGACTAATAGAGAAGTATGGAAGAAAAAGACATATTGCGCCGACCACAAATGCAAATTCTGGTCAGTGGGTCGTCTTCTACATATTGGCAACTTTGCAAATAGCTGTCAATTTTTTTAATTAAGTTGATAACATTACTGTATAGAAGTAGTGGTAGCCCAGTGGTAACGACCGCAACTTATGAGTTGTACGTCATAAATTATTTCACCACTGCTCTCAAAACTGAGCAGGAAAACATCGTGAGGAACCGGCATATCCTATAACGAAAACATGTGACATCAAGACCCGCTCTGGGCCCGCGTGATGGATTACGGCCCACTCCTTCTCACCGAGAGGAGGTCTGTGTCCCAGCAGTGGGAACATTATAATATTTGACAGCTATTGGCAACATTGCCAACTTTCAGCACGCACCTAATCATTCATAATTTAACTTCATACTCACCAACAAAGGGCATAGACAGTAGTATACTAGTCTGACTGATGTCCAGACCAAAGTCACAGGTACACCCACTAACGATCACTGAGAACCCGAACATGTCCACCCCCATCGCGAGGGTACAGACGCTCAGGGTCATCAGGAGACCTATGCTGTAGCTGCCATTACCTGAAACAGATTAGGGATACCGTTAGACACACACATAACCACAAACAGTTATTTACCACCAGAACGCGTAGCATGACAATTATAGAAACAAGTTTTGTCGACCGAAGAATAGAAAATATGACAGATTGTGATTGTTTTGTCTATTCTTCCGTCGACAATACCCGTGTCTATTGTGATTATGATAAGCGTGCTGTTCGCACTTATTATCGTAAGATAGTAGTGAAACGCGAGTCGAATAATAATGAAATAAAAGAAGAACCAATGGCCTTAAAAATGTGGTTGGGATCACTGACTGGGGCAGGAAAACCTGTTATTGTGGCGCCACTAAGGAGAGGCCCATGAGCATTTTCCAGCACTGGATTGCGATAGTATGATGTTGATTGAAAAAAACAATTTAATCCGTCAATTGCCTCGACCAACACCTAAGGAGGCTCTCGTTGGGAAGCTGGATCAAGGGCTTGATTCAGCAAGGGGTAGGTACTCCTGGACACGGCTCGCATTGTCAGGAGGTTCGTCTCTCTGGAGCCCTGACCGCCGGTAGCTTGGACCCTGTTCCCGATACCGGTGGGCTACTATTTTTTATATTTTTAAATGTTTTTGTTTCTTTTTATAAAAATATTTAAAAATGTAAACGATAAGTATTTAAATGAAATAAAGGAAATAATAATGGTTTGCGTATTAAAGTTGGGAGTGTGGGGTCGCTACGTCAGAAGTCAGTATAAAATCTACCGGGGAGTGACGTCATGCCACATTTTAACTGAATGTATTACCGTAACCTTTTGATAATGTAAAAAAAGAAAAATACGTGTCCAATTATTTTTAAATAAACTACAAGACGGTCAAAAAAAAAATTTTGTCAATATCATTATTGATTTATGGATTGAGACCAAAGTTAAAGTCCACTCGTTGCATATAAACCCATCCGTAGCTGTAGGAGGAATTGACAGAATACCCCTCCTTCTAATCCCTTGTGACATCCTCGAGAGGCGTCGTATATACGTCTGACGTACCCTGGGCCCAGCCACGCTACCTGTCTTGTCTTGCTATTTGGCAACTTTTTACTAACTTTCTTTTTATCACGCCATAGACCTCACGTGTTGCTTGTCTGACCAAACAGGTTCTTCTGGTTGATATCCTACTGAATAATTAATTAAGAAGACTTACCAGCTAAGTTGATGGCTTCAGCATAAGTGTAAATTCTGTCTTCATGGCTACTACTGGTTATACTTAAAACGCTATTATTTGTCTTATTAACACTATCTCCTTGGGTATTCTGCTTGATACCCGTTTTCGTCGTCATTTTCTCTCTAATACCCTGAAACAATAAACAAGTAGTATATAAGTAAGTAGTGTCTTTAAAATGTAGTTTAAACTTGTAGGTCATTAAGAGGGCTTGTCCTAAAAGTTCGCTAGTTAACCGCATTTCATATTTCCATACAGTAATATTGCCAAATTAATCAAAACAGCGAAACATTTGACATCTATTTGCGACGTTGCCAACTTTCAGAATAAACACTCTAAATTTTCAAAAAGGAAATCTCCCACTAATTGATAGATCGGTTCCCAGGTCAAGCAAAGTGTTATTGGGTTTTCTCATTAGAAATTACCCAGTTGTAGCCCGGAGCCTGGATTTGTGCTCGGTTGAGGACAATAGGCTCGCCTCTTATACCATGTGACGCAATGAGGGTGTACTACAGGCACACCTCTGCCTTACCCTCCGGGCATAACATGCGTTATGTTATGAGTTATTTTTTTTATTTGTATAGTGAGAATTTATAAACGAGGGTTGATGACATTTTAATTGAAATGTAACGTAATTATTGTAAGATAGCGTGCACACAGCCACTTTATTTATGTATAATTGAGCGGCGTGCTCTTGCTTCGCACGGTATTTACAACTTGACAAAACATCGAGATTTCTTAGGTAAACGTAACATTAATATTAACGTATTATACACATAAACCTTCCGGAATAATTAATTCTCTACTAAACGATGGTGAAAACCTTATCAAAATCTGTTGCGTGGTTTAGAAGAACAACGCGGACATACAGACAAACGCGGAAAGCGACTTTGTCTTATAATATGTACATAGATACATTTATCGATACACAATATAAATAGCTATAAAGTCGGGCGGGGCAATTTCGACTATGGGGTAATTTCAACTAATGCCAATAACTCTTATTCTACTGTATTTGTACCAAACCACCATCTATATCCAGGTAGCTAAACAGATAATTTCCACAAAATTTCACAGATGGTGCTGCTACAAATACAGTAGAATAAGAGTTATTGGCATTAGTTGAAATTACCCCATAGTCGAAATTGCCTTGAAATGAGATTGGACATTTAAACAAACCTTTTTTACAGTCCGTTCAACCGATTCTGACTTATATACCGTAGGCATAAGGATGGCATTAAAAGCAAAAAAGTGGTTACAATAACCAACTGTTTACTGCAGCTACCATTTATCATGTGGCCATGTCAATAGAAATCAAAATCGGTTGGACTGACTGTAAGTTGAATGTCGAATGTAGGTATCTATTATTTATTGAAAAGTTCTAGTTTTTGCTCGCGGAGGTCGGATGTTATCGCACGGAACGTATTACCAGGACGAAAAGTTCTATGTCCTGACATAGGTCCTGACCTGTGTCTGCCTGTGTTGTAGAACTTTTTCATTGTCTACCTATGTGCCAGAGTTTCCGTTCAGACGTCACGTAACTAACTCTACGACGACGTACGAGTGCTACATTGTGTGCGTTAAGTAACTCTACTTTACCCGGGTTCGATTTCCAGAATGAATTCTCTACTCGGTTTGGTTGGGCGTAGGGCTTGCTATCACCATCTTATCTAAGTCTGTCGCCACAGCAACAATGTTAACAGCATTGTTGTGTTTCGGCAGTTAAGGTAAGAGAGCCAGTTCCTCTGTGGTTGAGGATTCCGGGTGAAGCTCGCTTGCACCTTCGGCCTGATCATCACTTTCCATATGGGGGCCAAAAACTCACCATCGAGAGACCATTGTGACGTTTGTAAATTAGTAGACTTTGTATGGTAAATCTGTCAAAAACTCACTATCGCGAGACCATTGTGACGTTTGTAAATTAGTAGACTTAGCCCCCAGGTGAGATGCAGGCCAAGAGACGGCACCAGTCTTAGTATTTCAGTAGATTAATAGACCTCGAATTTGTTGAATATTTTGAACACAACGCCTAGCTAACGGTATTATAATCCGGTATGTTTAAATAATAACAGCGCTCAACTGATGTGGATTTGTTATTATATTCATGTAGTATTATGATTGTTTATTATATTTCATCGCCTGCTCTTGTGTCCAGTGACTATTAACTAATCTTTTTCTATTGTATTGGTAGACCTCGACACCGGGCTGCAGGCAGTCCAGGGAAGCTATGCCATTCTTGGATAGCGGACTAACCAGACGTTTACTACGCCTGGGCAGGAACGGCCTGCGCCTGGTGACGGGTATCATCACGGTACACTGCTCGCTAAACAAACACTTCCACACAATAGGCATAACGGACAGTCCTCTGTGCAGGGCGTGCTTGGAGGCTGAGAAAAACGTCGCGTCACGTGCTCTTTGAATGCACAAGCATCACCCAGATTACAACACAAAACCTCGGGTCACCCAGATCTTTCACAGACGTTCTAAACAGACCGGGAGTTTTTATTAAGTTCTGGAAGGAGGTGGGCTGGTTGGAATAACCCCCCATGCGTGGGCCACCATGGCCCACGCACAATGGTCCACCTGAAGGCCTCAGTGCGGAAACCAAAACCTTTAACATAGAACATGCACGTCTTTTTACATTGTTGTTAGATACATATTGGCAGGGACATCGGTACGCAAACTGTAACCATGAAGTCAGCTCTTGATTCTACACCCCCTAGTGTAAAAAAAAATTGTCAGGTTATCGAAAAAAAAATCTGCTGTTTCATAGAAAATTGCAACACGCGGTCAAAATGGTATGGAACAACAAATTTTTCTTGTATGTTCGACGAAAAATTTCAACGCAGGGAGGTCCAGGTGCGTTCATGTCCCTGCCACCCTGTATAGTTTGTATTCCAACGCCTATTTCTTAAAAATTCCACAAGAAGTTAAAACTATTCAGATGGCTCTATACTTAAACTAGCTCTACCGGCTTGAATTGCGAAGAACATTTGATATTTAGTTTAGGTGATTTATCACACAGACAGAATAAACCATCATTTAGATTTTAAAAACATGATAAACCTGTATGAATATTATTTTCCTACAGATTAAGAGAATTAGTTATTCTTGTTTTTTTAAATAAATATAATAGAATGTTTTAATGTGCAATAAATATACATTCTAGAGAACTTTAATTATTATTTAATTAATTACTGATTTATGTTGATTTCTTAACCAAGCATACAAAATAAGTGATATTTAAATACACGTTGACGTTCGTAAACTGCTGATTCTCAGCCTAGTTTGAATAAATGACTTTTGATTTTGATATTGACTGAATTTTATTTGATTGAATTTATTTAAGTCAACGAATGGTAGGCACGTCATACTTGATTTAAAAAACACAATCCATAAAAACTATAATAACATAACACGTAAATTAAATTTTATTTCAAGCAACCACTAAATTCAAGTGAAATCAATTGTATAATTATATTTGTAGAATCAAATTCAAATGAATAGGTATATAATTTAAATAATATATTAATAAAAAAACATTAAATCCATGCCTATCTGTACATTTGTGTGCTTGAAGTCTAAATTATTATTATGGAGACAAAAGATTAGATTTTTCGTATTATGTTTGTTTGTAATGCATAAACTCGAAAACTACTGGACTGATTTCAAAAATTCTTTCACCAATATAATGCTATATTATCACTGAGTAACATAGGCTGTAATTTATAAAGATTATCATGCGGGCGAAGCCGCTGGCGGAAGCTATATTAAATAAATAAATAATCAACGTCAAATAAGTTAATGTATGTAACATTAAAAATGAATTAATTTAAATTGTTTTATCACAATCAAGTAGGAAATTTAATACGCAAAAAATCTAGAAGTCTTAAAATTCAATAGTAGTCTTATCAATCAGTCATTTTATATCATTTAGAGCAATCATTTATTAATTATATTTTAAAATCATCATCAATTAAAAACAGATTAACCTTTTGGATTACGTACTTTTAATTTAAAAAATGTTATTTGTAGATTAATTAATTAAGAAATCAATTTAGTAATTTGTTAATCTAAAGAATATTATTTATTGAGACATTTATAAAAAAAATTAAGAATACGACCGTCCGCTTACACTTTCTTGAAAACTAGCCTGCTTTCAAAAAACCTTGTAAACGGGTGTATATTATGGACATTTTAATATTTGCGTTCAGCATTGTTGAATAATTATTATAATTAAGTTTCACAAAAAAAAAATCTGCCAAGCAAAGCTGTACAACTATGTTGGGGTCGGCTTCCAGTCTAACCAGATACAGCTGATTACCAGTATTTTTTACATGGAACGACTGATAACACAAACATACTTTTTTATAAATACTTAATAAAAAATTATGCATTTATTTTACGTAGTAACTAGTAGGTATCTACATCTTAATAAGTATAAAAAAAAATAGTTACCTGTATATTGTTATCCTAATATAATTCTCAAACCATTTTCTAAAAACAATAACTAGATAGGTACTTCACTGACGAAACTAAATCACAGATTCAAAATTAGGTATTAAATTAAAATTTAATCACAAATAATTAACTAGAACCTATTTTAAGTATAAAATAATTATTTAGAAGTCAAAAATAATTATTCACGCATAATTTGAAAAAGTCAGCACATTTTAGGAAACGACTCACACGCACTGTGTTGTAAGATCGACTGCGGTTATGAGAGAAAATTATTATTTATTTAGTTTTGCTCTCTGCAACCGTTTAACTATATTGCCAGGTATTTATTATTTATTCTAGGTTTTATAATATTGTAGGCATATTGTTCTTGGTTTTGAAATAGCTCGGGTTTCTAGATGGATGGGGTATGTTCCTCCGAAAGCACGTTGACATTCAGAATCGTTTTGAGTAGTCTCCAGGCTAAATATTAGACAGTAGAACAGTATTGTAACTAGGTGGAAACAGTTAAAGGTTTTGACCAGTACCTGACCTGCCTTCTTCTTCGATAGGTACATCTCTACCAGCCCTCATCCCGTTAATTCATCATCATCGTCATCATTTCAGCCAAAAGACGTCCACCTGAACATAGGCCTCCCTCAAGCACAGCCACTTTGACCGATTAAAGCCAACGAAGTAAAGTTCCTGTCTGGGTTACCGCCGGGCCACCACTGCTCTCCTTAACCGTAATCATAATTTGGTTGATTTTATTAAATCTAATTTGTAGTCGTAGGAATTTAAATTATTGCCATGGTAATATAAAAAAATACCTATGTTGTGAGAACCGTTCGTTTATAATCTATCGGTATTAATTCCGTTAGAAACCTGTCGAAAAATTGTGAACTGGGTGAAATGGGTTAGTTTAGGTTAGAAATGTGAACAACCACGAGCGAGCCGAGCGAGCGCTGCTTCCAAGTTGCTCACACCTAGGGAGGCTGTTTAGTATTAGCGCAAGGTGCGGTACGTCGCTAGCAAGTTTGATACCAGAATTCATAATTTAAATATTTTTTTAATTCATGGATAGATTATAATTATAAACTATCGAAAAATAATGAGTTAAATTGAAAATGGTTCACAATAATTCGATAGTTTAAAATCCAACGGAAATAATACCGATTGATAAAATAACGAACTACATAATTATACGGTGGCATAATATTCTCTGTCTCAGTCATAGTTGAAGAAAGACAACGCAGCTGATGATACTTATTTTGTTTATATCTTATATTCATTATGGTTTTAAGATAAAAGTAAAATTATACAATTACAGCGAGTATTGTTTGTTTATAATCTTATCGGTCGCAGATGACGGAAAGAGATAGTTTTATATCGTAGGTCATGAGCGAATGACCGCGCCAAAACTCATGATTCACCTACATGAACTTGAAAATATAGATAACAAGTAGTTCTTTAATACCTACTATCTACTTTATTTATTTATAATCTGTTTTTACGAACTGCTTCTGTTTTTATTTAATCAATGTCATAGAGACATGCCCATGTGAGTCATGCCCGTTCTTCTCCATGGGAACATACTACGTTTTGGAGTGGGCAACTGAAGCCATCTTTCTGATTGACAAGTGGCTTGAGAGTGTGTATTGATGGCAAAATCAAGGTTTTTCAAAGATACACAGAATAACATCACGCCTCGTTTTCCCGAAGGGTTTCCCAGAGGGGGAAAAAAAAAATCTCTTGGCATAAAATTTTAAGGCATAATTTTGTTTGGCACGACGTTTTCACGTAACTTTTATTTGAATAATAATACTTTGGCATAAGGCAAAGGTTAGCATAACTGTCATTTGGTCTAATTTGTTTTAGCATACGTTTTTATGGCATATTATTTATTCGTCTATGAATCAATTAATTATAAATATTATTTGGGAACGACTCTATTGGATTAGGTGCGAACATGTTTGTTTTTACACTACGGATTACCTACTATTTGTATTCCATAAAACATTAAGTGTAAATATCATTATGCGTTTATAACATTATGCTTTAGCATAATTTTATAGCATAATTTTATATGCTTCATTATTAATATGCCAACAGTATTTATGGCAATAAACATTATGGCAAAACATTTATGCCTATATGCTGAAATTCGTTAGGCCAATGTAAATTATTACAATATATTTTATGCTTATCATTAGTAAACCGGGCAAAGGTGTTCATATAATACAAACCACCACCCACATTTCAAAGATAATTACTATAGGTACTAAAATCGTGAATTATAAATAACAATAACTTTTTTATTTTCAATAATAATAAGTTTTATTTATTACTTTTGCACGACTCGTAATGCGAAGCATTAGAGTGTGCTCTACGATCGAAAAATATTTTTTGCCCCATTTCTGCAACTGTTTTTATTTATTGTTACACTCCTGCTAGTACAGAACCTACTTAATTTATATACCATTGTATAGATGATTAAATGGAGATTAATACTTTTTACCAATTGATTTAATGCAGCAGAAATGAAAAAAAAACATCAAAATAGTTGAAAAAAAATTCCTGTCCGTCAATTTATGAAACTTGAAAACATTGTAGCTTACGATAAAATTAATTAAATTGAGTAATTTTTTTTTAATACATTGGTTTCGGCCGTAGAAAAAACTCTATTGAAAATGGCTCTTTTATTCAAAGTAGTTTAATTATAATTAATAAAATACTAACTAAAATATAATATTTAAATAATCTAAATATTTCCAACCTTGACTTAACGTGTTGCCTAGCAACCCACAACGTAAATATCTAAATAAATAGTCTTTGACATTACGTAAGGATTGCGATGTTAGAAATTTTCCCATATTGATGGGTAAAACAGCAGTCAATACATGAAAAGTAATAAATTGTTAATTTTTGTTAGAATCTATATTTTGAATTTCTTTTTCGTTTATGAATGTGTGTTATGAGGCGTGCACTTTTGGAATTTCCAAACTATTTGGTAATTTTATTGCAGTACATATAGCCCTTTTCGGATCGGACAGGGTTTTTGTAACACATTGTATTTTATTCGTGATGTACTGCCACAATGAACCTCCACACCAAACACGAAAGTAAGTCTTCAAAACACAATGCTTGTTATTAAATTGATACTTAAACAGGCGACGTTGTGCTCAAGGGAAGCAGTGACTATCTGTACTAATATTGCCTACTAACCTATAACATGACAGTTTATAACAAGAAGCATACTATATATAATTCTTCCACTGCTGGGACACAGGCCTCCTCTTAGCGAGAGGGAGCGGGCTGAAGACCATCACGCGGGCCCTGTGCGGGTTGGTAGATGTCACATGCCTTCGAATGTAAAGTTTTAGGGCATGCTGTTTGTAGCTGTTTCCTCGCGATGTTTCCTTTACGTAAGCTGCATGCTTGCCGGGGTTCGAACCCGCACACTTACAACTAGTAACTTGCCGCCGCCGCGCCGTAATACATATAACCTACTTACCTACTTTCATCATTGTCTTTAATAATCGTCCCTTTATCTACATTTCAGAACAATTTATTTGTTTCGAAGTACCTAGATAAGAATAACATAATTATGTTTAAGAATAGGTAGGAACCTAAACACAAATGATTATTTATTTTATTTCTCTATGTCCTTGTCCTACTTTGTGTTATTAGTTATACTTTATTGTAATTCATACCCATATAAATAGTGACATTTCCCAAACTAAAAGTAGTCACGTCTTAATTATTAAACCCTTTAAAATGCTTGAATACAAATGACAATTTAAAGGACGAGATAACAGCATTCATGCAGAGTCACGCCGCATATTCATGTAAACTAATATGTTTGTACACCAATTTCATTGGTAGGTCATAGAGCTCGACGAAAATGTATACATAAGAGCTTTATTGTAATACCTATGTTCACAAATAATGTTTGATTGATATGATTTTGTAACAATTTTGATTGTACATTCGTCTCTATTGGAATTTACTACGCTTTGGAATAAGCATCTATCTTCATCTTTCTGTCTCACTGACTCCTAAATTAACAGTTCAAAGTGCCTGTAAATGGTTTAATTTGAATAAATGCTTTGAGTTTGCCACGGCAGCAGAGCGCTGCTGAGCAGCTTGGCTGTTCCTTCCTTCATTATTGGTATGGGTGGAACTGTCCAACTTTCAAAGTTATTCGCACACACAAAAAATCCCGGTTAAGTGTGAACAAAACACGTGTCTTGTATGGGGACCCCCTTTAATTATTAACTTTATTAATTTTTTATTATTTGTTGTTAAAGCGGCAATAGAAAATAGAAATACACAATCTGTGAAAATCTCAACTGTCTACCTATTACGGTTCATGAGATAGAGCCCACTGACAGACACACGGACGAATGGACATCGGGCTTAGTAATAAAACAATAAAATGTCATACATTATAAGTAGCGACCAAAATAACGCAGACATCTTCTTTTTTGACCCCTCGGCCTAAACTTAAGTAATGTAGTTACACCGCCACATACGAAATACGCAACGAAGACATGACGTCACTCAATTCCTGCATTGCGTAGTTAGAGTTTACCGAGCGGAAAACATAGATAAGACTATCCGAAATCAACTTACGGGCAGTTGCCCGCCAGATATAACACCCGTCTGGCCGAAGGATCCTCCCTTTTCTATGGTGGATGAGTGAACTTTACACCCTGTTCCTTATGAGGAACAGGGTGTAAAGTTCACTCAGTTTAGGGGTATGTCTGCCCCTAAACTTCGAAAGTCCACTTTCAATTACCGCGGGTCTGGTACTGGACTCGCGAAGTCCACTCTTTCTGGTCGGAAATAATGGCTTAAATACCTGTGGAAACTGTACCGTTCCTGCTCTAACTTACAAAGAGTATAGGGAGAGAACAGGAAAGGCATAGAACATCACATGTTAAACACCTAACAACATCTTCGCGCCGGAATTTTTGATATGCCTTATAAGTCTGGTCAGTCTATAGACTAAATTACCACGCTATCGACGCATACTATGGAGGATGGGCAATATTGCTTTATGTTCGTATTCTTCTAAAGTTTACCGCAAATTGTATAAAGACGAGCCAAAATGATAGAAAATTTTAGATACCTTTTAAATGATTACCATACCTTTATGGAGAGCAGTGGTGGCCCAGTGGTATCGGCCTCGACTTACGAGTTGTAGGTCGTGGGTTCGAACCCAAGCAGGCGCTTTACTTTGTGTAAATAATTTCATCACCACTGCTCTCAAAAACGGTGAAGAAAAACATCGTGAGGAAACCGGCATGTCTTAGAATCAACAATTCGAAGATATGTGACATCTACCAACCCTCACTGGGCCCGCGTGGTGGATTACGGCCTGTGTCATTATTATTTATTTATTTATTCATATAACAATTCGCATTGTGTCTGAAATATTTGTACATTAATTAACTTATTAGATATAGCAAAAAAAAAATTAATAAATTATGAATTTCAAACAGTAGTTTCACCAAAACAGAAAATGTGAAAAAAAAAAAAAAAAAAAAAAAATAACATGTGATAAATATTAAACAATTAGATAAGTCAAACCGTAAATCGATAATATGTCAATAAATTTAAAATAGTATTAATTAAATGATTGTAAATATTATTGTGTCAAATGATTGTAAATATTATTGTGTCAAATAAAAATAAAGTAAAGTCTAATAGTATTTAATGTCATAAGTTAAATAATAAATATTAAAACTATCTACTATCATTCGTCACCAATTCAGATACAGAGTATAAACATTTACTTAAGAGGAATGCTTTAAGTTTAGCTTTGAATAGAGTACCTTTGTAAATCAATGATCTTATGTCAGTAGGCAACTTATTAAATAATTCTACTGCTTGGTATTTAGAGCAATGTTCAGTAATATTAAGTTTAGGTGCAATTTTATTTTTTATAACCTTTCTTCTAGTGTTCTCTCTAAGTTCACGTTCTTCTTGTGATTCGTGCTCGTGTATGTATTTTGCAAAGTAGCTGAGTACAACTAGAACATATAAACTTGGTACTGTTAATATACCTAATTTTTTAAAATATTCTTTACATGACTCTCGTTGTGGGATTCTAACAATCGTTCTTAATGCACGTTTCTGTAGTATGAATGCTCTTTGGCAATTATACCCGTAACTGCTTCCCCAAAACATAATGCTGTATCGTAACCTGGATTCTACCAATGCATAATATACTGCTTTTAGCTGCTCTTGATTAATATCGTCCCTGAGGTTTCTTAGCGCGTAACAAGCTGAAGATATTGAGGAGTCAATGGCGGTGAGCTCTTTTTTCCAATTTAATTGGGAGTCTATATAAACCCCTAAAAATTTAACTTCCTTTACTAGTCCAATATTATCCCCTTTGAGCGTGACATCTATGCTATCATTGTTACGTGACGTTGTTTTAAATAGCATAACATGGGTTTTGTTTGAGTTTATTATTAAATTATTAGCTGTAAACCATTCATAAAGGTTTTTTAAACACATATTTACATTTTCTGACAAGTCATTTATGTTTGGCGACCCGATTACGGCGTTCGTGTCATCTGCAAACATCACAAGTCCTGCGTCGGGTTGGGTATTATTCATAAAATTTAGTAAATCATTCGTAAAAATTAAATATAAAATTGGTCCCAAAATTGAGCCTTGAGGCACACCGCGGCTTATTTTGGTTATTTTTGATTTATATATTATTTCACTCACACATTTTACGTCACAATTGTTTGCAGTAATGTCTTTTACTTCTACGTACATTTTACGGTTTTCTAAATAAGATTTGAATAGATTTAACGCTTTACCTCTTATTCCATAATACTCTAGTTTAGCCAGAAGTAGCTCGTGATCCACTGTGTCAAACGCAGAACTTAAATCAATAAATAATCCCGCTACCTTCATTTTGTCATTCAATTTACGAATAATGTCATTTACGAGATTATCTATCGCATCTGAGGTGCCTATCCCCTTTTGATATCCAAATTGTCTAAAGTTTATTATTCTATTTAGATTTAAGTGGGCCATTAACCGAGATTTCATTATTTTTTCAAAAATTTTCGATAAAATTGGTAGTAAGGATATTGGCCGGTAGTTTTTAGGATCCGTTCTTGTGCCCTTTTTGTGTAGCGGAACCACTTTTGCCAATTTAAGTTGTTCAGGAAAAACAGACTCCTCAATACATTTATTAATGAATTCAGATAGAGGATAAGCTAATATTTCTATGTTATCCTTGATCACCGATATCGGCACATCATCGTATCCACAAGACTTTTTGTTCGTCATCTTACGTACAATCTTTGTTATTTCTTGTGGTGTCGTCATATTGAATGTCATCTCACTTTCCACTCTTAATGTTGAGTTTCTTAGGAAGGACATCGCATTTTCTTCTTCCGTTTTCAAAAGTGATGATTTATAAATAAATGTATCAGCAAAAATATCCGCTATTTCTTGTGGATCTGTAACCACCTTGTTGTCAATGTTTAGAACGAGTTTTCTTCTAACTTTATTTTGCTTTCTCTTTGTCTGATCATTTACAATTTTCCATGTCTCCTTAATTATATTTTTGGTTCTGTTAAGATGACACGATATTGCTAACTTTCGTGCGTGCTTTAAAACTCTTTTATAGATTCTTACGTAATTTATTTTGTAGTTAGAAATACTAGTATTATTGGTGGTGCTCGAACATAATATTCTTTTCATTTTGCTTGACACCTTGATTCCCTTAGTTATCCACTTTATTTGATTATTTTTCATCAGTTTTACTTTACTAGTTTTCTTTGGGTAACAACAACGAAATTTTTTGTTAAAATAATTGAGAAATGTATTGATGCCTATGATACTATTATGTTTCTTTTGAAAGTTATTTTTAAATGCAGCATTATTTTTTGTGTTAAATGTTCTTTTATTAATCAATATGGTATGTTCTGATTTATTTGTGTTTTTGTCAATCTTATCAAGAATTACATTACAAAGAAGGCCGCCATGGCCATCTGCCAAACCATTATGATCTACCAAACACTGCTCTATGTCGTCCTCGGAAAGATTAGTCAATACATTATCAATGCATGAGTATGAATTGTTTCGAATAAAAGTAGGAATATTTACAAGGAGCCTAAAATTGTAAGACGTTAATATACTAATAAATTCACAAGATTTTTTACTTTCCGCAAGTATGTCAACATTGAAATCACCACATATAACGCACTTCCTATTAATAAAATGTTCTAACAATTTTTCAAGGCTCCCTAAGAAGCTGTCAAAATTTTTGTCATTAGGACTTCTGTAACAGCAACAAACATTTAATCCTGTCTCAAGATCCTTTATACCACAAACCTCAAAACTTTCAGATCTGTACAACTTCTGTATTGCATCAATATTTTCACATTTTTTATTCATATACGCTAAAATAAGACTACCACCTCTTTTTTTGTTTGTCCTTGTGTTATACGATACTAAATTATAATTGCTTAATTGGAACAAAATAACTGATTTATCATTCAAAAAATGTTCTGTTATACAAACATAGTCCAAACCTTTACAATAAGTTTCAATATATGATTCAAGTTCAAGTTTTTTATTATTTATACCACAAACGTTTTGGTGAAATAGTTTTAAACAGATCGTATCTGATAGCAAAGGGTCTGAAATATTTTTGTGCATCGAATGATAATTTCGTGATTCTACTTTATTCTCGAAAACAAATGATATCGCGATAACTGGGGGAATTATTAATCTGTGTAGAAGTAGTAGAATCTATGAATAATCGGGGTGATCTATCGTCTAATTTCTCTTTGTCGTCAAAAATACCATCTGTTTGAGTGCATACATCTCGTGATTGCCTTTTTAATACTTTATTGCTATTTTTGAGCACATTTTCCATGTAATTTGAATAGGCAATCGTATATTTCCCATGTAGTATTTCCCTATATATTAACTTGCATGCATTTTGCATATTAAAAGTTCTACGGTAATTATCATGGTCATTGTCTAATAAAATAAATTTTGAATTTTTGCAGTTACTACAGATAAATTTTAACATATTATTTAGTTTCAATACATTCACATAATTGTTACGATAGACCTTACTGACTAAGACATTTGTATTTAGCATATTCCGCAAAGTGTGATGTAGAGAGCTTAAAACTTGTAGGGGATTGTTGTCATTGGAACCCGCTATTATTACAATGAAATCGGAGTCAGTAAAATCCTTACACATAGCTAAACTTGAACTTAATATGTTACTTAGAAGCGCATTAGATTTAATTAACGACGTTACATGAAATGAATCTCCCACAAGTTCCTGTAGAGTTGCTGTCCCAGCAGTGGGAACATTAATAGGCTGATGATGATGATGATGACCTTTATGGAGCTAAACAATCAATCATGATAATTATATACAGGGTCTTAAAGAAATTGCGTGCCATACCTTTTTTTTATTTTTTTTTATCTATTATAGAGGGTTTAATCAAAAACTGATTATGCCAACCTCATCGGTACAAACAATTATTCCTTATAATCGAAATCCTATTTTTGCTAGCTTATACAAATATCTTGCATCCGTCGACAATGGGGAGGCAAGCATGCTATTACATCTTCCAACATCCAGTGATTTAGATAACACTGTGGTCCTTTCAGCCTCGTTCCGGACGCATTCCATCAGTATATGGTAAGTGTCTTCCACTATATTACACTCTGGACAATTTGGTGAAGTAACTTTACCCATGAGGAATGGGAAACTGTTCATTGGAATGTGTCCCGATCGAAGCCGAAGAGCCATCACAATTTCCGGACGACTCATGTTTGCCTGGTCGAACCATGAACAACGAGAAAGTGTAGGCTGGATTGTCCGATACCAGATTCCCTTGCTCAGTGACTTGTGATTCGTGCCACATTTTAGTGCATTCTTCTTTAACTACACACAAATAATCACTGTGCCCGGGAACATGTGGATAGACTAATCTATCATCACAAGCATCCTTCACCAACCAATCTACTACTTCATTATCTTCCAAGCCAACATGAGCCGGTATCCATTGCAGTACAATATTAATATTCTTAGAAATAAGTTTACAAATAGATCTGATCAAACTGTAGGCAATCGGAGTACCCCGAAAACTCGAGGTACAACGGGCCAAATGTTGAAGAGCGCTTCTCGAATCACTCAAAATAACATAATTGCCACTTTCAAATGAGTCAATGTAAGACAACGCTTCATCTATTGCTACCAGTTCAGTACACATTATATTGCATTTTGAGTTTACTTTTAATTGCACTGCAGTTTTAGTTTGTGGATCGAAAAACGCTGCTCGCGAACCTATTGTTATCAATAGTAAATTATACGACATTTTAGTCAATAAGCTATGTTAAATTAATCCTGATTTTAATACTAAAAGTATTGTTTTGACTATTGTAGTACCGACTGAGTTCGTGGATGGCACGACTAACCAATCACGGCGCATTACTTGGAACGGAGGTATAATGGTGGGGGAAAACGCCTTCTTGTTTGTCGTGCCAGTCCGGCGAGCTCAGTCGTGGATAAGACGTCGAGATACGAGTACTTAGGCTCGTGCTGTGTTTTAAAGATACCTAGTGTTGATTGTGAGGTATATCTGATTTTGTGTGTTGGATGGAGGAATACAATATGTAAGTACATGAACAAGTGCCTATTATTTCTGAAACCTTATTTTCAAAAGCCATGAACTAGAATGATAGTTAATTTTCATATTTAAACTATTACTAGACTCTGTAAGAATACGGAGTCTACATCTCAGAAGTGGGATAAGATTCCTGTTTTGGCTAGTTAAATATTTTTCTACCCTTAATTATTTATATGTGGGTTTATTTTATTTTTCCTACTAATTTGTTGTTATATTTCTTCTACGTTATCAATTTGTTTTGGTTCTTGACTGTTCAAATCACATTGATATTCTTATTTAAAGTAAAAACAAAAATTAACGTTTTGTTTTATTGTGTTGTAATGAAACACGACCTAGCTACGTTTTTCTAAAAATTTGCTTAACACTTTGAGGGACACTAAACACCCCAGACCCCAGATGTAATAACAATAAAAATTCTATTGTCTCGTTCAGTGCCCTTCAACTGATTAATACTCGTATAGACCTACATACTTTGATTTCTTTTAATATAATTTTATTGTTTTATGTAATAAAACATCGTGGATCGAGCCGGGCGGACCGCCGAGCATCGAGCCGGGCGGACCTCCGAGCATCGAGGCTGGCGGACCGCCGAGCATCGAGCCGGGCGGACCGCCGAGCATCGAGCCGAGCGGACCTCCGAGCATCGAGGCTGGCGGACCGCCGAGCATCGAGCCGGCTGGACCGCCGAACATCGAGCCGGCTGGACCGCCGAACATCGAGCCGGCTGGACCGCCGAACATCGAGCCGAGCGGACCTCCGAGCATCGAGGCTGGCGGACCGCCGAGCATCGAGCCGGCTGGACCGCCGAACATCGAGCCGGCTGGACCGCCGAACATCGAGCCGGCTGGACCGCCGTGCATCGAGCCGGCTGGACCGCCGTGCATCGAGCCGGCTGGACCGCCGTGCATCGAGCAGGCTGGACCGCCGAGCATCGAGCAGGCTGGACCGCCGAGCATCGAGCCGGCTGGACCGCCGAGCATCGAGCCGGCTGGACCGCCGAGCATCGAGCCGGGAGGACTGCCGAGCATCGAGCCGGGAGGACCGCCGAGCATCGAGCCGGCTGGACCGCCGAGCATCGAGCCGGCTGGACCGCCGAGCATCGAGCCAGCTAGACCGCCGAGTATCGAGCTGGCTAGACCGCCGAGCATCGAGCCGGCTGGACCGCCGAGCATCGAGCAGGCTGGACCGCCGAGCATCGAGCAGGCTGGACCGCCGAGCATCGAGCAGGCTGGACCGCCGAGCATCAGGACAACTCTCTCCTGGCCGTGCAAGCTGCAACTCGCTAAGAAGCTGTAAGAGCTGCCGTTCGCGTAGCTCAATAAGGCAGCCGCAAGCTAGCGTGGTGAGAGACTTGCTAGCCGCAGACCACAGGTGAGTTGACTTCTCCATTTGGATTATCTATTTTTTCGGAAGTTGTCAATGTTTTAAAATCTATGGCTAATAATGGTGCCGACAAATTAGGTTCCCTGAACATCTCGATTCCGGAATATGACCCAAGTAAACGGGAACAGACAATGACTATGTCGCTTCATAAAGTCAACGAGTGCGCAACCATTTATATGTGGTCGGAGAAGCAAGTAATTCATTTTACATTACCCAAACTAAAGGGTATTGCCCAAAGATGGTACAAGGGGCCTTCCGTCAGTCCTGTTTACTTGGGCTGAATGGCAGGAGAAACTTTTGGCTACTTTTCCATCACATGAAAATTATGGCCAAATGCTGAGCGATAATTATGTTGGCCGAGCGGGCTAAGTTCACGGACTCCTTAGAAGAGTATTATTATGACAAACCGCCCCTAATCAATAGATATGGTGTAATTGGGAAAAGGGCAGTCGAATGCACTTTGCATGGCATCGACGACCGGTCGGTTAGATTAGGTGCTGAGGTAGCTCAATTTTTCCACCCTAAAATAAAACTCCTTTCGTATTTGCATAATGCTTGAAATACTAAATTCAACAACGAGCATAAACTATATAGCTACCGGTCAACCTTAAAAATACCAAAATAGCTCAAACCCTAGGCGGCCTACACGTTGTTCAAATTGCATAAAGGAGGGTCATGTCACATTTCAGTGCACTCGTCCCGTTAAGAAGTGTAGTCCATGCAATAGAATAGGTCATGAGGTAGAAGAGTAGGGATTGATTCTTCAAAAATAACCACCCGGTGTCGAAACCCGGCTTTTGCATAACGTTTATAGATTTTGGGAGTTAATGCTCAATATTTAGGTTGTCAGCATTTCGAAATGAAAGTTCGAGTTTTAGTGCCAATAACTTTCCGTTTGAGTTATATACTCGTAGTACTACACTAGCGAAGCTACAACTTTCATTAGAGCCAATCAATCTTCAATCTTCTTAGCCTTTTCCCAACTGTCTTGGGGTTGGCTTCCGGTCTGGCCGGATGCGACTGAGTGCCAGTGTTTTGTATGGAGAGACTGCCTATCTGACCTCCACAACCCAGTAACTGGGTACTTAATACGATACCCCTTGGTAAGACTGGTGATACCTCAAAATTAAAGTTATCTCTTTACTTTTCTTACATAAACGCCATATATCTTAAGATCAAGTAGTAGACCCAAAGAGCTATCGCTATACAAACTAAATTATCAATGTTTTGCAGAAATAGAACTATAATAGGTATTTTCGGTCGTAGTATTGTAGCTGAAAAACAGTCTATTACAAATATTTAAATTCAAAAAGTATGTAATAAGTTGCTACTACACAAATGCAAAAGAAAATAAAATTACAGTTAATTTATCTATCAACACGTTGACACAATAAAATATTAGCAAATCTACGAAATTCAACAACACCCCATTCAATCTCATTCTCGCCTACGCATTTTTCTCTCGGTAACAATTTGCTCGAGGAGGGCTCGCCCCGCGCCGTAGGGAGTGCGGAAACCCCGATTGATCTGACCCACCATGCCAGTGGCATAGTGGCACTGTTCTCCTCTGAATTCTTATTTAAAAAAAAAAAACAAAAAAACTATTGCGATTTAGGATAGACTCTATAGGTGTGCATTTTTGGGATGTTTTCTTATCTTATGAGGGATTTAATTCCTGAAAGAAGAATTAAATAAACCCAAGTAGAGTCAGCTGGTAGGAATGGGGCTGCATCAGGGTCGTGATGTCGTTACTCAAGTAACAAAGTTCGGTACTATAAAGGTCCTGAGAACGTTTTAGAACGTGCTAATTAGTATTAATGATTAGTACTGTAATGGTTTTGTAAAAGTTTGCAGAACCCCAAAGCGGCCCTAGTTTGATCACTCATTTGTTCTATAAACATGACATCAAGGCCGTCACGGTGATAAATCAGCTCTATAGTTGAAATGTAAAAGTGTCGAAAAACGCTTTTTGGTGCTAAGATGGTGCTGTCTGCGACGTTCGTGTCGCGAATTTACATTATAAAAGTAAACAAAACATGGTTGTGGTGCTATTATGCGACATAAACGATGCCAGTGATCTTTTTATCATATTTGTAAGTGTCATAGAACACAAAATATATCGGATAATTATTCTATATGACATTTGCCATTGTTCCTTAAAGTAAAATAAAAGAGACATGCTACAAAATATTCATGGACCGTAACTCTGTCATAACTTGCACTTAAATTATTGTATCGATAAAATCAATATGCTAATTTCAAATTTGACAATTCGCCCTTCTTAATTTTCGTGTTTTAATTAAAAGTAAATTAATAAAATAAGGACTTGTCCCGACTATGGCTGCTATAGTACACATTGGCTCCAGCCATGGTGCTAATGTACTATCATGGCAGAAAACAGCAGCCATATTTTCACTAAAAATGAAACAGGGTTCATTGATTAAATATAAAATAGTGTACGAAAATAAATTTATTTGTATAGTTGCATTAAATGCACCCTGGGGCATACTTTGGGATTAGGTCGTAATAAAATATAAAAAAATACTACTGTTAAAATTGATACTGAAAATATAGTTTTAGTTTAGATCTAATTAGTCCATTACTTATAAATTTTAGTGCTTTTGTGTTACGCTTTGGTCTTAGCGATGACACAAACTCACTGAATAGAGCTGTTAACAATTTAATACTATGGCACTATTTAGTACTATGGAAGAGTTTTCATTACTTTTACAGAACTGGCCCCATAGCGATGTTGAGGGAGCTAAAAGGTTACGTAATGGTTGTGCAAGGTACTTTAGTAGTGCAGATTGATCCTGTAATTGCGTTTTCGATACCACTACAATACTCGTGCTGTAGAAATTATTTTGACGCATTATTAATGCAAAATAGATGAGTACATTAATGTGTCAGTAAGGTCGTGTAGAAGTCTTAATGGTACCATAATCGCTTTTTGCATATCTATTACAGTGCAACACTTTAAAGATTCCTTTGTAAGCGTTTTAAAAGCTTAATTATGGAACTTAAAAGCTCTTTAATCTTTAATCTTTAAAACCAAAACGCTCTGTTAAAACCCTTTATAGTGCAAGCAGTCACAATAGGTACTATTATGGGCGTACTATATCACTGTCTGGTGATTAAACGCTTTGATTATAGAAGCATTTGTTACTTGGGTAGTGATTACGATTAGTTAACTCAGTTTACAGCTCAAGGCGCAGATAGTGAGATTCAAAGAATAGTTAGAATTCTACATATTAACATAGAAACGACATTAACATTTATTGTTATTTCTACATTTATATCTGTGATCCGTATGGTTTACAGGTAAATACTTTTCTATTCTAACCTAAGGGGTCCTCGGTTTGATGACGTACTCAAATTATATGTTGAAGAATAATGAAGTGTGTTGGCTGCTTGAAATTAAAATGCAATGATCTTCTAGCTGATGTTCAGTATGCATAGTAGCATAAATCGAACACCATAGAGCCTCTATTCGGCATTAGACTATCGGGTCCAAGTGACTGGAAGTGTTTCCGACCTGTCAGACGACTTATCTGGTCTTTTAAACCTACTTTTACTTATAAGCTGTTAGAAGCTTATCAGACAGGCTTATCACAAATTACAAATTTTACCCCATGTCAAATTGAGGATATTGCCCGAACATGAAAATCTAACTGGTCTTACTTGACAGTTTGTTTCAAGTGACAAAATTGAGGCGTGGTTCAATTTTAATACAACACAACATGACATTTCGTCTGGCAATGACAGCGAATAACCTAATTAGGTGTTCTTACAGCAAATGTCAATATTATTATTCAATTTGGGATTAAAAAACCTTTACCTGTTACAGTTTTATTTACAGGTTTACCTTTAAAGTTTCTGGGCCATGAAATAATGCCCGTGTATACATATTTGTGATTAACGAACCTTTATCTGTTTCAGTTTTACTTACAAAATTACATTTCAAGTTTTTGGGAAATGAAATAATGCCCGTATAATATATATATCGAGCCATGAAATAATGCTCGTGGGCCATGAAATAATGCCCGTATATGTACTCCGAGCCATGAAATAATGCTCGTTTCTAATTATAGTGGGCTTGAAATACAGCCCGTATATACATATTTGTGACTAGAGCTTCTGCTCGCGACTTCGTCCGCGTGGAATAGTTACTTTGGGCTAACGCAAAAAAAAACCCCGATTTTGAAACATCCTTAATTGGTACTCCGCTCCTATTAGTCCTAGCGTGATGATATATAGCCTACAGCCTTACTCGATAAATGAGCTAACTACCACTGAAAAATTCTTCAAATCGGACCAGTAGTTTCGGAGCCTATTCGGTACAAACAAACAAACAAACAAACAAACAAAAAAATCTTTCCTTTTTATAATAGAAGTATAGATTAACAAACTTTTATCTGTTTCAGTTTTGCTTACAGGTTTACCCTTCATGTTTCTGGGCCATGAAATAATGCCCGTATATCTACTTCGAGCCATGAAATAATGCTCGTGGGCCATGAAATAATGCCCGTATATCTACATCGAGCCGTGAAATAATGCTTGTTTCTAATTATAGTGGGCCATGAAATACTGCCCAAAATTGTGATTTGTAATTTGTAAATAAAATAATAATCAAATGTTTATAAAATAACAGTTGTACCTATAATAATTCGATCAGTTGTTTTCTTGGCACTTAATATAACAGTTGATATGCTGTATAATGTGATACGTGTGCATAAAATAATTACCGTACCTACTATTTGGATGTATTAATTTGGTCGATAATTAATTGTCGTCGATAATATTTTGGCTAGGTATATTGAAGTTGTTTGTGTTCACGAATTTTACACGAGGACTTGTAATGTACCTTGGATGGCCGACTGTTATCAATAGTAAATTATACGACATTTTAGTCAATAAGCTATGTTAAATTAATCCTGATTTTAATACTAAAAGTATTGTTTTGACTATTGTAGTACCGACTGAGTTCGTGGATGGCACGACTAACCAATCACGGCGCATTACTTGGAACGGAGGTATAATGGTGGGGGAAAACGCCTTCTTGTTTGTCGTGCCAGTCCGGCGAGCTCAGTCGTGGATAAGACGTCGAGATACGAGTACTTAGGCTCGTGCTGTGTTTTAAAGATACCTAGTGTTGATTGTGAGGTATATCTGATTTTGTGTGTTGGATGGAGGAATACAATATGTAAGTACATGAACAAGTGCCTATTATTTCTGAAACCTTATTTTCAAAAGCCATGAACTAGAATGATAGTTAATTTTCATATTTAAACTATTACTAGACTCTGTAAGAATACGGAGTCTACACTATTTTGTCTTTGGATCCATTCGTGTATATTCTGTAGAAACCCGAGTACGTGTTATTTAAAATTATGGTACATAGCTCACTTAGTCTAGAAGTTTGGTAGTGTTTTTTAGCCGCAACCAAACCATCCAGTCTAGGAAATATGACTTGAGATAGATCAATCCTGTGAACCCAAGTGTCCAACGAGAACATTTCAAGCTTTGGGCTCGTGGAGACAGGTAGCAAATCAAGATACTCATGAATTCTGACTAGCAATGGCACCTTTCTTCTCCAGTGTGATTGTCGGCAATGTACTTGCAGCTCTTCCAACACTGCAGCCATGATATTATTATCAGCATATGATTTTATTTTAAGCCAAAATTTACCCGCTAGATAGTATCTGCGAAACTTCAACGGTTGCAAGTTTAGTTCATTTTCCATAACGTGAATCGCTGTGGTTCTAATAAAGCCGCCGATAACCCTCATACAAACGTGTTGGACCCTGTCTAATTTACTAAGGTGAGTTTCACAGCTACTATCATAAAGGAAACAAGCATAATCCATTCTACTTCGAATTGTTGAGATATGATCGCCTCAAATGTTTGGGATGAACTCCCCATCCAGATCCAGAAAGAATTTTAAAAACATTAACTAATTTTAACACCTTCTCTCGAGTCTCATTAATATGCTTAGCCCACCTAAGTGATCGGTCAAGCCAAACCCCCAAATATTTTGCATTGTGTACCACCGGCAATGACACCGCGTGCCATAGCTTAAGGGTAGGTTCAGTATCGACAAAGGATCGGAGGAAAAAAAAAATAGCTAGATCAACCTAAATTAGTACCTACTAACTAAAAATAGCACGTTTAGAATTAAAATTAATTCATTGTAAATACCTACCCACTTAGTTGATTCCATTTTAAAATACTACACTCGTTTTTTTACTTCTGCTGAATACCTACTAGTTAAACAAGTTTTTTTTTATTTGTAGGTTTTAATTTTGAAGGAGATACGAGTAGGCACGTTAAAGTAGGAAGAAGAAATACTTAGAATAGTAATTTACGTACCTAGTAACTTATCCTTCACCCGGCCTTATCGAAGTGTTCGGGCGTAGGTATTTCATTGCGTTCGATAGTAGGTAGGTAACTCTAGGAAATTAATAAGCATTGAAATAAAATAAAAACCTATTTTAAACATTTTTTTTGATCAATTCTAAACGATTGCTATTTAATTAGTAAGTACTACATTAGGTTCCTCTTTAGAAAGGTTTCTTAAAAAAAAAAAATTAAGGTACAATACAATACAAAATAGTTTATTGTGCCAAAAGAAAATAACATTACAAAACGTGTTTGGAGCCTCCTTTTAAGCAAACAATGCCTGTATTAGAAGGCTCCGCTCTTTCACATCAATGTCGTACACTATACTAACCAAGTTAATATAGTGTACTGTGACCTTAAGGGTAGGTGTGCAATGTCAGTATATTTTTCTGTATTTAGCTTATAAAAATAAAAAAAATAAAAATAAAAACTACAAGTAAAGTTGCAATCTAAATGAAAACCAGTAAAAATGATAATTAAAAAACTAAAAATATAAAGGTATTTTATTTCTATGTTTACGGGTTCCTTTATCGATACTGAACTCACCCAGTAGCTATGGCACGCAATTTCTTTAACATCCTGTATAAGAACGGCTATTTTAGTCAACCTTGCAACAAAGCAGCTTAGCGGTTCGGCGACTGCTTTGCAAACCTAAGTTCGATTTTCAACAGTTAATATAGTCTGTGCTTCTTTTTTTAACATTTTATAATACTAATAGGTGACAGTTCATAGAACGTTACACAGAAAAATATTAAGTAAATGCTCTTCTGTCATCTATGGTTACAATATACATAGACTGCTAAAATCATAACCCTTCCTTTTGGCTTTGCCGTAGTCGGGTAAAAATAAAAATCTATTGTTAAATTCAAATTCAAAAGTCATTTATTCAAACTAGACTGAGAATCAGCACTTTTCGAACGTCAAAATTACATAATATAGTCCCCCAAAAACGCCCGCCCTTCACCACTTCCTAGTGCTTTTGCTGGAAAGAAGAAGTGGCGCAACAAACTGCCCAGCAGCACAGCTGTCTGTTCAGTTAGCAAAAAAAAAAACTTGATTCTATACAACAGTATGCAAATAATTTACATTACTCAACAAAAAAACATTAAATAAAATATATTTGCCATAATGACAGCTAGCACACGCCAATATACCAACAAAAAAAAATATCGAAATCTAAACTCAAGCGAAAACAAAACTAAAAAACTAAAAACGTAAACAGAACTTAATACCCGAATTATAAAGCCTCCAGGCATAAAGGGCGTGCCCGCTTACAATTGGACATTCTGCGAATTGGACATTTTGCGACCGCTGGACATTTTGCGAATTGGACATTCTGCGAATTGGACATTTTGCGAATTGGACATTCTGCGAACTGGACATTTTTCGACCGCTGGACATTTTGCGAATTGGACATTTTGCACCTAAACGCTAATAAAGCTGTAACTCGATAGGTGACAGTTAATGAGGAATCCCTTGTATCACAATCTACTGTTATATTATTTTAGTGATAGCCATTCGTCAGGAATAATCTGTAAGAATGCATTAGTCAGTGTATTAGTAATGGGTAATTAGGTAGTACATTTATATGCAGGAACGCAGGCGTTTACTAAAAAACAAAAAATTCGCAAGCAATTGCTACCTAAGGTTACGTGTGTCGACCTCAGGAAAAGCTGCTTCTCACACGGACAACTGTACGTCGCTTGCTCCGGCTTCAGCAGTCTTGGCTCTCGTTAAATTTTGACTGCTGAGAACAAAACAATAGACGTAGTTTAAGGGGAAGTTTGAAAAAAATGTGGCTGTTATTTCAGTACCTATATTGTGGTGTCTTACGACTTCCAGGCGAACGAAGTCGCGGGCAGAAGCTAGTTATTTTAATAAATCGGTAGGTAACATAGGCCGAAAAACACAAAACTCTAGAAAATTTAATATTTATAATATCTGCGTAAAACATCAATTTCCACGCACTGACTTCTTTCTTGTGCTAATTCATAGGTAAGACATAAGACAAAGACATTAGAAAGACGATGAGAAGACCTTTGTAAGACATTTTCTGACTGCTTCGTTGGTCATGTGGTCGCAAGCGCTACTGCTGAGTATAAGGTCCTGGATTTGATTCCCGAGTCGGGTACAATGTTATTGGATTTTTCCATGTGGAATTGCTCAGTAGCAGCCCGGCGTCTGGATTTGTGCTGGTTGACGGCAACAGGCTCGCCCCCTATTATATAGGACTTACACATAACTAGCGAAATATGTATGTACCCCTCTGCCTAACCCTACAAAGAAAGAACCGAGAGTAATAACGCGCGAGCTGAGCGAGCGTATCGAGCGGTGCCGCGGCGGAGGCTTGCGAGCGCTACGTCGAAATTGGTCGCAGTACCAAATTAGGGCATTTTGACTGTTATGAACCGCAATCATTTAACTATATTGCGGTATATAGCTATACTAACTGCGCCCCGCGGTTTCACTCGCATAAGTCTTGATTCCGTAAAAATATCGGTATAAAAAGTATCTAATGGCCTTCTCCAAGTCATGGTCTACCCATGTGTCAAATTTCATCCAAATCCTTTCAGCCGTTTTAGCGTGAGAGCGTAACAAATAAACAAACTCACTTTGGCATTCATAATATTTATTATAGGATAATATTATAGGATATATATATAATAATATCACTACATTTTCTTTTTTAATTTGTTTTGGGGTTTTTATCTAAATAGATATGTCAACCCCATCGTGCCTTTTATCGTTGTACAATTATCACTTATAATTTTATTAACACTATACTAAACATTTACAAAAGTTACCGATTAAGGACTTTTATTAAATGACATAACTTTTTGGCACCTTTCGAAGTTGGTTGGGATAAAATTGATTTTATTAATCCCACGTTATGCCTATTTGTTCCCTGGTGAACACCAGGGAACAAATGGTCCAGAATTGTCACTAATTGGTACCCTATTCACAAAAAAAGACGGAAAGGAAGGCCATTCAAAAGATGGAGTGATGATATTGTTGCCACAGTGGGAAATGCCTGGAGCAGACTGGCAAGAGACAGAGTGAAATGGAAGGAAATGGAGGAGGCTTTCACCGCCAGAGCGGTCCTTACAACAAAACGCGATAACGCAGTTTAATAACATATACTAACAAACTAGAATAAGTATACCTAATACTAACACTACAAACAATGTTTAGAATTAATGTAAACTATGTGTAAGGAATAAATAAAGCTACATTATTATTACGCCTATTTAATTCTAATTCTCGCAAAAGTGACTCCCTCTCGCGCCTGTTGCGGACAATCCATCAGCAAATGCTGCACGTCATCAATCTGATTACATTCTCTGCAATTCGGTGAATCTGTTTTGATAGTGTCTTTGTTATTAATGTAAAGGCCAAATGTGGGTGTACTATAGCTTCAGCCTCTGTCTGACCCTTCGGGGGTGACAGGTGTGATGTTATGTTATGAATGAAAAGGCTTTATGTATCTCGGTTGTTAGGATTTATGTATCTCGGTTGTTAGGATTTATGTATCTCGGTTGTTAGGATTTATGTATCTCGGTTGTTATGATTTATGTGCAACTTGTGCAATAGTTACTATACGATATTTACATCCATATTATAAACTACCTACTTACCTGTCCTCAGCTTTGTTTTTCAGGATTTTTTAAATTAGTCCCCTCGAGTATTGTATCTTTATCGATAATGAAGCAAAGACCATACGAAAATTTTATCTTGAGAGAGACAGGGACAGATGTTGTTCTATCTATTTTTGAATGTTGTGTCAATAAATATCAATATTAGTATAATATTAGCATCGCACAAACTTTATCTTCAGTAGCAGTTGAGCAAATAGTTGTGATAATTGATGCAAATATTATTTCTTGTAAATGCACCCAACAACTGCAATAATAGTGAAAATGGTGATAGTTACCTATAACAAAATATCACGCCTTTAGTGCCCGAAGGGTAGGGTAGGGTAGGGTAGGGTAGGGTAGGGTAGGGGAGGGGTAGAGGTTAGGTACCTATAGTACACCCACATTTCACCTATGTAATAATAATACTACAAATCTATATTTAAAAATTAATGTTTAAAAATTATGTATTTTCATAAAAATATTTAAAAATATAATTTATTATATGAATGAAAATATAATAAAGGAAATATAATACTACTAACCGCCTCATATGAAGATGAGATTATGATATTATTTATACATATAATAAAATAAATAATTGTACTGATCATATAATTATGTAAAATATATTTAAGTCCCAGGTGGCGAACCTATTGATAGATAAAAAACCAAAAGTAATATCATACTGAACTCTGAGAAGCAGGAGCATCCGTGGAAGTGCTATCACCATTACTTATGTCTGCCACCAAGTCTTGCTGGTATATTGTAGGTATATCGGTGTCTATATACAAAGCATAAATAACTCTTGTGCCTATGCACATGAGATATTTCTGCTTTGTCTAAGTTGGTCACGCATCTGATATGCTTCAAGCTGTAATTTACGTTTCTATTCAATTTCATTTACATCACTACGTCATCCAAATATTTTTTTTTATTATTCCCAACAATACGAATGGTAATAATTTATAAACAGTATTTATTATTTCTAGCTGACCCGACGGACGTTGTCCTCAATACCTAATTCATACCAAATTCCACCAAACAAAAATATCCATAGAAAATAAGTTTCAGTTTTCCCGAATTTTCCAATTTTCCCGGCAACATTTCAATGTTTCTTTCCGTAAGAAGTTGATTCGAACTATTACAAATATTTTAAAATAAATAACGAAATCGGTCTAGCTGTTCTCAAGTTATGCGCTTATTAACGAATATAATTTCATTTTTAGGATTCCGTAGCTGCGTAGTAAACAAGGCTATACCACTGCTGGTGCACCACATATCGAAATAGTTTGGAAAATCCAAAAGTGCACGCCTCATAACACTCATTCATAAGCGAAAAAGAAATTCAAAACATAGTTTCTAACAAAAATGAACAATTTATCACTTTTCATGAAGTATGTTTTGACTGCTTTTTTCAGTATTCAGTGTATTTATTGTGGATTATAGGTACAAAAATAGGTACAGGTGTTCTGCAATATATTAGATCGGCTATGTCCCGTCTCTTAGACATACAATATAAATATAAATTATTATTTTAATAAATTAACATTACAATCATCATTTTAATCAATTAGGAGAGAGAGATAAAACAAAATATAGGTCAGTCAAAGATCTTAAAATTAATAGCATGCAATATGTACCTACTGAACTCAACATGACATTGCTGCATTGGTCAAAATAAAATATAATTCATTCATTCATTTTACCCATCATTATGGGTAAAATTTCTAACCTTGCAATCCTTACGTAATGTCAAAAACCTTTTATTTAGATATTTACTTAGTCAGTTGCTAGGCAACGGACGTCAAGTCAAGGTTGGAAATATTTAGATATAGATATTACATTTTAGTTAGTATTTTATCCTTACATATTATAAAACAAAGTCGCCCGCCGCGTCTGTCTGTCTGTCTGTCTGTCTGTCTGTCTGAACGCGATAAACTCAAAAACTGCCGAACGGATTTTCACACGGTTTTCACCATTGGACGGAGTGATTCATGTGGAAGGTTTTAGTGTATAATTCATTAAGGTTTTGTGTAAATTGGCTGAAATATGACGATTATTGTTGAAGATGTCGGAAAAAATCATGCCGACTGGGAGCTTTACTGGCGTGCGCTGCGTAATTCGTGAGAGATAAATCAAATTTATGTTCTAGAGTATTGTATATCTTAAAAATTGCAACAAAAAAGTCCGCGATGGCATATGTCTATATTTTAAGGGTGACCCACAATAACCATTTTTATCTTTCAAAATTGTATAAAATTTTCATTGTTATTTCCGAAGCTATTTTGACCTGTATCTTATTAATCCTTATGCAATTAAATAGGTTATTTAAATTGGGCATTCAATTTCGATTAAAATATGCCTTTACATCACATCATTTAAATGAATAGTTTAAGAGATATCACAGTTTCAAAATTACGCGTAACAAAATAATTATGGTTGACCACGCGGGCGCTGTAGTAGCCTACCACTGCGTCCGCTGAAAGTTAGTCAATGATCTTTTCCTTGGCTATTAGGTATGTATTCCTGGTAGAACGTTCCCGTGGGATATTTTGCGACATCCACGCGGGCGAAGCCGCGGGTAAAAGCTAGTTCATTATAATTAAACTACTTTGAATAAAAAAGCCACTTTCAATAGGGTTCTTTCACTGGCTGAAACAAATGTATTAAAAACAAATTACTCAATTAATTGATTTTACAATGTGGACAGGAATTTTTTTCAACTAAGTATGATGTTTTTTCCATTTCTGCTGCATTAAATCAATTGTTAAAACGTACAGTATTAATCTCCATTTAATCATCTATACAATGGTATATAAATTAAGTAGGTTCTGTGTACTAACAGGAGTATAACAATAAAATCTGTTGCAGAAATGGGGCAAAAAAATGTTTTCGATCGTAGAGCACACTCTAATGCTTAGCATTATGAGTCGTGCAAAATCATTCATTCTTCGGCCTACGACGAACGGCCTATTCACAAACCTACTCCTACCTACCTACTTCGCAATGGGGTTATTTGTGCCTGTCGAGATAACACACATAACCAGAAAAAATAGTTTAGCAGGAATACTCTGTTGTACACATTATACACATTTATAGCTGCAACAGGCGGCTTATTGGTTGATTCGCTCGGCTTTACTCGGCTAAAACGGCCAAATCGACACTTTAATAAAAATATTATTTTTTCTGTAGGTGATTTGGACGAGGTTAATTAATATGTGGGCGAATCGATAACTCCAGAGATACGTTGGCAATTCGCATTTTGATATTTTTAATTAAAGTTAAGAATAAAATATTAGTAAAAATCTTTTTCAATAAAAGCTTGTTTTAAAAAGATTTTTACTAATGTTTTATTTTGTGTTTTTTAGCATTAGAATTTTGATTAAATATCTGTTCTGTCACTTTCACTTGTCTAAACAAATCCAACGAGTTCAACACAACAGGGCTACCTTGTAAAGTTGAGGTTTTCCTGTGGCTACCCTCCGGCCCTATCATCAGACCCTAGACTACACCTTGGGAAATAGTTTTTGTCAAAAGATCTTATTTAGTTGAGGATTTTCTATGACCACTTTCTATGTGTCATCTCTTTTCAGTTCTATCATCAGACCCTGGATACTACTTTGGGCTATAGTTCTAGTCAAGACAAAACCAACCAGTTCAAACTCGATGGTAGTCTAGTTTTTTCAGAAATTCCTATGTTAATCTTCCGGCTCCATCATCAGACCCTGAATTCCATTTAAGTATAATAGCACAATACATATCCATCAAAGTCAAAGTCAAAGTCAAATCATTTATTTCAAATATGCCCTTGAAGGCACTTTTGAACGTAAAAAATTACAAAATATAGTATTGATTCTACCTATAAAATGTCGTGTTTATCCAGTTGATTATTGAGGAATCTCGCCGTCTGGAGCCAATCCCGGGTGCAGCAGCCAGGTCAAGTTGTAATTTAGAACGGGATATCATAATTAAATGCGTATATAAAATTTCCTGCTTGTACTGTTGACCGTTGAGGAGTTACCTCGTCTGGAGCCAATCCTGGGTGCAGCAGTCAGATCATGGTGAACTTTAGAATAGTCTATCATAATTAAACCGTATATAATGTTTCGTGTCTGTACTGTTGGCCGTTGAGGAGTTCCCTCGTCTGAAGCCAGTCCTGGGTGCAGCAGCCAGATCATGGTGTAATTTAGAACGGACTATCATAATTAAAAGATCTATAAAATTTTGTGTCTGCGCTGTTAATCGTTGAGGAGTTCCCTCGTCTAGAGCCAATCCTGAGTGCAACAGCCAAATCATGGTGGAATTTAGATCGGACCGTGATAATTAAAGCGTAACTATATAAAATTTCCTGTCTGTACTGTGTCTGTACTGTTGGCCGTTGAGGAGTTCCCTCGCCTGAAGCCAATCCTGGGTGCAACAGCAAAATCATGATGGAATTTAGATCGGATCGTGATAATTAAAGCCTATATAAAATTTTCTGTTTGTACTGTTAACCGTTGAGGAGTTCCCTCGTCTGGAGTCAATCCTAGGTGCAACAGCCAAATCATGGTGGAATTTAGATCGGACCGTGATAATTAAAGCGTATATAAAATTTCCTGTTTGTACTGTTAACCGTTGAGGAGTTCCCTCGTCTGAAGTCAATTCTAGATGCAGCAGTCAGATCATGGTGGACTTTAGAATGGTTTATCATAATTAAAGCGTATATAATGTTTCGTGTCTGTACTGTTGGGCGTTGAGGAGTTCCCTCGTCTGGAGTCAATCCTGGGTGCAGCAGTCAGGTCATAATGGACTTTAGAACGGACCATCATAATTCAATTGTATATTAAATTTCGTGTCTGTACTGTTGATCGTTCAGGACTTCCTTCGTCTGGAGCCAATCCTGGGTGCAGTAGTCAGATCATGGTGGACTTTAGAACAGTCTATCATAATTAAAGCGTTTATAATATTTCGTGTCTGTACAATTGGCCGTTGAGGAGTTCCCTCGTCTGAAGCCAGTCCTGGGTGCAGCAGCCAGATCATGGTGTAATTTAGAACGGACTATCATAATTGAAGGATATATAAAATTTCGTGTCTGCGCTGTTGATCGTTAAGGAGTTCCCTCGCCTGAAGCCAATCCTGGGTGCAACAGCCAAATCATGGTGGAATTTAGATCGGACCGTGATAATTAAATAGTATATAAAATTTCCTGTTTGTACTGTTAACCGTTGAGGAGTTCCCTCGTTTGAAGCCAATCCTGGATGCAGTAGCCAGATCGTGGTAGAATTTAAAACAGATCATTATAATTATTTATTATTAATCAGTTTATTTCAGATCAAAATTAATCCATACAATTACAATTACAAATTATAAAAATGAGAAATAAATAAAAAAAGCGAAATAAATAATTACTATTATACAAAATGTGTTAGTATTAGTAAATCTTATACACTATGTTAGTCAACACCCATCACAATACGCATCCACTGGTTCTGGATAGGGCAATCCGCACGAGATACAACCATCTGCAGGATACTGTTGCTACTGCCTCGCACGCGCTGCACCAAGGAGGCTACTTTCTTCCTTATAACCGCATGAAAGCCGTCCGTTCGCGCCTCTGCAAACATTCCGGACGCACTGCAGTAGCGAGGCAGCCGCATCAGCATCCTGAAGACGCTGTTGTATTGGACACGCAGAGCACTAGCAGCCCGGCGAGTAAAGGTTACCCACAGACTGCTCGAGTATAACGATTGGCAGTACGCCTTGAAAAGAGTAATTTTCACTGCCCTCGAGCAGCGAGCAAATCTGCGTGCAACCATATTCCCCCTGACTGCCAATGCTCTGCGCTCCCTCTCTATGTCTGCGTCATCTTGCAAATCTTCTGTCACAATGTGGCCCAGATACTTGAAGCTGCTCACCACTCGCAGAGCCGCACCATTAAGCATAATAGGCGGAACATGCACTGGACCAAGCTTTCCACTCTTGAAAACGAGCACTTCGCTCTTCTTAGAGTTATACCTCAGTCCATGTTCCGCCGCGTACGCTTCACAGATTGACACAAGCTTACGAACCGCCCCCACCGACGGTCCCAGCAGTACCATGTCGTCCGCATAACTGATGTTATTTACGCTCACTCCGTCTACAAAACAACCCACATGAGTACTGCTGAGCTCGCCGATGAGGTCATTGACATACAGATTGAATAACAGAGGAGAGGTTATCCCCCCCTGCCGCACGCCACACTCCATGTCATATGCATCAGATAGCGCACCAGCCCATCTCACCTGGTTCCTCTGACACGTGTACCAATGGCGTAACACGGAGATGACTTCAGCCGGCACACCCGTTCCTTCCAATTTGGCCCACAGCTTATTATATAATACCCTATCAAAGGCCTTGGACAGGTCCAGGAAGCACGCATACACCGGCGTCTTCCTCTCCGTGTAGTACCTGACAGCCTGCTTAAGACACAAGATTGCGCTCTCTGTTGACAGCCCACTCCTGAACCCAAATTGGGCATCATTCAGCTTTATGTGCTGCAAGAGAATGTTGTTAAGCAAGCTATCAAGCACCTTGGCCATTATAGTGGCCAGCGAGATGGGTCGTTAGTTTTCTTTATCTGACATGTCACCAGTCTTATTCTTGACAATCGGTACTACAATTGTTTTCGTCAGCTCTTGAGGCAAGTAACCGTGACATAAACATAAATTATAAAACATGGAGAGCACACGCGGCAGGTGAGCACCAGCAAACTTTAGATGCTCAATGCTGAGGCCATCATGCCCAGGAGATCTACCCCTCTGCATACCAAGTATGACTTTATGCACATCACGAGCAGTAAATTTCACAACTCGCTCCTGGTTGATAGCCCCAGCATCGTCACATCGGCTTGTGTCAGAGTCAGACTGTGGCTCCACTTTAAAATAATCTTTAAAAAGATTAGCTATCTTAGTTTGGTCGCCAATACCATTTACGCTCACAGGAAAGCCAGACTTTACATTCATCTTGTCTGTGTGCTTCCAAAATGTTTTAAAATCTTTGGCAGTGTGGTGTGAAGCAAGAATATCCATTTTAATCTGGTCCTGTCTATCTTGACACCACTTTAATTGCTTTTTTAAAGCCCTTCTACTCTCACACATGTCTAAATACAGTTGGCCATTATTAGGCTTCCCAGCTTGAACCCACACCAAAAAATTTAGCCTGGCTTCCCTGTGAAAACCTGCCACATACCTATTCCAACCAGCAACATAGCCACCTCTCCTCCGTGACTCGCCCTGCTCATTAGAACTAGACGCAGCCTCAGTTAGAATAGAAACTATCGTAACATACATGTTTCTCAGTATGGTCCTGTGTTCCACATTGTTACAAATACCATCACAGCAAGCAGAGAGCTCTCCTGGAAAATCAATTTCCCTCAGTTGATAGTGACACCTTTTATGAAAACTTTCAATTTGCGCATTCGTGCGCTCGCCCCATAGTACATTATTAGAAGCCAGTGTACGGGTCACCCCCTCCTTACTACTAACCTGGCCCAGGTCACATTCAATAATGAGTGGAAAGTGGTCAGACCACTGCACATCCCGTTCCACCCATACACGCTTTATAGATGGCAGTGCACCACTCGTGACAATACAATGGTCCAACCACCTGGTACACCCATGCGCCTCACTTACAAAAGTGAACGTATCAGATTCGGCGCCAAGCATTTTTATATCAACACAGGTCCAGTCCTGATCATTACAAAAAGCCAGCATTTCATTACAAAAAAGCTCTTTAGGATGCGCATTGTAATCGCCTAAAATATAAATTGCTTCTGTGTCCCTGTTATCGTCAATAATTGAACATATTTTACTTAAACATTGTGTAAACTCAGGTAAATTTTCAGAACAGTTAGTAGGCATATACACACTTATAGTATCACAGATTTCTCACTTACATAGTTTATCTTCACAGCCGCTAAGCGAACGTCATTGCACTCTAACACTTTAACCGACTGAAAGGCACTTTTCCGCCATAATATGGCGACACCCCCAAAAGGCCTACCCCGTAATAGGCCCGCAGATGTATCCACAGCAGAGGTCCCCGTGCTCCCAAACTCATCATCTACAGCATTCAGGAACGGCAAGTCATGCGGTAACAGCCAGGTCTCCTGCAGTGCGACGACGTCAGCCAACTTACAGAGACATCTAACACCATCAATGGATCTCTTCAGTGACTTACAATTATATGATATTAAGTTGTTACAAATCTTTCCTACCATTATCAAATTTAGTGGTGTGCCTCTCTCCCTCGTCCGTAGGTTTGACTATACCTTTGTCCTTCCAGTTAACAAAACGCCTGAAAGAAACATTATTCGGCCACAGGCTGTCGTCGAGAAACACGTCCAAATGTGTTTTGCTCACAAAAAACTTAAAGGCACTGTAATTACGTTCTCGCGCCATTTTAATCTTTATAGGCATTATTTTCTCTTTAGTTTTGTCAAAAATATACTCTGTAATGTCTGCCTCCGTAACATCCTTGTGCACGTTAGTCAAAAAGAGAGGTATTTTAATGTCAGCAGCCTTAAACTTGCTGTTCTGTTCCAAGCAAGCTTTCCCCTTATTTGTTGTAAATTTATTACCAAGACGCTTGTTTTGCACCAATTTCCAGCCGTCGTCCTTGCCTGGTTCATACCACAATCCCTTTCGCGCACTAATCTCTGCATACGACTGACTGTTTAGGTTTTGGTTTTTCTGAGACTCAATATTCAAATAGTTTTGTTTAGCACTGTGACTTACATTATTATCATACCGATTTTGTGACCCAGGATCACTGCCGCTACTTATGCCAGGTTCCTCCGCTGTTTTGATAATTGAATTATGTTCGCATCGCGCCATCTCTTTCCCACTTCCCTTATTCATGTTCATAACGTGTCGCTAAGCACTGGCGAAGCCAGCGCGCGCGATAACGGCTCCGGCGGCGGTGACTCACGCGCACAAACAGCTGATTTATTGCGGGTACTACGAACATCGTTATCTTTTTGTTTCTTACTAATTGAACTAGCCACAGGCGTAGCAATTGCCATAGGCCCACTATCCAGCATATGAGTACCTCGTACCCTAGTGTTTACAAAAGGATCAAAACGATAGGGTGTATTCATTAATGGGCTATGTTTGCCACTACAGTACCTCGTTTCCACCTCGCGCAGCTGCTCGACTGTGGCATAAGTGCTAGCAAAATTCTCTACTTGGGATTTCAGTAACGTTATTTCCTTCAGTAGCGCTGTGACGTCTACGTGATCAAAGGTCACAGGTGGTAACTTGTGCAAATCCTTCGCCACAAAAATAGGTATTATCTCCGGGTCTACACTTTTTAGCACTGTTAGAATGTCTTCCAGGTCCCTTTGTATTTTGCCTTCACACTTCTTTTTTCTCTTTACTTTCTTTATTTCGGTAGTGACGGAGTCAAAAAGCAAATTTTTCGCCTTCTCCACTTCCTCCACACTAAAAGCCGACACACATATACGCAGCAAACTTTCATGGTCCATTACAAGAATTTTATTCATAATAAATGCCAACACTTCGTCAATAACAACATTGCAACTCGCACATTTTACCGTACTTGACTGCGACGTCATGATTGCACCGAACGTCGCGAATACACGACCGCACGTGAGCGCAGCGGCGCGGCACTCAATATAATGAAAGCGTACATAAAATTTCGTGTCTGTACTATTGGCCGTTGAGGAGTTCCCTCGTCTGGAGCCAATCCTGGGTAGCCAATCAGGTCATGTTTGTCATAAAAATGTATTGTCATCAGAATTGAACCAACATGTAAAATGTCAACTCCGTGTAATTAGAGGAAGTGGTCTTAATTCAGCTTTCAAGAATCCACCTAAACAAACATACTAACTTACAAACAAACATTGCAAGTTGAATAAAAGCTTTTAATTATTAAAAAGTAGGTACGCTAGCGCATTTCGAATTAGAATTTATTACATACAAAGAAGTGCGGTGCGGCCCGCCTGTAGTGGGTGTTGATTCGTTGAAAATGTATTAAAGCGACGAAGGAGTGGATGAAGTGGATTCATCCATTCCTTCTTTGTATGTACCTATATAAATTCTAATTCTAGGATTTTGCAATGCGTTGCTTTCTGGTGCCGCTCACCCCAATCTGTTTTATCCTTTACAGGTCATGTACATGTTACAATAAAAAAAAATATAGAACACTGTTTCAAGACTCATTTATTTTATTACATATCAAGCTATCTTAAACTTATGACTACATAAAATACTAATTCACCAAATCGGTGGCTGTTTACGAAGCTCTCTCAATTTTAATAAACATAAAGAGGCATTGACACGTACTACAACCACACCATACCGCAGCGACAAAATGTTCAAATTCAAATTCATTTATTTTAGCTTACACAAAGTTCTTAAATATACAACCTAGCATGCTATGAAATTCTCACTAACAGAAGACTTAGATTATTAGACAGCGGGTCCCAAACTAGGCACAGCCTGTATCTTGGTGACCCAAGCACTACACATAGTTAACAATTTAATATGTTCTGCTAGCGCAATATTATTTTTCAAAGTTCATTACAAAATTTACAATAATTTAAGCACAAAGAAAATAAAAACATAGATTAAACAAAAACAGTTAAGGTGAGTGTGTGGTGTAAGTGTAAGTGAGGGTATGTATTCATTCAGAGAGTGTGAATATGTGCTGCAAAGTAAACTTTCTGGAATGTGGAATAGCAACCACTGCTTTTCGTGTGACTTGTGTCGCTGCAACTTCTTGCAGTTGCGTTGTCGCTTGTAGTTGCGGTGTGGTTACGTTGTAGCTAGTGTTTGCTGACAGACATATTGTTTTCTGTATGATTTGTCGGGCCGCTAGTGCGCGGTCTTGCTGGTACATGCGACATGACCATGATGTGATGAGTATCGCCCACACGGTCAAATGTGGTCCGTGTGAATAAATTGTTCATTTTCATGCAGATTAGCCTCCGTTCACGTATTGTTGTTGTCGAGTGGTTGTGGTAGGTGTGGTGTAATCGAGCCCTAATCATCCATTTAGCAATGGCCATTGTTTCTTCTTCTTCGGGTCGATGGTTGTTGCCAGCCCTAAACTTAGTTACTTATGAGTATTTTTTCAGCAGCATCTACGAGTTCCGTGTCGACTACTACAAAAAATCAGCCTCCTCTTAGCCTGCTGCATTTGGGAGCACCCAGGTAATATTGCCGATAGCTTTATTCTTCATTTTAGTATTACATTAACTTAACTAACTGTGTCATAGAGATCTCAAACTTCTTTGGCTTTTATATCTGGTGGTAAGAACATCGCCACTGCGACTCCACCTGTGAACAAAAAATAGTGAAATAAATTAATAGTTCAGGTATAGCTGCGGCAGCTTTTAGCTTAAAAGTATTAAGCTGCAGCAGGTAACTCATATTCTTACTAAAAGTGAGGATTCATTAGAATTACATAGTAGTGTAGCGGTTACACCGCCACATATCCTCCCTTTTCTATGGTGGACGAGTAAACTTTACACCCTGTTCCTCATGCCTCTAAATTGGTGACCTCGAGTATGAACGTCAACGCAGCCTTCGTGCAACTACTTCAGCGTGGCGTCATCATCATCGTCACTCCCGCAAGCTTCCGTGAAGTAAGTCACACAGCCAGCCAGCACCCACGGCTTCAACGGGTATCCTGACTACCAGCATGCAGCGCGTATTTCTGGTCATCACCCTCAGCCTCATCAGCAACCTTGATACAGCACCTATACATTCGACCGGTCTAACAAGAAGAGCCCATTCTACCCTTGCCTGGTCGACGCAAGCAGACAGCCACAACCCAGCGCCGTACCACATCCGACTCACTGGATCATGACGCAGCGCAAATCACCGCTACCACCGCACACAATTCCGACTCACCGCAAACTATGCGGCACCCGGTTCCGACTCACTGGAACCACAGCTGGCACTGTGGTGAAGCATCGCAAAATACAAGACTCAGCCCACTATCGACCTCGCTCCGGAAGGGAGTGATGTAGCGGTTACACCGCCACATACGAACTACGCAGCAAAGACATGACGTCAGACAAATCCTGCATCGCGCAGTTAGAGTTTACCGCGCGAACGACACAAACTCCCGACATCAACTTTCGGGCAGTTGCCCACCAGACACAATACCCGTCTGGTCGGTGGATCCTCCCTTTTCTATGGTGGATGAGCTACCACTAAAGTAGCACAGATTCGAAAATTAACTTGAAACGGGGGTTTGTCTTTAATATTTTGTATGTTACTCAATTAAAATTTTTTGAGTAGTGCTTTACTTTTTAACCGACTTCCAAAAAGGAGGAGGTTTTATGTTCGTCGCGTATGTTTGTTTTTTTTTTATGTATGTCCACCGATTTCTCCGTTAATTGTGGACCGATTTTGAAAATTGGTTTTTCGTATAAAAGAGTATGCTCCCGAGGTGGTCCCATATAAATTTTATTAACTTTTCTTGGATAGTTTTTGAGTTAGCTTCAAAAATACGTATTTTTCCCACTTAGTTTATATGGATGATAATGATGATAAACTTTCAGAAGTCGGTGTCTTTCGTTTTGAATTTTCGTTTTTTGCCACCGACTTCCGAAATTAAAGTTATTTTTCACTTTGTAGTGTTTTTTTTTGGTAGTCGGTTGTTTTTTTTTTTTTTAAGTTTTTTTTTTGCCATAATAATCCTCGATTTTGTTCGCTCGATTTGGATTCTGTTTATCATTTCTAAAAACTTAACCCATAAGCAAAAAAAATAAATTTGAAATAATAAAGATAGACCCTTTTTTTGGTAGATAGACACTCCCTTTTAAAGTTAATTTTCGATATTTTTTTAAGAATATTTAGAAAAATACGGGCGGTGACATGCCCATGGGCGGCATTGTAATTGTATACTCACTCATCAGATACGCGGTGAAGACGTAGAAGGTCGCGGTGCAGTGCGTCATCACAAAGCTGCCCAGCAAGTTGACGCCAGCCAGGCCGCTGATCCGGGCCACCATCACGCCGAGACATGCTGCCATAACACTGGAAAGAGCAGTTCTTATTTAACACGATCATGTTGATGATTCGGGTCTACTACTAAAATTATTATTGCAAGTTGCGGGAAAGTCCTAAAGGGTTACCGTGGCCCCTGGCAACGTAGAGGCAACTGAAGGAACACGGGTGGGTTTTAGTCAGTAAGAATCTGACACGCCATAAAATTTTAAAATAAGTACTATGTAGTTTTCAGCAGCTGTTGTTAAGTAAATATATAAATAAACGTTGTTCAATGACATTGTTAAGTAAATGAAATAGAAAAGAAACGTGAATCAGTTGTTAACAATTATTTTATTTATGATAGATAACCAACATAAATACTCGTATCACAAGTGCGTTCCCAAGATGAACAACTCAATATGTCAACATAATTATATATTTTTATCAGCCGTATTTGTCTCTTTCCTGTAGTGAAACGAGGACGTCTTCGTTTGAGAATGGGAGGATTAAATGGGTCAGTGACAGCTCGGCTCAAGTCAACTCAACCCGAAGAATAATAACAGATATTTCACAATTGTATTTTTGTTAAGCGTGATGACAATTTCAGACCAATCAGTCCTAGTTTCCTCTCAATTCCTTCGCGGTTAAACAGTGTTGCCAAACGAACAAACCAAATACACATTGCAATATGGCAGGTTTATAACAACTTCAAAATAGGTCTTTAAAAATGTATTAAGCCCTATGCCAAAATGACTTTTTCAAAAAACATTTAAAAAAGCAGGTTCCTTTTACCTGTAAGACGTAGGATACAACTCCACATAATAAGAGAACAGCACTCCCATACATAGATTCGTCATCGTCATCCCCACAAACAGGATCAAACTCGCCAGGTTGTTCTGGTTGAAGATCGCCCCTAAACTGGACAGGGCCGGTATTAGGAGGAACATTAGCATCAGCAGTTTCTTCCTGGAAGCTAGCTTTGATACCACCAGGGTGATCCCAGCGAAGACCAGACCATGGGTGATGCCTGATAGCAGGGTGTGGGACTGGATTGATGACGAGCAGGTTGCCTGGAAGAAAGAAATGTTCATCAAATTGTGATTGATCTAAATAAAGCAGAAAGAACAGGAAATACAAGCAATAAAAAAAGAACATTAAAAACTAACAGCGTATTAGATACAAAAACCGGTCAAATGCGTGTCGGATCACCCACAGTGAAGGGTCCCGTTTTTGGGATGAATTTATCTCAAGAACAAACTTAACATTGTAGTTGAAAAACATGTTCTCCCATACGTTCCAAATGTATTAAGTTTATATGCACAATATTGAAAGATTTACCATGTTTTTTTAATACTTCTTATTGGTTTTCCTGTAATCTATAACCTCCTTACTAATAAACGTTGTATATCGCCTGTATAGTTACACAACGCTTTGTCTTCTTCTTTCGAATATCAAATTACTGACGACTGAAAGAGAGAAATCGTTGTGTAACGATACAACGTTTATTAGTAAGGGGGTAAGAATAGAACTATTTTCTGCAGTTTTTTTTTCAAAATTCATTGCTTAGTTTTGGAGCTAAAGGGGAATGGTCATTTTTTTTAAATAATCCATGATCTCCTAATGTAATAATTATACCACCTTTGTTTTACGCATAAATACGTTAAAATATTGTTTTAATATTTTGTTATCTATTTTCTATAATTTAAAAACTACAAAAAAAAAAAAAATATTAGAGGACCCTCACAGGCCCCTTCATTTGCATTTTTTACACCGTACAGTTTACATTTTATTTTTTCTTTTCTAATTTGTCCCCCAAAAGTGGAATGGCATACGGAGTTCTACCTATAGTTTATACCTGTACCAATCACGAAAAAAACTTGAATGAATAAATATTAACACAAACAATAATAATATCTATTCTTTTATATTTTTAAATGTTTTTGTTTCTTTTTTGTTTTTTATAAAAATATTTAAAAATGTAATGTATAGATATAGAATGAATAAACAATATCTATTCTAATTGTTAAAAATATTTTAGTAACTTACAGTATCATTAGAGTGAGAAGCATTCACAGTGGACTTGAGGATGCTGCACAAACTCCTGGAGCCGTCGCCAGTGTGTGAGTTGGTTCCGGCTGTGAAGGCTTCTATGATGTACGGCATCCACATCACCAGGCTGTTGTTACTGAGCGAAACAAAGAACTTTAATGAATCATGAATGAATTAACTGACGAACAGGGTAAAACTTTGAGGAAAATGGAAAATTGTATGCTGATTCTTCGATCTAATTATGGTTTCTGATTTCCCCGTTTTTCTCTAATAACCTGAATGCCAATAATCCTTAGGATGGTCTGCCTAAATGTATTATGCCTATTGGTTTACCCTTGTTTGGTATAATATAACAAAGTTTCGTCGAAAATCACTTCAGCTAATTTTAGTTGCAATAAAGTCATTTCGTATAATTTGACCGAATAATTAATTGGTAGATTTTTATTTAGCATATTTATTTCTTTGAAATAATGTCATTTGACCGAATTTTCAAATGCACTAATTTCATTTAAACTAATGTTTCACTAGACTAATAATGATTTAGTGGAAAGATATATGAAAGCGGTTCATCTGTCGGAGTGCCCTAATTTTGATACTGCAACTAATTTCGATGTAGCGCTCGCCGGCCGCTGCCGCGGCACCGCTCGCTTCGCTCGCTCGGCTCGCGCGTAGTTGGTCACACTTCTATCCTAACCTAACCTATATGGTCGGAGTGCCCTAATAGTTATATTGAATAAAACACCAATTGAATATTCGATAAAATACATGTTATACCACCTGAACACTACATCAAATGAACATTATACCTTTTGATCAATAGCGCAAATGTTGTTATCGCAAATAAATATTCGATGAAATGAAAATTATGTTAATCGATATTATACAAATTGATTATTTTCTTAAACGTTGTTCGAATTAGTAACATTCGACGAAACGTTGTTATACCAAACAAGGGTATACCATGCCTATTCTATTATGAGTCTATGTCACTCGAAATAAAAGTTTTTTTTTTCTTACATTTTCCTTTGAAACATTTTCAAAACAAATCTGCTAATGTTGTCAAGTGACTAAGCACCAGTGGGCATACCACCTGTTTTGATTACTGTATGGAAATAAGAAATGTGGCTAACTACCGAACTTGAATATTATTAGGTAGGTAGTTTTAGGTGTAAAAAAGGCATTTGGAAAGTTTCCAAATACTTTTCTTTACACCTAAACGAAATATTCCGCTTTAAAATATTAATTATTGCATTTCATAATCAATACTCTAGCTCGTTAGTTAGCCAAATTTCTTATTTACATACTTTAATATTGCAAAATTAATCAAAACAGGGAAATATTTGACATCTGTTTGCGACGTTGCCTACTTTCAGATGTGGGAAAGAAATGGAGCTATACAGGTCTCCATCTCTTAAGGTTGTCTATCAACTTACATAGAATAAATGACGGTAGTCAGGTAGAACAGCTGCAAGGTCCTCCAGATAAGTGGTGCTTTGAACAGTGGCATGGTCTGCAGCCACAGAGACTTCAATAAGTGGTTGTCTTGCTTTTTAGAACTTCTGTCTTCATTTAATACTACTTTACGTACCTGGAAATTACAAGTAGAAAGTTTTGTGAGTTAACAATGACTGTCATGTTCAGCAAAATATTGAATATTATCTAGTTAATTGACGTGACTTTGCGGAAATCCTTTATAAAACACAATAGACGACGTATATTTAGTAACCTAATCCGCTTAACTATTCTTAAAGAGTCATATAGAACCCTGTAAGAAATCGACACGTGTTTCACCGTTCAAAAAGGCATCCTCGGGATGACGATTGACTTGTTGTGAACCCGGACACGTCGTGTTGCCATAACAACCGCCGAACGTAAAGTACTGTCACTTTGCGTTCGGCGTCTATTGTATTTTCGAATATTAACTGTCAGATTTTAATCACCATCGTTCATTTAGTAAACCCATCACATATCCATCATCCAAAATACATACCGGATACTCATTCTTCCCTCCATTCCTTGTCCAGATCTTGGCAAGATATTCCAAAGCTAGCTTCTCACGACCAACATTCACCAGGAACTTGGGGCTCTCATAGTAGAAATGCAACAGGAAGGCGCTGATACCCAGAGGGGCAGCCATTAGAATGGTTAGCAGTCTCCAAGGTGTGAAGATGAGGAGTCCCAGGTTATAGGCGAAGTTGAGCTGGAGTATGAAGTAGGCTGGCACTATGGAAATAAAAACGACAGTCAAGGCCTGAAAGCTCCGTTTTCATTGTTTATAAAAGGGAACTCAAGCGCGGGGGATACTTTGCACCCTCCAGCATATATGTATAATATTATATGCCCTCTATATAGGGCCGCGCGTCTAGGAGTCCTGATCAGATTAGTAAAAAAATATGTATCGCTTGAAATACTCGAGCGCGTCAGATAAAGGTATGGCGGGTTAATTACATCCAAAAAAAAGTGAGCATTTCAGTAGTCTGACGATTGAGCGTGACGTAAGAAAGTCACAAACTTGCAAAAAAAAAAAACGTCACCTCGAGTTTCTCGAGCGCGGTGAAATTGATCTAGGATAACGGGAAAAATATAATTTGCCAATTTCCACAAGCCGAAGTAACAAAAATCGTCATTAAAGTTTAAAGCGTACAGCTGCAGGGAAGCATGTATTCTATATATATATATCATGGATATGTGCAGTATGAAGATTCCACGGACGAAGATTAATAAAAAAAAACAACGGGTTGCACTCCGGGAGTGCCGGAAGAAGTGAAAACATAAACACTTTCATGAAGTATGTTTTGACTGCTTTTTTTACCCATCAATATGGGTAAAATTCCTTACCTCGCAACAACTAACATTTATTATTCTCTATTTTAATTAAATGAAATAGTTTTTTTATTGGCATGTTATTTTCCGTGTACTTGTTATGTTGAGTGATTGAAAAAAAAAACTTTTTTTATTTGGAACCGTCACCATCCAAATACAAATAATCGTCAGATTGAGCACTACTAGGACATCAAACTGACCCGTCTATAATCTGACGCGGTGGAATATTTCAAAATATGTTTTTTTTTGCATTTTCTAAAGGCTGCCACGTGCTTGCGCCAGTCTTTTGAATGGGAGCTTCTTTCAGGTTCACACAACATACCTCCGCCATTAAAGACACGTGGGGCAATACACTATCAATATCTGACGCGCTGGAGAAGTTATATGTGACAGTTTTTTTTTTTTTTACATTTTTGAAATCCTGTAGACTCTTTCCCCACCAGAGAAAGGATATACACCTTATAACCTTTTTTCTTTCTACCATCTAATCTTCAAAATACAATAGGTCCCCACGACGCTCGAGTAAATCCCCATTTAGAATCATGGCCTTCCCTAAAATTTTATGAGAATAACTAGCAGAGGGTTACTGATTTGCTCATCTTTGTTAGAAAAATTCGGTAAGTATATGAAAAAAAAAAACAAAACTTTCACAGGATCCCACGTTTTATGAACTAATTTCTGCTGGCAGCAGTCAAAATGCTTTAACTAGTGACCTGAAAAATAACTCACCAACATACGATAAAACGAAGAGCATCAAAGCGCTGGTCATGATCAACATGTAGACGCCCCTAACAGCGCTTGCGCATGACTCATTGAGAAGAGCGTAAGCACCTGATTGTACCGCGCTGCACCTGTTCGCACAAACAATAAAATTGTTATTGCTAATACGGTAGACGGCTGACTACATACTTATTGTTTTCAAATAAATATTTTATTAACATTGCCAATCACAACATGTTCGTTCCTCCATGGTGTTTTTCTAAGTAACTAAAACAATAACTTAGTAACTCCATCTAGGACGAGCAGCACGATTTTATTTTACAATTTATTTTTATAAAATGTTTATAATAATGTTTATAATTAACAAGCACAGATCTGAACCTTACATTTCAAGTTTTTTAGTTCATCACAGGACTATGGGCTATGGACTACACAGTGTATTGAAAGTAAAACATTAAAGTAACAAATATAAGAAATTATACATGTACAAAATAATGTAAACAAAGCATTTTATGTAACTGCAAATAAATAACACAATGTTAAGGTATACTCACAAGCTTGAACTGACAACTTTGAGGACTGCCAGCATGATCCAGTTGGCAGAGAAGGCGCTGATGATAGAGGATAGGAAGCTTCCCCATAATGCTATGAGCATAACCTTCCGCCTGCCTTGCGTGTCTGATATGTAGCCCCATGCCATTGACATTAGGATTGGTCCTGGAAATATTTTATCAACAATTAATTAAAGTTAGGTTTCTACAGACCTCAAGTCCCATGCGTCAGGCTTATGAAATGACTGTTAAGAAAACAAATGATCTCGATTAAAACTATAAAATGATCGCGATTAAAATTGGCTAACACACAAATTGGTAAACGATAAAACTATGTTTTGTTTTGCGTAATGTAAATTATTCTACTAACTATTTTAATAATCATTTTTTTCTAACTGAACAGACAGTTGAGCTGCAGGGGAGTTGGTTGCACTACTTCTTCTTCCCAGCTAAAGCACTAGGAAGTGGTGAAGGGCGGGCGTTTTGGGGGACTATCTTATGTAATTTTGACGTTCGAAATCATGATTCTCAGCATAATTTGAATAAATGACTAAATTTTTATTTTTGAAGAATAACATTAGATACGCAGATTCCCAAAGCTTTTGTAGCTTATAAAATTCACCGTCTACGGATTACGAAACTTCTCAATACCCAATACACAATAAAAGCCCCTTACCAATAAAAGGCATGGACAACATGACGCTCCTCTGCCAGTGCTCCAACTGGAAGTCGCAGGCGCTGCCGGTGACGATGACTGAGAAGCCGAAGATGTCGATGCCCATCCCCAGCAACCCTAGACTGAGAACAGCGAGGAGACCGCAGTTGTAGTTGCCATTACCTGGCAAAGACAAAGTTACTAAACTTAAGGCGAAGATAACCAACTTTTAATGATTTTATACTGAAGATCACGTCTAAATGAGTAGAAAAATGTATGTTAAATTAGAGCATTTTTTTAATAACTCAATATAGGAATATTTTAGATTATGTTTATATTACATAGCGAAATTAATTTGTAAACTTATGTCTAACACGGATAAAAAACTATGAATCACGCAAAATCTATCAAGCGTATTTTTCTGAAACCTTCACCATTTTAAAGATAATTTAATTATTGTTTACGTGTGTTATACCTTTTGTTTTAGGTATAATAAATTAATAATGCGTCTAATTTTGACAGCGCTCCTGGTGGTCCTATTACTGGCTGGACGTACGACGCATTGCGTGAGCTCAGTACAGAACACGCAAGCTATAACCACTCAAGGTCACTAGCAAATATCTTCGTTTTAAGATTCGTATTCGGAAGTGAAGGTGACTGATCATTTTAGTAATCGTTTCTAAGTTTAGCATAATTTGTGTGATTACTTGTTAATGATCGCGTTTCGTCACCGCCTTTACATCAGCCTATAAACATTCATGGCTATGGGCCTATGCACACAGAACATTACGGCTGCTTTTCCCTAAGGGTAAGGCAGTTGTGTACCTATACAATGTCGCCCATGCGCATGTGACCGCCCGTAATTTTCTGAATATTCATGAAAAAATATCGAAAATAAACTTCAAAAGGGGGGGTCTATCTATAACATTTTTCATGTTATTTAATTTTGAATTTTTTAAAGATTTGCTTTCTGTTTTTTGATACATCTCCGAAGTTTATGGGTCGATTTGGATTCTGTTTATTATTTCCAAAAGCTTATGAGTTATTTTAACAGGTTAATTAAAATTTTTACAAAAAATTATCGACTACGAAAGAAAAAACGGAATCGAAGTTATTTTTTCGGTAAAAAATTGTGTATTTATTTTAAAAAAACTAGTGAAAAATGTTATAGATAGACCCCCCCTTTTGAAGTTTATTTTCGATATTTTTTCATGAAAATTCAGAAAATTACGGGCGGTCACATGCGCATGGGCGACATTGTATATAGTACACCCACATTTCGCCAGTTATGTTTAGTCTCATGTAGTAGGGGCACACATTATTATCTATGAGACAGAAAACGCTACTGTTCTGTAATATAAAAAGAAAATATTATGGATATTTTATGCTCTACCTCAAGTTGTCAGCTGCGTTGCCTTTCTTTCACTACTTTGAAGACTTTCAAATAATCAAATAGTTATTTTTATTACCTGTTAAGTTGATAGCTTCTTCGTAATCATATGTTTTGTCTTCAGTAGCACCACCACAACAAGTAGAATCCTTCACATCAGTAGCACCATTGTATGAATGTTTCTCACTTTTTGCATCATCTCCTGCGACGTTTACAATGTATGTGCCACTGTGGACCATAGTGTGACCGTCACTATTTGCAATTGGTTTCTGTAAAAGATTAATCAGTTCTAGACCTCAGGATAAAAAGTGCACATATCCAGATGTAGAATTCTGAATTTTAAAACAAACACTTCCGTATTTCTTAACTACCCAACTACAGCGAGAACTTAAATGTTTGAAGATACGTTAATATATAATTGATTATATAAGTAAACATAAACAAGAACTACTTGGAGTTACTATAACACTGAAATGCGTTAGTGAACAGACAGCGACTGCGTAGAGTAAGCTTAAAAAAATATAATTGGATTGAGAGCCAGTTGATTTATACAGCATCGGTTCCGTTTTATAAATTAATGATCCGTGTGTATTTCACATTTGAGTAAACTAGCTTACACCTTACTATTTACTGAATTGGCGAACTATAAATGTACCTAACAAAAAAAAACATAGTCTACACTACATGATGTCTTGAAAACCATAAAAAATAAAATAATACTTATATCTAATTCTGTATAAATATCACAAAAAAAAAACGCCAGTGTTTATTAGTAATTGAGAAACTTTGAAAATTTTACCTTTGAGTCCGGGGAAATACACTGTTGTCTTTTAAACGGAACCCTAAAACTCAATTATCTTTTAATACCTACTGTGGAAACCAATTTAATGCATAGTAATTAAAGTATTTAAGAGTGATTAAGTTAAGGTAATCCAAATCTTAAAATAACTGTGTTAATTAACTATGTAGGTAATCATTTGCGCGTTTAGGTCGGACATTATCCCACAAGAACGTACTACCGCAATAAAAGTATCCTATATGTTAATCCAGGTTATAAACTATCTGTATGTCAAATTTCATCCAAATCCGTTCAGCCGTTTTTGCGTGATTGAGTAACAAACATCCGAACATACAAACTTTCAAATTCATAAGGATAATTTCCTAATCTTGATCCTATTTGTATTTCGGCCTAAAGTGAAAATTTTGTGTCGTTACAATGAAAATAAGGATGTTCATATCATCGTTACAGAACCAAAATAAGTAAAAAATAAAATAAAATATTTTATTTCACATTAACCTACTTAGGCACTTATGAAACGCTTTCTATGGAGAAGAGTCGGCAACAAACTCCACGGTTAGGTACTCTTTTCAAAATAATTGGCTTTTACAATGTTATCAAATAACAGTGATAATAGGTACTTATAGGAGGACAGTGCAGGTCTTTCAAAAAGTACCACGTACTTAACAAAATAGAGCATGGACAACAAATCTACAGTCCACTAAGCCTACAGCGTTCTCACATTCACAAAATAGAAAACAATCAATATAAGAAAAATTTATAAATAAAAACCTATTTTAATCAAATGTGAAAGATAAAGAAAGAGTTATCAACTTTCTATTACCAACTCATCCTCATTCAATCTTCCTAGCCTTTTTTCCCAACTATTTTGGGGTCGGCTTCCAGTCTAACCGGATGCAGCTGAATACCAGTATTTTACATGGAGCGACTGCCTATCTGACCTCCACAATCCAGTAACTGGGTAATACGATAATCCTTGGTAAGACTGGTGTCAGACTTTCGGGCTTCTGACGACTCGTAACGACTGTCAAAGACAGCCGGGACCAACGGCTCATCCTCATTCTCCTGCCCTTATCCCAATATATTTCAGGTCGGCACAACATATTGTATTGTTTTATTTTTCTATACTACTCTAATAGGCGTCATATCGGTAGTCACTTCCTTTCCAGCTATTTATCATCTTTCACACAGTCCATCCATTGTTTCTTTTATCTTCCCCTACTATAGCATATATCAACTAGTACGGGTAGTATTATAATGTCAACAGTCATAGTTTGGTAATAATTGCGAACAAATAAAAAAAAATAAAAAAAAACAAATAAATAATTAAATATATATATTTCATTTATATTAGGTACCAACTAATAAACGAAATAAAAATGAAATTACAAAAAAAAAACATACCACCCAGTCTCCCCATTTCAAACCCCACAACAACTGATTTGACATTCGATTCGTGTAACAATCAAAATTAAAATATTTTATTTCACATCTACACGGGCACTTATGAAGCGTCATAATAATATCAATAATATTAACATTGTAAGTAATAACTTTAGTATTTGTTGAAACCACAACAAGTCGTTTGTATTGTGTTCAGTCAAATAACTTGGTGAGAACCAGCGGTTATTTGATTGAACTTGATCAATTCAATGGCAATGTTTGGAGTAACTTGTTAATAGTAGATTGTTATACAAGGGTCGAAAGAAATCAATTCCCATACGAGGTATTTAGACGCCCGAGCGCAGCGAGGGCGGCTATAGTCCGAGTAGGAATTGATGTCTTTCACCCGTGTTAAACACTCTACTTTTCATTTCGAATATAAGGAAAGTAAAAAGTAGTGTTTTTAAATATGTATTGATTTAAATAACATGAGTATTTAAAATGAACTGAGAAGTTGAACAATTTGTGATTTTTTTAAATATGGAATGCACCGCGTCACCGCTGCGGGCCGCCCCGCGTATTAGGTTTTCAGCCAGTGTGAATTAAAAAAAATTACCTCACAAGACCGGAGCCCAGTGTCTCCACTTTTAGGGATTTCTCCCTTTTTTTGGGAAAAAATGGCCAATAATAAGCATGGTTTAGGGATATTTTATTTTGGCAGAGATTTAGGGAATTTTAAGGAAAAATTGAACTTGAGTTGGTAGCCGTCTTGTTTATACTAGGCAGCACCCGATGTACTACTTTACTCTATGGCACCACCGATTGAATAAAGGGGATTCCCTGAAACTTGTAATAATTGTAATACCTACGTCTAATTTTAGTTTACCATGTTATTGTTAATAGTACTATTTCTATGGCTAATGACGACATCGGAAATAAGTCGCATTATACCTAGAGTTGGTTTGTTTCGTCTCTCTCGGTTTATATTGAATGTTTTCATTTTTATATCATAAATACATAATTTATGATATAAATATCATAAATACCTAATTTATGATATAAAAATGAAAAATTTCCTAAACCAAGGAATTTTTATATTTTTCAGGCAATTTTAGGGATAATTCATTAAGAAACTGGGGAAAAACCAAAAACGTAAGTGGAAACACTGCCGCAGCTTTTTTGTTTTTATTCTATACGATATTTTTCATGTAAGAAGTTTCGTAGCAGACTACCTAACCAAAAGTTCTATTTTTAAAATTCATTCCCGCCCTAGGGCGGGAAGCAATTACTATGAGTTTTTCCCGCCCTAGAGAGGGAAGCAGCGTTTTCCACCCGCTACTCAGATCAAACAAACACTACTTTCCGAGCATGAGAGATGAAAAATAATAAGTCGTAATCATGTAGGTACACTAATATTATAAAGAGAAAAGATTTTTATTTTTGTTTGTAAGGAATAACCTCAAAAACTACTGGAGCGATTTAAAAAATTCGCGCATCTGAGTAACATAATTATAAAGGCTAAAATGTATAAAGATATTATTATATCATGCGGGAGAAGCCGCTGGCGGAACTAGTTCAATATAAAACATTAATATAAACCGAGTACGGATTTATAAATATATTTTTTAATTTTAATTTTACTTTATTATGTTATGGAATACTACTACTCGTACTAAGCCTACGTTATCTTCAATTCATAATAGGGCTGTATTCAACGTTTTTTTTTTTTAACGAAACAGTAAAAATGCATTTCTCTCCATGCTCTCTTTTAAGATAAGTATAAATATGGAACCTGTACTTCTGTCCGACTCGGACTTGGCTGGTTTTTAATTCTCATTTTATTTAACTAGGTAAATAATAGACAAGTGGACTAGATATTAAACCAATACATACCACAAAAATAATTTTCCTTTACTCCGATTTCTTGACTTAAAAATACATTTATAGATCCACAAAATATATTTTGTGGTTGTTTTTCCCGCCTAAAATAAGTCACACTGCAATTTAGTTTAATATTAATAAACAATATTTTGCGTTTCACTATATATCACTATAGGTATAACTTTAACTAACAATTAAATACAATCGAATCGATACACTATTTTGAACATGTAAAACACAAACTTTTAAAATTAAATTATTTAATTCGGCAGCAAACGGGTCTGTTGCCTTCTTAACAATATTGGGTATGAATCAAACTGTCTTCATGTGCCGTCTCAGTATTTATATAACGGATGATATAATTTATACAAGTTTTATTATTTAAGGATGAGTTTTCATGCTAAATAAAATTTTTCTATGATCTTTTTTTGTTTTTTTTTTTCTGACATTCAACAAAGGACTTTTATGATCAGTACGCGGAGAATTTCTAGTTAAAAATAATTATTATATTATTTTTTATTTATTATGTTTTTTTTTATTATGTATTTGTGTAAAATAGTTTCTTTCACAGTCCGGAGGATTTTGAGGAAATTCCTAATCCGATGATTAAGTTTGAAAAATTCGACCGCTCGACAACGTGAATAACGCAATGAATGTTGTTGAATTGTCAAAATTCAACAACACGTTACGCTATTGCCCCGGAGAAATGGAATGCAACACTTTTGCGCCATACAAATGTCATTAGCAAGTAGCCTCCCTCTTCGCACTACGATACATGTGATAATTTTACGATAATTATTCCTCCTACCTCAAATAAAAGTAATCTACAGTAGAAAAGAAAAAAAGTCTGCCATTTTTTTGTATTTAAAATTTTTGACCGAATGTCCAAGACCTGTGCTTATGATTTGTATTATAATAATGTATTGACATCTTATAATAAAAAATAATTGAAAAAAATATATCCACGGCATAACATGAGATAATAATGTAACATAATTTTAGCCAGTGTATACTAAGCCTTACCTCCTACTAGACAACAAAAACTAAGGAAAACCATATACCTATTTTTTGAAAGAACAGGAAAATAAAATAGATAATATATATTTACTGGAAATTGTGAGGAAAATTGTTGATAACATTAAAACTCGAGACGGGAAATATGGAATAACATTATAAAGACACTGACGTACTGATTAATTTAATGTACTTAATGTAATTATGGCATACCTAGTTATGACATTGTTTCGATGTAATTAGTTTTATTCCCTGATACATTAATATCTACAGATATTAAAACTAATTGTTTTATTATAAGTATGAATGAACTATGCAGACTATTGTTCAACTGTAATACCTAAAAACAATTTAACTATATCATCATTGAATTTCATTTTATATTAATTCACTAATTTTACAATAATGCTGCATGCTTAATAGAAGGTAGATTGTACAAGGATCACCCATATTTTAACTGACACATCTTATTTACTGTACCTACAATCAATTTACTTCTATAATTTTGTTTTTTTGACGTTTTTTAATTTTTTTTCTAAATTCATCAGAATATAGAAACAATATTAAATAACTTATGCGGAGGTTGACAAGGTTATTAAGCAAATGACCAGAAGAAAGTCACCGGGCCACGATGGTCTCAGCATCAAGGATCTGCACCTGCCTAGGGTTCTATCCATGTTGTTTATTTTCTGTCTTCGTCATGACTACATACCAGACGATCTCATGAACACCATAGTAGTACCTATAATTAAAAATAAGACTCGCATCGGAAAAGGGAAATTATAGACCTATTTCTCTGGCCTCGGCCCTGGGTAAAGTGCTGGATGATGTGCGTAACAGATATTTAAGCCAACACGACTCTCTTCATGACGCTCAGTTCGGATTCCGACCTGGGCTGTCCACAGCATCTGCAGTACTGTGTCTTAAGCATACTGTCCGGTACTATACTAACAGAAGAACACCAGTATACGCCTGCTTCCTGGACCTGTCAAAAGCATTTGACATGGTATCATACAATGTTTTGTGGAGGAAGATGAGGCTTAACACAACGCTGTCTGTATAAGTCATCAATTTATTTAGAAATTGGTTTGATAACCAAAGCCATTTTGTTTGGTGGATAGGAAATGCAATACTCTATTTAATTTATAAATGTAAATGGACTGATTGAGGAGCTCAGCAGTGCCGGTGTCGGTTGTTCAGTGGATGGTGTTTTCGTAAAAACGAATAATGTTAGCTATGCTGATGACATGGTGCTGCTGGGCCCCTCAATCAGTTCACTATTACCATATGTGACCAATGTGTGTATGCAATGGCCCATGAATTCAAGTACAATGTTCAGAAGAGCGAGCTGCTAGTTTTTGAGGCTGGGACTAAAACCTACCCTGTTCCTCCGATCACACTAAATGGAACCGTCCTACAGCTAGTGTCCAAATTTAAGTACTAGGGTCACTGGGTCAATGAGAAACTAAATTATGTTATGGACATGGATAGGGAGGACATTGTCGGTAAGGGGTAATATGGTTTCTCGCAGGTTTATGGGATGCTCAAGTGACGTTAAAGTCACACTATTCAAAAGCTATTGCCAGACGCTATACACGTGCAACCTGTGGGGCAATTATACAAAAAAAGCCTAAATTGCTCTGCGCGTCCAGTATAACAACGCGTTCAGGGGTTTGTTGGGGCTCCCATGGCGGTGCACTGCCTCCAGCATGTTCGCCGACCACTGCACGGACGACATCCAGGCGGTGCTTCTGGCCTCCCTGTAGAAATTACTTGAACTAGAGTTAATAATAATCCAAGGCTTAACTAACATCTACGAGTAAAGGTTATTGGTCTCTTGACCTTGCCATTTTTACAAATCCAGTTTATAATAAATCAAGAGTTCAAAACAACGCAGAAAAATTAATAATATATTAGGTATGTAAATATTATCCAAAAAAATTACCTGCTTTAATAGGTCCCAAATCCAGTCATTTCGATCATTGTTAATGTATACTTAATATTATAAAGAGGTTTAATTTGTGAGTTTGTTTGTAGAATTACTGATCTGATTCCGAAAACTCTTTCACTAAAGGGAAGTTACATTAATTTACATTCACGTATATATTTTATGTTAAAACAAAAAAAAAACACGACGAAGTCGCGGGCTGAAGCTAGTTATTAATACCTACTTCTAATAACCTTACTCGTCGTTGCTCAACTTTAACTTTGAACTTGCACTTGGACTTCAATATTAGAACCAGTTATACACCTTTTACAAAATTCGGTCACCATTTTCCACTAATTTTAAGTAATTTAAAATTTATAAGTACCATACACTAGGTACAATACAAAGCACTAGAAAAATGTCTAGAAGAAAGTACGTCTGCGTGCAACTAGGCTGTCACGCGAAACTTGTCTGAGATGAGTACCTTAGGCCCCTGTCTCACCGCCCGCGATTAACGAGAATCGAGTAGAGCTTATAGCAACTAAAAACGAGTTGGCGAGCAACGAGCAGCGAGTGCGCGACGGCGACGAGCGATTAATCGCTGGTATGCGTATGTAGGTACCAAGCTTGGGTCTCCCAGACTCTCAGCGAGTACTGTGTGAACAGTCAGCGATCAACTATTAAACATAATTATGTACATTAAACGGGTAGGATTATTATTTATGTATTTAATACTTCAAGCACAGAAATGTACAGAGGCGGACTTAATGGAATAGGCATTTTCTACCAGTCAATCTTAGGGTGATGCAGAGACAAACAGTGGTAGGTGCAATTACGAAAAATTGAGGATACTTTTATTTTATTTAAGTTAATATAAAGATACACGTGTATATACCTATTACAAACGATAAATATAATATACAGGGTGTCAGGAACATCAACGCGAATCCTGTTAATGGATTCAGTACATGATTCTGAACACCCCTGAGTTGAAATTTTTCGTCGGTTATTTTAAAAAAAATCTGCTGTTCCATACATTTTGACCACGTAGGTATTGCACATTTCTATGAAACAGCAGATTTTTTAAAAATAACCGACAAAAAATTTCGACCCAGGGGGGTTCAGAATCATGTACTGAATTCATGGTAACAGGCTTCGCGTCGATGTCCCTGAATAAGTCCCGCATATAAGTACAAATAAATATACATAAATACACGAATATACTAAAACAAATAAGACAAACAATGGGAAAACATTAACGTTGTGATGATATTGCCATCTTCTTACGAATGTGCTCGCGAACTTTAACTTTAAAGGATAATCTGTTGTTTGCCAGACTTACTTTTCTGACTTACAATCATTTGTACATTTCTTGAGCAAGAAAATCATTGTTAGCAAGTCGCTTCCTCGACTGCGGTGGGACTGGTGCCTAAGGCTGCCTGTCCACTGGAGCGGAGAGGAGAAAAGAGGAGCGGAGATGTGCCAATATTAACCAATTGAATCTTGACTCCGCCCCTGAGTTTAGATTTGATTGGTTAATAATGGCACATCTCCGCTCCTCTCCTATCCTCTCCGCTCCAGTGGACAGGCAGCCTTAGACTTAGGGTTAGGTCATAAAAATAGACATAAAGAGACCTGGATAACTGGAATATTTAGCCTGTTCTGTCGTATATTATATGACTTAGTTAAAAAGGTACGTATTCGACCCAGCTTTTCAGATTCAGAAACATAATCAATATTGTAGAAGAGCGTCAAGTAAACTAGGGATATCGTTCGGAACTATGGAGTTTATTCGTACCTAAATTATACATTTGCTTATACAGGATAACATTAATTAAGATTAGGTAAGGCCAGGATTCGGCGTGTTGGATTTCGATATCGTATGAAAATTAATCAAAATATTCAAAACACACTCGCTCGCATGCGATCAGTGCAGACGTGTTTTTCGTTCTTTTACCCATAGTATGGAGCATTAATAATATAATAACATGCAATATTGATCCATCATGTGTATTAACAATAAAGTGTTCTACGTACTAAAGTGGAGTGAACTATAAATTGTGATCGCGTCGTTCGTCAACGCGGAGGTGGCTCTTCCTCACCTCGAGGGAAAGAGACAGGCTGCGAAAAAGAAATAATTCGTCTTTGTTGCACTACAGTGCGCACTATTTACACCCTCCGATTTGAAGTGTGGATAGCAAAACAAAAATGCCCAACAATAATTGCGGCGCGTGTTGTTCAATAATAACAAACTTTTACATGGAATGTTCGAATGCAAAATGCAAAAAGAAATACCACTTGGCTTGTCTTAAAATAAGTACGATTGCGTTTGAGACATTTACTCAAGCGTACAAGGAAAAATGGGTATGTCCGGAATGTGTATGCTCAACTCCTAAAGGAGGGAACAATGAAACTCCAGTTAGGGGGAATAATGTACCCAAGACCACCATCACCTCTCCCACGAATTACGTTTGTACTCAGAGGGGAAGTAAGGCTTGTTTTATGGATACCGATGCTGTTCTGCTGGAAGAACTGAGAGAATTTCGAGTCGATATGATGGCTCGTATGGATAGCCAAGCAAATACAATAGCACTGTTGTTGGATCAATTTTCTCAAACGAAAGCAGACTTAGATACCATGGTTAAAATAATGAGGGTACTCGAAGAAAAGGTTGATGCTAAACTGATACAGGATGGACGGATCCAATATATTACAGATGAGATAGTCAGGAATTCATCCACTTTTGCTGAAGTCGTCTGTCAAGAAAACCAATCTAGCGAGGACATGTCTAAGAAGTCACCAACATTACAACAGATACGACGCACCAACACCAAATCGCGAAAGGTAAACAAAGGTGGGGCCACAAAATCTGTTGAGCTGCCGGAAAGGACAACGGCTATTACCGATCTAGAAGCAAGTAAAGTTGAGGTGGAAAAAGACCAATCTGGCTGGACGACTGTACAGTATAAAAAAGTCAGCCGGCAGCCAAAGGATGTCAGAGTGGGAACCAATACCGACTTGAAAGTTTTACAAGCCACGGAACGGAAAAAACACTTGCATGTGTGGCGACTACACCCAGAAACGACTGTCGAAGCAATGACTAATCACGTGGAAAGTATATGCGCACCGGATATACCTGTAAAAGTAGATAAAATAAAACATAAAACCGAGCGAGATTACTCGTCGTTTTGTATCGGAGTGCCAGAACAGTGGTTTGATAAATTGAACCAAACTAAAATATGGCCCATAAACGCTGAATTCAACGAGTGGATTTGGTTTCGGAAGCATACCAAAAATACATCAATTTAGAACTATTGAAATTTTTTACCAAAACGTTAGAGGTCTCCGAACTAAGTTGGACAATTTCAGAAATAACATAGATTCATTTAATTCGGACTTGTTTGCAATTACTGAATCGGGTTGCAATGATACCATTCAAGATTCTGAAATTGTCCCACCGGGATACAATATACTTCGAAGCGACCGAGCGGATGGACGAAAGCAGGGTGGCGCGTTTCTTGTGGCCACACACCGGTTCGAGCTACGGCGAGTACTTGTGCCCGACGTATCTATAGACACCTGCGTGTTTGAAATGGTTTGTGCGACGGTACATTTAAATAGTAGATTTTTATTTCTGTGTTCTGTTATTTATATTCCCCCGGGTAGTTCAGAAAATGATTACATGATTCTGTTTGCAATAATAGAAAAACTGTGTACTAGATATAAAGAAATAATAGTGTTAGGTGATTTTAATTTACATTCGTGTCCTACTAATGTGATTAATTATTATGAATGTTTCTTGTCCTTTTGCGAATTCACTCAAAGTAATAGAGTACCCAATTGTTTGGGTCGTCAGTTAGATCTGGTGCTGAGCTCAGGGTTTCGAGGGAAGGTATCGGTGGTGGCGGCCGATGAGCCACTCGTGGCCGTCGACGTGCATCACCCGCCGCTCGAAGTGAGCGTGAGCCTAGAGCCCGCATGCGCCCTCCACCCCGCCGACATTGTCCCCGCTACCTCGTCGGCATCGGCCGTACCCGCCACCGATACAGACTCGCGCGCTGGTGCAAGCGCACTCAGACCGCAGTGGAACTTTTATAAGGCAAACTTTTCATTGCTTTATTCTTTGTTCATTTCGACGGAATGGAATAATATGTACGAGATGCACGACTTGGACGATATATTAAACTTCTTCTACATTAAAATTAATAGCATTTTAGATGAATGTGTTCCCAAGAAAAATCGTAGTGGGAACTCACGGTACACTTATCCAAATTGGTACACGACCGAAATAATACAAGATCTAAAAACCAAAGCTAGACTTCACAAGACGTTCAAGGAAACAAAGGATTTAATGGTTTACAGTGAGTATTCTGAGTACCGAGCACTTATTAAAAAAAATATTCATGCAGCACACAAACAGCATCAAACTAAAATACAATGTCAGTTTGCGAAAGATCCAAAGTCATTCTGGCAATATATACGATCTAAGACCAGCACAGCTAACAGACAAACTATTGTTAAGGATGGTCAACACCTAACGGATCTTGAATGTACCAAGCAATTTGCGATGTTTTTCGAATCGGTATACGGTAGTGAGCCACCACGGCTGGATCCACAAGCGGCCGCGGCGACCGCGGCGGGGGCAATGAGTGGGTCGCACGTGCAACTAAACTTGCTGAGTCTTAACCTAAAACCAAAGCGTTCAGCAGGCCCAGATGGTATACCAGCCTTCCTGTTTAGAGATTGTAGTAGGGTGTTAGCGGAACCTCTGCACTATATATTTAATACATGTCTCAAATCAGCGACGTTTCCAACTCGATGGAAGATAACGCGTGTCATTCCAGTCCCCAAAGGTAAGGCGGGGTCGGACATCAGTGGCTATAGACCAGTGGCCGTGTTGTCAACGCCGGCCAAGGTTTTTGAGTCCGCCATCCAGCGCAGCATGCAGGAGCAGGTCCGCGCGGAGCTATCAGAGGCGCAGCACGGGTTCCGGCCGGGGCGCAGCACTGCCACCAATCTCCTTAACTTCATGTCACAGGTGGTGCCAGCGGTGGACGCTGGTGTGCAGGTGGACGCTGCTTATTTTGACTTCAAAAAAGCGTTCGACACAGTGGATAATGACATATTGTTATGTAAATTAGCAGAAATCGGTTGCACGCCACATCTATTGCAGTTCTTAGCCAGCTATATGCAGGGCAGACAGCAGTATGTTGACTGCAACGGCTGCGAATCCGAGCCGTATTATACCTGGTCCGGAGTGAGTCAAGGCAGCAACATGGGGCCTCTGGAATTTATAATAATGATAAACGATTTACCAGAAGTCGTCAAAAATGGATCTTGTTTGTTATTCGCAGATGACCTCAAGTTGCTGTTGGAGGTCAGGACGGAGTCTGATTGCAGACGTTTGCAGGAGGATATCGATAGGATAGTGGAATGGAGTCATGAGAACAGGCTCTACTTCAACGTATCCAAATGCTCGGTGATGAGTTTCACCCGCGCACGTGCTCCTCTACTCTACGAGTACGTAGTGGATGCAGTACCGATGCAACGAGTCACGCAGGTACGGGATTTAGGGGTTGTTCTCACTCCTGAACTGTCGTTTCGCGAGCATATAACTAGAATCTGCAAAAAGGCATTTAGAAACTTGGGTTTTGTTCTGAGGCAGACGCGAGACTTTACCAGCATCACAGCTATCAGAGTCCTGTATGACGCATTAGTCAGGAGTCATCTGGAACATAGTGCTGTCATATGGGCTCCACATGAGGCTAAGTACTCGGTGATGTTAGAGCGAGTCCAGAACAAGTTCACGCGCCACCTGTACAAGAAACTTTATGGGGTATACCCATTTTACCCTTTGATGTACCCCACTCTATTCGTTCTGGGTATGGTGGGGTACAATCAACTCGGGGTGCGACGGGAATTTGCACTGGTGTCGTACATAGTGAAACTGCTCCGAGGCATAGAGCACAACCCGGGAGTGCTGCAGCGGTTGCACTTGTACGTACCGGACCGTTACGTGTGGAGGCGACGGCCCCCGCCACTGCTGGTCGTACCATCAGCCAGGACCAACTTGCTGGCCAAAACCCCTCTGACTCGGGCAATTCGCACAATCAATTGTATTCAAGTCAAAATTGATATATTTACATGTCACTGGGGTGAATTCGCAAAAGTACTTTTGTTTACATTATGTTATAACAATGATTAATTAGCTTTAGGATCTTAAGATTTTGCTGTGTGACTTGGCTATCGCATTAGGCTAAGACCTGTAATGGTAGTTTTAAGGCATTTAAATAAATAAATAAAATAAAGATTTTCTACACTCATTTATGATTGTATTATTTTTCTACATTCATTATTTCATTTATTATAATATTGTTTACCTTTTATTATGAATTAGCTAATCCGGCAGACGTTGTCCTGTCCAGATTGTAATCTTGTTGTGAATCAGTCCCGTTTTTTTTCCTGGACCATAAACAAAACAAAAAAATATGTGGGGCAGTCTTTGGTTACTGCCGATAGAATTGAAAACTAAGTAACGCCATCTAACGAAAATGTCAGGAATTTATGTAGCTTGCTGCCAGTACAAGCCGTCTTACGAATTTTCGATCAGGTCACGTGTCCTACCTATCCCAAAAAAAGTGCACAACGCCGCTAAAAAAGTTTTCACTTAAAAAAAATAATTACTTATAATATCCATTGTTTCAATCTTGATTTCATACAAAAATCCTATAGAAAAAAGAAAGTTCAGGTTTTGAGGATGGAATAAAGTATCTATCATTATTTAAGGGTCTATACTACCTCAAATTGCTTAGCATGAAATAAATATAAATTAAAGTTGAAGATTAATGTATGTTTGACGAAAAGACGATTCCATAAAGTTTTCTCTATAGAAAAAAATACAAAGTTGTCTCCAAACCAAACAATAAACCGCAGGTATTCAAAAAATATTTCAAATAAGACCATGAGACTTTGCATAATAACTGAACTAACTATAAAGCAGCGACTATGTTTTTTTTTTAATTAGTAAAAAGCAATTACCTACTTAAACTATTGGCGCCTTCGAGCCGCCACCACCCTACTCCGTCTTGCTCTCACTCAATCCACAAGCAGGTTGGTGAGAAGACGAGATGAAGAATTTGAGCTGAGGTAGTATGGGCTCTTAAATAATAGGTATAAGTAAGCTGAGTCTTGATTTTTCCTCATAAGATTTTGCACTAGAGTTGTTAATTGATTCACCGAACGTAATCAATCATATTTTATAATTCAAATACATCAAAAATACATACATTAAATCACGCCTGTGTTCCCCGAAGCACGCCCGAAGTGAGGCAGACGTGTACCTACGGTACACCCACATTTCGCCAGTTATGTTCAAGTCCCATGTAATAGGGGGCAACCCTATTGCCATCAACTGGGCACAAATCCAGACTCTGAGCTGCTGCTGAAGAATTCCAGATGGAAAAACCCGAATGATACTTTGCCCGAACCGGGAATCGAACCTGGAATGCGATCTTCGCATGCTGTACCGCTTGTGACCACTACACCAACGAGGCAGTCAGTCAGTATTCAAATACATTTAAACTAATTGTAAGTTAAGTTAAAAGAAACTTCTTTTAACTACGGCTACGGCTTAACGATTCCGAGGCAAAAACGGGAGTAAGTAAACTTACTTACTCCCGTTTTTGCCTCGGAATCGTTAAGCCGTAGGTCCTAACTGCTACTTGTAGATCTTTGACAGGTTTAGTCAGAAGCCCAAAAGACTGAACCAGTCTTACCAAGGGTTATCGTGTTACACAGTATCTGGGTTGTGGAGGATAGATAGGCAGTCGCTCCATGTAAAACACTGGTATTCAGCTGCATCCGGTTAGACTGGAAGCTGACCCCAACATCGTTGGTGTAGAATCCGTTCTATTCCGTAGGTAGTAGGGCTGATTATTACACGTTATTAGGATTTACTCACAGGCTCATTACCACACCAAGTCCTTGTTCAGGCCTCGTTTCACATTCCCTTTCCCGCCAGTTTGGGGTGACTGACAGTTCACGTTAGTGACAGCTATCTGACAACTTGTGCGCATGAGACAGTGTTTACGTATCTATTAAATACATAAATACACTACAGTAAGTAGAACGGCTAGGCAGATTTTTGGAAGCAAATTATATAATAATTAATAACAGATAATGAAAATAATTATCCATACCAAGTTTCGAAAGATCTAGTCGTAAGAAAAAGTTGATTTTCTGACCGGTGAGGGAGTTTAAAATCAAAATCCAGAGGTTTGTTGTGGATATAATTATTTAATTGATATAAAAATATAACAGTATGACTACGGCGCCTCACGTCGTCGGCCGCTCGGGGCGCGTGCTCTTCGGCAGTATTATACACAGCAACCCGCTCGCTGGAACAGACAGATATACAGTTAAAAAATTGCCAAAAAAAATTAAAGAGGGAGAGAAAAGTTAGTTCTCTCAATAAAGTTGCAGCGCGTCAAAGACCAGCAATGCACTATGAATTACAAAATTACAGAAAAAGAAAGATAAACATCTTCCTTATTTTACTCAAAAGACGTGCACTGCTGAACAAAGGCTACGAAGAGGGGGTAATAATCTATAATAATATTTTATAGCGGTAAAGTTAGTGAGGTTGTAGGGGGTAATCTCTGGATCTACAGAACCGATTTTGATAATTCTTTTACCTATAAAATGTCACGTTATTTTTGAGTATCCACAGGCTATACATTTATGTTTACCGCCCAACGAAGTGCGCAGGGGTCAGCTAGTTAAAGATAAAGAAGAAGAAGATACAATAGAATGTTTGGGAGATACACTTTCCGTATAAGGTTTATCTTCGGACCCAAGTTTTAACCATGAACCCATTTTTGTTTTATTCCGACTACGGTAAAGCTTGTTACAAAACTGAAAAATTTGTACCGGACTCAGTTGCCAGTTCTATTACAACTGTATTTCAATCACATTTAAGTTCTTATTACAAAACTGGCTAGGAGGTTAAACCATGTAAAAAAAAAAAACATGTTTTGTAATCAGACCGGTTTAACAAGAAGCACAGTGATGCCAATTTTTTTTTCATCGGTGTACCAAGCAGCATGCCTGAGAGATATTTCTCGACAGCATGTGAAATCAAGTCAGAGGCCCATGGGTGACTTTAAAACTCTGACACCAGGTTAGTCACTAATCACACGAAAAGATCAAGAAGATCAAGCCGGGGTTGCGGGAAAGTCCGAAAGGTATACCCTGGCCCCTGGCAACGTACAGGCAACTGAAGGAACACGGGTGGGTTTTAGTCAATAAGAGTCTGACACGCCCTACCGCTTCACGCAGACGCACGGGACAAGCTATGATTAAAAAAAAAGGCGAATATCTAAAACTTAAACACTTACTTATTAGCAACGTTCCGAACATGTAGATAGGCACCACGCAGTACTCGTCCACTAGGGCACCAAATATCACGTTGCCCACGATGGCACCTATCCTGCCACACATTACTGTCACCGCCATAGCCGTAGCGCTGGAAAAAAAACCATTTTGTTTATAAATTCTATAGAAGATACAGACGTATCTAATAAATAATTTATTAATTAATATTTAATAATATATTAATGACAAGGTAGATTTTTTTAAATTTCTGGCTGTAAGACTGGTTTTTTTTTGTGCAGACTGGATTCTATGAATCCCACAAACTTTTTTAACAATACCAAAACGAAGTAAGTTTCGGTTTAAAGACATTTCTCAAAGAACAAATTACAGTTCACTTAAAAGGAAACTTAACTAAATTAGCAATAGGTTGTAGTTTATATAACGACGTTCAAGCCATCCAAGAAACTAAACACCATAGTTGCATTTATAAATATAGCAAGTATGTACTTGAGTCTAAATAGAATATAAAACAGTTCAAGCTAAGCTTGTGTCTAATATAAAAAAACTAAACTTATGTGGCTAATATATAATTCCTTAGGCCTTTTTTAATTGTTGGTATGTTTGGCCAAAATAATAAGAAACTTTTGAAAATACGATGTAAATTATGGCGATATATTAAATAAGGCGCGTCAACGACAAACTTTATAGAGGCCAGCGACATCGATTGTCAAGTCAGAAGTTTATACGCGTGTAGAAGCATGAGGGTGAGAGTGTAAAGTTCCTCAGGGAGGATCCTCTAACCAGACGGGTGTCTGGTGGACCCGACGATGGATGTCGGGAAGAACTTTGGTTTTTTTTTTTTGCATGACGTCAGTGTGATGCGTAGTTCGCTTGTGGCGTTGCAGATGTCACCATAAAGTCCAAAAATACACACCCACCCCACCAGACAAAAAATAAACACACTACTAACAAATCTGACATTGCATGTCATCACTATGATGTACAGTTCTATAATTGATTATGGCGTGACCATTGACGTAAAACTCGCACATGCGCTTGTAAGTTATTAGCAACGCCAATTAATCAAATAATGGGATTACCTGATGGATTCATAACCCCCCATGTATTGCGGTCGTTCATATCTATTTATATAGAATTAAATGACGATGTCGCACAATTCAATGAAGACTTCTAAATAACCCGTGACTTCAGCCACGTATTACAGTGAGTGCATGGGGGCTGGGTTTGGCCGTCACTCTGATATCAGTCATGTCAGCGTACTAAACTCTCACCACCACATGAGCTATATGTATAAAAATATTTATTTCCGAGTGATTCCCAGAAAATAATATGTCACACCCCTAGAAAGTGACATAGAAGGTAAATAAGGGGCTATATCGAGCCAAATTACAGTGCAATGTGTGGTGATTACAGAAATATCTCTTTTTGACTACATAAGTACCTATACAAAAATACATATTTCAATCGAAATAAAGTCAAAATATAGTACAATCGATCATGCTATTTGGGCTACGGGTTAAAATTCATCTTTCCACTAAATTGGCAATATTAAGTTTAATTGTGTGCGTAATAAGCTTGAGCGTTTTTTAAGCTTATGGCATACTTAAAAGTGTGCTGTGAAAAAAATTACTACTCTACTCAGTACAGTACTTGGTTTATGAGTAATTGCAAGTTAACTGCCTGTATACCGAATAGCTTATTCGACTGTAGATGACACAGATCAGTAGTTAGGCCGTTTTTCCTTTAATTTTCAACACTACCGCCAGTTTTAAGCATACGCCAATTGACAGCCACGTATAAAAGTTTAGTTTCGATCCAAATCCTGTCAAATCGTTCAATGCCATATATTCAACAGTCTGTTTTATCATCATCTTTTCAGCCGAAAGACTTCCACTACTAAATATCTCCCCCAAGCATCACCATTGGTTCAGCTTGTCCTATCTTACCTACCTACCTTAATAATCTGTTTAGATAGTAAGTAGGTATGATATTATCATCATAATCAGCCTATAATGTTCCCACAGCTGGGACACAGGCCTCCTCTCTATGAGAGGGAGTGGGCCGTAATCCACCACGCGGGCCCAGTGTGGGTTGGTGGATGTCACATGTCTCGTCATCATCGTGAGGGTCCTAGAACCAAACAATTCGATTGTTTGGTTCTGGGACCCTCACGATGATTTCCTTCACCGTTAGATAGGTAAGTACATACTTTAAAATGTCCGTAGGTACACTGCTGATAAGAAATACTCACGCGACTTTAGTAGGAAAGATCTCGCAGATGACACAGAACAGCACTGCCTCCGTACAGCTGACGATGGCTTCAAACACACACGACAGGATAAGGTTCTCCAGTGAGGAGCGCACCAGGTTCAGACCCAGGGCAGCCAGGCCAGAGCTGATCAACATCATTACTGGAAGGAAGAAAGGTTTTATTAGGTAAAGAGACCTATTATCTCCGACAAGTTAGCTTTCATCTGTTACGAAGATCCGGGGGCATAGCGCCTAGAAAATTATTCGACTAGTCAGGAAAGTTTTTAAATGTGTAAAAGTTTAAAAATAGCTTTACGTCAAAACGATTTAAAAGTGACATATCCTTGAACCAAGAAATCTAGAAGAAAAATCATTGAGAGAATTTTCCGACGAGATAGATTTTAATCTTGGTTTTCAAGAAGTGCCCCGTTTATCAAACTTACAAGTCTACACGTTCACAAGTTACACTTTACAAGGAAGTTTTTACAAATTCATGTTTACGTTTATTAAAAAGTATCTACAGGGTTTGTAAAATTGAATGCTTGTAGATTCTAATTGTAAGTTCTAAACTCAAAAAGGTATTCCACATGCCCCATATTGTTTTTTAAAATGAATATGCTCTACTTAAACGCTACGCTGAATGGTAGTGTATATTATATACACAACAAAGGGTGCCATCAATAGACACTTACCTAACATGAGCTTCTTGCCCACAATGTTGATGGTGAGTCCCACCCACAGCGCCGTGGGGACACAACTTAAAGCTACCACCAGCGTGTGGATGTATACTCTGTCGTCCAAGGTCTGCAACTTGCCCTGAGTAAAGACAACAGAAGTCAAAAAACATTAAGCCTACAAGGGCACTTATAAAACGTCAGAAGCTAGGTGCATGGTTCCAATTGGTCGTTTCCTATGGAGAAGATCCGGCAATAAACTCCACGGTTACTCTTTTAAAAATAATTAGCTCTAAAAAATTATTTTTAAATAACAATGTAGTTATGTGTCCATGGATTGAGGAGCCATGTCTCATTTAAACGCGGGTACTACCAATATTTAGTAGTACATTAGCCAATTTTGTAGGCACTATCTTGGAATTTGTACTAAAATCTTTAAAAGTTACAGGACGTTTAAGGTAGGGTCCTCAATCCTGATGGTCGAAAATATATGTTACGTAAAGTAAAGTAGTTGATAAAACCGGATAACAACAGTTTAACAAAAATGCATGCATGTAACTATTCTATTGGCCTTTGGTCAGAGGCTACGAGATTAGTATAGGTTCAAGCATTAAGTTCAGTTTATACAGAAGACTTAACATTAAACAAAAAAGAATCTACAGTCACGTTATACGTTATGCCTATAAAAATGACGTAAATTGTAAATCTTTAACCGCAATGCTCTGTTAACATGATCTATTGTTATGGACTCTATATTGCAATATAATAGTGATGATATTATTTATTTTATATGTTAAGACTAGCGACCCGTCTTGATTCGCACTGTTTCTAAGATTCGACAAAATATTAAAATTTCTTTATTATTTGTTAGTTCAATATTAATCTTTACTTACGAAGAATAAAGCTGAAGAGTTTCTTTGTTATTTTGTTTGTTTGTTTGAACACACTAATCTCTGGAACTACCACTTGAAAAATTATTTTTGCATTTGGTAGCCCATTTCTTGAGAAAGGTTATATATAGGCTATTTAACATCGACCCTAAGAAGCCGAGCAAAAAGAAAAAGTCAGAATGAACGATAAGCGAAAACGAAGTTATAGTGCAGGCGGGCGATAGGATGCGACGCGTTGGGTCGGGCCCCGGGGGGGCGAAATTTCACGTGGACAAATTCGCGGACAGAATTTTATACACATAAACCTTGTATATATTCTCGAAATGATGGTAAAAATCTTTTGCGTAGTTAAGAAGAACATAATGCAAGCCGACACGAAAAGCGATTTTAATTTATAAATATGAACATACGAGTAACATCACGCCTGTATTTCCCCGAAGGGATAGACAGAGGTGTCCCTATAGCACACCCACATGTCACCAGTTATGTTTATGTCCCATGTAATAGAGGGCGAGCCTATTGCCGTCAATCGGGCACAAATCCAGACTCCGGTCTGCTACTGAGAAATTCCAGGTCGAAAATCCAATAACACTTTGCCCGACCCGGGACCTCATGAACAGCGGGAGCACTTGCGATCAATAGATCAACGAGTCATATTTCTAAAAATATGTGTAGAAAATATTGAAAAATCTCGTTTCTCTTTCTAATTAGGGTAAGATAGGTTGGTGATAATCAAGGCACACTCACAGTCAGCTCGGCAGTATCGTTGGCGAGTGCCAGCGACACCTCACACACGCCGGCAGACACATCGGGATACAGCGACGAGAACTGACTGAACCTCTCGAACAGGTCCGGGAACCACATCATCAGTGTGTAGTAACTGGAAAAAGAGACAGATTCAATTAAGATACCAATTAATAAACTGGATATACATATCTATACCTACTACTCGTATAACCGGTACGTTACTTCTACAGAAAAATTATTAACAAGAGATGTAAACAGGCTGACTTGAAATAAATAGGGTTTCTTACAGGAAGCAAAAATACTCATAAATATGAATACTCTGGGAACAACCAAAAATCAGAGTCACTACCACAGCGTCGGATGCGCAAGTACCTTTCAATATAAATAAAGGTTTTCAATAAGTAGTCGGTCTTTTCCATTAAATAGGTCAGATTATTCAGAGAGGAGCACGTGGCTAAATAATTACAGCCGCACAGGTCGATCCATCAGGTTAAGCTACGCTTGCCGGAGTTGGTCAGTGGATGGGTGACAGTCTTTTCATACCGATACTCCTCTGTGCCTCGGAAAGCACGTTAAGCCGTTGGTCCCGGCTGTCATTCGTGCATCTTTGACAGTCGTTACGAGTCGTCAGAAGCCCGAAAGTCTGACACCATTCTTACCAACGGGTATCGTATTACCCAGTTACTGGGTTGTGGAGGTCTGATAGGCAGTCGCTCCATGTAAAATACTGGTATTCAGCTGCATCTGGTTAGACTGGTAGCCGACCCCAACATAGTTGGGAAAAGGCTAAGCAGATTGATTGAGGTCAGATTATTCAGATCGTCGATCTTTTAAGGTCGTCTCAAGCTACAGTTGCCAATGCACTACGTTTACCTAATTAGTAAAAATTTAGTTACCTGAACATAAGTCCAAAATCGACAAAACAGCAGAGCACCAACAACCCGATGTAGGGTGGCATGATCAGCATCTTCTTCCTGACCCAGAACGCGTCCCACCTTTGTGCCCAGGTCAGAGGTGTCTTGGTCTCGTTACCATTATTGTCTGCTGACACCACCTCCTCTTCCTCGCCTTCATAGGCACTTATCATTGACTCTACCTGGAAATACAGAGTTGGTTTATAATTTAATTAAATTCAATGCAATTCAAAGGATTATTATGTTCTGGGTTTTTGTACTTTCAAATTTCAAGGCTGTCAATGGTATTGAACATACCCTTGAATACATTGAAGTAGGTCTTTTGACACTATTATCTTGTCAAGGCTAATCTTAGCATTAACGCGTATTTTAGAAAATTCTAAAGAATATCAAACTCGGTAGGTAACTGAACTGTGTTGCTCTAGAATAATCCCTTGCTCTAAACAAGCGCCGTCGTTAAAAATACTGACGTTAACTGCTTGAAATAGGCCTCCCCTAGAAGTCACAGCATAGGACAGCGATTTATTGGGAACAAAAAAAATATAAAGTTGAACTCACCGGAAAATCCTTCTCACTAAGTTTAGTATTAACCACAAATATCCTCTGCAGGACCTGCAGCGCCTGTTCAGCCCTGTTCGCATACAGCAGGTATCTGGGGCTCTCGGGGAATGGGATGAGAAGCAGCACCACCAGCAGACTGGGGATCCCACAAGCTGCTACGAAGACACGCCAGGAGGTGAACTGGAAACCGGCGTCAGCAGCCGTCAGGTTGAACCGGGAGTCTGGGATGATGAGGAATGCGATACCTGGGAAATGAAATGTTAAAGTGTTTATTTAAAAAGCAGATTGATTTAAGAAATCCGGGATCCCCCCCCGTTTTGCCTAAAGGATTTTGACAAATTTTCATTATCCAAACAAATTTTAGCAACCTTTTTTCATACCAATGCAATGTTTGGAATGATTTTAGTACGCACATTTTCATTTGGTAAAATTTTTACTTGTCAGAATATTACCAAGGATAATGTCATTAAGGCATTTGGTCTTTAATCAAATGATTTATTACAGCAAACTATCTTTAGACAATAAACATTTAGTCAATTGATTTGTTATGACAAAAAATATAAAGACAAAATTAAGATTTTTTGGTAATTATATAATTAAAAAATGCGCTTTTATTTTAATATAATCATTTATATGCGATATTATTTGCGTACTTCTTTGTAAGTTTATGTAAGGCTAAAAGCGTCTTGGTAATTTTTGTCTCCGACAACTGTTTGTCGTAAAACAAATACACAGAAACGAATCGCTGCAAAACCGACTCCACGTAGTCTTGTCTGCCCCACCCCTAGAGTGTAATTTAAACAACAGAAACAATGCTTGCTGCATGTTGCATGCCTGCTTGCATGTTGCATGCCTGCTTGCATGTTTATTTGCATGCTGCTTGCCTGCTGCATGCTTGCTTGCACGCTGCATGCCTGCTTGCACGCTGCATGCCTGCTTGCATGCTGCATGCTTGAAGCAAGCAAATCATGATATTGACCTGTTACTGCTCCTGAGAATCGCAGATCTTGACTTTCAGAATTTTGACCTTGACATCTAGGTCAATAACATCAAGGTCAAGGACAATGCCCTTAGGGTCGGGCCACACCTGCCGAACGTTCCGCGGCGGAACGCTCTGTCGTGTCATATTTCAATGGACGTAACGTTCGGCTGATGTGTCATAGGTAACTTGAAAAACATTAGGAGCGTATTCAACCGAACGTTCCGCCGCGGAACGTTCGGCAGGTGTGGCCCGACCCTTAAGGTGTCCCATGGTGTTTCCCCACCCTACTACACCCACATCGTATCGATTTTTTTTCGTAAATTGAAAACTAGCGAAATTAAGTATTTGGCTTATTTTATTTTGCGTAAAATATGTTATACCAACTGAAATATTTGACTAAATTAAAATTGGTAAAAGTACTAGTTGGTAAGCAAGTTATTGTTTAAATGTTCACTTGCCAAACATTAGGTTTGCGTTACAATTATTTGTGAAGAGTTTATTTGCTAAGTAATAATTTGGCAAATGAAATTATGCAGTAAATTGTTTGGGAAGTGATAATTTGTCAATTTCTTTTAGATGAAACAAGGGAGACCCAAGAAATCCATTAGTGTCTGCACTAAAGATTACGACCATTATAATATTATTGTAGCTGTATATATTTATTTATATATTTAATACTTCAAGCACACAACAGAGGCGTACTTAATGCCATATGCATTTTCTGGTTGTACGTTGTTTTATAGAAAATAGTTCTATAGAATTTCGTTTCACATAAAAATTTTCATATATTATCATTTCACAGAATAATCAATACGCAGAATACTTACTTTGAATAAACTTTAATCATTGATTTTTGTTACAAATAAAATTAAAAGTTTCGATATTCATATCATAGAATAACAAATCAAATATTCTTTATTCTCATACTGTTTAGTTAGTATAAAGCTTATTACCAAGAAAATCCCCAGTGCCCTATATTTTTGATACTGCAACCAATTTCGATGTGGCGCTCGCCGGCCGCTACCGCGGCACCGCTCGCTTCGCTCGCTCGGCTCGCGCGTAGTTGGTCACAGTTCTAACCTAACCTAACCTATATGGTCGGAGTGCCCTAATAGTTATATTAAAAGACAATACACTACACACTCCCACACACACTATATACCGTAGTATAGTTATATGAAAGCGGTTCATCTGTTGGAGTGCCCTAATCTTGATACTGCAACCAATTTCGATGTGGCGCTCGCCGGCCGCTGCCGCGGCACCGCTCGCTTCACTCGCTCGGCTCGCGCGTAGTTGGTCACAGTTCTAACCTAACCTAACCTATATGGTCGGAGTGCCCTAATAGTTATATTAAAAGACAATACACTACACACTCACACACACACTATATACCGTAGTATAGTTATATGAAAGCGGTTCATCTGTTGGAGTGCCCTAATCTTGATACTGCGACCAAATCCGATGTAGCGCTCGCCGGCCGCAGCCGCAGCACCGCTCGCTTCGCTCGCTCGGCTCGCGCGTAGTTGGTCACAGTTCTAACCTAACCTAACCTATATGGTCGGAGTGCCCAAATAGTTATTACTAGACACTACACTACACACACACACACTATTGTTGTTTATAGCATAACGTCTATTCTTACATTTTCGTTGAAATAACTGAACAAACATTATTCGTTAAAAAATAATTCTACTGTTTGATAAGTTTGTTAAATAAAAAAATATGATTAAAAATTCATTGAATTGTGTTTCTGTGAAATAATGTTTCATCCAAGTAAATCGTTGTTGAAACAATAATATTCGAAATAAAAATATAAGAACTAAATAAATATGAAACATTTTGGTGCGAAACGAAATTCTATGTAATTTCTGTCTGCGAAACAAGGTGACACCGCATTTTCTACCAGTCAACCTTTGGGTGATGCAGTGACAAATAGTGGTAGGTGCAATAGCGAGAATTGAGGAATAAATATTTATTTAAACATAAACCTAATAAATATTATAAAATGACATAATAATATTATGTCATTTTATAATATAATAGGCAGTGTATAGAGTGCCACCATTGGCACTCTATCCCTATCGGATAAAGTGCCACTACAGGCACCCTAGTAACACCGCCTCGGCTCGGCTCAAGTGCCGCAAGCATTGGATTGTCATTGTCACTATCACTAAGTCACGTCACTTGGTATTTTGTTTGATTGTCGAGGTTAGATCGCTGTAAAACACCACATTCCCAAAACATTACATTCTCTTGTGCCTAAACGGACCCTGGCACTTCGCCGGCCGCTACCGCGGCACCGCTCGCTACGCTCGCTCAGCTCGTGCGTTGTGTGGTCACAGTTCTAACCTAACCTAACCTAAATAACAAGTGACAGTGACAATGCAACGCTCACGGCACCCTAGCCGGGCCGAGGCAGTGACACTAGAGTGCCACAAGAAACTCGCGGCACTCTATACACTTCGAATATAATATATAATAATATTATACCATATAATTTGGTGTACATAAAATGACGTATGAGTGGCCATTAATATGATACTGACATGAAAACTAAAGGAGTTTTCTATGCTTGACAACATAATTATTATATCAAGGAAAACTACGTGGAGGCCATTTCTACACGACTGTACAATTTCTGCCGTAAAGCGAATCTGCCGTAAAGCGAATCTGCCGTGAAGCGAATCTGTCATAAAGCGAATCTGTCGTAAAGCGAACAAGCGATATCAGCACAATTAAATAGACATAAATATACAAAAATAAATAGAAATAATGGGAAAACATTACATACTGAATCATTTTAAGTCTTTAACCAATATAGCTATTGTTTTCAGTGCAATGGCAGTACCTACAAGATCCATTTTTTACATAGAGATGTAAAACTTTAGCCATTTAATGTACCTATTGCCTTGTGATAAAACTAAACTCCTAACTTTAACCCTATTTAATGACTAAAATTAGTCGGTCTTTAATTCAGTAATTGCAAATGTATTTACCTACATAGTAAATTCATTCATAGGTTATCAATGTTATCATGCATTGCACCCTTCTACTATGTGTAATTTTTATGTCGCTTTTATCAAGTTTCTCATAATATAGTCGCTATTTATATTTCCTAAAGCTGTTTATATTGATGCAGTCGCATCCATAAACTATCCTCTGGTATGTAATCGGTCGCCATCACAATTGGCAGCCGATGGTCTCACTCCCGTGCCAGAGCCAATATCATTCCGGTTGACCTTAGCCGCAGCGCTGACATTCAAATTCTTGTTCGTACGATTTGCGTGATCATCAATTTTGGCTATAATTGGTACGTTACTAAAGAGTGTCTTTGTATGTTATTTCCTTTTGGTATCATTTATATTTTTAAATGCTTTAAGTCTTTGCCCAAAGCTTTTATTGTTAATAAAATTTAAATACGAGATTTAAATAAGATTCTAGCGTTGTCTTATCACAAAATAGAAATGTTGACTGGCTAGGTAAGGCATGTTAATATTCTTGCCACTCAAAAGAAAGCACTAATGTATTGTAAAATCCATCCGGATCTCGTCGACATGAAATTAAAACATACTTTGAAGAGAAGTATCCAAGACTCTTCCGAGAATTATAAAAAAAACATCTCTGAGTTAACAAAACTAAGTTAAGATAAAACCTAAATGAAGAAGCTTCTTACCTGGCAGCAGAATGGTGCCAAATGTCCAGAACACCTCAAGCCGGCACAGCATGACATCCCGATGCCTGAGAGAGAGGAAGTCTCCGAAGTAAGGGAAGATGAGCCCCGTGGCCCCAATGATGCCGAACCCAGAGAAGAACCTGCAAGAGGCACAAGTCTACAACGAATAGTTACGCCAAGATCGGTACAAATAAGATATAAAGTGATTTGCAAAAGTGGTGTTTTCCCGTTTTATTGGCTCCTTTTCTTCTTCTTCTTCCTGTCTCTGGAAGAGCTGGTCAGCGGCGCATGGTCCAATGGCTCAAGTAGATTGATGGTTTTGCAGTAACATTTTATAGAGAACAGAACAGATCTTAGCTGCACTGCTAGAGCGGTTGTTTCCGAAGTATTGTGTAGTAGCTTGGTCGAAAGTATATGAGCATAATAGCATTTCAGTAATTTAAAAAAGTGATACTTCCAGTCGCATATTTTTTATAAATGTACTGAAAAATTTCATTCTTACTCCAAAAGCAGGTAACGTCATAAAAGTAACGTTAGACGTAATAAATACACATAAACAAACAGATTTGTTCTAGATACCTGCAGGCTAAGAACGCTGGGAACGACTGCATTACACTGGACAGGAAGGCTGCTAGCGCGTCCAGCAGTAAGGCACCGATGATGGCTTTCTTACGTCCTCTCGCGTCTGCTAGGTTGCCCCAGAAGTAGGAACCTACGCACATACCTGAAAAAAAAAGTATTTAGTATATGAGTTAAAAGTCTTTGGAAAATCATAACAAGGTACAACAATAGTTGGGCGAATCTCTCAGGTCACTTTGTCGTAAGATTTTACTCTTGCTGACTAAGTCAGACATAACCTCTGCAGACATTATAAGAAAGTTAAAAATCTTTAGGCTAATTTATTACTAATAGGCTTTTAACGCCGGTAGTACACCTCTGCTGCGAAACCATAGCAGCAAAACCACAGTAGTTCACTTCAATAGACTTAGTCTGTCCACCTGACTAGCAAGCACGGCCTTGTGAGATGGTTCGTGTCACTCATTTTATCACAGTTTATTCATATAAAATGTGATAAAATGTGTGACTAGAGCCCGTCACAGTAGGCCGTGCTTGCTACGTGCGTGCAGTAACATTGACTCGCGTCATTTTCCGCTACTCGCATCCGATTCGAGAAGCGAAACATGACGCGAGTCTATCGAATTGAACTACTGCGGTTTCGCTGCTATGGTTTCGCGACGGAGGTGTGCTACCAGAGTGTAAATATCGTTGAAATAAATACAGACTTCTCGTAATGGATAGCCCGACCGTTTTTTGGGAGAGCCATCAAAGATCTTTGTATAAGATACAAACTATTTTACTCTTTATCAGAGGGAGTGTACAGTGTCCTACTGTCATTATCATCATCATCATATCAGCCGAAAGACGTCCACTGCTGGACATAGGCCTCCCCCAAGCACCGCCACTTCGACCGATTCTGTGCTTCCCGCATCCAGCGGATTCCTGCGGCCTTTACAAGGTCATCGGTCCATCTTGTGGGAGGCCTTCCAACGCTACGTCTTCCGGTACGCGGTCGCCACTCCAGAACCTTGCGACCCCATTGGCCATCTGTTCTACGAGCAATGTGTCCTGCCCATTGCCACTTAAGTTTGGCAATTCTTCGGGCTATGTCGGTTCCCTTGGTTCTCCTGCGGATCTCTTCATTTCTGATTCGATCACGTAGGGAAACTCCAAGTATAGCCCTCTCCATTGCTCTTTGGGTGACTTTTAACCTTCTGATAAGGCCCATTGTGAGCGACCACGTTTCAGTGCCATAAGTCATCACTGGCAACACGCACTGGTCAAAGACTTTCGTCTTGAGACACTGTGGTATGTGAGACGAGAAGATATTGCGTAGCTTCCCGAACGCTGCCCATCCTACGCTGTGTCCTACTGTAAGAATACTTCTACAAACTATGTATAGGTACAACACTTACCAATAAGCGGCGTGGCAGTGAGCCTGCCCTTATCACTGGAGGACAGATGGAAGTCGTACTCGGCAGCCGGCAGCACGAAGCTGAGGGTGGTGGTGCTGAGCGCGCACACTGCGTAGATCGCGCCACAGGACATGAGCAGCAGCCATTGGAAGCAGCCGTAACCTGAAATGAGAAAGAATAGCTTTTATTAGAGATGGTGAGAGAAAAAGCTAAGAAGAACTTGGAAATGAGATAAATTGAAAAAAAATGCTCGACATCGCGGCAGACCCAGCGAAGATGGCGGGATGAGCTTGACATATATACAGAAAGTATTGGTTTACACTTGGGAAAAATCGAGAGGAATAGAAAGAAGGAAGCAGGGCTTGGTCCACAATATAACTTAGAAACAAAAACAGGTTTTAAGAGAACTGGATTGAAAGACTATGTGCTATGAACGCCAGACGATCCTAATGAAACAAACATCATAGAATATTAACGCACTGGTGAGATTGCCTTAAAAGATATATATCAGTTCAGGAAACGAGCTCACAATTTAAATAAAATTCATAAACTGTAATTTAGAAAACCGTGTCTCAAAGGACAAAAACAACGTGGAAAACTCAGTTATCTACGCGGTGCGTGGTGTAGGAAAAAAACATGGTGGTGAGAAAAAAGTAGGCTAGCCATATTTTCAATCTCATTTTCATTCAATCACAATTGCAGCAGTCTATTTATTTATAGTATCGACATAAAAAATCACAAATCAAGGACAAAGCAGCCATACATATCAGTCTGACACCGTCTTTTTTAAAATCGATTCTAGACATTAGCTGTGAATTGAATCGCTATTGAGATCACTTGAACTAATGGGTTTCAATAGACACGGATGCATTACATTTACATACTGATGTACATTATCGATTGACATATTATTAAAATGTATACATTATAGTGGCATTTTTAGTAAAGGGAAAATATCAAAAATCTATGGAATAAGGGTGCATTTCTGTTTAGCATAATCAGCCTATAATGTTCCCACTGCTGGGACACAAGCCTCCTCTCTGTGAGAGGGGGTGGGCCGTAATGCAACACGCGGACCCAGTGCGGGTTGGTAGATGTCACATGTCTTCGAAAATTTTGTTCTAGGACATGCCGCTTTTCTCACGATGGTTTCGTTCGCCGTTTTGAGAGCAGTGGTGATGAAATAATTTACACAAAGTAAAGCGCCTATCAGGGTTCAAACTTGCGACCTACAACTGGTAAGGCGCGGCCATTACCACTGGGCTACCACTGCTCCATTCTCTATTTCTGTTTATTCCTTTATTTCACCATATGCATGGTTAAGAGTCAACTCATCAAGCTTTTTCCCCACTAGATTACAGTCCAGCCGTAGCAGTCTAGGGATCTCCTGCTGAATACTACTATCTTACATGGAGCGACTGTGAAACAGATGGTCACCTATCCACAGATAAACCTGATCGATTGACCCGTGCGGCTGTTATTATTTAGCCACAAGCCCCTCATAAAACTATAATATACAATGTTGACGCTAATATGTTCGATCATGCAGTTAAATGGCTGCAAATCACTGCTATTATACATTATCAGTTTCATTTTTGCACGACTCGTAATGCTTCGCATTAGAGTGTGCTCTACGATCGAAAAATATTTTTTGCCCCATTTCTGCAACTGTTTTTATTGTTTCACTCCTGCTAGTACACAGAACCTACTTAATTTATATACCATTGTATAGATGATTAAATGGAGATTAATATTAAATTTTTTAACAATTGATTTAATGCAGCAGAAATGGAAAAAGCATCAAAATAGTTGAAAAAAATTTCCTGTCCGTCAATTTATGATCCCTGAAAACATTGTAGCTTGCGATAAAATCAATTAATTGAGTCAATTTTTTTTTTATACATTCGTTTCAGCCGTAGAAGGAACCCTATTGAAAATGGCTCTTTTATTCAAAGTAGTTTAATTATAATTAATAAAATACTAACTAAAATATAATATCAATATCTAAATATTTTCAACCTTGATCCGGTGCCGTTGCCTAGCAACTGCCAACGTAAATATCTTTGTCAGTCGTTGACATTACGACTTCATGAAAAGTGATAAATTGTTCATTTTTAAACTATGTTTTGAATTTCTTTTTCGTTTATGAATGAGTGATAAGTATGAGGCGTGCACTTTTGGATTTTCCAAACTATTTTTTAATTTAAAATTACGATTCGAGAACGGTTATGGATGTACTTTTATTTATATATTTTCCTTCTTGATAATATTTTCTTCCGTACCCTAGCTAGAACGAAGCAGATTTTCCTTACACAAGAGAAAGAAACATGTTATAGGAGATTTTTCCTTAATCAAGAGGTCATCAGCACCACTGAATTCGAAGACATGTGACATCTGGGCGTTTCCGTAGAAATTTGTCCCGGTTACAAAATGGAGAAAAGTGGATTATTTTTATTAAATAGTGTTTTTATTATCTTGTAATGATTTGATATGTTCATTAAAGATTACTGTTATAGTTGCAAAACAACAAAAGAATACCCATTTTCTGAGAAAATATGATTTGTTTGGGACAAGGTAGTGTTTCTGATTTCCATTTTGTAACTTGTTTGCAATAAAATAAAATATATTTAGATATTTAATTTTTAACGGAAAAAGTGGTTTTAGCATAGAAAACGCTACTTTCTTTAAAAATTATATATAAATCAATTAGTAAATGCGTTAGTTTTTTTGTGATTTAGTAAAAACATATCCACTTTGTTACTTTTGGGAACTAAGCTTTGTTATTTTCTGTTTTGCACATTGTCGAAAATAGTTAACAAGATTAGAGTATTTTTAAATTTATAGTCGTATGATACTTTATAAAAAACTAAACAAATAATGAGCTGGTGCCCTGTAAAAATTGGAAATTAAATTAAATTTTATGATGAAAAAAATGGGACAGTTACAAAATTGAATGGTGGAGTTACAAAACGGAAACGTAAAGCTTATTTCACATAGTTAATAAAAATGATAAATGGTCAGATGGTTGATGAAACTTCGTCATCCCTTGCCAAAAGCATTGAAGAAATTATATCATACAATATAGCAATATCCCGCAATCTACCAGCCCAAAGAAAAGCATGAGATTAGTGGTATTTCATTAGCTAGCAACTTTTAGTTGAAAAAGACAGTTTCCTGAACAAACTTTTAAATTAATGCATTAATATAAGCATAAGTGCATAAAAAAGCCAAATAAAAAAAAATTACTACCACAACAAAAAATCATCATATAAAAATTGCACACATCATGCTTGTTTAGCTTATGTACTCGCCTTTACATTTCCATTTTGTAACTTTTACAATCCACATATACGTAACTAAACAAAAGGAGGTATGTTTTCCAATCTAAAATTGCGTGTAGTTAAACAATAGAACAATGAATGCTGCAAGTAATTCAATTAATAATTTTTACGATTATTTTATTATAGTTAACAATAACAACATTATCAAAAACAAAAACTTACCAGCAGAAATTCGTCAAACAAAGTGGATGAATTACACGTAGACGGTAACGCTTTGCAAGTTTAGACACGAATGATTTTGACAGCACCTGATTGCCAACCGAAAAAACTTGCGGAATCGATGAATAATGTTGCCAGGAAAGTTAATTGACTCAGGCGTGACTTTGCGGAAATCCATCATAAAATACAATAGACGATGTATATCTAGTAACTTAATCCGCTTAACCGTTCTTAAAGAGTTAGAGAACCCTGTAAGAAATCGACACGTGTTTCGCCTCTCAACGAGGCATCCTCAGGACGACGATTGACCTGTTGCGAATCAACGCGAGCCGAACGCAAAGCGACTTTGCGTTCGGTTCGCGTTGATAACACTTCGTGTCCGAGTTCGCAACAGGTCAATCGTCGTCCTGAGGATACCTCGTTGAGAGGCGAAACACGTGTCGATTTCTTACAGGGTTCTCTAACTCTTTAAGAACGGTTAAGCGGATTAAGTTACTAGATATACATCGTCTATTGTATTGTTGCCAGGAAAATAAATGTGCTAAGATTTTGGAAGTTTATTTTTTACTTGTGGAGGAAATACCGTTACAAAGTGGAATTTTCCACTACGTCCGAAATCGTGGGACACAATTAAAATAGTAAAAAATTATTATTTTTGTATTAAAGTGGCTGTAATTTATGTTTTATTTTAAAAGAAATCATACATTTGAATATATTAAAACCTTTTTATATGCATGCTTAATTTTATGTCATCAATAATCTAACTCAAAGTGAGTCACGACACTGTGGGACACCTGAAAACTGGGGGGGTTCCAAACATATTTTCGTCTTATTTTAATCATTATTATAGTAAAAATAGACTAATTCACTGTTATTTACTGAGTTTATTTATTATACTATCATAATAAATAGTGAATTACAATAATAGGCCTTCGGTCTTCTAATGAATTATAAGTAAAGTCATGGGACAGCACAAAATGAGAGTGGATAAATTTCTACGGAAATGCCCATCTACCAACCCGCACTGGGCCCGCGTGGTGGATTACGGCCCACTCCGTCTCACCGAGAAGAGTCCTGTGTCCCAGCAGTGGGAACATTAAACGGCTGATTATATATGTATCAACACGACTCTAAACTAAGAATCATCAACTGTTGTATATTTTAGCAGTCCTCAAATACGGCATAATGATGAAACCATTGATTACAGATCACCCCCGTCTGATGATGTACTTTAAAGTCCAGATATGGATAACAACGTAATTATCAACTAATTCACTAACGACGAAAATCTCTTACATAAACAGCTAGTTCGCTAAGCTGGTAAGTACGCTAGCTAAGCACGGTCACAAATTAGATTTGTGTCGGACGAAACCAAATCCAATTAATCGGGTAGGTGACGAGAGGGCGGGGCGTTACCGCTGAACTATGGGAGACTACGCATATTATTGATATACATAGAAATTAAAAAGACAGCTACATAGTTTACTTGTACTGACTTCACGAAGCCTCTCTCTCTCATTTTCTTTATATTCGAAAATCAAGACGAGAAAGAAGTAGAAAGAAGAGCACATAGTCTAAGGACGAGCAGATGAAAGCGACCTTGGCCAGGATTCATAGCTCCGAGAAATGGAAACCATTGGCGATGGAAGGTTACCAAATGGTGTCAGAGAACTTGAGGGCTGCTTCGCTGAATGACAATGTCAGAAGTTTAGAAACCTTCTTCGTTTGTCTAAATGATAAACAGTCAGGGCATAATGATAACCATGACTTAGTGACTAATATTCTGGAGGTATTTACAAGGCAGATTTGAGTGGATATCCCTAGAAGCCCTAGAAGGACATACAATGACCTTATTGGTGATGTTCTTCAGAAAGGTCAGGTGCGGAGTACTCGCAACCGGCGAGCGTGTATGACCAAATGTATGAACGTAAATGAAGCAAATAGAGTATGTAAGGATCGTTTTGCCTACCCCCTTGGGAAGTAAGCTTGAGTTTAGGTATGTTTGTAGGTGTATCCTGACACTGTTACCTTGCAACGCGTTATCATTGAAAACAACTGTAACCTTGAACACGCCATAAAATGTAGATAAACTTATGTAACATATTGCTATGTACACTTTCACTTTCAAGTATGAACAAAATACCTATCAAAACACAACAGTACGTAACCTATACGTTACTACCCTCCCAAGGTCACAGAGTAAAAAATGTCCCTCAATGTCAGTTGACTCACTCGGAAAACTGTTACAATAACAAAAACTGTTACAGTGTTTTTTTTTATACTGTGGATAAAAATAGAAGCGGCAATTTTGCGGTTAAACTTGGAGTATATATTTGTAAATTAAATTGCTAATAGACGTGTAAATACGTAGTTATCTATGCAAATAGGTATTGTGAGTGGAGTAAGGTTTTATTAGTATAGAGTAAGTATAGGACTATCAATGGTTGGAATCAGGGAAAAGTAGTTTGCAGTTAAAAGGAAAAACGCGTAAATACTTGAGTATAGATAAAACATTGAAGATGAGATTAGAAAAATGTAGCTCTATCTAACGTTTATTGTGTTCTCCATCTGATACTTTAAGCATACGATGAACGTTGAGACTTTTGCTTTTAATTTGTGATGAAAGTGCATTTTTTTAATCAAGATAGTTAATTGACTCAGGCGTGATTTTCCGGAAATCCATTATAAAATACAATAGGCGACGTAGATTTAATAACCTAATCCGCTTAACTGTTCTTAAAGAGTCATAAAGAACCCTATAAGAAATCGATACGGGGTTTCGCAACGGGTCAATCGTAGTCCTAAGGATGCCTCGTATAGAGGTGAAAAACGTGTCGATTTCTTACAGGGTTCTTTATGACTCTTTAAGAACAAGTAAGCAGATTATATTACTAAATATATTACGTCATCTATTGTATTTTATCTATCAACTCAGCCTACCACAGTCCAGAGCTGGAAAGAGGCCTTACCGATTTTCCGCCTTCTGCATACAGTTAGGCGCACCACCATTTAAAAGTCGTTGGTCCATCAAGTTACTTATTGGTTTTGTACTGTTACTTTAAAAGTTTCTTTAAAAATACTCTAAATAGTTTTCTTAACGACCCCAAAGCGTAGGTACGGTCTTGAATGTTACCGATATTTCGGGAATCTTCGGGGTTATAACCGCTGAATTGTCATTGGAGCGTGGAATGAAATAGTAAATAAATAGTTGTCTACGTCAGAGTTCTATTAATGTCATCTCGATGTCACAAGGGACTGTGCACTTTGGACATCGCCCTTCTCCGCTATTTTAAGGCGTAAACATCAGCTCTATAAATAATTTTCATGAATGATTTTTTGTTTGGTCAAGTTAATAGGAAGATATAGTAAAGATTCTAGATGTATGTTTCCAGGTTCTAAGTCCTGACTGGCACGCTTGCCAGCTCTTGCTTACCTACATCACTTCCTTTTTATTTGTTTCCTGGCTGTGTCTGAACTAAAGGTAATGTCTGACTTCTACCGATGCGAATCAATCTGTGACTCCGTCCTCAGTTATCAGGAGAGGAACTTCAAAACTCCGAGAAAATACTTGTTAACCTGCTACTTATCCTCTTCCGTGATTTTTAAATTCTCTTACATATTGTGACATAATGATCACTGCCAACGCTGGGTGCTACTGCCAATCGATCTAATTAAGTCTCCACCTATTGCCGGTTACAGCAAATCTCTTATCTTGGCCGGAATCACTAACACGTCCAATTATTAACCACCAGCTTCTAAAGTAAATTTCTTGGCACAAGTTTCCGTACTGATAACTCACTTCTAATACCAGTTCTCCGATGTAGAAAACACCTGTTACCATCTTGAACATCCTGTCCCGGGATTACCTAACTTTCTTCAGGGTTGTGTGCAAAATTTTAGGGAATATTTATCACAAAAAAAAATGAATTTCATAAATTCTACTTTTGCCAGTTACAGGAAATCTCTCATATTTGCCACGGCCTAGTTGAATGTCAGCTTCTAAAGTTAATTCTTGGCACAGGTTCTCATACTGATAACTCATACCTAGTTCCTAGGTCAGGTGGCCTCTCACCTTTCTTTTAGTTATATCACGAGTTCGCTGGCACTTTTCAATGCCAAGTTCTGATGAGTGTGAAGCTGATGGGTGAACTCATTATTATTTACATCGGTAATATAGAAGTATGACATGCTTGTCATGACTAAAGAGTTACTTGCTGATGGCCACATGATTTTCATTGATGTATCATGTGATGAACATGGTACATACTTCTTTTTTTTTAACGTTTTGTCGGTTCTGAGAATTTGCTTTATAATGCTTTATTAGTAGATGCATTGGGATCGCACTTGGATCTTAAGTAACCTAGCGTATGTATAAGATTAATTCTCTTATGGAAATCATGCCTACGAAGTCTAAACTCAATTGGGTCAACTCAAATCCTTTTAAAACAACGTCTTAGAATACCGCTCAAAACTAGGTATTTTCAGGAGACGGCTTAAAAATCTAATTTATTGTACTAAACATTAGTTATGTAGTATATTGCAGCTATGACAAAGTTTAAGCACAGCATGCATAATCTCTAGGATATGGTTCAAACAATGCCGTTTTAATACTAAAGACAAAAAGCCGTAACGACGCGGTCACGTATCTCGGTAGCTACGACGATTGTAAACTAAACTTGATTCTTTACGAATACTTTTTTCACTACAGATTCTCAACGATTACAATAAGAACCTACTATTAACACTTTGAAGAACAGTAAACGCCCATAGCCGTTATAACAATAAAACTTCTATGGTGTCTCATTGACTATCCTTCAAAGTGTTAAGTAATTCGTTACCATGTAAATAGGAAATTATAGATCTCCTTTGTTGGTCCCACATAAACTTAACAATTGAAAAATATCTTGAAAATATAAAAAAAATAACAAAGAAGCTTCAACAAAAACAAAAGAACATAATATTATACATAATGTAGTAACGCTTAATTCTCCACATACAGACACATGAAACGTTGTAACTTTGTCTCTAATAATAAACAATGTATTTTTGGCTACCTTGACGGTACGGCAGCAGGGTGTCGATATGTGTCGCTGCGGCCTAAACTGTGTTCCACTAGGGATGATTGATGAAACGGATATAGAAATAATACTACAAAATTCAAAATTCAAAAGTCATTTATTCAAAGAGGCTGAGAATCAGCACTTTTCGAACGTCAAAATTACATAAGACAGTCCCCCAAAAACGACCGCCCTTCACCACTTCCTAGTGCTTTAGCTGGAAGAAGTGGCGCAAAAACTCCCCAGCAGACCACAGGTATAACCGGTTTCGGTTACGGTTACGGATACGGTTACAGATATGAAATTATTTCGGATTATCAACGAGTTTCGAATAGTTTCGGTTACGTACAATATGATGGGGAAGAAATCAAAGTAGTCAAAGTTGCGAAATTTTTGGGAATAATGATTGACGATCAATTAACCTGGAAACCGCAAGCCGAAGAAGTGTGCAAAAAGCTGAGCACTGCAGCATAATGTACTATGGAATTTGGCAAAAAAAGTTGACACAAAAACAGCTTTAATAGCTTACCATGGTTTGATCGCCTCGATCTTGAGGTATGGTATAATCTTTTGGGGTAACTGTAGCCTAAGAGATAAGGTGTTTAACGCTCAGAAACGCTGTGTAAGAGCGATGTGCGGTCTTAAACCCACAGATAGTTGCAGGCTTTTGTTTAAGTCTCTAAAAATTCTTCCATTTCCGTCATTATTTATTATGGAAATGGCAATATTTGTTAAAACAAATGCGAGCTTATTCTCTAAGGTCTGGGACACCAGAAGAGGCCCCGTGAGAAGCCAATATAAAAACCTTTTCAATGTCGGTGGCTATAAAACTACACTAATAAGAAAAAGTGTAATTTGTATAGGACCAATAATATTTAATAAATTAGCGGAATATTTCAAAAATTACACACTTCAACAGTTCAAACACAAACTTAAAGGTTTTCTAGTGGAAAAATGTTATTACCTACTCCATTAATGATTTTCTAAATGACTGATTAATAAAGACCTTGAAATTTTGTTAATGATTTAAATTGAATTTTGAACATTTTAATAATAACGACTAAAATGACTATTTTATTGTATTTTGTTTGACTTATATATTGTATTTTGACATTTTTATAGTATTTTTGAAATTTGAATAGTATTTTGACATTGGAGTTGTTTTTTGACATTTGAATTGTATTTTGACATTCTAATTGTATTTTGACATTTTAATTGTATTTTGACATTTTGATCTTATTTTGACTATCATGTATCTATTGATTGCATTTTGACTGAATTGATTTTGATTGTATTGAACTGTTAATTTTTATCTGATTATTGTGTTTAATGTTCATAATTTTATTATAGCATCATTTATTCATTTAAATTTTGCATGTCGAATTTTGGGCAGAATGTATGGCTCAAATTTATTTCTTCACGACCTTATTTGTATACCTGCATTCTAGCAAATAAATAATTTGATTTGATTTGATTTGATTTGATTATGAATATTAGATTTTTAAGAAATTGTAAAAGTCATACAAATAATAAATTTAAAAAAATGCAAGTTGTGCGCGCGGCATGTGATGACGACTCAGCAGAAAAACCTGCAATAACGTGCCTCATTTAGACTCCGTTCCTATATACGTGGAGGTGGCGAAGCCTTGGGCCCACAAAAATTAAGTACTGTCATATGAGTGACAGGAAGAAGACGAAGATTAATATTGCATCATCAAACCCCTTGGAGTTGCAGCAGGTGACGTACCATTTTTCTCCAGATAGGTATTTTGTAGGAATGATTTGTTTACTAAAAAAATTGCGACCGTTAGCGAGCGTTGACCCATAAAAGACGTCATAATAAGCTATAAACACTAACTAAAAAAAAGTTGACATCCCACATAAACAACGATATTTATCTAGACTCTAAAGAAGAATCTCCAAGAGACATAAACACTGAAAATTTTAATTTATTCGCTCATCCTCAATACTTCGTGAATCCCGACGATGTACGGAAATAGCCGACCACGTTAAAATGACCAAGACTAGGTCGTATCTGATAGATACGGGGGTTTGGCACACTGTCAACTGGTATGATGGAGAACGAAACTAAAACGTTATATAAATAGTAAATAATGAAGATCATTACTAGATTGTTGTTCTTTTTATTCGCGAGAAATGTGTTGTGTCTGGATTTTTGGCATTGGAGTTTTTAATGATGCATAAACAATAATAAATTATTTTGGAAGTGGATATTGCTCTACTTATTTTAAACTAGCTGCCTCGTGGTTTCATCCGCATTATCGGGATAAAATGTATGTTCTAACCCAGGTCGTGGTTTACCAATGTGCCAAATTTCATCCAAATTTGTTAAGCCGTTTAAGCGTGAAAGCGTAAAAAACAAACAAACAAACACCCTTTAGCATTTATAATATTAATTAGAATTATTTGGTACATTGAAGCACATAGTATATTCTCGAATACAGAATTGCTCGCATATTAAAAGCTGTTTGTATTAATACTTGTTTTCACCCCTTAACTTTTTTCTACCTTTGGGCTTTACTCGTACACCCTCAAGGCAAACAAATATTCATCACCTGGAAACCGACTCTATGGCCCTGAAACTGGGGGTCTACTCCCTAAACGAAATCCGGACTCACGGACTTACGGACATACCGTAAGTGAGACAGCGAAAATAACGCCCGTACCTTCGGCCGAACTTACGGATTTCGGCTAAGGAGTAGACCCCAAGAGGCTTTACCACTGCACCGAAGGGTAAACCTTATTTAGAAATTCTATTAACAGTCTTCCTTCCTTCAATCTTGATGTGGAAACATTTCAAATTCCGTCAGCAAATATCGAAACATATTATAAATTAAAGTCTGTTTTCGTATCTGTCCGTGTAAACGCATTCTAAACCAGGCAACAGATTTTGATGTGGGTTTCACCGTCATTTAGATAATTTATTTCCGAAGATTCAATGTATGTATACTTAACACATTATTATTGAAGTTAAGAGGCTTACAAAAAATCAGAATGATCGCAAGTTTTTTTTTTTTTTTATCGTTAAAATAAATTTTTGAGGTATATTCGTTATTTTTTGTATCGTATCATATTAGTTGTATTATCTTACTAGCATAATTATATCCTGAAGAAAATCATATACTCGTATTTTTCTGTTTTTTTTTACTGCAATGGATCATATACTTTTAGGCATAATGAAACTTGCGTTTAGGCACGTTTAGATTAAAGAAATCTTGATGTTTTGTCAATGACACAAACCGAAGCAGAGGCGATTCGCTAGTGAAGATATATATAAATGATAGGTAGTAATAAAGTTAAGTCCATTAATTCGCGAAGTAAATAGAGCTCTCCATAGGACAGTTAACGGAGTCGTTAAAATCAACAAAGTCATAAAGTGAGTTTATGACAACGTGCGCCGTATACAAATGACAGCGTGCGCCATCTGGGTGTATCTGCTTGTTTGTGTTAGCCGTTTTAATTGGGTAAGTAGAGATATTTGAGATATTCAGACACTTCTTCAGTTTCCAAGATCCTTGAAATAACGTTTTTTGTATTAACTGTTGATTGCATAGTTGGCAGACATGCTTTATTTAGGTAGCAGCAGCCCACTTGCAAGTAACGCTGTATTAGGATCATTATCAATGTCAGACAGCTGAATCAAACTGTGATTATTACATCATAACATAACATCACGCCTTGTGTCCCCAAAGGGTTGGGCAGAGGTGTACTTGTAGTACACCCACATTTCGCCAGTTATGTTTCAAGTCCCATGTAATAGGGGGCGAGCCTATTGCCATCAACCGGGCACAAATCCAGACTCCGGGCTGCTACTGAGAAATTCCAGTGAGAAAAACCCAATAACACTTTTCCTGACCCGGGAATCGAACCCAGGACCTAATGCTCAACAGTAGCGCTTGCGACCACGAGACCAACGAGGCAGTCATCAATTAAGTCTATAATAAGTTCTCTAATTAGATTTCGATTTGTTATGAGGTTTTAATTTTCAAGGAAACCAATGCAGTTCCAAAACAATATTGTAGACCGCTAGTTGCAGAAACGAATTATAACTTTTAAAGCTGTCATTAAATGCTAATGAATATTAATGCTGTCATAATAATCAACAAGTTAATAGTATAACTTGTTGCAGAAAGCAACATCACACTCGATTTTAAATGGTTTTTTGAACAAATTAATGAAATCATTAGCGTTAATGATCCATTACGTAATGTTTTTCTTTGTGCAACTGGGTGTTGTTTCCATGTAGGATTAATGATTGAACCCACAACCTTTTGTACAAAGAATTTGAGTCAAAACAGAGCCGACCTGCAGTCATCAAAATAAAGAAGCAGAAATAAGATATAAGCGATAATAAACTGCGTAGTACGGCGTTGAATAGATCTCAGACTCATATTCTATCAATGGGTACAACAACCTTTTACCCCATCCGACTTTTTATTTACCCAAATTGATGGCAACTGAAACATTTCAACGTTTCAGATTGTCCATTACATTCTATTATTTATTTATCCGATTCCGCTTGATTTGCGAACGCACGTATAAATTCTTTGCAAACCAAATAAATTGTCTATTACTTGTGAAGTTTCGTACGTTTGATTCGCGTAAATCTAAAGTAATAAAAAGTAAATATGTCTAAAGTTTTATTTTAATGAATTTGGCAGCTAATTTCATTGTTTTTCGTCAACGTCTTTGACTAGGTCAGGGAAAGTGAACATTTTTACTTTCATGTGCATAGAGAAGGATGTACAATACCATCACAGTGCATAAGAACGTAAAGCCATTGGTCCGGGCTGTCGTTTGTAGATCTTTGACATTTGTTACGGGTCGTCAGAAGCCCCAAAAGTCTGACACCAGTTTTACCAAGGGGTAAAGTGTTACCCAGTAACTGGGTTGTGGAGGTCAGATAAGCAGTCGGTCCTTGTAAAATACTGGTATTTAGCATCCGGTTAGACTGAAAGCCGACCCAAACATAGTTGGGAAAAGGCCAGGCAGATGATGTGCATAAACAAGGATCCTAATTTATAATGATGATGCCAAATGAGACCAAATGTGCATTTTGTTTTTCCAACTTTGGAAAGGTTTAGTGGAGCTAACACCAAAGTAATTTTAGTTTACCTATAGTTTTAAGCTAGATAATACATTTCTATAATATCTGAAAGATTCCTCAAAGTGAGAACAAAATTTTCCAAATTTCTCCACATATCCTACAAGGATGATAAGCTTGATAGTTACTGTTATTAGCTATAAACCTTGCACTAATTATCTTGACCTCCATTGAATCCAAATGTTTGCTACTCCTGACTTCTGTTCACAAGCACTAACTAGTACGCAAATTCGCGAAAAACAGTTTTGCTTTATTTTTAGAATAATTCAGGTCGAACCGAGACGAACGAATGCAATTAAAATTTAAAAGATAGTAATTTTTATCGCTGAGGTAAGCGATTGAGAGATACGTTTTAGATGGTTGAGGTGATAATAAGTACATACATATTGGTATTTTTCAAATAACAGTCCAACTTCTTTGTAAATTTTTTATTGGATATGTTGTTCACGATATACAGGTATCTAAGCGATGAGTTAACGGACAAAAACACGTCGCGTTTAATACACAGAGTATTTTTTAAATACAACATATTTTAAAAAAACCCTGTACGATCCGTGGGTTAGGGTACTGAGAGTCTATATAAGTGGTAAGTAATATTCAGGATTTTTTTTTTAAAACGGGCGCTTTTTTTTTTGTTTAATTTTACCGGTTTATTAATTGTGGCTCGGGGGGTCGTCGTTTAGCGGGTGTATACAAGTCATAACCCCTTTTGAAAATTTGAAATTTTTTAATGGATTTGGGGTAAAGGTACGAAAAATTAGATTATTATATTCAATAACTTTTTTATTTTCAATTATAATAAGATTTTTTATTACTTGTAAGTAATTTTATTTCAGCACTTTTAAGCCCCTTTCGGATCAGGCAGGGTTTTTTTTACGTATTGTAAAGGTGTTTTACACGACATGATTATCTATAAGCAACCTTGCATTTTCTTTTCTTAAATTTTACCCAATTATTCCAAATAGCATACAAAGAAAATTAACGGAAGTCATTATTTTTAAACACTGTCTGCAAAATGTCTGAAAATATTATAATTCTCAATTGGCATATCTATGAGTGTTCCAATTAGTCAACGCCTCTTCAAGGAAACATTAAAAACAATGGCTTGAGGAAATATTTCAAAGAGTTTATTTTTCTTTTTCCATAGAACGTTAGAAACGAGCGAACTTTAAAGAATTTTCGGAGCTGTATTTCTGTTAACAATCACTTCCAACATGTTATGCTTTTGTCTGCTAAATAATACTAATATGTGAAGTAATTTTGGGGTATAATAGTTTATGAAACAGTTTTGTGACTCAAACTTCAGTCAATTTTTGTGCTGAACCCTAAGTTTTGTACTGAAACTAAATTACTCCTTATAACATCAGCTATCTTCCAGCGGAAGTCCCGTCAAAATCGGTCCAGCCGTTTCGGAGATTAGCCGGAACAAACAGACAGACAGACAGAAAGACAAAAAAAAAGTATTTTTGTTCTATGTATCGTATATACTTTCATATGCATTTGGTAAAATGCTGTTATTTTGACGTTACAAACAGACACTTCAATTTTATTTATTTGTATAGATAGAGTATAAAAACTTACCTGTTCTCCTAGTTCAAAATATAAAAATAAACAAGTCATTCCACATACGTTGGCTATTTCCTCTGCAGCCTACGCGCCCGTGTGCCCGGGCACTAATGACAGATGTAGCACATTGAACCAAAATATTTACAAAATGAAATAACGCTGATTGATTTATTTCAAATATTATTGTTGTTAATATATTTCACTACAAATGCATTCTTGAAAGAATGAGTATACGATTTGATAGATCTATTTATTTGACTACAAAAAGGAGGAAATCATTGTAGAGGTTACTGACCCCAGCTCTACCAACCTAGTGTAGACTTCGTTATAGCTATTTCCCGTGAGGAAAAACATCGTGAGGAAACCTGGACTTATTAACCAACCCGTTTTGAGCAAGCGTGGCATCAATGCTCGTGCTTTCTCTGTATAAGAATAGACCTTTGCCTTGCAGTGAGATATTAATAACTGTTTTTTTTTGCCCGCCACTCCATCTACTTGTACACATAAGTCTCAATCCCGTAAGAATATCGGGATAAGAAGTATCCTAGTATGTCCTAATCCAGGTCATACACTACCCATGTGCCAAATTTCATCCAAATCCGTTCAGCTGTTTTAGCGTGAAACCGTAACAAACAAACAAACTCACTTTCGCATTATAATATTAGTTAAGATTTCATCATTTTTAATTAATATAAATATCCAGGATGAAAAGTAGCATATTATGTTTCTCTCCAGGTTCCAGGCTACTTATCTGTAAAATTTTATAACGATCGATTCAGTGTTTTTTTTGGCGTGGATCCGCAGTGGTAGCTAACGAAAATAGAACTTTTCCATAAGAGATTTGTTCATAAGGAACAAATCTAACTTAGAGAGATGTATTTAAATATGTTATAAGCGCGAATCATATTTTGATGAAGATACAAACTGACAGTGACCTGCAAATTGTAAAAAACGTAAGAAAATTTGAATTTCGCGGTCTGTCACTGCGGCCACCTTAAAGAGACAGACATACAAAGTTGCTATTACATTTATAATACCTAGTAATATGGATTAGAATGGAAGTATGGATGTCTAAGCTTGCACTAAATATAACTAGTAAATACTGGGATAGTTACATTTATAGCTATAACTACAGCCCTGTAGTCAGTCATACGTCGTAAATGGAGCCATCTAACGTAAATTGAATGGTCGATACTCTAGGAATTTTCCGTATGGAGGAAAACGTTAAAGTTTTCAGTTTGTCCTTATTATCTAATTGTTCTGTCTTTGTAATTGTTATGGTGTATCATGATCGTAGTCAAGTTTGTTTAAAAACCACAGTTAATTATACATCATTATGGTCTTCCTAACTTGGTTGGTCCACAAATTCCAGCCCAAAAAAATCAAGGACTATATACGAGTACATACATAAACTCACCCCTTCTTCCTACGGCGGTAGGCAGAAATTACAGAACGCCACCTGCTACGATCCTTTGCCTCGTTTAAGTTCATGCACGCCGGATTTAGGACCACAAGGCATAAAATAACATAAAGCTTTTGACATTCTGTAAAGACTACCAAAGATAAGTATTCGTATAAGTAATGAGCGGGCCAAATATGATAGAGAGAAATTGGTTAAACCATTGCTCTAGGTTCTAGCACAAAGATAATAATAGTCTAATAACTCGATCATATCGGGTAACGTAGAAAAAATCGAGTTGGTGTATATCCAACTAATTGAGTTTAAAATTCAAAAGTCATTTATACAAACTAGGCTGAGATCAGCAATTTTCGAACGTCAAAGTCCCCCAAAAACGCCCGCCCTTCACCACTTCCTAGTGCTTTAGCTGGGAACAAGAAGTGGCGCAACAAACTCTCCTAATTCTAAGCGGGTGGAAACTTGATGAGGCTGGCAGAGGAGCGTGGGGATTGAGACAAGAAAAGAGAGGCCTATGAGCAGTGGGTGAAGTCGGGTTGTGGATGAAGACGATGATGAATCGAGCTCCTTACCACAACCGAGCTCTACCATGAACCATAACCTTCCACATAATTATTTTTGTGAGATTTTCATTAATTTTTTGACCATGTTCTGTCATGCCAATGTACTAAATATGTATTGTGTTAGATTTCGTAGTATATTAGTTGATACTTTTTCACGTGTTTTTAAAACAAGCCGCCATACACGGTAGTCTGTGTCAGGGGTAGGTTATGCTTATGGAAAATTACTGAATTCATGTTTATTTGTTTAGGTGTTTGAGAACGATTACAAATCGGATTATGAAAGCGTTTTTTGGCAATTAAAAATCAGGCTATTTTGGGAAACGGTTGGCAACCTAATCGTGATCGCTGGTCTTAGTAGGAAAGGTACTTTATGTTTTGACTTTAAAAGAGAACATCTGAGTTTGTTTCGTCATTTCTTCTCAGGGTTCAGTCAGCTCGGAAATGACGGGGCATCCAGTTTTAAAATATAGACCTAATAATTTACGTGTATATGTGTCTTAAAAGATCTATTCACAGAAATAAATATCATATCGACATTTTATTTCATAATTTTATTTTATTTCATTAGTCAGTGAAATTTAATAGTAAGGATCTCGTGGCTAAGTAATAACAGCCGCACGGTTCGATCCATCAGGTTAAGCCACGCTTACCGGGGTTGGTCTAGAGCTGTGGATGGGTAACGATGCATCTTTACATACCACGACTCCTCCGCACCTCAGAAAGCACGATAAGCCGTTGGTCCCGCGGCTGTCATTCGTGGATCTTTGACAGTCGTTATGGGTCGTCAGAAGCCCGAAAGTCTGACAACCAGTCTTACCAAGGGGTATCGTATTATCCAGTTACTGGATTGAAAGGTCAGATAGGCAGTCGCTCTATGTAAATTACTGGTATTCAGCTGCATCCGGTTAGACTGGAAGCCGACCCCGAGATAGTTTGGAAAAGGCTAGGCAGATTGAGTGAGTGAAATTAATTCTTTGTCAAATTGACACACTTCGAGAATTTGCCGACTTATATTACCCATTTTATACAACTGTCAAAGAATGACAGTTCTGATTTAATTAAACGGACAATTTGACTTTCCTGTCTTTACCTTATATAAACTCATTATTAAAAGGTGCGTCCAGATATTTTTTTTGTCCGTACTGTACCTCCGTTCAGTATCAGCGTCGCGATCCTAAAACTCTGGACGTAGTATCGTATCGCCTTTGAACTTGGCGAACAACCGACTCACGATGGATTGGAGTGTACCTGTATCCGTATTGAGAACCCGTACCATCGTACCGTACCGAACGGGAGTCCAAACTAACGTTCTTGGATCGCGACGCTATTACGAACGGGGTTCGGTACGGACAAAAGAGTATATCTGGACGCAGCTTTAGTTAAGATATCAACTCAATAAACCAGCGCTACGAGGATAAAAGGCTGCATGATATTTACTAAAATAACAATGACGAAAATAAAAATCCAGCCCAAAATATCCAGGAAGCTACTTTCATACGTAAGCCCTAAAGCTCTGGCTATCGTACGCCTGTTATCAGCAACTGTATTGTCGATACTACAAATTATCTGATATCGGTCAGACAGTAAAGCTATCAATAAATACTTAGGTACTGTAATCTATTTTTATGTAGACAAACTGTTGTCATGATGTCATAAATTTTAAATTAGGTAATTATGAGTGGATGTTTGAAATATTGGTCATTAAAATTTTTGGGAAACTTAAGGATTATTTCCACAAAACGGCTCGCATCGCATCGGATCGGATAGGATACGAACGGATGTGACGACAGCCGATCGCGTCCGGCAGGATGTGGACGCATACGATCGGCTCCTTACCGTCGCTTGTGAACATATCCATTTCTGCACCTAGTCAAATAGTTGCATTCCTACCGTATTGAAAGAAGCGAAAGCCGAAAGGATCTGATGGGATACGACGACAGGCGAACGGAGAAGATCGCGCATCGCAGCATACTTTCGGCTATGATCGCGTGTCGCGAAAGACGCCCGCGGTCAAGCTGCTTTGCGCGGCTTGGTAATATAGACTTTAAATATTGTGTACACGATTTAATAGCGTTTAAAGATTGTAAAATCCGTTCCGATACGATGCGATGCAAGCCGTTTGGTGGAAACCATCCATTAAAAGTTTTAACATTTTTAATGTTGAACTCTATATTGAGTCGTTAATTTAGATTCTTCTCCATCTTCTAGTAGCAACTGCAGTGGGATTGGAAACATAATGTGATAGAAGTAGCAAGCTTATTTATCTCCAAATATTTTTCTAAACGAGCATGTTAAAACATTACCAATTTCACCAATAACCACTACAATAATTAATAGTAACATAGGTATTTATTTACTACGATCATCACTGTGTAACATTATGTTTTAGGAGACAGATAACCCTTTAATTAGTTTTGCCCTGACTACAGTTACGTTCGCCATGAGTTTATAAAAACCGAAATTGTTAGATAAAGATAAAGAAATTTTATTTGCTGTAACATGTGTATACATACAGAATTAAAATAATACATGCATGCAAGATCTTAAATAAGAGTGGCTCACGACATGTTTGCCATTTCTCATGGCGTGCAAATTTTTTAGGAACAATTATAATTATTTTAAACTTATACATTATATATCAGTCACAATTATTAATAATTAAAAAATCTTATATTCATTCATTACATTATGCAGTTATTTATTTTCCATATCCAATATTACAAATTACAATTATCACAATCACCATTTATATCACTTTTAATAGGCATTCAAATATTTACAATAAAGGCAGATTTAAGTTCTCCATTATTACATGTAATCTGTGGAAAAGCACTACATTTTCCACAGATTACAATTTCTTTTTTTTTTATCGGTAGTATATTTTGTAAAATTTATTATTAAGTTCTGTTTATTTTTAATATAAGTACTATTGTTTGTTTTCCCTTACCAAAATAAAATAAAATTACTTGGTGGCGGGACGAGCTACAGACAGAAATGACTCCATAGTAGCTCAAGCCAGAGAGGAAGTGGAAAGAAGAAAGTGAGGCTTTATCTCTACATAGGCTAAAAATATAAATATTAAGTACATAATAACCCCCTTACGCTGTTTGTCCACTACCACATCAACGGGACGTCAACGAGAAACGAGATTATTCGAACCAAAGGTGACATCCCGGTGGTGCTGTGCGGTTTACACGCGGCCATAGTAAATATAATATGTATCGCTACTTCGGCGCCGTCATTTATTTATTTATTTATTTATACACACTTACAACTATTATTACAGGTAAAAAACCCAATGCAATAGTGCAGCAAACTCAATAATTTAAACTTATTTTTTAAAACTTATTACATACAATGTTATCCTTGTGAATTCACTCCGTGTACAAGCAAAAATGTCTATCTCGTCTGCTACAAGGTTAACGGGGGTCATCTGGTACCCGTTGACATCCCGTGACAACATCCTAAAAGCTAATTATTTTTAAAAGACTAATCGTGGAGTTTCTTGTCGGCTCTTCTCCATAGCAAATGACCAATTTAAACCGTGCACCTAGCTTCTGACGTCTCATAAGTGCCCATGTAGGTTTATGTGAAATAAAATATTATTAATTTAATTTTGACGTGGCGGTGGACAAACGGCCTTACACTGTTTTGAATTTAGCAAAAAAGGTCACTATTCTATTCATAAAGTTCTACGATAGTTGTGATTTATCAATCGTTACACCTCATCGACGATTTAGGGACCGAATGGCCTTTACACCCCAATCATTATTTAGAATATACTATCACGCGATACTCAATCTTTATAGGAAAGGTACCATAAACTGTAGCATGGGTGCGTCTAATTGCCCTTATACATAAACATTAGATATATTGCTACATCCATCACTTTATGAGCACTCAAGAGTTCACTGGTGGCTGTTGTGAACAGTGGGTCTAGCCATGCTGGCCCATCTTAGTCCACTAGAAAGGACATCATTCTGTTTGGTTTATCATGGTATAAAGCAATTTTTTTAAGTTTTTGAGATTGCATAAACTTAAAAAAATTGCTTTATACCCTATGATTTTGCGTTTTAATAGAAAGAAATATAAAAAGAAATAGAAGTTTTGAGATGCATATATAAATAGGTTTGTATTAGGTTGATCTATTATTGATATTTTTATAATTATTTAGTGGTAGAGCTGTAGTGGTTACACCGCCACATACGAATTACGCATCAAATACATGATGTCACACAAATCCTGCATCGTGTAATTAGAGTTTACCTCGCGAACGACTTAGAAAAGACTATCTGACATCAACTTTCGGGCAGTTGCCCGCCAGACAAGACACCCGTCTGGTCGGAGGATCCTCCCTTTTCTATAGAGGATGAGAGAACTTTACACCTTGTTCCTCATACCACTAAAGAGCTAATTAACGAAAATTCTCGTCAAGGGTAAGTGCTAACACCATTACATAGTTACATTTCAACATGAATGATGTAACCCATGTAGTAAGATGACCTATGTAGGCACTGCCCGAATGTCGTCGGGCGTAAGTAGATTTATATATAATTATTTTCTAACTGTATGGAATAGATTTAATTTTGTTTACTATTATCTTTTTTACTGTTTTATTTATTTATTTTGTTACCCCCTAGTGGGATCTATCTAAGTCCGTAGGTGTGTCCGTGACATCACAGTGGGCCCTATCAGAATACCAGCGCTGCGGTATTTATTATCGCAGCATTATGCTGAGATAGGAGCCTTCTTGGCCTCGCACAGGTCATTATATTTTGTAAATTTCATAAATACTCCGTTTTGTTTATATTTTCTTATTTATTATGTTTTTACAAATTACTGTTTGTATTTCCTGTGCGTGTCCCAAATAAAATATTTTTCTTTCTTTCTTTCACTGTTTTCACCCAGTCTGGCCAACAATGAGAACAAATGAGGACAATGTGTTCATGAAAGGTAGGCAGTCATCTTGCATGAAAGTTGTCCACACGTCATACGTGTTACCCTAATTTTTGACACGCTTTTATTGCCTAAACGTTTTCAGTGTTCATTCATGTTTCATTTTCATGAAATTAGATTAAATACAACATGGCTTCGTAGCCATATTTTTATTATTTGCCAGGATGGAGACCATAGTAACACGTCATCATTTGTCTGTCTTTTTTTCAACTACGTTTGGGGTCGGCTTACAGTCTAACCATATGCAGCGGAATATCAACATGGAGCGACTGCCTGTCTGACCACCATAACCCAGTAACTGGGTATCACGATACCCCTTGGTAAGACTGGTTGTCAGACTTTTGGCTTCAGACTACCCGTAACGACTGTCAAACATCTACAAATGACAGCCGGGACCAACGGCTTAACATGCTTTTCGAGGCACGGGTACGTCTTGGCATATAAGGGATGGTTACGCATCCACAGATGGACCTCGTAAAGTGTTGCTTAATTTCAAATAAGAGCCACGAGCCTATTTAACCCCTCATGGAATCACGTATTAGTTATAGAGATATAACTCTGTGACAGACAGACAGACGGCGTAGGATTAGGCTAAGACAGAACCCTAAAGCTTCGTGCAGACTAGCGCGACGCGACACCGGCTATTGTTATACCGTGAAGTTTTCTTAGAATTGTATTGTTCGTGTCGTGTCGCGCCGGCGCTTCGCACTGGTGCACGAGCTTGAAGCGACGATAAATTGAACTATACCCTTCAACCAAATGTTACGTATTAAAAACCTAATTACCTACCTACTTAAACATAACACTTACTACTACGTCACAGTAGGTAATAAATTCTAAAAACATGAGAACTTCCAAAAATATCTTCAAAAGGAACAATTAAATAAAAGTTCCACTTTGATCGCCATGACAGCGTTTGTTTTGGCGGCAAAATTTATTTTCGGTGATGTTTCACGGCCATTTTCGATTGCGAACATTCAGCCTGACTACCACAGGGTATGTATAGAGCTTTGGGATTTACGCAATTATGTGATACACGCTGTTGTGGATTTAAGGCATTTTACAATTTCAGAGTGTCGCACTTTTCAGGTCAGTTGCTAAACGCGGTAAAAAGTTATTATAATAATAAAAACAACAAGTAGAATAAGCCAACAGGCTATAAAAGCAAGTTTAATACATGAAATTCGTTTTGCAAGAACCTAAAGTAAAGGAATTTGATCAAAACATTTGTAGAATAGACCGGAAACTACCTGTTTTTTTTCATTCTATCGATGTATAAGCTGAGCGGAGAAGTAGCGAAAAGCTCCTGAGAACAGAAAAGAGGTTTCTATTTGCTACTCATTCTTTATCCTAGCGGCCTAGCTTATACTTATAAAGAACCAATACAGATATTATCATTTATATCACCCATTTTGACAGCCTACGTTATCGAAATACACACATCAAAAGTGTCTAGGGATCAACATATATTTTTGCAATAACTTTTCTCCTGATTGATATTAATTAAAATTTTCTTTAAGGATTCATCAAATAAAGTGTTTTCGTTTGTCACAGTAACGATAAACCAAGTCACCTTTGCATTAATAAAGAAATTTGCCATTTTCCTAATAAAGGGATTTTTGACATTTGAACCACTAACATTAAAGTTCGAAAAAAAGACTGAAATAACAGTTTTCTTTAAAATTTTATTGGGTAACTTAAACAATTAATAATCCGTGTTTCTACCGCGAACACTAACAACACAAGAACATCGGTTTGGCATACTCAAAATGAGTTCATCCAAATCACGCTGTGGAATGGCCGCCCATGTTCGTTGCAACAACAAAAAAAGGTCTTCTTGCGACTGGATACCCTCCATATTCGGCAGAGCTCTTCTCTGTAGCATATCCCATGCATGCTCAATCGGGTTCAAGTCTGGCGACTGAGCAGGCCAGGGCAGGACATTGATGTTAGCTGCGGCGAGAGTCTGTCTTACAACTCTTGCGGTGTGCGGTCGTGCATTATCATGCATTAACTGAAATAAGGGACCGATTTGCACTTGTAGAGGAACGATGACGTCTGATACAATCGTCTCAGCATAAATTTGAGCGTTGAGGTTGCCTCTAATCCAAATCAACTCAGTTCTTCCGCCGATCCAAATACCCGCCCATACCATGATGGTTCCACCACTATAAGGATGGACTTCCTGGCAGGATTTTAATCGCTGTTGGCGTCCAGGGGTTCTCCAGTGTCGTATACGTCTTGTATCCGGTCTCATACCAAAACGAGACTCATCAGAAAAGCACACGAAACGCCATTGTTCTTCTGCCCAATTTCTGTGTTCAAGAGCCCATTGATATCGAATCCTACGATTGTGCATTGCTATAGGTGGTACCCGTAGCGGTCTTCGGGAATGAAGGTTCACTTCATGCAAGCGGTTTCTGACTGTTTGGTCGCTAATTAAGTTCCCTGAAGAGTGATGAAGCCTCACGGCTAACATCATGGCGGTTATTGTTGGAGCTCTTCGAGCTAAGATTTGAATGTATCGGTCTTGTCTCCGTGTGGTGCAGCGATACCGTCCTCCATGGCGCTCAGCCACGGTACCAGTGCTTCGGTAACGTGTCCAAAGTCGACTGATAACACTCTGACTTGTATTCAGAGCTAAAGCCACAGTACGTTGCCGGGAACCAGCTTCTATCATTCCCACGGCTCTGAGCATTTCTTCCCTGCTTAAATGACGTCGCTGCTCCATAATAACGTTGGTTTTAATCAGTAGTAGGGAAACAGTAGCACTAATAATGTCTTCAATGCGTTGTATGTTTTTATAGGGAAAATATTGACAGCTGATTTTCATCTTTTACTCGAATTTGATTCACAGTTCCTGATTCAAATTATGAAATGCACCAAAAAGGATCCATATAAATTTATAAAATCATAAATTTATTACAAAGCCACATCTCAATCTCAAGAAATCCGCATAAAAATGCTTGATCCCTAGACACTTTTGATGTGTGTATTACTATTACTATAGCTTCTTGTCACTATGTGGCATCACCACACTCTCAGTCTCCAATCTGACCTTATAAACCACCCCACAAAAAGACACCCACCATCTATATTTATCAACCGAGCTCCATTAATAGCCCCGGCCTTGCCCCACAACCTTGATGACGTCACCGTGTCCCACCCCTAGTTAACTAAAAGCTTACGGCTAATGTAATGACGCTTGTTATGACCACCTCTAGCTAATGATGGTAGATGATTGAAGGTTGGGACCTTGAGGAGAAGGTTCCACCTGACATCTGATGCGAGGTTGTTATGAGACACTTGAGTTTGATGAAGTATCTAGGTAGTTATCAATTTAATTTGCTACACGGTTATTAATTACAGGCCTTGTGCGATACCCCCATAAGTTACAGGGTTAATAATATTACAAGCCTTATGCTATTTAACCCTTTTCTTAGTGCTCATCTTCGTTTTAAGTTTAATGAACTCTTGTGCAAAATATTATGCTTCTTGAACCAGCGGTTTAGGCTATAGGTTGTCGGTAAATAAGTGAATGAATGAATTTAAGATTTTTATTAAGTGGATGATGCTTTTTACGGACTTTTAGAAGATTTCCACCATCAGTGGGCCACACAATTCAAACGGTTTTTTAATTAGAAATAAGTTCTCGTTTCGCACTTAACATTTATTTAGTTTGAAGACTTGGATAGTTGTATTTTCGATCGAATTAACATTACGTTTACTGTGTGTTCGTACTAGGACCTGTATATTATCAATCCTCATATTATCAATCGTGTTTTGTTACTAAAACTGCAATCAAAGCATTCTTAACTTTATCGAAATGAAACTGAACTTGAACAAAAGAAGAAACTGAAATAAGAAATTAATCTTAGGTCCATTCAAACTTCACATTGTAATATATAATTAGCATATAATGTTTCCACTGCTGGGACACAGACCTCCTCTTTTCGAAAGGGAGTAGGCTATAATGTAATAAACCACGCGGGCCCAATGCGGGTTGGTAGATGTCACATATCTTCGAGTTTTTGGTTCTAGTAGGTACATGCCGGTTTCCTCACGATGTTTTCCTTCACCGTTTTGACAGCAGCGGTAGGCTACCATTACTCTCTCTCACGCTGTCATATTATTCGTTAAATGGTAAACCGCTTACGAGAGGTGTTGATTAGATATTGGTCTCACCTGCTAGTTGTGTGTTATTTTTCAGAAAGAGGTAACTGTTCTATTTCAATTGCAAATTAATAACGATAATAATCAATATTTCATTGGTTGTTCTTTTAACAAATACAGACATACATTATTATGTATGTCTGTATTTTGAAACGCTGAAATATTTTTCAGCGTTTCAAAATTATAAAGTAGATTGTAGCGATACTTTTTTTCATGTTGACCAACTTTATTTGTTTGCCACCTGCAGCAACAACAACAACATTATATTTTATAAGTAAACGCCATCGCCAGTCCTTTATCAAATTGATCTGAAATAAACTACCCCAGCAACAACCCTTAAATTCCTTTCTATAGATTCCCCATAGCAGCGAGCAGTCGCGGACGGGATTCCCAAATACCACACTACCATGGGTGGAAAATCCCATCGCCATCGGTTGCGGCAATCATTACTCCATACCACCACTCCACTTATTACAGTACGCTGGCGCCCTCTGCTGGATCGAACTTTTGGCGACATTGTGAAATTTATGTTTGTTTACTAAAGGGACATGTTATAATGTGACTTTAGTGCCTCTCATTTCAATCTTGCAGATATTGTTTGATGGATTTTTATTAGCTCAATCAAGACTGTGAGATTCGGAAAGTTTTAAATCGGGAACGACTTTTTCCCTAAATAAACCGAAGACTATTCGGAGTTGTCAGCTATCCTTTGGAGAGGCACCAAAAGAAAAAGAAGAATGCCAAAGTTGTTTTCTTATATAAAAATTTAATTGCTTTAAAGGGAAAAGCGTTTAAAATCATACAATCACCAGAAACAGTCATCAGTTTTAATAGCTTTTTGAAAATTCTTTGATTATCAGCTCCTCTGAAAGCATTTTGCTAAAAAAAAACCGGAACAATTGTCTATTGACATTTCCGCCCCGTTTTTATAAACAAAATATAGGTATCTTTTTCCTTATCCATGTCATCACATATTGAAATAGTAACATCGAAGCTGTTACGGCACAGTTCCATTCTCGGTTTAACTCCGGACAATATGGCGGCCACAACAGAACGGTTAAAAAGATTTACAATGAGAATAACAAAGAAATATAAACAGTTGCTGAATGATTGACAGTAGTGGTTGTAGACTGCGTAGTATCAACGTTTATAACTTAGATTTATGTACTTTTAAATGCGGATAACTGGGTTATATTGTTTGTCGAGGTTGGAAACGAAAATCACAAAATCAGAGCCTCTGGGCATAGTTGTAGACAGTGGATTAGGAAAAACGCGTAGCACCAATAACGATTATCTCTAAAGGATAAGGGTTTTTATCATTTGAATCATGATTAGTTGTGAATTCAATTAGGGCTTTACTTTTACAAGTATCTGTGCCAGTAATGTTCAGGTAATTTTGATAATAAATGCTCAGAATGATATGTACTGCAGGTTTTCTTGTAGTCAATTCATTAGGTGCCATTTAAACAATATAAAACTATACAATGTAATGAAATGAAATAAAATGGAATTTCACAAGACTAAGATAAGTGCCCTCTTTTTCGAGGGCTTGGAAAGGTAGTCGACATTTCCAATGTTAATAGAGTTTTTCACGCACTCAAACTCGCGGTAGCAATATAAGAAGGAAATCGAGAATCCTAAATTCCTATCTATTACTATAGTACTAGCCGGTACTTTCAACGCGTGTTACCGTCGCGAAGTGAAAGTTCCGGCTAGTTTAGACAAAACGCACATGAGATTGCAATAGCGAGATGATTTGTGATGAGATGAGCGGCCTATTAGTTCCGCGTGCACTTTAGAACTCAGGTAGGTACTAAATATTACAAAACTAAAGATCTCATTACGCATGGTTCGGTCTTGACCGAATTCTTTATATAGCGCACATAACAATCGCACGCACGTAAAGCGCGCAAAACGTATGTTTATATGTGTGCCGCTTTGTTGGAAACACAAGTAATGTAATTATAAAATAAAACAGTTTGTTGAATCCTTATTTATTATACTTACAGCTTGTTTTTAATACACAGAAGCTGTGCCAGGTAGTTAATAATAGCTGGAGTTTTTGACTTTGATTCTATGTATATCAATCAAATTGTCAACTTTAATCATACTAATCATACTTTCTAATAAATAATTTTCATGAAAAGAAACTCGGACATTAACGTAAACACAGATTTTCGTCAGTTGCGATAATCGGTGGACACATAATTATGACATATCTTCTTGACACATTCATAAATTAATATAATTTAAGTACCGTCTGGGAAATTAATTCTTTATTCAATTGAAACACGTCAATTTGCAGTGTTATAACCATATCGTACAACTGTCAAAAAGTGACAGTTGTGATTTCAATATACGAACAATTTCATTTAGTAATTAAATTGGTAAACTGCCCCACTGCTTCTCTTTCAGAGAAGAAACAATCATTGATCACTAATCTTGCTCAATGTTTTCAAACTCATACAAGTTTATTCCTCACAATGTTTTTCTTCAACCGCAAAGTATTTACATGCGTCACCTACCCTCAAAATACACCTCTGTTTACCTGTAAGTCTGCTCACCCAGAAACCGTGACACTGCTGGTACAATCGAAACAAGGTTAATTACGGAGGCGAGCGACCGAATTAGATACAGACAGACAAACAGATCGCCTGGCGAATTGCACTGGAGCTTGTGGAAAGTTCGGAAAACAGATGATTTCTTGTGGGGAAAATGTGAATGGTAAGATTTTCTATATTGATAAAAGATTTTTTTTATGACTTAGCTTTTGCCAGCCGCTTCGCCACCGTGAATCGCAAATTATCCCACGGGAACGTACTACGGGGATAAAAAGTATCATGGTCTACCGATGTACCTTTCATCCAAATCCGTTTAGCCATTTTAGCGTGAAATATTTTCAAACAAACAAACAGACTATTTCATTTATAAGATTAGTTATGATTAGAATTCAACACATTCTACAGGTCTGTTTGCACAGGACTATGAGGTTTGAATAGTTTCAGAATGCAACAGTCTTACGTCGAATTTTTTTTTTGCAGGTTGTACTTGACCTCTCTTCTCTCTAGAAGGAAAAAGTTTTCTTACTGCAACCTGGTGATTTCGAAATATTTAGTCAATCTTTCTTAACGATGGTTTTCTTTACAACAAGTTACGATTGAAAGATCTAACTTTTCGTTTCTACCTAAATAAGGCATAAAAATGCGGTCTTAAAGAAACTGAAGAACAATACAGAAATAAAGCCATTGAAGATTTTTAAGTCCATAATAAAAATATTTTACTCATTAAGGTGGAAATGACAAATCATTTCTTCCAAGGTTGCCTTTGTATACGCAGGAGTCCCGCGCAATAATGTCGCGTGCGTAGGCGCAGGTTAACGAACCCGATCAGCTCCCGATATAAAGCGAAATGAGAAATGCGCTGAAAGTGTTATTGTGACCTGAAAATAATTTATTTCAGTAAAAAAGTAAGTTTTTAATTTATAAGATTAGACGTTGAATATTTTATTTAGTGGAAAACAAAATGACCTATTATTTTTCCTTTATTTTCATGCAAACTTTTGAGGAAGCCGTGAAACTAGTTTTCACTCCACTATAGTTTTTTTTTAATATTGTAAACATATTTATAAAAATCACTTCTGAAACCAAAGTGGAGCCGCTTCAGCAGTACATATTTATGAGGTAATTAATTGTGTGGTATTGTGAGGTAATTTTTTTGTCTTACTTTTATTCAGATAGAGTTCGTTGAGCGAGATTGAAAGTACTCCCTACACACCATCAGATCCCAAACAATTAAAATATGAAAATTGACAGACATTTGTGAATGAAACGCAAACTATAATATGACAATGTATTTTTCAGAATCTGGAAATGGTTATCGTGCTTTTAAAGAAACAAATAAAAGAAAAACCATCATTTATAAGAATTCAAGAATAACAGCTGTCTATGTATGAAAGAAGCATTGTGTTGCTGTAAGATAGTTAATAGAACGAGACAGTAACAGGACCAAATTATATAACTTAACCAAACGTAAGTGTAACCATTGGTAACAGTATCCGTAAACACATGCACTAAATCAGTTTCATTGTAAAACAGAAAATCTTTCCATCAATAATCGTTTTCATAAAACATCAAACACGAATCGAATAGTAACTAATGCACGGCCAGACTGATCAACCTCAAAAGCCGAAGATATCGCAGACATAAACAAAAGACGAATTTGTGAGACATTGTAGGTTTTATTAGACATTGTTTATCAATATGACGATAGTCTCGCGTCTGCCCCACCTTGATCGACTTCTTACGTATTGATATTTGGCAAGAATTATGGGAAAATCTGCTAGATTGATCGCAAATGTGCTGACATACATGCTGTATACCTATTTGGTGATATAGTGTCCTAATATCTGCTATGCTCAGTACTACTGATGCAATGAACGAACTTGGGAAAATATCACCACTCGTAACAAATAAACACCTAGTGCATTTGAAATAAGATTAGACATTAAAATAAACCTTTTTGACTTCTATAACATAGGAATAAGGATGGCATTAAAGCATAAAAGTGGTTACAACACCAACTGCTTACTGCAGCTGCCATTTGTCATACCCCCAACGCAAAGACAAAATCGGTTGAACGAACTGTAAAATGGTTTCTTTAGATGTGTAGTCTTATTTCAAATGAGTTATAGTAACGTCAGAAATGACTCTGTTACCCATAACCTGTAGATAACACCGTTTATCCTTTCATCATCATACTCCACAGCCGGACTTTACCTACTGCTGGAAATAGGCCAGACTTTACATTCTTCTTCTTCTCTTCGCGTGGTTAGTGACTAACCTGGTGTCAGAGTTTTAAAGCCGCCCATGGCTCTATGAATTAGCATCACATGTCGTCGAGAAATATCTTTCAGGCATGCCGATTTCCTCACGGTGTTTTCCTTCACCGTTTTTGAAGCAAGTGATAATTATACAATACGCACATGAATCCGAAAAGCCAGAGGTGGGCCTTGGGTTCGAACTCGAGACCTATGAACTGCCATGGTTACACCACTACGCTACTATAGACTTCGCATTTACCAGTGATAATAATATACCCATTTAAAGGATTTTATACCTGCCATAACCCTTCCTTTTGACTTTGTCGTGGGCGGGTAATAAAAATAGACGAATTGTTTCAATAAATCAGCGATCTATCATCTGCGACACTACATCATCATCTATCTCCCCTTGTCCCATGTTACGTGGGGTTGGCGCATCCCGTTTTCTTCTTCCACTCTCCTCTTTAAACCGTCATACTATCATTAACTCCCTTCTCTTTTTAACCGACTTCAAAAAAGGAGGTTTCTCAATTCGACCGTATATATTTTTTTAATGTTTGTTCGCGGATAACTTCGTTGTTTATGAACCGATTTTGATTATTCTTTTTTTGTTAAGGGTAAGTCCCCGAAATGGTCTTATAAATTTTATAAACTTTTCTTGGATAGTTTTTGAGTTAACTTCAATAATACATATTTTTCCCACTTAGTTTATATGGATGATATGATGATAACTTCCTGTCACTGATATTTGCATAGCAAGTAGTGGTATTCGAATTTGTGAAGGATAGGTACCACAACTAAAAAGTGAAAAATAAAAACTTTTAATTAAAAAAAATAAACCGACTTCCAAAAAAAACACTACAAGGTGAAAAACAACTTTAATTTCGGAAGTCGGTGGCAAAAAACGAACATTCAAAACCAAAGACACCGACTTCCGAAATTAAAGTTATTTTTATTTTTTTATAAGAAGTTTTTTATATCACTCCTCACTCAATCCATCCATCGTTTCCTTAGCCTTCCACTCCCTCTCCATCCATCAACACGCTCATACTCATTATAAACGTTTTCAGTATGTTTATCTCTCTTTTCAATTCTATATTACTTTAAAAAATAGTTATGGCTTTATAACACTTCAAAGCTGGCCCCCTACTGCGTATGCAGGGAAAACCCGACGCTAATGGGTTCAATCGATCCCTCGTCTAGCCATCGAGGTGGTGCGTCTGGACCGGGAAACTAATATCCTAGCCATTTCATTTTGCCCTTATCGCATAATTTTTCATGACAAATATTCCAGAGTATGCAAACAGATGTATGAAAAGGACATGGAGTGAGAAAGCTTATGTAAAGTAAGTTGAGGCTAGAGCCTAGACGAAGACGGTAAACGAATTCATAGGTATATCGAATTACCAAACACGCAGATAAAAGATTGATATATCCAAACATGTGAACAAGTGTATATTTAATCTGTACAAGGTGAAGAAGATTATTAGAAGAGATTTATAGAGCGCGAATTTATAAATGCCGATATATCGGCAAACTTCGAATATCGCCGATATATCGGCATCGGTATCGGTATCGGATGCATCCCTAATTACGACAATAAATTAAACTGCGTATATCTAATGACGTTCTTAGTCTGCATACGAAAATTTAATCAAATATATCCAATAGTTTAGTCACTATAGATAGCTAGTCAAAGATTGGCAAAACCCATAGTCGGCCCATCACTACTATTTAGTTTGTTTAAACATTTTTTTATTTTATTTCAATGCTAGGATTTATTCGATGGTTCCAAAATACTCTTAAAGCATTATTATTGCCAGTGTTTTCATTTATTGTCGTATTGTTGTCTGCATATTGTATATAGTGTGGTAATTTATTTCCATAATAATAATTACGTTCCTACTAGGCCATTTAATCATGACCCTGCTATTATTCCATTTTATTAGCGGTCAGCGCAGCATTGTCCTTTTCACCAACACCTCTATAAGTCGTCATATCAGTAGTGTCCCCTTCTCCAAGGCATAGGAAACACTGCTTCCATGCTTACCAAGGTCAGTGATGAAGTAAATCCAGTCAACATTATTTTTCACACATATTTTGAAAGACAACTTCATGAATCTTGAAACTACATATTATGCCTTCGCATCGCTAGCAAAACATGTTTTTTCTTTGTAAATGGTGATACATTACAATCCAGCTTATTAGCTAATAACTTAAAGTGCTAAGTAATTATAAAATTAAGAAATCGTCCCCTAATGTCTTTCTCATTCACTTCAAGTTATTTTATTTTTTTAATAAATAATAAGTTTATTGTACAAAGAGGAACACATAGGGGGAAGACTCTTGATTCACGTGTTCATTATAAAAGTCAGCACTTGGACTACAGTTTAAGTTCAAAACTAATAAGACATAAAACTATAGTAATTAATGTTTTGGTCACTCACCGGCATAATGCAGAGCCGTCTCGAAGGGCGCCCTCTGCACTCGCTCCTTGCTCTCTGCCAACAAAGTATAAATACATGAGATTATGTGCCAACAGCTGATCGTCAACACAACGCACCGATACTGGCGTGAGGTGAGCTACGGATAAGGAAAATTGTAGTTTTCATTTGGAAATATTATTCAATACGTTCAGAATCTAACGCTCGTACGACAAATAACTACGTAAACAAAAATATACGTAATGCAAAGCACTAATATTATGTTTTATTCATCGTCATGCAAGCAGCCCTAAATCTTTATGATGGAATAGGGAATATGCTTTCACAACTTTAATAAGAAAAGTGGGTTGATAAATTTCCATGCACACAACTAATTTCATTTAACTACAAAAGATTTCCGCTCGCAGTTTATCCGTAAAACAGTTATGGAGCATGATGTTCAACATTGAGTGCTGTCTTATTTTAAAGACTTGGCTCATCAGCCACTCTCCCGAAATGGGTTGTCAGTCATTACCATGAATGGTCTCACCAATACACAAACGTAGCGAAACGCATTTATACCAAAACAAAGCCATACGTAAACATAATAAAATATTATCACAATTCGTTATCAGTAAATAAAACAACACATACACACATGTCAAAAGCCCACCATTACCATAGACCTGACTGGGGAAGATACCTTAACCTTAACTAAATGTCCCATCCCAACTAGCCATAATAAAATTAAGAAATATATTAAAATCACTAGAAATATTAAAAAATATAAGAAACTTTTGAAAACAAATAGTTTATATAAGTGTAACATTAATCTTAGGAAAGAGCGTGTCAACTTACAAACCCAATTAAATGTATGTAATGATAAATTCGAAACTAGCAGACAAATGTATGATGTTGACATACAGAACCTTCAGAAAGAATTACTGAGCAGGGAAAATTCGCTAAAGGAAATCTTTTGTAAGTATGAGGATAGCCAACAAATGTTAAGTGAGCGCTTGCAAGGGGCCTGTGAGTTGGTGGACTTGGTGAAGTGCAATGCAGAGAGGTGTGAGTCACTGACCACCAATCCCACCTGTAGTTGCGCTCCCACTCCGCCACCTCTCATGTCACAGCATGTTGCTCCTACAGCTTTACCAATTTTAAATAATACTTTAAAAATTGTCAACCCCACTCAAAGTAATGTTTTGGTCTATTCAGATAGATTAGGAGCAGGTTTTGGATCATTATTAAATAATCGCTCTAATCATACTATAGTTAACTGTTGCTACCATAACCTGCATTTTAATGAGCTTGTTCATAAAATAAAACATACACCAATGAATGAGCAGACTACTTTAGTTCTTTTAATTGGGAACAGTCTGAGTATCACTAAAAGGGACATAGTTAATGGTATTGACACCCTACTTAAATTAAAATTAGGTAAATTAATATTATGTGCATTGCCATATTCTCATAGGTTATATGAGCAAGATAACAACTACATTTTTAGCTTAAATAACCTTATGCATATTTTAGCATGTCGTCATAGTGACCGTTTATTGTATTTTGATACTAACAACTTTGTTAGAGATTTTGTTTTGACTCAGGAGCATATGTTTTTACCTAAGAAAAGCCAACATATATTAGCTACTTTATTAGCCTACAATATACACGCAGTTATTAATGTTTTAACTGAGATTAGCTTAAGTGACGAAACAGTATTATCTAGTACTTCTAATAATACTGTAATAGATTCTTTAAACTTTTAGAATCGACAAAAGAGAAGCATAATAAGAATATTTTATTATATCACCAAAATATAAATCGCTTCTCTGGCAAAATCCTAGACGTGGAAATGTTAATAGATAAATATCATATGGATATCTTATGTTTTTGTGAAACCTGGTTAAAATCAGATAGGATGTTGTTTAATGTAAATGATTTTTCAGTTGCCAGTGCGTACAACAGGTCTTCATTAGGGGGTGGTACCTTAATATTATGTAATAGTTGTTTCAGATATAAGGAAAGGAAGGATATCACTGCTTGCTCTGTTGATCGCTTATGTGAGGTAGCATGTGCAGAGGTTGAAGGCCATACTTTCTTATGTGTTTATAGACCACCAGCCTCAAACTTGCCATCATTTTTGATAATAATGGAAGAAATATTAACTAAACTTTTCAGAGATAATAAAATAGTTTTTGTTTGTGGTGACCTAAATATTGATTTATTAGTAAATTCACCGGAAAAATGTAAGCTCATTTCATTATTTAAATCATTCAATTTAAAATGTATATTTAACGTAGCAACTAGAATAACAGCAACCTCAGCTACATGCATAGATAATATATTTACTAATTGTAAAATAAAAGACTCGTCCCTAATTAGTGGCGTCAGATCTGATCATACAGGTCAACTTATATCTTTTGAATCAGATAAAAAGTTACGTTTAGATAAAACTATTCAGTTAAGACCTCTTACTAAAAATAAATTAAAAATGTTTAATAATAATGTTCTTAGCAATCTTTCAACAGCTAGTTTTGATTCACAAGACCCCAATATAAACTACGGTACATTATTTTCTACAGTATGCCAAGAATTCAATAAAGCATGTCCTGTAAAAAAAGTAACAATCAATACTAAACCAAAATTTAATGAATGGGCCACTGCTGGCATTAGAAAAAGCAGAGATATTTTATATAATTTATATAACGAAAAATCATTGACTTCTGATGAAGCTGTTCATAATTATGTAAGAAACTATTCTAAGATATTTAAAAGAGTCTGCGCCCAAGCAAAATCTAAATTAATAAGTAACAAAATTAGTATGTCGAACAATAAAATCAAAGCTGTGTGGCAGGTAATTAACAAAGAAACTGGTAACACAAAACAGCGAGATCAGAATGAATTGTCTTTGAAAATTGATAATGAAACCATTTCAGATAAGTTAAAAGTTGCTGAGACACTAGAAAATTTCTTTACCAACATCCCAATAGAGGTTACGAAATCTCTGCCTTCATCATCTATACTAGCTGAATCTCTTCTAAAAGAAAATTTCAGTAAGGACATTCCAAGTTTTGAATTCAAGCCCATTTCTATTGTCACGATTAAAAAAGCTTTCAAAAGTCTTAACATAAAAAACACTGAAGACTTATGGGGGATTTCCGTTAAGGTCCTTACTGATATCATTGACACAATTGCCCCTGTCCTAACAGGCATATTTAATCAATGTTTAGATAGCGGTACGTTTCCTGATTTAATGAAACATAGTAAAGTAGTACCAATTTTCAAATCGGGTAGTAAGAGTGATCCCTCTAATTATAGACCTATATCTGTTCTACCAGCATTGAGTAAAATATATGAAAAAATCATGCTAGACCAGATGTTGTCACATTTTAATTCAAATGGGATTTTGCATAGTCACCAGTTTGGTTTCACGAAAGGTAGGTCAACGACTGACGCAGGAGTAAAACTCATCAGTCACATTTTAGAATCCTGGGAGAAGTCCCAGGATGCAATTGGCATTTTCTGTGACCTCTCAAAAGCGTTTGACTGCGTTGACCACAACACACTGATCTGTAAATTACACCACTACGGAATTCGTGGCCAAGCTGCTGACCTTGTTCTTTCCTATCTATCAAATCGACGGCAAAAAGTAAACGTTAATGGGGCGACGTCCTCGGGGTCTCTAGTTAAAATGGGCGTGCCTCAAGGTTCAATTCTCGGCCCTTTTTTATTTCTCGTTTATATAAATGACCTTCCTTACATGATGGCTAACTTATCGAATATAATTCTATTTGCTGATGACACTTCTCTTATTTTTAAAATAGATAGAAAAGATACAGATGTCTTACACGTCAACGATAGTCTGGCTGTTCTTTCGAAATGGTTCGCAGCTAATAATCTTTTACTTAATGCGAACAAAACTAAATGTATTAGGTTCTCATTACCAAATGTACCTCAAGTGGGTCTAAATCTAAAACTTGATGGCAAAAAACTAGATGCAATAACGGAAACTGTATTTTTAGGAATTACTTTAGATTCAAAATTGCAATGGGGCGCCCACATTAGAACTCTTTCAGGTAGATTAAGTTCAGCTGCATATGCAGTAAGAAAAATAAGGCAGTTGACTGATATAGCTACAGCTAGGTTAGTATACTTTGCTTATTTCCACAGTATTATGTCTTATGGCGTTCTGTTGTGGGGATCGGCAGCTGACGTAGATTCAATTTTCATTTTACAAAAGAGGGCAATACGCGCTATCTATAAAATACCTCGCGAGTCTCTTAGAAACAAATTCAAAGAAATTGATATACTGACTCTGCCTTCTCTTTATATCTTAGAAAATATTTTGTATGTTCGGAAAAACTTAGGACTTTTCAAAATAAGAAGCGATTTCCATAATATAAATACACGTAGTAGACATGAAATTGTGATACCCAAATTTAGATTAACTAAAACAAGCAAGTCATTTCTTATAAACAGCATCCGATTTTATAACAAGTTGCCAAAGTCGGTTACAGAACTTAGCGATGGGAAGTTCAAAACCCACATCAAACGTGTCCTTATCAGGAAAGCATATTATAAAATTAAAGACTACGTTGAAGACAAAGAAGTTTGGCAATAATTCCCTCTGCACATGTGGCTTCCCTGGTACCTCATTAACGGCAAAATATGTAAGATTCTATTAACTGCTCTCAAATTACCATGGTTATATTTTTGTTTTATTTACATTCTTCCTTGACATAATCATAATTTTATTTGACATTATATACCTACTATTTAATTTTCAACTCTTTATTAGTGACTTTTGGTGACATGTTAATTATTCAGATTTGTTACAGTTGTAATAGTAATCATGTCATTTCGTTTAAAATAGTTTTTATTTTTATTAATTTATTTATCTTTTATATAGATTCTTTTCTATTTTGTGAATGTGAGAACGCTGTAGGCTTAGTGGACTGTACACTTGTTGACCATCTTCTATTTTGTTAAGTACATACTTGGTACTTGTTGAAAGACCTACACTGTCCTCGCATACCTAATAATACTGTATTTTTTATATTTTTTTCTGTTGTAAATATTGTAAAACCCAATTATTTTTAAAAGAGTAACCGTGGAGTTTCTTGCCGGCTCTTCTCCATAGGAAACGACCAATTGGAACCGTGCGTAGCTTCTGACGTTTCATAAGTGCCCATGTAGGTTTATGTGAAATAAAATATTTTGAATTTGAATTGAATTTTGAATTTGAATCATAAATATAATTTTCTTTCTAAAATAAAATACAAAACAACAAAACATAACGTAAGGTAGACGTAGAGTTATTTGTATATTTTACCTATCATAACATCACTCCTGTATTATTCACAAAGTGTTTGGCAGAGCTGTGCACCCACATTTCACCAGTTATGTTTAAGTCCCATATAATAGGGGGCGAGCCTATTGCCATCAACCGGGTACAAATCCAGACTTCGGGCTGTTACTGAGAATTTCCAGATGGAAAATCCCAATAACACTTTGCCCGACCTGGGAATCGAATCCAGGACCTCATGCTCAGCAGTAGCGCTTGCGACCACTAGACCAACGAGACAGTATTTTTATTTGTTAATTTCCAACGAATTAATTCACCAAATGGTGACAGATTTCTAGCCATTCGCCTATAAATCTAAAATAACCCACTTCTTTTCAGTTTACTGTGAGATTTCGTTCAATTCGTGAGAGTTCAAGAAACTCTCAAAAGTATATTTATAAATCGTGGCTTTTTCTCGACTGTAGAGAATTTCTTTTAAAAGTGCATAAATTGTTTTTCGAACTGGGAGAGGTAAACAAAGAGTGTTTAATTTAACTAATTATTAATAGATACAAACCTGTTGCCGTTCAGCACTGACCTTGATAATCATCTTTTCCTTATTTTAATCAACCAATTCATCTGAACATCCCCTAAAAACTGATACCTACCTGTCATCTGCATTCAATTAATTGTAATAATACCAGCCTACAAGGCTGACTGTCCACTGGAGCGGAGTGAAGAGGAGCGGAGCGGAGCTTGGCCAATATTAACCAATGGAATTGCATAAAATCTCTGGAATGAGATTTGCGAACTAGTTTAAAAATTCCTACAAAACCGGGAAGCGGAGCGAGAAAGCGGAGCGGGAAAGTGGAGCGAGGAAACGGAGCGGAGAACTGATCTCAGCCTTCAGCCGCTCAAATTACTCGTCGCGTGAACTCGGCTTAGTTCCGCACAGTCCGTAACTCCGCTCCGCGCAATAGTCTCTCGCTCCCCTCCGCTGCCTCGCTCCGTGTTAATGGACAGGCAGCCCTGTCGCACTACACGGCAAAGGCCTCTTCTCGTACAGAGAAGGCATCAAGGCATGAGCATTGATCACCACGCTTGCTCAAGAAGGGTTGGCGATTTCAGATTTATTTTACAGGTTTCCTCACGATGTTTTGACTACACCGATATCAGTAATGTCCAAGATAGACTCAGAAAGTACATATGAATAGAAAAAGTCACATTTTTACTTGAACCCACACTGCATGTGAGATGAGTGACATTAATCACTGAGCCATCACGACAAGTCCTCGTGACCTCTCGCGTCCGGCCCTGGTCCAGGCCATGGTGCGGAGCGAGAGGGCATGGCAAGCCGTCACCTCCTTCTGCGAAGCAGTAATGCTCTCGATGGAGGAGGCGGCGCGCGAGAGGGAGAGGCAAATGCCGCGCCCTAGCAGCCCTAGCCGCCGCCGCCGTAGGAGACGCCCCGGGCGTCGGGAATTGGTAGCAGATTTCCGGCCACCGTAGGCGCGGGCTTGCGGACGGAGAGCAACGGGCAGCTCGCCGTCCGATAAGGACCAGGCCCGGGTCGACGGCGCGTCGTGTTCCACGCGCGCCTCAAAGAGATGTCAGCAAAACTGACGGGGTCCGCTAGGGCCGATGCCTACCGGGGTTGCGGGTAGTCCTAAGGGGAAAACGTGGCCCCTGGAAAAGCAAGGGAAGGAACACGGGTGGGTTTTAGTCAGTAAGAGTCTGACACGCCCTTCCGCTCAGCCCAAAGCGAGAAAAGTCATTTGACGATTCCCCACCAAAAAAAAAAAAATACCCATCATGACAAAAAAAAATAAGGTCTTACAATAAAGCAACATGAAATGATGTTATTTTCAAAATCAGAATCTCAGATCTACCAAATGGATAAGGGTTATCAACTCTCAAACGAGAGCCATAAAATTAAAAACGGGCCGAGGCGTTTCGTACCACACACAATGAAGGGTTCCGTAGTTGGTTTGGGATGAATTTATTCCAAAAGTAAACTTTGCATTGTAGTTGAAAAACATGTTTTCCCACACATTCCAGTTCAAAATATAAGTTTGTACGCACAAAATTGAAAGATTTACCATGTTATTTTAAGACCATAGACATAGACCATAGACAGATAGGCAGACACACGACTGATCCTAAAAGGGTTCCGTTATTCCATACGGACGAACGGAATCCTAAAAATAGTAGCTGAAATTAATTATGGATTGGCGATCGTAGTTTGTTTGCTTTAGTGAAATTAATTAAAATGCTTAATTGCACTAAATCGAATAATTTATTTAAGGCAGAATAAGAATTAGCCTGGTAATTGGGAAGGTTAGAAGAACTTTAGAAGCCACTAAATTCACAAATAGGTAGGTACATATCAAATTGCTTAACAAATAGTATCGTTCAGTTAATTAGTATGTTTACATATTTCATTAAAATGTAGTTCCAATGTTTTGGCTTAATAATTGATAGCTATCGATTAAAAGTCAATAGCCTTGCAAAGAAAGCACCTACCTACTTATATAATGATACGTCAGAGAGAGTTAAGTATTATTAAATCAGCTATTTGATAGTCAGTTTCCAGTAACTCGCATATTATAATAAATACATATATCGCATATTTTCGGGCAGCTGCGCTCGAAAATATGCTATATATTCAGTACTCCGATCGATTCCGAGTTCCTAACAATGACTAAAATTGCTGTTATTTGATACTAATATCCGTATTGACCCGTTTTCTAATAACCTTCTCGCACAAACTGTATCGAGGCATTAAAAATCAAAAGACCAAACTCATTTATTCAAACTAGGCTGAACAAACTAGGCTGAAAATCACCAAAATTAAATAAGACAATTACCCAAAGCCCTTCACCATTTCTTAGTGCTTCAGCTGGGAAGAAGAAGTGGTGTAACAAATACCCCAGCAGCACAGCTGTCTGTTCAGTTAGAAGAACTTGATAACTTGACATTTCCCATCTACGTACATAACTATAGTCGAAGCAATATTGCAAATGGTTTGATACTATTTAACCACGAAGCCCTTAATCACATATTCACAAGTGTAGGAACGTTTATCCATGACCCCAATACAGTGGAAAATTCTGACCCATATACCACACCTGGTCTTTGCCGGAACCAAATCTAAATCAAAATTCAAAAGTCATTTATTAAAACTAGGCTGAGAATCAGCACTTTTCGAACGTCAAAATTATTTAAGAGAGTCCCCTAAAACGCCCGCATTGATATACACTAAGAATAAGAGTGGACCCAGTATTGACCCTTGAGGTACTTGAAGTGGTAGCCAGGACGATTTAACATCATTAACATCTACAAATTAGAACCTAAGTAAATAAGAATGTATTACTTTGACAGGTTCGTTTTGGACACCCTAGTGACGTAGTTTATGCAAAAGTGTGTCATGGTGCACGCAATCGAAGGCTTTGGAGAGATGACAGAAAACTCCAATAGCATTTTGCGAGCTAATCCATGCGTTAAATATGTGTTTCAGCAACAAACGCAAATTCTAGAACCTGTAACCTTTAGCCTATAATTAGGTTGTTTGTCACCGACTCATCGTAACCCGCAGGCACTGACGTCAAGCGGTAAGTAGTATTTTGAAACGCGGTCTTTATCAATGACAGTCAGTCTAGGTTGAGGGATGCGTCACTGAGTTCAATGGACATTTTAATGAAATAAGTTCTGGATTCTGGGGTAGATAAGTCCAAACTTGTTAGATAATGTAACATTGTTTACAAATATTATCTAATAATTTACACTACACAAACACTTTATACCATACACGAAGGCTACGTCACATCCATATATTTTTATTTTTGACCCGACTGACCAAAATGGAGATTAATGTTAAAAATACCTTGAAAGGTACGAACACAAGGAAAATGCAGTTTTGTAAACTTTCAGTGTGTTTATTTTGAGGTAGCTTTGAAATAAAACAGACTTGAGTACCTACATTAATGATTTTATCTTGTGAGAATAAATGAATATGAATACGAAGATTCACAAGAGTGTTCGCGTATGAGCTAATTACAATACAAGCTGTCATCACCAATCCGCCTGCCAAGTGGCATAATATCTTAAGAGTGGTAATTATTAGTAATCTAAAGTGGTGGGCATTTTAGGTCCGAGTTTTTTTTTCAAGGCCATTCTATTTGCCTGAAGCATACTAAGAGATAGTTTTCTTAGGGAAAGATATCCAACAAAGGATCAAAAGACTGTCAAGCTTACGGAGTAATAAAATACAGTCAAATGCACAATGGTGGCAACACTATGACCTTGAGCTGGCCTAGAACGGCGTTTCATTAGAATGAGAGACCAACTTATACTGGCTTCGGTACCACTGATATGCGCCCTACTGTACCCTCTTAATGAACTCATTATTCAACTTATATTGTTACGTAAGATCACGGTCGTTGCTAAGAAAAAATAAAGATAAGAACACAATAAAACTCATGAAAGGAAATACTTAATTAGAAAACTATATTTTACGACTGTTTGCAATTTTATAGTTATACAATAAGAACTAGTTATTTGTGTTATAAAAAAACCGAAACCTTCACCGATGAAATAATGCGGTTAAAGAAATCTAGGTACCTAAGTACCTACATATACTTGTTAAGACCATCTCTAAAGACAATTTCCACGCAAGCTCCGCCCCCATGCACCCCGCCACTCCGATATGTGTTCGTTTGTATTCTGAAATAGACCCTACGGACCATATTTTATCCCGAATCCCCTAATTTACAAATTGCAGACAGAGACATAAGTAACAATAATAAATAACAACTAGCTATACTTTTGTTTCATTCAGAATGGTTCATTGGTCACAGCTACTGCCTACTACTAATTATCACGAAACAATGCCATTCTCAACGCACATTTTATCAGTGCGCCAGTAATCGATGCTGTGAATGTAAGTGCTCGATCACGTTGAACTCGCGGGCGCGGTGGCGGGCGCGGGCGCGAGCGCGGCTTCTTTCACCGCACCTGCGTTTGTACGTGAAAACTTGCATATTATTCTATGTGTTTGATATTTCGTGACCGCGCCCGCCACCGCGCCCGCGAGTTCAACGTGATCGAGCACTAAGACGTACGTACTATACTATAATAATGGCGGTGTTTCATCTGAGACCAATCGTCGTGTGTCATGTTTTATCTGGACTGTTGCTAACCTGACTAGGTCAGTCGAGGTTGCTTCCGTTATCAATTCTGGGATTTTTTAAACACGTTACACTATCTACGCAATCATATTTTTTTACCTTTGGGTATAGACTGAAAACCAAACCTAGGTAAATAACCACTGGAAAGCTCCGAACACTTCCCTTATCCAAAATAAGGTAAAATATTGATTACCAATATTACCATCTGTCATATTAATTGCAACTAATATGAACCAACTCCTAAACCTTCAAGGATTAGAGACGTGACGCAATACATCGTTATCAATGTTATCATTAATCCCGACTTCAGTAACAAGGCGCAGGTTCAAGTAGCGAATCATTCCGCCATAAAGCTCTCATGAAACAAAATATAAATTAAAAACAAACCAGTTAATTAAGAAATGTTAGCACCCCAAAGTCACATGTTTGTCCTGAGCGGCATCCGTTTAATCTTAAATTAATCCTGTGACAAACATATCAACACCAATCAAGTTTAATTGTAATCTATCTACACTGCACCACTTGCACCACCAAGGAAAAAAAAATCCAGTCAGACCTGGTCAAATCCAGATTCGGCCGGTTCAAAGTGGTTCCAACAAGATTGCGTGTGCGCGAATTGCTTTTATGTTTGATTGATTGATAAACAGATGATGATTGGTGATATCTGTTAATGATTAAATGTTGTCAGAATGAATTGGTGTTGTCTGCCTGTTATGGGAAGTGATAATATTGCTGATTGGTCAATTAACAGACGGGAAAAAGTGCAATGTTGTTGAGAAGTTGCGTAAGACAAATGATACAAATAAAACATTGGCTGAAACATCCTTTAAAAAATAAATATCTGTAACAAAGTTTACATATGAGTAAATCCGGACATTCTGCCAAATAATATCATTCCATCGAGTACTGTAGTGCGTGCACTAATTAAAACCTCCTTTATCTAAATGAACCATGTCTTACGACAATATCAAATAGTTTAAGCATAATCAGCGTACAATTGCCCACTACTGGGACACAAGCCTCCTCTCTGTGAGAGAGATTCATACACATAACACAATAGGTAGGTACATAAGTACTAAACATAATAAAATTCATTGCAATGCAGAAAACACAGAAACAATTAATAAATCTTTCCACTCTGTCTAGCCAGAAACCGCAACAAAAATGTATGATGCAGTAGATTATATCGTGTAATAGCCTGCACATTTCCGTGAGTAAATGATTGACAAGCATTGCATGACCACTGAAATACAAACACAATAAATGATTAAACATTTAGAAGAATTTTGTGAAAATCTATATAGAAGTCAAAGTTTGTAAATTTCAACGTGAAACTAGTTTTCAATTAAGCAGTTTTTTAAACTATTCTACTTGTTGACCTCGTTCTACTGCCTCGTTGATCTAGTCGCAAGCGCAACTGAACAGGCAGGTCTGGGGTTCGATCCCCTTGTTCAGGCAGTGTTCATGGACTTTTCGATCATACAGTTTTCAGTACGAACTGTCCTGAATTTGGAGAGTGGCAAAAGGCGCGACTCGTCCTTTTAAAAGGGACGTATATGTTTGTCAAATAAAATGTAGTAAGCATCTCTGCCTACGCCTTCCTGAAAAGCAGGTCCGGTGTATTATATCCAAACATATCCTGATATGGTGAGAAAAAATTCAAGCCCAGTTCTGTCTGCATAATACCAGTATTTAGAAAGATATCGCTCGTATCGTGAGGCGATCGAGTGGCCACGTTATTAAATGATAAGTATGGGTCTACATACTGTGGCAATCACCTTGATACTGCCGTCATTAACGCAGTATTACGGTTTTACTTCCCTTTATACCAAAATCAAGGTGTTTTATGGATCTAGGCAGGGGTCTTCAATCTTTTTGAAGTCCAGGGCCAAGAACACTTTGATTTTGGTTCGGCGGGCCGCAACACAAGGGAAATTACTCGTAGTTATATTCCATTATAATCTTATGGGTACCTTGCAGTTATTTTATAAATTTTTGTTATAAATTTTACAAGGCTTGAAATAGCAATGTTACTGATTTTTTATAAAAATTAATCAATGAGAAGTTTGACATTGTATACTCTTAACTAATTTATCAATATCTGTCCTAATAGTGGTTGTTGCAATTTTCAAGCTGTTTTCAAGGTGAATATCGTTGATTCTAGTCCTTGCCAATGTGGAGTCAAAAAGTAATGTATTTTCAGTGCATAATTTCAGATTTTAGCAAAAAATCTGTTATGGGGATAAATAATGGATTTTTGCTGGTCTGTTTTGATTTGATTTCTAGACATGAATAGCATTAAATAAAGGGGTTTGAAGATTTTTGTATGGAGGGTGGCCCTAACATGATGCCGCCATTTTGTTTTTTTTTCAGAATCGCGAAAAAAATTCAAAAGTTATATATTTAGATAGAGGACACTTATACAAACAAAAAATGTCATATAATATAATATCCTAAAGCGTCAGGTTTCGGAGTTATTCACCGAAATATAAGTCGAAAAGTGAACCGTGAAACAAGGATGTTTTTATTTTTTTTCCCTTCAGGTAAGTACCTATATTGGACTATGAAAACATAATTGCATCATGTATAGGTAATATTTTAGTTAAGAGCGAAAGAGACAAAAATATATGTATACCCTCCGCCGAATGAGGATGTGTGTTATATGGCATATGTATTGGTGCATGGCATGGGCGCGACACCAGGAAAATCCTATTAAGCCTCCCGCTGCCTTCTTGGATGATATTATTTATACCGAATATGATTTAAAAATTTTATGTTTTATCCACTATGTGTAGACAATTAATTCATGTGTAAATAACTTAATCAACATGAAGTAATAACAACATAAATAAATAAATTCTATAAAACAATTGTTATTTTTATCTTTGAATAGCTCAGAAACGTGACACTTTATGATGTTATGTTATTTGAAGTTTTATGTTTGTATAAGTGTCCCCATCCAAATATATGACATTTATTGTGCAACTCGATTTTGAAAAAAAATCATTTTGGTGGCTGATTTTAGGGCCAAAATCTTCAAACCCCGTTTAGCCAAGCTATTGCCGGGCCGCCAAGGAAGCCACAGCGGGCCGCGGGTTGAAGACCTTTGATCTAGGGGGATAAGCTGAACTACATAAATAATAATAATAATACCAGCCTATTATTGTTCCAATGCAGGGCAAAGGCCTCTTCTCATACAGAGAAGGCACGAGCATTGATCACCACGCTTGCTTAAGACAGGTTGGCGATTTCAGAAGTTCAGGTTTCGTCATGATGTTTTCTTTCACCGACTTCAGTGACGTCCAAGGTTAACATAGAAAGTAAATACAAATTAAAAGGCATATTGATACTTGCCCGGATTTAAAAAGGCGAGGTCTTAACCATTGGTCCATTGCACTACATGCTTTTATGATATTTATACAGGGAAAGAGCGCCGATGTCTGAAATATAGATATTTTATATCTAGTTCAGACACAGATGCTCAATGTCTGATCATAGAATTAAGTGTATTATAGTGTATTGACACCATAATTATATTTAAATATTTGTATATTTTGGAACAAATAAATAATTCTTATGATTGTGTCTTTGTCTTGTATCCCTGTAATTGAAAGAAGAAGAAGAATAAAGAATAATAAAAAATAAAAAATTATAAAGACTAATTTATTAATGGCTCCTTATCGTCAGAACCTGACAAAAGTCACCATTATCAGCCTATAATGTTCCCACTGATGGGACACAGGCCTCCTCTCTGTGATAGAGAGTGGGCCATAATAAACCACGCGAGCCCAGTGCGGGTTGGTGGGAGTCACATATTTTCGTTTTTTTTTGGTTTTAGAACATGCCGGTTTCCTCACGATGTTTTCCTTCACCGTTTCGAGAGCAGTGGTGATGAAATTAAATACCACCACAGTCAGCACCACAGCCTAAAGAAACCTCCTTCATACATCTAGGAGATTACCAACGCATTGCTGAACCTAGCAACAAAGTTATGGACCTTTCTGTCTCTCTCTGTAAATTCGTCTGATTCTGGAATAAGGAAAAGTGGCAGAAAATAGATAAGCACTTACTCAAATGAATTAGTATCATCACAAGGAGCTTAATATCTAATGTGAAGTCGTGTTGCTTACCTATCAGTGGCGAAGGGCGGACGTTTTTGGGGGACTGTCTTATGTAATTTTGACGTTCGTAAAGTACTGATGCTCAGCCTAGTTTGAATAAATGACATTTGAATTTGCATATGAATTAAAATACACAAAAAATCTATCTCCATTTACCGACCTTTCCGTTATGTCAACCGGTGATTCAACTTTTTGTTTATAATATTTTGCGAGGGGTTACATAAACATTACCTATTTGTTTATTTGTTCGGTGTCGACGCTCGGGGCACTTTCAGATAGATAGACGGTTTAATGACACGGTTATTAGTAGGTATTATGTTATAATTGAGTTATGAGGTCAGTAGACATTTGTGTTTTTGTTTCATTTTAATCTGCAGTTTTGGGAATTCATCTTTATCTCGTGCAAGCTCACATTTTATATTAATTATTGTCTGTACAATTACTACACTGACTGGAGAAGTCCACTCATGACTGAAATCTGTGTTTTTGCCCAAAAGACCATTTCAGACACTTCTCTACATGGTCCTCATCCTCACATGATCTGACCGTTATGTCTGGACTTTAAAATAGACTACCTATGTACTCTGAGTTTGTTCCGGTATTTCTTGTTAGAGTAGTCGGATAGGAAACACTGAACTCATCTAGTTTTTTTAATATTATTAACGTCTATATATGTGCGGATTTCACCAATGAAATTGAACGTGTTCAAGAGCTGTCAGTGTACAATATTCCATAACAATTTTGACACTGACAGCTCTTGAACGCGTTTTATAAATGCTGATCGCGTTCCGTTTCATTGGTGAAATCAGCCCTATAAGTGTTTGTATTTGTTTCATTAGAAAACCAGCGTCAGACAGCATTTTTCTGGCATTAATGCGCAAATGAACCTTTTTGGCGCAGCCATGAGGCACACACATTGTTATTGTTAAAAACTTAAAATATTATTTTCACTTTTTTTATTTTGGGTTTCACGTACTGTGTCCAAATAAACATTATTCTTTCTTTCTTTCTGTATAAACCTACTTACAGAAATAAAATTAATTTATCCTTTACTACAAAAATGATCGAAGAATAAATTACTATGGTCACCACACTTAGCAGATGGATTTGTGACCATACCTAAATGGGGTTATCGCTATACCTAAGTATATTCTAGTATTACAAGTCATTGAACCAGCTCGTTGACGTCACTACATTATGCCCTTCATCATCTTATCTACCTTTATAACTTCCTAGAATAAAAGCGATAATATATAATCACTACATATTATAAAACAAAGTCTCTCGCGTTTGTCTGTCTGAGCGCGATAAGCTCAAAAACTACCGAACGGATTTTCATTCGGTTTTCACTAATGGATGGAGTGATCCATGAGGAAGGTTTAAGTGTATAATTCATTAAAGTTTTGTGTAACTTGGCTGAAATATGGCGATGAAGATGTTGGCAAAAATCATGCCGACTGGTAGCTTAATAGCGTGAGTCAATGCGGATGAACCCGTGGGCAAAAGCTAGTCAAAAATAGTAGTAGTAGTAGTACGTAATAATACGTAATAGATAAAATTCTACGTGTTGCATAAAATTGTGAAATTTCTCGAATAAATGTTTAATTAAATTTTCAAACTATATTTCAGAAAAAAAAACCTTGTTTTAGACATTACAATAACGATTAATCTTTTTTAGAAAGATTATGTGATGTGCAGTAGTCGGATAAGTGCGTAAATACTAACCAATATTATAAATGCGAAAATGAGTTGAGTGTGAGATGAGTTTGTTTGTTTATTTGTTTGTTTGTTAAAACAGCTTTCACGCTAAAACGGCTAAACAGATTTAGATGAAATTTGGCACTTGGATAGACCATGACTTGGGTTAGGACATAAGATACTTTTTATCCCGATATTCTCATAAGATCAAGACTTATGTGGGTGAAACCGCGGGGCGCAGCTAGTAACAAATAAGAAAGTATAGTAAGGTACTGAAGTGGCGCTCAGTTTGGATGGAGATAATGAAACTTTGTGGTATTTTTTACTAGCTTTTGTCCACGGCTTCGCCCACGTGAAGGCCGGAAATTATCCCACGGAAACGTACTACTTACCCGAATAGAAATAATAAAAGTATCTTATGTCCAAGTTCATGGTCAAACTTTATCTAAATCTGTTTAGCCGTTATGACGTGAATAGGTAACAACAGACTGACAGACAAACCGAGTTACTTTCGTCTACTTTACAAAATTGTATACAGGGTGTCAGGGACATCGACGCGAAGCCTGTTACCATGGATTCAGTACATGATTCTCAAGCCCCGTGCGTTGAAATTTTACGTCGGTTATTAAAAAAAAACAGCTGTTTCATAGAAAAGTGCAATACCTACTCGGTCAAAACGTATGGAACAGCTGATAAAAAAAAAATTACCGACGAAAAATTTCAACACAGGGGGTTTCAGAATCATGTACTGAGTATGGACTCAGTACATGATTCTGAAACCCCCTGAGTTGAAATTTTTGACGCGAAGCCTGTTACCATGGGGTAACAGGCTTCACGTCGATGTCCCTGCCACCCTGTATAGTAATAATACCTAATATAGGTAATGGTAAAGTAAGATAATAATATGGATTTATTGAGAAGATTAAAATATCTGCTGCAGAAAGGGACTGTCCTTTCTCCTAGGTTAGAATCTAAATGACCACACATCTGGCGAGTTATAAACACTATTAATTCTATAACAATGGAAAAACTGACCAATAAATCAAGATGTCTCCCGTCATTCCTAAACACAACAACTCCTAGATCTAAAGTTCGGGTTCAAAGAACATCACCGCTCCAATCCATCAACAAATGAATCGCTAACAGAATGCTGTGAAACTGTGCCGTCTGTTGGCACCTTTACTAGACGATTACCGGCTGATAGTCTATTTTTATTCCCATTTCCGTAACAGCATGAAAACAATCAATTATAAGCTCCTAGCTCTATTCATCGTTTTATTTAATAAAATTTAATATACACACATCAAAAGTGTCTAGGGATCAAGCATTTTTATGCGGATTTCTTGAGATTGAGATGTGGCTTTGTAATAAATTTATGATTTTATAAATTTATATGGATCCTATTTGGTGCATTTCATAATTTGAATCAGGAACTGTGAATCAAATTCGAGTAAAAGATGAAAATCAGCTGTCAATATTTTCCCTATAAAAACATACAACGCATTGAAGACATTATTAGTGCTACTGTTTCCCTACTACTGATTAAAACCAACGTTATTATGGAGCAGCGACGTCATTTAAGCAGGGAAGAAATGCTCAGAGCCGTGGGAATGATAGAAGCTGGTTCCCGGCAACGTACTGTGGCTTTAGCTCTGAATACAAGTCAGAGTGTTATCAGTCGACTTTGGACACGTTACCGAAGCACTGGTACCGTGGCTGAGCGCCATGGAGGACGGTATCGCTGCACCACACGGAGACAAGACCGATACATTCAAATCTTAGCTCGAAGAGCTCCAACAATAACCGCCATGATGTTAGCCGTGAGGCTTCATCACTCTTCAGGGAACTTAATTAGCGACCAAACAGTCAGAAACCGCTTGCATGAAGTGAACCTTCATTCCCGAAGACCGCTACGGGTACCACCTATAGCAATGCACAATCGTAGGATTCGATATCAATGGGCTCTTGAACACAGAAATTGGGCAGAAGAACAATGGCGTTTCGTGTGCTTTTCTGATGAGTCTCGTTTTGGTATGAGACCGGATACAAGACGTATACGACACTGGAGAACCCCTGGACGCCAACAGCGATTAAAATCCTGCCAGGAAGTCCATCCTTATAGTGGTGGAACCATCATGGTATGGGCGGGTATTTGGATCGGCGGAAGAACTGAGTTGATTTGGATTAGAGGCAACCTCAACGCTCAAATTTATGCTGAGACGATTGTATCAGACGTCATCGTTCCTCTACAAGTGCAAATCGGTCCCTTATTTCAGTTAATGCATGATAATGCACGACCGCACACCGCAAGAGTTGTAAGACAGACTCTCGCCGCAGCTAACATCAATGTCCTGCCCTGGCCTGCTCAGTCGCCAGACTTGAACCCGATTGAGCATGCATGGGATATGCTACAGAGAAGAGCTCTGCCGAATATGGAGGGTATCCAGTCGCAAGAAGACCTTTTTTTGTTGTTGCAACGAACATGGGCGGCCATTCCACAGCGTGATTTGGATGAACTCATTTTGAGTATGCCAAACCGATGTTCTTGTGTTGTTAGTGTTCGCGGTAGAAACACGGATTATTAATTGTTTAAGTTACCCAATAAAATTTTAAAGAAAACTGTTATTTCAGTCTTTTTTTCGAACTTTAATGTTAGTGGTTCAAATGTCAAAAATCCCTTTATTAGGAAAATGGCAAATTTCTTTATTAATGCAAAGGTGACTTGGTTTATCGTTACTGTGACAAACGAAAACACTTTATTTGATGAATCCTTAAAGAAAATTTTAATTAATATCAATCAGGAGAAAAGTTATTGCAAAAATATATGTTGATCCCTAGACACTTTTGATGTGTGTATTTAATTTCTCTGTCTCGTTGGTCTAGTGGTCGCAAGCGCTACTGCTGAGCATCAGGTCCTGAGTTCGATTCCCGGGTCGGGCAAGCCCGGAGTCTTTAGTGTGCCCGGTTGATGGCAATAGGCTCGCCCCCTATTACATGGGACATAGAACATAACTGACGAAATGTGGGTGTACCTGCTACAGATACACCTCTGCCCAACCCTTAGGGGAAACAAGGCGTGATGTTATGTATGTGATTTTGATTTAATAAATATAAAATTCATTTAAATTTTGTTTTCATTTTTGAAAAATAATAATAAATTTAAAAAATTTATATCTGAACTAATTCAAAGATTTATTCAAGATAACATTTTTATTTTTAACTATTATTATTAAAATTAGTCGATAAGCAGTCGCTCCATGTAATTCATCGGTTAGACTGGAAGCCGACCCCAATATAGTTGGGAAAAAGGCTAGAAAGATTGATTGATTCTTTTGCATGCCTACGTGGTAAAATATGGCTGAACTCTATATTTTTTGTCATCATTTACTTTTACCCATATTTGCAAAATAAAATTATCTTTATCTTTATCTGTTATTAAAAATAATAAAAAAGAAAAACAAACAAAAAAGGTTTTTAGTTCAAAAGGTTGACATGGGATGTGATACATAGATTATGTGACTCTACCAGTGCTGAAATTCCCTTAGCTCAAATAAAACTTTTCTATGGCAATATGGGCATTATGGGCTGGTTCTGTTGCTACTTAAGTAACTTATGTTTTTATTTATGTAATATTGCAAAATTTTGCTGTACTTTGTTGATCCTATAAAAAAATCGTAAAGCCAATGAGACAAGATGCTAATAATTTAAAAATTAGGCAAATACACAGTTGTTACCTGTTTGTTAACTGTTCTATGACTTTACTGATCAAAGAGATTGTTGTGTATTGTAATTTCAGTTCCTCGGCGACCGAGCTCCTAGGGGGTGAGGTTTCTATGGAGCCCACTGTACATACAAATTCCATCCTACCATTACATTATCCTTAGGTATAGCCATGAGCTCAGCTCGGGTGAAAATACGGAGAAAACAAATTTTCCCAGATTAGAGACGATTTTCCCCTATATTGCAACTTTCATCCAAATCATTAGAGCCGTTTTCGAGAACGTGATTACAAATATATATACAAAAGTAGCTGCGCCCTGCGGTTTCACCCGCATATGTTTCGATCCCGCGGGAATATCGAGATATAAAGTATATTATGTCCTAACCCAAGTCATACCCATGTGCCAAATTTCATCCAAATCCGTTCAGCCGTTTTAGCGTGAAAGCGTTACAAACATACAAACTAGTAAACAGACGAACTCACAGAGAGTCTCACTCACTCACCAGAGAACAGCGTCGTGTGGTATTTATCCAGCAATAATTTGTAACCGATAGAACTACATCCCCAGAACAACTGTATCGCAAGAAGCCCTTCTACCACATTGGGTTAAATGTAGTACGTAGTACATTTAACTCAATGTTCCCATTACATATTGAGACATTCATTAGCCGCCACATCTTTTAAAACTAATATCCTAACCCGATATTTTTTAAACACAATTTAATATTTTCCACTTGCTCGAGCCAACATTTCTTATGACATGACCAACCTGTTGATATAATTACGTTATATTTTTGCCCCAATCCCCAGAACAGCGTGAAAACAATCAATTAACAGGACGGTTCAATAAAGAAAGCGGTGCGGCGGCCATGACAGTGTGCTATCTATTTATAACTAACTAACAAGGAACCCTCACACGTGTTTATTTACTTGGATGTTAATATGTTTTTGTACCTGTTGGTGGAACTGGGAATGTGTGATTAGCAAAACTTCCAGAAAGTAAATTCATGGTTGGTGTTTTGGTTATGGCTAGGGAATCGCTATGGGAAAAGATCTCGCGAGATTTCGAGCTTTTTTTCCATATTAATGTCGTTGAAAGTCAATCGAAAAAAAGAGATCTTCCCAGTTTTCCGAGCGAGATCTACAATGGGCAATCTCGACACCAGACTTAGCACACGAGATTTCGAGTTGCCAATCTCGACTCAGGATTGCATTCGTTAGTTATGGCTCTGCTGTGGGATTACCTCTTAAATAAAGACTCCGTTTCGCTAACAAGCATTACCGTAAGCAATGTAAATATTATAGGGATGTTGACTAAACATTTTTGTTTTGTCATAGATTTAGATTTTTTAGATGTATTTTTTTAATTAAAAAAAAACACGTAGGTATGTTTTATTTTTTTACGTAATCAAAAAATTACAACAATACACAAGTAGGCAGTACCTTAAAATGTGGCATGACCTCACTCCCCGGTAGATTTTATACCGACTTGTGACGTAGCGAGCTCCCAGTCCACCATTTTTTATTAATACGATAAAGCAAAAATACGTGTCTAAAATTTTTTTATTATAGGAGTGACGGACTAAATAGTTTTTTTTTTCCCCAGTCAAGATATACAGAACGTTCTTTTTGGAGAGAAGGAAACATATAAACTAAGAAAGAAAGAACAGGGGGATAAGAAAAGGATTTGTCTGCAACCTAGAACGATCTGCCAACCAAAGGCTATTACTACTACAATAACACTGGCTGGCTGTACTACTAATTAAATGTGTACAAAGCGTAGTAATTCAAGCATTTTCCCTGACAACCATTTACACTACGATAAGTACAATACTTTCTCATTTCAGTATGTGATACTGCTACTTGGTTTTAAATTAAATTTCAAAAAAGCTCTTTTCACTAAAAATAATAAACCTACATGCATTTTACCTTCACGGCTCGGCACGGAGGGGCTCGTGGCTAAGACATAGCCGAACGGGTCTGCCGCAATGGGTTCGTGGATGTGTGACCATCCTTTATATAACAAACGTTAAGCCGTTGGTCCCGGCTGTCATTCGTAGATCTTTGACAGTCGTTACGGGTCGTTAGAAGCCCAAAAGTCTGACAACCAGTCTTATACCAGTACCCTAATTACGTAATGCACGATCAATCAGAATTTGAATCGATTTGAAACAGATTGCTAGTCCATTGCATCACAAGTTCTAAAAAAAAATCTGCTCAGCAACGTAAATAACGCATTGAATATTGTTGAACTGTCAAAATGAAACAGATTAGTCGTAATCGTTTCCAAAAATGTATTGCGTAATTAGATAGCAGAAAGAAGAAAGAAAGAAAATGCGTTGATTACGTTTTTGTTCCCAAGGGGTATTGTGCTACCCAGTAAATGGGTGGGTTGTGGAAGTCAGATAGGCAGTCGCTCTTTGTAAAATTCTGGTATTCAACTACCTACATCCGGTTAGACTGGAAGCCTACCCCAACATAGTTGGTAAAAGGGTAAGAACATTAATTGAGTTTATGCATTCTACCTTTTCTTTAATTACAAATGTTTAAAAGGTAATTAAATAAATTATTCCTAGTTTACGCCCGATTTAATTTTTACAAACTATTCAGGTTTGCAAATATTTATCGATTTATTGTTCAAAACTGAGAACCACAAAAGGCACATTCCCACGTACGCAGGATCATTTCCTGTTCCAGTATAAATATTTGTATGATCTACTAATATGTATTTCCGATTCACAATTTGTTTATGTATGTTGGCACTGGATACAGGTAACCCTTTCTACGAAGCGTTTATATAAGGTTTATTTAGAGTATCAATCTATCTTGAAGTGACGTCACTTGGAAACTATAAAGACTTGGGTGTGTGCTGGTTTGCCTCGATTATAGTAGTTACCGATTAATTTGTGGGTATTTTATTGGTATCATTCATTTTGTTTGAAGGCATCTTTTACACCACAAATATTTATGAACAATGACTCGTTCTTGCATACAAGTATTTCACCATGGATAAATGGACATTTTTAAAAACCACATCTAATTAGGTATTAGAGAGCCGCTTAACTATTCTTAAAGAGTCATAGAGAACCCTGCAAGAAATCGACACGTGTTTCACCTATCAACGAGGCATCCTCAGGATGACGATTGACTCGCACACGACGTGTTGCCACGTCAACCGCCAAACGCAGTGTGCACTTGCAGTCTTGCACACAAATACAACATGCTTTTACCGAATGTGTGCGAACAAAAGGGATCGATGCCTGAACTGTCAACTGCAAAAGGATGTTATGTATGTGCTCTACGGTGACGAAATTCTGGTGTTAAAGAGATAAGCTGTTTTCGAGCCAAGAAGTAGAAGAGCACAAAAGATTTTTGGTTTTGTTAGAAATGTTTACCTAATTCAATCATGTGATTCATAGCACATAAGAAGATATATTTGAGGCTTTTGGCTACTTTGTATGAGTGTATTTTATGTCATTTTATTTGTAATGTGCGTTTTGTTGCGTTTTGTTTATGCAGAATATACATCCCAACACAATCTTTCTTTTTTCTTGTTGTTTTTGGATTTTATTTGTTTATTCTCCTATTAAGCTGTTTGCCTGTTTGAATACCTATACCTGCAAAACAAAATCCGAAAGATTTCTCTCTTTATAACACAATGTTCAGATTTCAATGTCATCTGTGATTTCCAATGTCAATGTCAAGTTTGATGTCTGTTGACCTTACCTTTTTTAAATAGTCGGTCTATTTTATAAAAATCGTATAACTTAAATGGAGTGAGCTGTCATTCTACCTGATGCTAGGGATTCACACCATTGACAGAATGGATATCCTTGACGGTGGCGCGTGTGTTGGATAATTTAGCTTCCTTCAAAATGGTTGAGGTGAATGGTGCTGATCCAGGCGTCATGTTCGTGAACGGGCGCCGTCAGTTGTGAACTTGTGACTGATCATCTCTTAACTGCTTATTTTACTTCCTACTTTCCACGGCTTGTTTTAATGTTTGAATTGGTTTTTTGATTACGGACGCTTTTAACGTGCACGTCTTTTTACATTGTTTTCACATGTATAATCTCAACAATTATGTAAAGGATAAACGGACACTCATTTAAATAAAAATAAATAAAAAATTAGCCGCGTCCCCATTAAGGCCGCGTGGCTCCGTGTGGCCAAGCCGCGCGGCCGAGCCTCGTGAGTTTATAAACGTACACACTCATGAGGCTCGGCCGCGCGGCTTGGCCTCACGGAGCCGTGCAGCCCTAATGGGGACGCGGCAAATTTTTTATTTATTTTTATTTAAATGAGTGTCCGTGGAGGTTTTTGCCCGTTCTTCTCCATAGGTAGGTACTAACTACGCTTTTGAATGGGCAAGTATATATTTCTGACTGACTGACTCCTTGACAATTCAAAACTGCCTGTAAAGGTTTGATTGAAATAAATTCTTTGAGTTTGCGTTTTTTTATTCGAAGTGTATAGAGTGCCGCGAGTTTCTTGTGGCACTCTAGTGTCACTGCCTCGGCCCGGCTAGGGTGCCGTGAGCGTTGCATTGTCACTGTCACTTGTTATTTAGGTTAGGTTAGGTTAGAACTGTGACCACACAACGCACGAGCCGAGCGAGCGTAGCGAGCGGTGCCGCGGTAGCGGCCGGCGAAGTGCCAGGATCCGTTTAGGCACAAGAGAATGTAATGTTTTAGGAATGTGGTGTTTTACAGCGATCTAACCTCGACAATCAAACAAAATACCAAGTGACATGACTTAGTGACAGTGACAATGACAATCCAATGCTTGCGGCACTTGAGCCGGGCCGAGGGCGGTGTTACTAGGGTGCCTGTAGTGGCACTTTATCCGATAGGGATAGAGTGCCAATGGTGGCACTCTATACACTGCCTTTTTTATTTTATTTTGAGTTCACTACAAGTTCACTTCAAATAAGTTTTTGAAGATGTTAACAGAATAGATCGTTTATTATAGAATAGATTTTTTCTTTACACTAATACTTTGCATGTTTATTATTTGGTTACAATTTCAGTAAATAATACTTATCATTGCAGATGTTACATTAAAGTATTTTATTTTCCTTAAAGTTTCAACATATGCTGCCTGCCTCGTTGGTCGCAAATGCCAGTGCTGAGCTTGAGGTCCTAGTTTCGATTCCCGGATCGAGCAAAGTGTTATTAGGGTTTTAATTTGGAATTTCTCAGTAGCAGCCCGGAGTTTCAATTTGTGGCCGGTTGATGGCAAGAGGCTCTCCCCCTATTACATGGGACTTAAACATAACTGGAGAAATGTGGAGGTACTATATACCTCTGCCTAACCTTTGAAAGATACCAGGCGTAATGTTATTATGTTATGTTTAAATGTTTATAGAACACAAAACAATAATAAAATTTGCCATAGGAACATAAATCATAGTATAAGTACTTATACCTCATCACATCACCTTCAAGAAATACCATGACGGATCGTCACGCCATAAATTTTAATTTTCCCGTAGCAAATCAATTCTAGAACATTAATTTATAACAAGGAAATAAAGATAGGAAAGGGGTTTACCATCTATAATAGACATTGTTTATTCTAATAATTAGGTAGTTATGGGAAAAATTTATAGAATTAACAATTCTCTACTTGGCAAATACTTGATGTTGTAGAATTGTATCAGACAATAAATTCTCGTATCCAGCGCGTACGCATGTGTCGTCGAACAAGCTATTTGGTTTACCGGCAGCTAACTTGCAAATACTTTTCAACAATATTGTGAGTAGTCAATTGTTTTTGATGATAAGGAGATAGCTCCCTTGCAAAGAAACAAACAGCGTCGCTGCTGCATTAAAAAGGAATATAGTAGATTTTTATAAAATCATTTCAAGTTTTCAAGACGTTTTAAAAACAAATGGACGGAAAATCTTTGGTATCACCTCGCTCGTTCTTTTTTCACTTAGGTACTTAGTACGTCTGAGCAAGATAATAATTCAGCGTGTGTTCTATGTCAAAACATGCAGATCAGTACTTAATGTTATTATTAATTATTGTATTTAATAATATGCGTCCTTTTGTTTACAATTTATGATTCATTTAATGTCGTTTTATCTCTAGCTTTCATTAAAGGTTGCAACATTGTGTGCAGAGCCACTTTCTTGCTATCACAAAAGCACCTGCTTTTTAGCACAGAAGAGCTTGAGAGAGTAGTTAGTACCTTCATAGTTGTTCTTTTTACAACTCTAAACTTTACTCTGTGTCTTAACTAAGTAGAATTTTTTGCCTTTGATTTATGAATGCATTACATTATGTTAGCATATTAGACTTTTGCCAATTACCTAATCTGCTGTTAGACGGTCATAGGTTTCTCAATATCACTTCAATTATCATTCAGAGTTGCAACTCTCATAATCACCACACTGGACAAATTGGTTGGTGATTGCAGTATTTTCTTCATAGTACCTAATCATACAAAATCTCTCTCTCTTCATGGCTATTACTATCCCACATGTTGGAGGGGTCTGCCTTCCTGATCTTTCTCTTCCACTTCGCTCTATCCTTCGACATCGTCTAATCCATTCAAACTAATATTATAAATGTGAAAGTTATTCTGTCTATCTGTTACCGTTTCGGCAGAATAGATAACAATTGAATTCAGCACACATGTAGACCATGACCTGGGTACGTTCCTGTGAGATAATTTCCGACCTGCACGCGGGAAAAGCCGCGAGAAAAATCTAGTCTTCCATATCTATCTACCTTTTTACCTTTAACCTAACCTTTTTTTTTTTTTTCTCGGGGTGGAAATCCTCCTTTAACCTAACTTAACCTAACCCTAGACATTTTTCATTAGTTTCACTATAGAGTGTGGGTGGTTTCTCTGCCTGGTGACACCATGGGCCAAATATTATATATTTTAATCAGACATTTATTACCATCCATCAGAAACGAATAACATTTATATTACGAATGGTCATAGTCTCCTAGTACTATCGTGCCAAAGGTTAATATTACTTGGATGTCTGCCAACCCCACCAGGAAAAAAACAGACCGCGCGATAAATAAACAACAAACAATGAGAGAATAAAATCATAATGAAGAAATTTAAAAATAATACATCGAATTGATGATAAGGTTACAATAATTATAAATATCTCATGTTTTTTTTTTATTATTGTGTTAATTAATACTTTAGGTATGCTTTATAAGTGTTTTTATTAAAACAATAAGATTGCATTTCTAAAACATTTTGCATGTAAGTATACAAATAACTCTATTATTATGAAAATATCCAAAACTACACATTATAATATTAGTTCGCAAGCGTCTTCAAGAACAAAACAAAATACACTAGAACATTCGATAAACAGACCTATATTTTAAATGACTAAAAATGTTTAAAAAATTGCAGTAATTTAGGAGGTTAACCTCAACATAATCACAATCAGTAGTAATTATAATAACTGTTAATCGATAATTAATTTGATTAAAAACACTGGTAAGTAAGACCTGGTCAATCTATAGATGTAATATAGATATACCATAAATATTGACCTTTATTACTATTAAGACAAAAGGCTATTACACTAAAAGATTGTTAAGGGAGTGTCCCTTGGACTCCTTAATCAATTAACTAATCTATGACGTCAGAATTCTGCAGCCATTTTCAAGACGTTTGATCTGATCAATTAGATTTAAAAAATCAGGGAGACCAAGTGTGGAATAAATGTCAAAGGATAATGAAATATTTTCTTGTAAAAAAAAACACTGAACGGAAAATTTCTATGAGGAAAATTACGCATCGTATTCGGAAAAAAATCGTAGAGGTAACAGACTACTTGGATCTGCTCTTGAATAGATATAAATACCATAGCTAAGGTTCTAAATAATAATTACGACAAAAAGAAAGTATATATAAAACCAAAAAAAAAGCTCACCTCCGTGCTCCTCCATAATTAAAACTATCCACTAACACTAAAAAAAAGTTCCTAAAACTAATATCACACGAAACAAAAATCGTTTATCGACAAAATCACCGACTCCACCACTTATTGTTTGTATTGATCACCACTCTTTACAATTATCACCAGTTTTTGAATTTATCCCATTTGTTTGAGGGATATTTTAGTTTTTAGTACTGGATTTTTAATTTGACTCGCGTGCGGTAGTTCGGCGGCATTTGTTTGCGTGCGACTGTACTCTTCTGCGTTCAGGGCGGTACTGTCCACTGAACATTTGAACAAACTGTTCAGTGCTGAACGTGTTGAGACACAGCGCAATCGAGTCAAGTTCAGAGTCGACTCCATGCTACACTCCTGAAATTGATGCGCTTTTGTCGTTGTTTGTGAAGCTTAGAATATATGAGTTGATTTTAAGTAGGTTCCTACATATTTTAAGTTTGTTATTCCAATTTTAGTAATTGAATAATAAATGACTTGGGTCAAAGTAGATTTTGAATCAAGATTCTGGAACAAAAGCCAGTGAGGTTCAGACACATAAGATCCATGCTTAATTTTCTTCAAGGTTATATATTTTTATTTTTATTGAATAACGTCTCAAACATCTGCTAACCCTTTTCCAACTATGTAGGGGTCGGCTTCTAGTCTAATTGGATGCAGCTGAATATCAGTATTTTTCATGGAGCGACTGCCTATCTGACCTCCACAACCCAGTTACTGGGTAACACGATACACCTTAGTAAACCTGGTTGTCAGACTTTCGGGCTTCTGACTTGTACCGACTGAATTGAATAACTTCTACTGTTACTGAAATATTATAATTAGAAAAGGTTCCTGAAGGCCCTATCAAGCTTCAAAAACTTGAGGTAGGTGAGTCTTTTTTATCAGTAAACCTACAGTTAAATATTTTACCTTATTTTTGTCCAAAATAACGCAGTCAAACTTAAAACCAATTGAAATTGAATCTTGTTGTCTTTCAGAGTATCTATTCTTTAGATTCATCACCATCATCATTTCAGCTGAAAGACGTCCACTGCTGGACATAAGCGTCCCCCAAACAACGAAACTTCGACCGATTTCTTAGATTATGATGTCATTACTACGGAAACGATTTTCCTTAATGTCCATACTTTCTATAGACGTTACACGTGTCCCTTATACAAGACGACCTCAGCACACTAATTATTATGCGACCTTCACCCATTTAGCAATCAGCTGATAATAAATAGCTGCGCTAAATATTTTCAGTAGTTTTTGTTATAAGTAAATTAAAAAGAAGCAGTTTTGTGACTGACTAAATAATTGACTGACGAACTGACATCGCACACATTAATATGTCTACAAAATCCCAAACATATATATATATATTTAATTAATATGCACTGTTGAGATAGGCAGAATTGTCGACATCGGCACTAATCGTCATCAAGAAATTTTGAAATAGCCATCGCACCGACTAAGTCAGAAAAATACAGGGTGGCCAATTAGGAAGCATACAACTTTAAATTAAGATTATTTTTATTACAAACGAAAATTACCGGATATTTTTCTACAAGTAGGTATATTATTCATGCTTGGTAATTTTATATGGTGAATAAGATGTGCCTAATCTGCTTCTGTTTTATTTAAAAAAAATGCGATCGCTTTTCATCGTGTTTTTCATAAAATTTCATCATTTTCGCATATTTTTTATTAGGTATCACACTAACAAAGTAACAAATATTCTACTTTTCGTATTCAAGCTTGACCACGACACGCACCTTTAGATAACCACACATAAGAAACGTCAGGACGTGTCTCGAAATCCTCAGTGACCAAAATGGTATTCGTTACCATGCCGGACCCAAGACACCCCTGGAAGATACCCCTGGGGGTGCCACGGGAACTTGGATTCGTACCCGTGGTACCCCCAGGTCAATTAGTGCAGTGCTTTTGAATGTATATAGATTTGGTATTAAAACTATGTATACCAACTATGTTTGTATGTAACTACTAATATACTCTTAACAATTTTTTTGAAAAATTGGGTCGTTTTTAAATTCTTTTAAGAACTTCAGGGTAATATTAATGAATATATTGCAGTGGTATTATGCACTGCATTTGGTGTTAAATCAAAATGAGAGCTAAAAACAGTTATATAGTTCTTAATTGGCCACCCTGTATTAATACTGTATAATTTTCACGTAGAGTATAGGAAGTGTTATGTATGTCATGTGCGCAGAGTACATTAAGGTCGTATTTCAAGTATCTTGACCCCTGAACATGTCAAAAGGATCGTTGAAGTTTGTATGCAGAAAACACTAAAAATAAACACCATAGGCATCGCACAGACTAAGTCACATTAGAAATAGCCATCGCATAGACAAGTCACTGAAATATTAATGCTGTATAATTTCCACTTAGAGTATAGAAAGTGTTAGATATGTGCACAGTGTACATTTATGTCATATTTCATGTATGCAGAAAACGTTAGTAATAAAATAAACACTATTCCTATACTTTCAAAGGACGATCGGCCTTCATAGGTTTTCCTATTTAACTAAACGTATGCAGCATGACAACATCGAATCGAAAAGAAGAAGCTTTTGTACACATGGATACTTCTTTTATTAATGTTCACCTGTTGCAACCACAACATCCACTGTATACAGAGCTTTGAACTCTTTGAAATGCTGGCAACTTGCCAAGCCATAACGTAGTAAGTAAATACTTAACCTTACTCTTAGTTGAACTTCTCAACTTGTTGCTTTAAGTATACTAGTTATTAACCTATCAACCAGTGTTTCCACTGCCGAAAAAGGGTCTGTCAATAACTACTTCAATAAAAGTCCACCTTGGAAGATCTTTCTTACTTTTCCACATAATATCATAACACCTATGGTCCCAAAAGGATAGGCAGAAGTATATAACAGGCGAATTTCGCCAGTTATGTCCCTAAAATGTCACGTAGCGAGAATTTGCCATCAACTGTGTGCAAATTCAGACCCCGGGCTGTCTGAATTTGATTCTGGATACGTCAGCAATTTCTTAGTAGTAACTAAGAAATTGCTGACGTATCCAGACTCATTCATCCAGGCTTTTCTATAAGTTCACTACAGCTATCAGAAGGATCACTGATTACATCATGTCAGAAGATAGGAGGAGTCTGCACTTAGCATGAACCCATAGGCATCATAATCAGCCAATTAATGTTCCCACTGCTGGGACACAGGCCTCCTCTCTGTAAGAGGGACTGGGCTGTAATCTATCACGCGGGTCCAGTCCGGGTTGGTAGATGTCAAATGTCTTCGAATTGTTGGTTCTAAGACATGCCGGTTTCTTCACGATGTTTTCCTTCACCATTTTGAGAGCAGTGGTGATGAAATTATTTACACAAAGTAAAACGCCTGCTTGGGTACGAACCCAAGCTCGTAAGTCGGGGCCATTACCACTGGGCCACCACTGCTCTCCAAACCCCATAGTGAATTTTTGAAAAGTAATCTAATCTTATTAATTTCCCCTAACTACCAAACCATGATAACTAACCGCTATCTTCCATCCCATAAACCTTGCTATAGTGTTCTATATCGGTATACCACGACCAAAGCCAAGGCCACACGACCGGTGCCTGGCGATGGCGGGGCGAGTGGGGCGAGGGGAGACTAGAGTCAACAGTCACAGCTATGTCATCTGACCTCACCACCCCCTGGGGTTGCTACATGAAGCATTTATCCTTCAAATCTGGGTTAAATAAATATGGAGAAAGAATTGGTAAACAAAATAAGTCCAGAACTTTTAATTGCAACTGCAACGTTCTCATAGTTCTCTTTTCAAGGGTTTCTAAATAATCCTAGGGTTTCTAAATAATCCAAGGGTTTCTAAATAATCCAAGGGTTTCTAAATAATCCAAGGGTTTCTAAATAATCTAAGGGTTTCTAAGGTAAACCATGGTTTGCTTTGATTAAAACAAAATGCGAAAATAATACGACTTCGTTTTAAGTCTGTGTCTGTCGTAAGTTTAAGTTCTGGTGGGTAGCAAATGAATCTACAATTCACCAATGTATGATGACGGATTGACGATGTTGGTGATGCTACAATGAAGAATGGTGGACTAACGTTTAAAAAAAAACGATTTATTTATTTCTCAACCTATTTAAAGGAGAATGGCAGCAGAATTGTTGATAGAAATATTGAGCGTCTACTTATGAAACCATGATGGATGCCGGCGAAATAATTTGCTAAGTTTTATCAAATCAAGCATAAGATCTATAGAAGTCTGGAAAAAAATTCGTCATAATTGAAATCTGAATTGACTAGTTTATTAATGATAAAAATAATTATGTTCAACTGAACAAACTCACCGTGAAAACTTAGGTGAAGTGAACTTGAAGTGATTAGCTATTTAAAATAGGCTAAAAATGTATGCATGTGAATGCTTTACTACCATTTGACCATTCATTCAAAGTTTCTGAAGTAAAAACTTCTTAAGGCGCGTTGAACACTTTTTGGGTGAACAAAAATCATGGAACTCGCGTCATCGTGACCGAAGGCGCGTTGAGCACTTTTTTGTTGACAGCGCTCTCTGTTTTATTTTTTTGGGTTTTTTTTTAATGGAGCTACAGCTTTCATTCTTATACCGACAGCAAGCCACATAACTCCTGCCTGACATTTTCGTTAGATGGCGTTACTTAGTTTTCATTTCTATCGGCAGTCCCCAAAGACTGCCCCGCATGTTTTATTTTTCCTCTGAATTCTACCAAGTAAGAAGTTATTAGTACCACTCCTGGTCACCCTACCCCCCTGATACCACCGAGCCTCTGTTTGTCCAGCTCGTTTAGCTGACTGCGATACCATCCACCACCACAGATCTTTACGACCCCCACCAGCGACCTTCCGAGAATATCTTCCTAACTGGGTCTAGGTTTATTAGTTAGTCATAAGGTCAATAAGGAGCTCGTGGCTAAATAACAGCCACACGGGTCGATTCATCAGATTAAGCTGCGCTTGCGAGGATGGGTGACCATGTTTACTCCTCGATGCCTCGGAAAGCATGTTAAGCTATTGGTCCCGGTTGTCATTTGTAGATCTTTGACAGTCGTTACCGGTAGTCAGAAGCCCGAAAGTCTGACAACCAGTCGTACTAGGGGGTATATTACTACCCAGTTACTGGGTTGTGAAAGTCATGATGTGTGTCATGTAAAATAATGGTATTCAGCTGCATCCGGTTAGACTGAAAGCCGATCCCAACATAGTTGGGAAAAGACTAGGCACCGAACAAAATTGCTTTTACTAATTTATTGTCATCTTGAAGCTTATGTATGACACCCATATTCACCCATATTCAGTGGACTTAACGCGACGATAACCGACTTTTTATGATTTTATACTAAAGATCGCGTCTAAACGAGTAATGTTAATTATTTGGAAAAATATATGTTAAATTAGAGCATTTTTATAAATTACTTAATATGAGAATATTTTAGATTATGTTTATATTACATAGTGAAATTTATTTGTAAAGTTATGTCTAACGCGAATAAAAAACAGAGAATCACGCAAAATCTATAAAGCGTATTTTTCTGAAACCTTCACCATATAAAGATAATTTCATTATTGATCTTTTAGTATATGTGTTATATTAATATACCTTTTGTTTTATCTATAATAAATTAATAATGCGTCTAATTTAGGACAGCGCTCCTTGATGGGCGAGGCCTATTACTGGCTGGACGTACGACGCGTTGCGTGAGCTCAGTACAGAACACGTAAGCTAACCAACTCAAGGTCACTGGCATGTATCTACGTCTTAAGTACACCATTAGGATAACAAATAGGTGAATTTAAATTCAATCAGTAATTCTTCCGCTCTAAACATAGTATCTGTTTGTTTGTTAACCATTTACAAAACATGAAGACGGATGAACACACTTACTTTGTTTACTCATCTAGTTTACACAATACTTTGTGGTTATATTTTTGTACAATCACGATTTCTGATTTACGATACAATAAACAGTAAGTTTCTACTTTTGTTACAAATGTAAATGTCACTACCTACTTTGAAAAATTCTATGTACATAAATAAAAATTATATAGAAATCTTAAATTCACTCACTGTGAGACAGCGGTCACTGTGTGATTGTTACTGAATATAATATATAAAATGAATTGAACGCACAGCGTAAGCCGGTGGGTCTAAAATAAAAATTAATGGTTATTAAGGAAGGATTTATTTCTGTTCATCCACTAAATTTAGTAATATTTGCCGATGGGGAATCACCTCGGGCACACGGCTTGTCCAAAATAATTGATCTCCAGTCAAATAGTTGGTAACTCACAATTCAAGTTATACTCCTGTAGCACACCTCCGCCGCGAAACCGCAGTAATTCAATTTTCAATTCAGTCATTTTCCGCTACTCGAGTTGACAAGACGTGACGACATGACGCCATCCAGTTGAATATTAGTCGTTTCAAACAGTTAAAAATGGTCGCCATAAGGTAGGCTTTGAGCTAAGTATTGTAGAGGCTTTACTCCATATCGTTTTTGAATGTTCAAGTAGGTGGCACGAATGCGAGACACACATTTAATTTATAATTAGAGTAGGAAAAAAAAGCAGTCGCAGCAGTAAGGAAATTTTAGTACCTACCATAATTATATTTCCAAAATATAAGTACATTTTCTGAAATGAAAATTTCCCTAACCCTATATCCTTTCTAATAGAAACAGATCAGGGGGGAGTTTTGACGTGAAATAACCAAACTGTGATAAACAGACGTCTGTTTATCAAATTTTGACTGATTCATTTTCAGATTTATAAGAACAATGTATTCTCGATCAGCTGACTTATATCAAAGGGCCATAAAGTACTAACAAATAACAACCCATTATTTGTACATAGCCATAACGCCATAGCATGCAGACATCACTTCCAAAGGTACCACCATACATATGAATTACTGTGAGTACTTCGGTCTAATAAATTGATTAAACCAGAATCGAACCTTTGGGTTGCCCTGCCGATACCTAAAACGATTTTTGGTGTGTAACATATTTCCTCTCGCTTTCATGCAATCAAAATCAAAATCTAAATAATCAAATCTGTGGGAGTGATTTCCTGAAAAGGGACGGAAGTGTGTTATAGGAAGTCGGGGTAGTGCGAGCTGTTTGATTTGACCAATGAGCGCACGCGGTTCTTGAGTTGGCCATCAGATGGTACCAACCCATTTTCTGAGAGGTTGCAAACATGGGGATGGTAACGGTGATGGTGATGGTGTTGATGAAGAATATTGTTTATATCATATACAATGTGCAGACTACCAAAAAATTAAAATACTGGCACTACTAATGCTTAAGAGTATTTTGGAACTGTCAAATAAATCCTAGTTTCGAAATAAAAAAATGAGTTTTTCACACAAATTAAATGTAATGTATGCACCCTAAGCCTATAAATTCCGTTTATCCAACTAGGCCTTGGGTGAATTCTTGGGCATACACATCAGAATATCCACCTTAGGGTGGATTTTTGGGGTGGATAGAATAGCCCGAGTCGACTATGGATTTTGCCAAGCTATAATGACTGAACTATTGAATATATTCAATTGATTTTTTGTATACAGAATGACTAATTTCTGGGCACGAAATTTTTCTTTTTAAATTCGTTTCTTAAAACAAATTAAATTTTTAGCTGTTACTGTTCTAAACAAGCAGACCATTAACAGGACTTATGTCTCACTAAAAACTGTTTTTTGTTAAGTGATAACAGTTTGACGCGCCTATTCACATTTTCTTAGCAACTTGTTTCGTACGATCATACAGCCTTACACATTAGAATGTCTGACTCTAATGTGTGAGCAAATCCTATCTTACCCGCCAAAGGGACCACCCCAACATTGATAAAAGTATTTTGGGCTTAATGACCCCGACATTAATTCCCTTTTCATGGAAAAAAAACCCGTCGGCTTAGAAAGAAAATACATTTATTGTCAACAAGGTACCATTCCAACCGTAGGAAACTGCAGGAGACGTGTCGCCGCGACACGAATGGTTTCTATAAATTTCTATGAAATACCTTCCTTAACTAGCGACACGTAGTTGGCAGCTATGGGCGAGCGACAGGCGACACGTGTAGCCCGACCGCAGACCAGTGTGCCGGCAATGCTCGAAAGACTGCATGCGCTGCTGCCGCCTGCGGTGGGGCTCAGAATCATGACTGCAGCGACTTGACGCCGCGACACGTCGCGCGTCGCCTCCAGTTGCCGCCTGCTATCAGGTACGAAATCGTACAAAAAGTACTCAACGATATACAAATCCTAGTTCATGCAAGATTAAAGGAACAACATGCAGAAATGAAGCAGGAATATATTGCAAGTAGGCATAATAATAATATGATTGTTCAAACATGTGTGGTAGTAGCGTCGGCAAAGCCAGCATGTGCGCGTCGCGTGGAACTAACAATCAACTTTGTTCGGCTTCTCTGTCACAAATGTCTATAGTGATTTGTTGTATGGTCAGCAGATTCAACATCGGTATTTAATTTATAGTCGTATCTCTGGTACATCACAATATGATGCGGAAGAATGAGGAAAATGGCGTGAGGAAAGTTTTGAGTATGAATGTCGACGGCTATAAGAGTTGAGGAAGACCAAAGAAACGATGAATGGACTGTGTGAAAGATGATATGGTTAAAAAAGGGGTGACTACCGAGATGACGACTAATAGAGAAAGAAGTATGGAAGAAAGGGACAGGGCAGAAGGATGATGAGTCTCTCTGGTTTCAAAGGTTCTTGTCTCATACAAAAAAGAACGAAAGAAAATACATTTGTTTAGCACAGACACAATCCTCACCAACTTATAGAGCGCTATAACTTCGGAATCATAATGCGACTATTTTTTTAATCTTGGTGACTATTTATGACTATTTCTTGACTATTTTTTGGCATTCTCAAAATTGAATTTCATGAAGTTTTCAAAAGTGAGGATTGTGTGGTGAAGGACCTAATAAGGCAAAGAGAACATTGTTTTTGCTTTTGCTTTGGGTGGGACAGTAATAGGCTAGTTATATTTGGTTTGGTATCTTTACGAAGATTTCTAAAGCCTTTCCGATTTTCAGTCTTCTTCTACCAGAAAGGTGTGGTCTTTAAGGCTGTGGTACAAATCATCAAACAGCACAATTTTCTCCTTGGGACTAACATCGTAATTGCGAAAAAAAAATCAACATTCCCATAGAAAACATACCTACCAGACGCATATTTATGGGACGGCTGATTATTTTTTACAATAGATTAATTGGCGTCAATAAACTGTTTACTGTAATTTATTTTGCTAACTGTACGAATGGACTTCACCCGCGAGTCCAAAGGTTGTCACAGCGATGTGTTTATTGAAGGGCGAACTCCAAGGAGACCTCAACCCCTATCATTATGGTTTCACTATTTGATGGCAGTTCCGTTGAATATCGTTTGCATTCGTGTCTAATAATAGATTACTTTACTTGGGGACGTCGGCTTTTTATTTGCTTTACTAAAAGGTTGGCATTAGAATGAGTATAATATTATGAACTGTAAGGTTCCATATTGCAACAACCACTACGTTAGTTTTAGTTAACTTGATTGCTGACCTCCAGCATCTAATCTGTCGTTGTTAGCGCAGAGAAGACAATTTACACAAAGGTATAATAAAAACTTATTCTACATGTTGTCTACTGTTTTCGTTTACGCCTACAACAAGTTGTAAAGCCTAGTTGTATCCAAAACTTGTAGAAAACTTCTCAAAATAATGTTATTTTGACAAGTTTTCTACAAGTTTAAGTCAAGGCAAGTTTAAAATAGTAGGGGTGCATCCGATACCGGTACTGATATGATTATAACGACTATTTTTATTTGTCGATACACCGATACATTTCAAGTAAACGAGTGTAAAAGATTTGCGCAAGAGTACCTACTTTAGTACCCAGTAGTACCATTTGGTACTACAACCATGTCTGAAACAAAGTTTTATACATGACATGTTTTTGACAAGTCTTTTACATGAATTGTTGAAAGGGTGCTAACGCCTTATATGGGTAACTATTATATTTGGACTCCGAAAAAAGAAAGAATAGACGATAGACCAACTTTTTACAGAAGCAGAAGATAATACACCTGAAAATCAAGGGATGATATGTATGATATTCCAAATGAACTGTTCTTAATAGCACTACTGTACAATACTCTTCCTGAGCCTCATTTACTTAACTCCTTACAATGTTGTACGTTGACATTGCAGAGTTTTAAAATAGGCGGTCATTGTCCGTTATCTGCGAATAACGTAACTGTTGTTTGTGTGGTGCATTTGAGCAGCACGTGGCACAGAGTAAAGAAAACGTGGTTAATGTGTAGTAATGTACTTATCTGTATGAAGTACTAGCTGCGCCCCGCGGTTACACACGCATAAGTGTCGATCCCGTCAAAATATTGGGCTAAAAATATTGGGCTAAAAATATTGGGCTAAAAATATTGGGCTAAAAATATTGGGCTAAAAATATTGGGCTAAAAATATTGGGCTAAAAATATGTCTTTGTTCTTCTCCAGGTCATGGTCTATCCATGTTTTAACAGTCCGACAACTTTTCATCTACCGCACTCTAATCCGCAAACACTCAAACTTGCCATTAAACACCAGTGATTCTTCCACAGCAAGAAGAAGACCATTACCCCCATGTCCTACAAAAAATACGCACACGACTTTTGCTAAACGTCACTATCCATTTCTAAGCGCCCTCACTTATAATAAATTGAACCAGATTTTGAATATACATTCCCTTAACACATATCATTGTAAATCTAAAATTAAAGAATATCTTTTAACTCTTGACTACAGTAAAACAGAAGAACTATTAAAATCGCAATATACATGACCAATACAATGACCACTCCTTTCATATACCCTCACACATAAACACCCCTACACACACACACCCTCACACGCACTCACACATACACCCTCACACATGCACTCACACACGCACTCACCACATCTTTCACACACTAGAATGAAACACATGATTGTAACTACCCCTAAAAATAAGTAATACTTACTTACCTGTAACCTTGTATAAATATAATGGACGGATGGATGACCCCTGTAACACAGGTCCCACCTAGCATGGGGGTCATTGATCAAATCTCTATGCACTTGTAAGTCCTACGTTGTAAATGCTGCGCATAACTACTATGTTCATTACTTTTTTGGAAATAAAAATTATTTATTATTATTATTTTTATTTCGTCTCTTGACATTTCTCGGGACCCTGGGGTCCCGGACCTTTGGAAGGCGTACGAGGGGCCAAAGCCAACTCGCAGAGGCCCGTTAGACGTTTAAATTAAATGAGGCACTATTATTATGGGCCAAGTTTCATCAAAATCCATTCAGCCGTTTTAGCGTGAAAGCGTAACAAAAGAACAAGAAAAATGTCTTTCGCATTTTTATAGTTAGAATGTAAGGAGGTGATCGCCCGTTTCGAATCATAAGTGTATTAGTTTTTGTTTTGGGTTTAAATTGCTTTGTACCTATATCCATCTATTTCTATAGATATCACGGGAGGTGATGATAAGGAGATGATGCAGCGGTAAGGTCGATCTCCTCCAATAAGACTAGTATGCAGTAGCGTTAGATACAGAAAACTAGAAAGAAAGTAGAGAGGCCTGTGCCTCGTTGTGGAATATTTCAGACTATTAAGAGCGTTTATAAACGCTCTTGAACTAAAATATTGATTATGAAATGCAATAATTAATATCATAACACCGAATATTTAGTTTTAGATGTAGAAGAAGTATTTGGAAACTTTCCAAATAACTTTTTTACACCTAAAGCGGTTACAACATCAAATTAAGTGTTACAATTTATTGCAATTCATTATTAATATTCTAGTTCACTAGTTAGTCATATTTTCTATTTCCATAAAGTAATATTGCCAAATTAATCAAAACAGCGAAATATTTGACAGCTATTGCGACGTTACCCGCTTTTGGTATATGCGCTCTTCATGATATGATAATGGTGAGTGATGTCTCACGTGAACTCACGTCCCTACGTCCCGTTGTCCCCATGAAGGGCCCAAAATTGGGGGGACAACAGGAATACACCGTGAAATCCTAAACTGTCCGTTGCCCGTATGTACTTAAGGGGGACAACGGTAAGGAAATTTTATGACTTCCCATTGTCCCCATGGAGGGCCCAAAATGGGGGGACAACGGGAATACACCATACACGTATTTTTTGCTTTATCTTATCATATTTATAAAAAATAGTTTAGATAAAACGCATTAAAGTTGGGGAGTGGGGGCTCGCTACGTCACAAGTCAGTATAAAATCTACCGGGGAGTGACGTCATGTCACATTTTAACTCAATGCATTGCCGTTATCTGTTGATTACGTCAAAAACAGTACATGTCCAATATTCTTTATAATCTACCTGACGAACAAAATATTTTTAATTTTGACAACATCCCTTATCGTTGGCAACTGGAACATGACACAAAGCTTCTTGGCAGGTGAAACTACTACTTTTGGGCGGCAATTTTCATATTTTCATCAAGAATTATTCCGAATATAAGCTGCCCCTGAAATTAAATTGTTTACAGTCACAAATCACCCAGAAACATCCAGACTTGATACTTATATCTGTATCTGAAGGTACAGCCCTCACATATTTTTGTCGTGACGCGGGAATCGAGCCCACGACCCTGACTACATAGTCGCTTACTGCAAAGATAAATGATGAAATTTTCATGTTCTTATGGCAAGATACTGTCGTGTCAAAATACTCAAATAATGAACAAATATTTTTAGAGGGTTCCGTGGCATATTTTTACCGAAGATTATTTACTTTCATCCTATTGATAATATTGCAACAAATTAATACATAATAAGGCCATACTGTAAAGTTACTATCAGAAATAAAATATTTCGACTCCATTTCATTTTCATTTATAATTTTACTCGCATAATAATTTTCTTTAACTCAATCTGCCTATCCTTTTCCCAACTATGTTGAGGTCGGCTTCCACTCTTACCGGATGCAGCTGAATACCAGTATTTCACATGAAGCGACTGCCTATCTGACCCTTGGAAAGACAACCAGTCTTTCACCAGTCAGACTTTCGGGCTTCTGACGACTCGTAACGACTGTCAAAGATCCACGAATAACAGCCGGGACCAACGGCTTATCGTGCTTTCCGAAGCACGGAGGAGTCTCGGTATGTAAATTATAAAGATGGTCACCCATCCACGGACCAACCCTGGCAAGCGTAGCTTAACCTGACGGAGCCACTCGTGCGGCTTCTATTCCTTAGCCACCTTGGCAACAGTTCCTTTGTTATATAGGTGAGTAAGTAAAAAAAAAAATACTAGACATTTTAGAGATGGGCACGGAACTCTCCACGCAAGTTTATTTTATTAAGGCTATTTACATTTCATCACTGACACGACATTAAATAATGCTAAATGATTATTTCCATCAGACAGCAATATTTGCTCATCATAAGATGTCAACAATTAGCAGAGTCATCAAACGTACCTAAGGCTTCTGCCATTTTGTAGTTAAGAGGTACTAACACCAAATAGAATAAAAGAGTTCTAGTTTATTTTAACCAATAAGGGTTGATCCACACTTGTTCGGGTTGGCTCGAGTTGGCACAGCCAAAATAGAATGTAATATATTTTGCCGTCCGGTTGTGCCGCATCATGCCGAATCATGCCGACCCGAACAAAAGCATAGCACGCCTAACAATGGGTACTTATGTAAGGCTCACTAATTAAAATATTATTATCCATTGATTTTAGTATGACTTCCAAAAATAGCGTATTTAAGGTATTTGAGGTTAGTCCAAGGTTCCTTTTAAGATCTTCAAGAAAAATACCATTCGAAATAGATATTCCTTGTTGCTGTTATTATTTATTGCTGTTTATTTATTTATTTAATACTTCAAGCACAGAAATGTACAGAGGCGGACCATTTTCTATCAGTCAACCTTAGGGTGATGCAGAGACAAACAGTGGTAGGTGCAATTACGAAAAATTTAGGATATTTTATTTTATTTAAGTTAGTATAAAGATACACATATACTTAATACAAACTATAAATATAATATAAATATGCCTAATTATTTATAAATATAAGTACAAATAAATATACATAAATACACGAATATACTAAAACAAATAAGACAATCAATGGGAAAATATTAACGTTGTGATGATACTGCCAGCTTCTTACGAATGTGCTCGCGAACTTTAACTTTAAAGGATAAACTGTTGGTTGCCATCCTGATTTCCTGGGGAAGTGCATTCCACAAAGAGTGAACGAAGAAGGAAGAATGAATGAAGTCTGTGCGGTGAGTGGGACATTGAAGAACGCGATTATTTGATGACCGTAGATTTTTACTGTGGTTGTCACAAATGTACTTAAAGTGGGGAGCTAGATAACTAGGGGAAGTGGCAGAGTCAAGAAATGAAAACAAGGTGGTCAGCGCCCTTTGCTCTCTGCGCTGGCGTATGGGCAACCACTTAAAAAGCGACCGATGCGCAGAAACATGATCATATTTACGCAGATTGAAAACAAATCGAATTGAGAAGACGGTCAAGTTTGTTGAGGAGATCTGCTGTTAATGGCTGACTATTCATAAATTCATACGATATTAATTTATAAGCGAATAAGTATTATTCGTGGTGTTAAAAGTTCAAGCAAAATAGCATGATAAGAAGCATAGGTAGGTAAAACGTCTTCTAAGGAAACAAAACAGGTGTTGGGCAAATTAAACTGCAGAGGAGTCAATACTTAAACGAAAGTGTAAAACTTCGTGCAGACGGGCGCGACGCGACGGCGCGATGCGACTCTAACAATACAATTTCTAAGAAAAATTCACGGCAGAACAATTACCGGTGTCGCGTCGCGCCGTCGCTAAGCGCCTGTCTGCACGAGGCTTTATGAACCAGTAGGTATTTAAGGATTACTTGATAAATAATTGACCTGGATTAAGAGGCAGGTATAGCTAACGAGAATCAGAAATGTGGTGATTTGCAGGAGAAACAAGGTAACTGATATAGACTGAAGGATTGACAAACTTCTTAGCACATCGCACATAGAATGGTCTGGGCCAAGTGTCCTCAAGTGGTTGTACCAGAAGGTGCAGCGTGCGTCCCCACAAGGCGAACCGATACCCTAGGTCCTACTATTTAATATAACTGAAAATGCGACGTATTTGTCAAAAAATTACAAAGTGGTCACATTTTCTCGTCATGTGTCATAAAAGAAAATGTATGAAAGAAACTTGTAAAATTGTCAGATTGTCTACCTGTCAATGTCACCTGTTGGTTTTATTAAATAGGCCTATGACGAAGGCCGCCTTTCGGCTGAGGTGGTAATGGAGGAGCCCCCAACATAGTAAACTTGGCTTTTCCCAACAATCTGTTTTGTTAAATATATTTAGTACTGTTCATTGCTTACGATTAGTCAGACTCGTGTATTGGCTGCTTCCACTTTCATTTTGTTTACATATTCCGACATTGTGACGTCATTAACGTGTCGTGTTTTCTTCAGCATCACAGTTTTGAGCATAGGACTTACCTCACGTTCAGCGTATAGGATGGAAACCATATCCTGGGGGATAGTTGCGTAACAGACATAAAATGGCAATCGATTGCAATGCTTTTCATTTTGACAGTTCAGCCACGTTCATTGCGTTATTTATGTAAAACTCTCTGAGGTAAACTATGAAGCAAAGTGTTAAAATTAAAGGCATATCTATCTTTTCTTTCTTTCTATTTAAGAACCATGGTTACTCGGTACGTGGTCCTAAATCTTAGACCAATAGCATTTGAAAAAGCATTCCTAGCCAATTCGTTGCTCGACTCATAGCTCGCCAGTCTTAACTGTTGAGCTCTTGCGGTTTTGGCACCAATCCCTTTAAACCCGCCTACGAAAATGGCAATAATTCCTACTCAATCCAAGGGCTACCAAACTACAGTCTATAAACCAATTATAAACAGCCAAAGTCGAAGATAAAATTTAGTTTTATCACCAAACATACATATTAACTAAGAAACTGTTAGCACAGCGAGATATACGCTGCCACTATATTTGTAAAACACACAGCATAAATCCTTTGCAAACTCTCTGAAACATAATATATAACACTATCATTTTAATATTACCTCATTCCTCCAAGAATGGTCTTTTGGAACAGTCATAACTTTAATATCTACCGACAATTAGACATACGGTATATTAAGGTAGTTATTATTTGAAATAATTAACAAAATATCAAAATGGTGACGGTGAAGAGTGAAGCGCAGGTGACGAGGGCTGCTGAAGAGATTCCTCATGATCATCTCTTCAAGGTGACAGGATTATCTTCCACGAATTTGGAGAAGTTGGCTCAAGGTATGTCTTGTTTTATTTTGGGACCGGTGACGTAATCCAGATAATTTTGTGTTTTTGGTAGTTGTAGTCAATATGCGGTTATCTTAATTGGATTAGTACAAAATGAGCAGTGTTTTGATAGCTCAATTAATGCAATTAATAATATTTGTTATGATCAACCGCTACATTTACTTAAGAAAAAAGTTAATTTAGAGATATAATAATTAAAACAAGAAAGTTAGCTTTGGCGAGTGCTTCGTTGCTGAAGGTATTCTTAGAGTCCCGGGTCAAGCTAAGTGTTATTGGGTTTTTCCATCAGGGATTTCTTAAACTGCCTCGTTGGTCTAGTGGTAGCAATAAGCGCTACTGCTGAGCACAAGGTCCTGGTTTCGATCCCCGAGTCGGGCAAAGTGTTATTAGGTTTTTCTATCTGGAATATCTCAGTAGCAGCCTGGAGTCTGGATTTGTGCCCGGTTGATGGCAATAGGCTCGCCCCCTATTACATGGGACTTAAAAACATAACTGGCGAAATGTGGGTGTACCTGCTAGAGGTACACCTCTGCCCAACCCTTCGGGGAAGCAAGGCGTGATGTTATGTTATGTGGATTTCTTAGAGTAGCAAGCCGGAGTCAGGATTTGTGTCGGTTTGATGGCTATAGACTCTCCCCGTTTTACATAATTATAAGTTACTAGTTTTTGAGCTTTTGGCAAAACTATAAAAGATTGATCCTTGGATAGCTCTGGACAGAGAGAGGTGGAAAAAGAGTAGGGAGGCCCTTGCCCAGGAGTGGGACTTTAATGACAAAAAAAGAAGGTTTTTGGAGCACCCGTGGAGATTGTAAATTACCCCACGAGACCGTACTACTGGGATAGAAAGTATCCCAGATCACGGTCTACCTGTGTGCCCATATTTAAGAAAATCCGATAGATCCCAAAATCCATTTAGCTGTTAAAGCGTGAAAAGATAAAAAACAAACCATAGATAACCGTGAGACAAACCGACAGACACATAAAGAGTTACTTTCGCAATTGTAATTTTAGTATGGATAAGACATGAGCATTCCTAAAATAGATTCAGATAGATAGATAAAACAAACAAGTTTCAGGACTTTATTCTGCTACGCATTGCTTAATCCTTCATCAATTGGAAACTCATTTGCAAAGACCTTCAGTATCTCAAACTGCCACATAAATAGTGTCATAATATTTTAAAACTACCCAGCGGTAATAAACCTTAAGCGAGTGACATTTATTAGTTAAAGACGAAGAGACCAGGGGTACTGGCAGAGTTCCAAGCATTCGGGTTATAACCAGACCGGTTCGAGACGATTTTGTTTTGATCATCACGTATATTTGGCATATTTAAGCGAGACATATTTTGTTTTTGTCTTGTACTGAATTTTGCAGATGGGTTTTTTAAAGAAAAGCAACCCAATGAAAAACTCATAAATATATCGTCGGCGTAGGTGGAGAACTAAATAAACAAATATAAAAATAATAATAGTTAGGTGAAAATCGTATATTTTCACCTAACTATTATTTTTGATTTCATGATTTGGGTGTTACGAAAATGATGAAAAGTCAATTTGACCAAAATAGCAGTTAGTAAAAAGGTGAAAGAGATTTTGACTAGGGATACAATTTTCTTTATTGTCTATATATAAAGTCTGGCAAGCATGGAAATGGGTCCCATGAGCACCCTCTGCTTATAGCAGTTTAGTTTAGAAGAATTATGTAATATGCCAATAACATAATCGGGGGTAAAATAGCCTCAACGCATCCTTGGTCAGCCAGCTCCGTTACCTTGCATTTTTTATCACGACGTATACTATTCTGCTAGAAGTTCATGTAGTTTATGCCGAGAGTAGCAGAAGCTACCTACTTTCTTTTACCAAATAAACCTCAGTAAGAAATGGGTACTCTACTGTATCAAAATATGACCCTAGAAATACTTCTACCTCTGTAAATGCTAATTTGTTACAGTACCTGTTTGACTAAAACGAATTCAACATTCTTCCAGAACCTGAACCTTCAGACTTCGAGGAGGCAATAGCAGCGACAGGCTATGGCTGGTTCAATATAGCCCTGATGCTGTGTACCATCCCAGCATTCTGGAGCGCTGTCTCAGTCACCAGCTCCATTAGCTATATCTTCACCAGAGCGCAGTGTGATATGGGGCTGAGTTTGTTGGACATGGGGACTATCACGGCCATGACTTATGGAGGTAAGTTCAAATAATTCCACCGATGGCTTTGCAGAAATGTCAATACGACTCTCAGTCCACCATTCTCCCATGCAGCCGTTCTACTATCTCAGATATATCTCTTTCTCGCTGAGATCACAAAGTCTTTGTCTAAGCGTGGTTTAACCTTCAGCTGTCATTAACGAGACACAATAGAATTGTAATTGTTATGCCCACCTGATGTCCACTTTAACGGTCAAGCGGTGTCGGTAAACCATTTTATGGAAACGTGGATCCCATGCTGACAAGTTTGTACAAACACTTTTACACGTCAATCATATTTTAAAACTAGATGAGCTCGGCGTATCCTAACTGACTACTCTGAGAAGAAAGGCCGAAACAAACTCAGAGGTCACAGTCTCTTTTAAAGTTCAGACTTAATCTTGGTCATATAATGTGAAGACCATGTAGATTTGTGTCTAAAATGGTCTTTTGAGGAAAGAACCACACAGATTGAGTGAACCTGTCCAATCAGTGCACGTATTTGTGAGCATCATGCTGAGTGGAAGCCGTCTTGTCACAGTCATGACGTGCAGCTACTGACTATTTCTGTTTTATGTTCGTGTGATTTTATATGTACTTTATTTTGTTGTTTTCTGATTACTGTTGTCTTTTATATGCCTTTTAGGACTATGAGGAACAGGGTGTAAAGTTCACTCATCCACCATAGAAAAGGGAGGATCCTCCAACCAGACGGGTTGTTATGTCTGGCGGGCAACTGCCCCTATGTTGATTTCGGATAGTCTTATCTATGTTATTCGCTCAGTAAACTCTAACTGCGAGATGTAAGAATTGTGTGACGTCATGTCTTTTTTTTGTTTCGTAATTTTTGTATGTGGCGGTCTAACCGCTACATCACTCCCCTCCGGAGACCGGAGGTCGATAGTGGGCTGAGTCTTGGATCTTGCGATGCTTCACAGTGCCAGCTGTGGTTCCAGTGAGTCGGAACCGGGTGCCGCATAGTTCACGGTGAGTCGGAACTGTCTGCGGTGATTCCCCAGTGAGTCGGGGTGGTGCTGCGTCGTCATCCAGTGAGTCGGATGTGGTACAGCGCCGGGTTGTGGTTGAGGGTGATGACCAGGAATGCGCGTTCGCTGCATGCTGGTGGTCAGGATACCCGTTTAAAGTCGTGGGTGCTGGCTGGCTGTGTGACTTGCCTCACGAAAGCTTGCGGGAGTGATGATGATGACGTCACGCTGAAGTTGTTGCACGAAGGCTGCGTTGACGTTCATACTCGGGGTCACCAATTTAGGGGTATGAGGAACAGGGTGTAAAGTTCACTCATCCACCATAGAAAAGGGAGGATCCTCCAACCAGACGGGTTGTTATGTCTGGCGGGCAACTGCCCCTATGTTGATTTCGGATAGTCTTATCTATGTTATTCGCTCAGTAAACTCTAACTGCGAGATGTAAGAATTGTGTGACGTCATGTCTTTTTTTTGTTTCGTAATTTTTGTATGTGGCGGTCTAACCGCTACAGCCTATTTTTCTTTATCCTTCTTTCTAATCGACTTAGATATCAAATTGACGAGTCTTTTAAACTGGGGCAGGGAAAGGCACTTCTTTTTAGCAGCAAGGTACGATGGTAGTCTTCCACTTAAGCATGTATTAGAAATTGTTGCAATTTAGCCTACCCTAATATTGTATATTGGGGCTATCATCAAAGTTCCGGAGGTGTGTCAGTTGTGTGTCATTTCTTTGAAGAATGGTTGTCACGACACACCTTCATTACGACTAAAAAATCTAATCTTATCATACTAATTATAGTTAGGTACACAAGAGCCTTCCATGTGATTACGACAACAAGATGGGCAGTAGCATTTTTTCGGTCTGGTGATAAGTTGACTGTGATCACAAATCCTTAGCTTACTATAGAGAACCTGTTGGCAATGGATGAGCACAAATCGAACAGGAAAATCCCACAATCTGCCAGACCCGGGAAATCAATCAATAAGGCAGACAGACAGACAGAATTAAAACCAACAAACATACATTTTGTCTTTAAAAGGACCTCTCATGACCTATCACAATGATAACCAGTCACTAAATGATTAAACAAAACATCACCTTTTTGTCTATTGATCGAAATTACAAAAAATACCGTGAATTCCCTCGGCAAATATTTAGTTTTCCACTAAAACAAAGAAATGTACCAATAACATGTTCACATAAATCTTTTGCATACAAGATGGTATGATTTGCAACAAATATTTATGTACAGTAGGATCAGTCTTGTAAAACAATCAAAAATTAAATTAAAAAACAAGAAAACGGGTTTAACTTTACTTGTCACACTGGATGCGTTCAACTCGAACTTTTGTTCGATTTGACCGGACCGTAGGACGCAGAACGCATCCAGTTTGACAAGTCCCTTACTGTTGACAAGTTTGAGGAAAGAATCAGACTTTCTTCAAAGTCAAGTCAAAGTTAAGTCATTAATTTCAAACTATCTTTCACCCGCGGTTTCGCCCGGGTTCAGGTCGGAAATTATCCCACGAGAATGTAGATACTACCGGGATTCCTTAAACCCAACCTAACCTTAAAAGAATCATATGTGTTAATCTAGATTATAAACTATCTGTGTGCCAAATTTCATCCAAATCCGTTCAGTCGTTTTTGCGTGATTGAGTAACAAATATCCGAACATACAAACTTTCCTAATTATAATATTGGTAGGATACTAGGAAGAAGAATAGGCACATAAAAGGCACTTTTGTACGTCAAAATTCTTCTTTTATTGCTTGATTAACTTTATCAATGAGGTAGACTGCCGTAGATTTGCATTTTGCTTTGCGCGTAGATTTCATCAAAAACCTAGTCCAGTTTAAAGTTCAGAATAACGGCATGAATTCTTATTAATTACATGCATCTATTAACTTTCGGTTTCCTTACAACGTCACTCTACTTACTAAGGAATCTTCATTATGCAATTTTATTTTTAAAACTAATTTATTTGAACTATTTGTAGATCTAGTTCACCTTCTGCAAATTTTTCTACGTTATCACCGCTTGATAAACATTGTCTATGTTTATTGTTTTTTTATACAAACGCCGTGTGATGTGGCGATGTGCCGTGCGTGGCTAATGTCATAACATACTATGCTTTTGGACAGATTTTGGTTGCGCGGGCGCACGAGAAAAACAGTTTGTAATCATAACTTCCGTCGCGCAGTTCAGCTTTTAATTTGCTAACGAGATGAATACTAACTATACTAATTAGGGATTTAGTTATTTTTCAGCAGACAGAAAACATAAAACGTATAACACGAGCACGTTTCTCAGTTTCAAATAGTTTATTAATTACTCAATGAATCATCTTTGTTGGCGAAATTAATTACTCTCGTCGATCTTCACATTCATACTACCTATCCCAAATTCTCAAATTAAAAACTGGCCAAGTGAGTGTCAGACTACGCACAATGAAGGGTTCCGTAGTTGTGATGAATTTATCCCAAGAACAAACTTAACATTATAATTGGAAAACATGTTCTTCGAACTGCAAATGTAAGTTTGTACGCACAATATTGGGAGATTTACTATGTTATTGACTTCTAATAGGTTTCGCTGTAACCTATATGTATAGAACTATTCTCTGTATTTTTTTTTTCATATTTTAAACTCAGTAGTTGCGGAGGTAAATTCTATTCTATATCTGTTTTCTTAAATAACTTTAAAACTAGGTATATACTGTAAAATTATATAATGTATATATTTGAGGCGCCCATAGTAAGCCCTTTCATTTAATATATCACACGGTGCAGTATCCAAAACGTTTTGACTAAAGGATTCAAAATTCATTTATTTACGTGACACAACCGTGTTTAGTTTACAGAAAGTCATATGTGTACCAAATTTAAACTTAATTGGTCAATTGGATTCGCAGCAAGTTGACTGTGACAGACGAACAGACAGACAGACACACAATTGATCATATAAAGGGTTCCCTATCCATTTGCATAAAATTTTAAGACCTAATATAACTTAGCATAATTTTGTTTGGCATAATTATATTTTCGCATAATATAGTTACGCATAACAGCTTACGCATAATTTTTTTAAGCATAATTTCTCTAACCATAATAATGATTAAGCATAATATTCTAAAGCATAAATTTATTAAGCATAAAGTTCTAAAGCATAACTTTTTTAAGCATAATATTTTGAGGTACCGCTCGCCGGGGTGTGTAATGTTTGGTATAACAACAGATAGTCTAATTTCATATGCCATAACTTTCATATGATATAATTTTCATATGCTATAAAAATATTGAACCTAATTTCATATGATCGAATGTTATATTTGATATAATTTTCATTTTCTCTAATTTCATTTAGTATAACGTTCATTTCATATAATTTTCATATTGTATATTGCTCTTTTTATATAATGTTCATTTGACCTAACTTTCATATCAACGAAATTTCTAAAGTAACGCATCGTTCTTGAGAAAAGCAAATTATATTGTAACCTAACCTCAAAAAATTAAAGTTGCTTCTGCATCGTCTCCGGCGCTGCGGGAAGTGCAACCCCTTCGCCCTTACGTAACGAAGGATAGGCACCCATGCTCACCTCCGCAGCTTCGGCTTGCTGGTCGCCTCCGGCGACCAGCCTCAGCCGCTACGGCTCGCACGGGTGCCTATGCTTTGTTACAGCGGGCGGGGGTTGCTCTCCCTCCGCGCCTCCGGTTTTTATATACACTCTAGGGGTAGGAGCCAAAAGACTACGTAAAGTCGGGGTGCCCCGACTCGGTTTTGGAACAGATTCAACCTATTAACTACAAGCCGGTGTATAATTATGTTGTCGCCATATCATAGAATTTTTTAGCTTTACTAATAGGCAGAACTAATAGTGTGATCACAATAGTAAGACACGACACGACAAGAACACAATAGTAGAATATTTTACCTGTATGACAGAATAAAAAATAAAAAATATCCGCCTAAATATTATTATGCTAATAGTCATTAGGCCTACTAACGTTATGCGAATCAAATTTATGCCAAAACAAATTAGTCTTTAAGATGATTATGCCAACATAAAATGTATGCCTAAAAAAATTATGCCGAAGTATTATTATGCCAAAACAAATTGTGCCAAAATCGTTATGCCGAAGTATATTAGGACAAAGAACATTATGCGAAAAGAAGGGATCCCCATATAAAGGTTCCATTTTCTCATTCGGACGTACGGAACCGTAATAAAGCACCTATAATAGTCTTCGAGACAGTGACAAGCTATGAATTCAACAGAGACACAAGGACCAATCCAAAAACAAAAAAAAAATTAAAAAAATCTCTAATGGAAAAATCTTAGTTATAATAATTTTTCGTCATCGTCACTATTCGTCGAGCGACCGACTCTAAAGCTACTTAATTAAGACAACAACTCACAACAAACAAACATATCATCCACATTTCAATTCCTAGACATTATGTACTGATAATAAATATGTACCGACATCACCTGTTCGGATCCCTATCATAGAGTTACACAAACAATGTGAAACTGCAGTTTCCACTCAAATATTTAGTTAATGACGACAGCTGTTATGTAAAATTACTTTGTGATTAATTCTTGTTTGTATTGCTAATTTGGTACTATTTTCGTGATAGGATTGTGGGCACAGTGGTAGGGGGAAACGTGTTATGTTTGGTACTAATTGTAGATATTATTTCTTTGGTATTTTAGACTGAAAACTGATTTCTTATTTATTTAATTATTTATGTACACACAGTAAAATAGATACAGATACAACATAATTATAATATTAGTACAAAGGTACTACTTATTTCTTAAGTTTCTTCCAGTAGACGTAGAATGTAGACAATAGTGTGTAAGAACAAGAAGAGAAAAATATAAATATGCGAAGACTTAGACTAAAATATTAAAATAAACCTACATTTTTTATTATTATTATTAAACCTAGATATTTAAATTGACAGTCAATTTTTTAGTCACGAATACTATATCTTCTTCTTTCTGACTGATTTTGTTTGATGGGTGAACGTAAACGAAGCAAAAAAGTATGTTAGGTTCGTAGCAGGTGGCATTCTGTACTTTCTTCATACCCCCATGGGAAAAAGAGGTGAGTTTATGTATGTATGTATATCAGATGGAGTGTCATTGTGAAATTAGAAATCCTTAAAGTCCGATTTCTGGCCTAAGTTGGAGGATTTCTTAGTAAAAAGTTACTCTTTTCCAAAAGAAAATCAGTCCATGTTCATACCAATTTTCTATATCCATCAGTCTGTTAATGAGTAACTTAAATCATATAACTTATTAAAACCGAAAAAGATAATCCGTTGTGTGGCTTCACTCGATCGCAAATCCTTAAATTGTCGGCAAGAGGAAACTTGATACTTAATACCAAAAATGTAATTTTATCAAAAACAAATTACTCTCTTGTTTACCAATTATACCTAGCTTGTTTTTCTATGACTCACAAATTCTTGCACAATGATATCCAAAAGATACACAGAATTGCTCTCAAAAACAAAGCTGAAGTAAATAACATGTTTTGTTAGCATGTATTACGCACTTTCCTCTACAATGGCAGAGAGCCAGTAGATGTTAATTTTAATGTCAATCCAAGAGAAATGGGGCATATAAATCGGGTCATACTTGTATGCATTCCTTGAAATAAATGTACTGAAGGCGTAGCGGTGACGTAGCTGCTACGTCATGGGTCGTGTTGCTACGTCGTAGCACGTCGTAGCTCGTAGCAACCTCGTAGCAGTTTTTGAAAGGTGGTTTATATTACCTGAATAACAGGGTCGTAATTTTTTATTTTTTTCCCAGTTTAGTATAGCAACTTGTTTATTTGTTTGTCAGGTGAAATCCCTAGACTGCCGGTGAAATAACAGACACGCGATGAGACTTGAACTTCAGATCGTGAAATGGTCGGTAAAGCTTCGGCAGTATCCTCAATAACTATTTGCTGCCATATGAAACTTCAACCAACGGATACCCATGAAAACCTTCAGAAAGCGATAATAATAATAAAAACTTTTCCTCAATAAAATCACCATGAATCTACAAAAGTTTACAATCGCGTATACAAAATATTTACGAAATAAGTCAACAATGAATGCTACTGTTTCTGATCAGCAAGTCGTTTAAATGTAACATGAGTAGGATCCTTGAATTTATCTTGGACATACTGGCATTGGTGAAAGGAAAACATCGAGAGGAAACTCTGGACTAATAGTTAACTAGTGGCTAACTCCTGCTTCGCACGGGTTCACATCGAGATTTCTTAGGTAAACTTAACTCTAATATTAACGTATTATACACATAAACATTCCGGAATAAATTCTCTAAACGATAGTGAAAACCTCATCAAAATCTGTTGCGTGGTTTAGAAGAAAAACGCGGACATACAGACAAACGTGGAAAGCGACTTTATTTTATAATTATGTATAGATAAAAATCTAAAATCGCCAAAAATTCTTGAGCAAGCATGGTGATCAATGCTCTTGATTTCTCGTTATGAGAGGACGCCTTTGCCCAGCACAAAATTCTTCCGGATGACGTCCCGGGCTACAGCCAGTTCGTTAATAAAATGTAACATTACATCCTATCCTGTTCCAGGCATGATCTCCTCAGCGATGCTGTGGGGTTTCCTGTCCGACACCCTGGGCCGGAGACAGATCATGGTATGGGGATTCTTCTGCTCTGGTCTGGTGGAGATGACGGCTGCCATGAGCCAGAATTTCGCCATGCTTCTGGTCATGAGGTTCGCCAGTGGATTCCTGTGAGTATAAATTTATTGAAAGAATCATTATTTGTATAGAGGATAAATTCCCGTAGTGGCCTGAAAATTAAAGGACTAATGCCCGTTTTCACCTTCACTAAGTGACACTTGAATGAATCCCTAAATAAAAGTGCACTGTTGGATTTTCAACGCTAGGCTCGTCGCTGAGAGTTGAAAATCCAACAGTGCAGTTTTATTTAGGGATTTATTTAAGTGTCATTTAGTTGTCGGTGAAAACGAGCATAGCTCTCTTGTGTGTGTAGGTTACGCAAACCGCTTTCAATGAAAAAACCTTACCTAAGCGAATATTATTCCTGTATGCACATACATAACATAACATAACATACATAATCAGCCTATTAATGTTCCCACTGCTGGGACACAGGCCTCTCTCTCTGAGAGGGAGTGGGCCGTAATCTACCACGCGGGCCCAGTGCGGGTTGGTAGATGTCACATGTCTTCGAAGTTTTGGTTCTAAGACATGCCGGTTTCCTCACGATGTTTTCCTTCACCGTTTTGAGAGCAGTGGTTTTTTTTTATATTAAAAAGAACCAGGTTCTTAATAATGAATTACAATCTAGCCTACAAGACTAATAAGCAATTTTAATCTAACTTAATTTTCTACGTGATAATTATTTTAAAACTTAGAATAGTGCTGATTGTACTTTACACAAGTCCGTTCCACTTTCTTAGAGTCTGATATAATATTATAAACACTTTGTTCATGTGTTTTATATGTGTCATTGTCACTCACTATTATTTCTACACTTTTTACACTACACTAACTCAAAAGGAGGGGAGAGCAGTGGTGATGAAATTATTTACACAAAGTTAAGCGCCTCATTGGGGTCGAACCCACGACCAACAACTCATAAGTCGGGGCCGTTACCACTGGGCCACCACTGCTCTCGTGTGAGTATGCACTATTAAATATTATTAGGGTAGTCCATTAGAAACTATGGCTTGTAATTTGTAGTGAATATAATTTTGCTTATTGTTGCCCGAAGAAAGATATATGACCACATAAATCGATTTTCTACCTATGATGACGTCAATGGGTAGTGCTTAAAATGATGGCACACACTTTTATGAGAGTACTAACTAATAAATCTATATTAGAAACAGCTTTTAGTGTTCCTATTGTGCCAAGTACCTATATGCCAGACACGTACGTTTGTGCCCGGTTGATGGCAATAGGCTCGTACATGGGACTTAAACAAAACTGGCGATGTGGGTGTGCTATAGGTACACCTCTGCCTAGCCCTTTGGGAATTACAGGCGTGATGTTATATTATATGTACGGTAGTGACAAAAAGTATCTAGGTTTGATCCGGTGTAGTACAGGGGGCCAAAAACGGCCACATTATGCAATTCCTCTAAAAGCTATTAATTTTCTGAATTTCCAGCAATTCCTCTATGGTGACACATATTTTAACTGAATCATACTCAATTCAATTCATATTAGAATCATATTTGGTGTAAAATAATGCCGCATGAAAAAAATTAAGACACTAATATTATATAACGCATAACTTTTCTTTGTAGTTTTATTAATCTAATGAGATTTTAATTTTAATTTCTATGTTATTTTATTATAATTATAAAACTGCCAAACAGATGAATTGCGTAATATAAATTGAACGCAGATAATATTATGAATTATTGTCAGTTTGTGATAGTTTGTGTGATTCATATTATCTTATTATGATTTGGCCAAAGCGGCCGGCCAAATGCTGCTGTCTATCGTCAAAATTCTTCTCTCACTTTTTCGAAAGCCCAGGTGTTTAGATAAAATGCCCTCAGGACCGTTTCCATGACCACGTCACAAGGTCACTAGATCAATAAGTATTGTTGACTCTTTGATTACCGTACAAGTGTTTAGCATGTGCACTTGTTTGATTAATAGTACACATAATTACTAATCACTGTCGACTAATCAGTCTGTAAACAACCTTATCTGTTTATGGGTTTCTGATTATCGTTCGCGGAAGTGAAGCCTGCGTTTATAGGAACGCCTTCGTCTATGGGGGACCTAAACAGCCCAAAGTTAAAAATAAAGCGAAAATGAGCTATGTTCACAATACGACGGGAAATACAGAAATATTGAAAAAATTCACAACATTTTATATAAATGAGCTTGTTTACTTTCTTACGAGTATAGCTAAGTCAAATACATATGCCATAGACAAATCACAGCTAGGTTCTACGGTAAATAGACTAGTAAATAAAGGATGAACAAGTTGCGAGTTTCAAAAGACATTTTGAAACTCGCAAATTGTCCCTCTTGAACCCTTTTATTAATTGATCTGCATCATTCAATCGCAACACGTCGTCGTCGGGACCTTCCCCGATTGGCATTATTCGAACACAAATCTGCTCTTGAAAGATTATTAATATAATATTTGAAAGAAGTTTCTTTCAATCAAACCATTTCATCATTTCTTCTCCTATTCTTCCAGTTTCAACGGTCCCTTCGCGGTACTGATCTCATACATAGCTGAACTGCACAGGACCGAGCTTAGGGCGCGAGTGATACTTCTGTCGAGCCTCTTCTATACGTTTGCTAACACCACCCTGCCGCTGCTGGCCTGGGCTATCCTGACCAAAGACTGGGAGTTCCATATATTTGGAGATAATATTGGTGAGTATCGTGCAGATTATTAGGGGACACAGGAGGCGATATCTAAGTATGTTCAGCGCATCCAGAGCAGTTAGGATATGCCATGGCAATAATTTACAATGGATATCTCCACGTAAGATCGCATGTTATATTACTGCGGACATGTGGACAAAGATCCCCGTTCTTCAGTGGCGGGTACTAGAATCTATACCAATATTATAAAGAGAGCGACAGAATTTTATAAGTTTGTGTATCTCCGCAACCACAAAGAATTTTTCAAATAGGTGCTATTTGAATAATTCATTCACCAATTGAAAGTTATAGGCTGTCACTTAACACGTTCAGTGCCGGGAGCCCTCCTGGAGGGTTCACCTAATCGCATATGGGATGCCGGGAGCCCTCGCGGAGGGCTCATTTTCAATGTAGGTTTTTCTTAGCGAATTCAGCATTATAAACCGTGAAAATAAAATCAGATGTATATTTTAACAAGATTTATTAGCATATGTGGTAGACCCAACAAGAGATGGAGTGACGACATACAAGGCTTAATAGGAAAAACATGGAGTAGACTAGCTAGGGATAGAGAAAAATGGAGACAGATGGAGGAGGCTTTTACCGCACTAGGCGGTCCTTATAATTAAATAACATAGTAACTTTAAATATCTAATAAAATAAAACTACTAACTATCTAATTATGAATTTACTCTATCTAACATTTCACAATAATAATTGCTAATAATAAAATTTCAATGTATAATTTATTCGATCTTACAATTATTTATTTCTGACATTTTTCTTACTAATATTATTCAAATTGTGATTATTCAATTCTCTACTGTACTAATCTGTGATAACATTAGTATTAAGTAAACAATAATTATGTTTTTGCTATAATTGAACCAAATTGAATTGTAGGTATGTTTTATTATATAATGTGTAATCTGTAACTATAAGGAATCAATAAAAAGCTTTTTTATTATTTTATTTATTTATTTATTATATTAGCATATGCGTTGGTTTTCAAATCAAAGACTTGGTTTTTTTTTTTTTGTTCACGGTTACATATATTCACAAAAAAATTTAAAGGTTAGAAACTACGTATAGCGACAACACTATTTCGCTTCGTTTTACAGTGTTTTATAACACGATTTTAAACCTAATGCTGTTGAAGTCGATGGTTAACTTTAGCGCAAACGTAATACCGGGAACCCTCCCGGAGGGTCCACTTGCAATATGTATGGCGGCATGGGGTATGAGCTCGACGAAAATGGGTGGAGTCACAAGTATTAAGACATCGTATGTCACAAGAAATTGCACTGCACTGATTTTTTTGGATGTTGATAGGATAGATACCAGTAGTGTAAAACCAAGTTTGCAGCTTCGGAATTGTTGTGCTTACTGTGAGGTGCTCAAAAATCTCGAATGGTTAGGACTTCTTTCAGTTATTGACTTATAACTTCTAAAAGGTGCATCCGGTGCATAGGAAAACGTAATTTTTGTTGTTATTGTTTTAGTAATCCACTCCTGGAACCTCTTCCTCTTCGCCACGGCTCTGATGCCGCTCTTGACCGGAGTATCATTCCTCTGCCTGCCAGAGAGCCCCAAGTTCCTCATGTCGAGGGGACGGAATGAGGAAGCTATGGCCGTCTTTAGGATTATTTACAAACTAAATACTGGGAAACCAGCTGAGGATTTTCCGGTAAGTGAATAATAAAATTAAATCTTTCTTTTCATTATGATCTTAGTTTTAGGTGGCTACACATTGGGGAACTTCATGATGCTGCTAATCTATTGGTACACTATCTTAAAATCCTTTTAATATAATTGCAAGAGGTTGGCAACTTATAATGTTGGTGTCCGATATCATTGAGAACAAAGTAATGAGTTCTAGTACTTGAAACAACTTAAAAGTTTTGTTATCATGAATTTCAGGTAAAAGTCCTAGTAGAGGAAAGAAATGAGCAACAAGGCAAAGGCGTCGCAGCACTGAGGGGGGGCTTCGCACAGCTGGCACCACTGTTCAGACCACCGTATGCCAAGTGGCTGTTCCTTATGTGTACCATCCACATGGGCTGCATGTTCGGGTAAGTTTCTGTTTATATATACACAAAAGAAAATGGAGGCGATTCCCCCATTTTTACAATTATGGGGCAATTCCCGAAATTTTTAAGAATATTGACATTCGTATCTCATTCGCAATCTGTCAAAAATACAATCAATTTACCAACATTTTTGACAAGTTTGACAGATTGCGACTTGATTGTGAACGTTTTTTAAGTAAGAGAAGAAAGACATTGTCAAACGAGTACAAACAATTGTTTAAATCAAATATGGCAAGCAGTTATTAGCCTGAAAATCTGACAGATGGTCTAACTTTAGTATCTATCAGCAACTTTCAATTAACTCACTTGTTCAACATCACGCCAGTCAGACAACAACAAGTGTCCTACATTCCACATTCTCATGTTACTAGTTCGTCGATAGTTTTGAGCAGTTATCGGCAGAATATCCTGCCTAACCATACATTCGTCGTTATAATTATGTGGGTCAATGTTCTTGCCTTTATTGTTTCGCGTAGTTTTAAGCGGTTTGGACGCAGACATAGCTGAGAACAGTTGAAGTGTTATCCCAGCTCTTAATTGTTATCATTGTTCTAGACTAATTGTTGCACCATTCAATTAATTTTATATTTTTTTGTTAGCGGTGTTGAATTACTTTAGCAAGTGACAAATCCAAGGAACCACATCTCATGAATTGGGGTTGTTATCTATCAACGATAGCGGCTATTTCTACACATGTTTCTTTATGTCCCCGTTTACCGTCATCATCAGCGAATATTAGATACTTGTCCAACAGCTAAGTTTAGTTCATCTTCCATTCAACCATATTATTATTACCTATATTATTGCCAAACTTCAGCAATCATTAGTTCTTTTCATCTAAGTGTTTCATCTTCAAGCTCATACTTGACCTATATAACAAAGAACAAGTAATAAATCAAATTCATCTTAACTTCCAGTTCCAACACCATCCGTCTCTGGTACCCCCAACTGGCAGCCATGATCAGCAATGACGCCAAGGGTCTCTGCTCCGCCATCGCTCCCCCCACCACACCTGTAGCTGTGGATGACGTCTGTGTGCCAATTGTGGCAGATATGCTGACCTATCTACAGAGTGCATTCGTTGGAGCAGGATCGGTGTTGACGTATGGGATTGGAGGAGCGCTGGTTAATAAGTAAGTTGTTACCTACATTAAAATTTGCTCAAGGATCGATGAAAGAACTTTGGGTATAACTTTGTGTTTAAAGAAGAGTTTGAAAAAGAGAATAACCGATGAAACACGCATGCCCCATTAAGGAATTTACACCTTTATACCACAGTTGACAGGCTTAAAATTAATGAACTTTGACTACATTCTTGAATCACCATCTTTTTTTACACCTCACTTTCCGTTTTATTCTTCCAGGTGTGGCAAACGTCTGGTGTCAGGGTTCTGCGGCGTGACCAGCGCGTTTCTGATCGTGCTGCTTCCATTCCTGGGCACCAGCGCGGTTGCCGTCGTTGCCACGGTTACCACCGGACTTGCCTTCACCTCGCTCTGTGGTGCCTCCCTGTCTAGCATCACTGTTGACTTATTTCCTACTTCGCTCAGGTGAGACTTATTTAATGTTTTTGTTTTTAATGTTGATTTCTGTTTAATAAGACTTTTTGTGAGACTTCTATCTCAGTCTCTCTATTGATCTAAATTCTAATTAGTCTGGAAAAAGTTGCTTATTGTTCGCAGGTTATTTCTTATTCAATTAGTCCGTAGTCAGTAGTTTTGAGTCAGTATTTAAACTCTTCCTTTTAGAGCCATAACTGCTAATACCTCGAGCACTAGCGGGCTCGTCCCCAGTGGTGTATCAAGATGTGATACACGTCATTTTGAAGATCATAACAATAGGTTTATTTTATTGTATGACACCAACAACGAAACTCGTGCAGGGAAGGAACCATAAACTGGTATTTTAATTTTATTTTTTTAATAATATTATTTTTAGCTTGGACAATTATTTTGTGTATTTTTTACTATTTATTTGGCGTATTTAGTGCGGTGCAGGTATTTAGTGCGGTGCGGGTGGGTACCTGTCGGCGCCGTCGCTCCTTTGCTATTGTTGATGTTACCGGACCGCACGCAGCACGTATCAGATGCTGCGATTATGTCGAGATCAATTCATAATGAAGCTCCAATACATATTGTACTTCATGCTAGTGACGTACTCATTTTAGACAGGGGCTTCAGGGACTCTTTGGAGATATAGAAGACCATGGTTGTAATGCTTATATGCCTCCCACCGAATCACAACTCAACACTGAAGATGCAAATAAGTCCCAGCTGGTGACAATAATCAGATGGGTCGTGGAGGTAATAAATTGTCGCCTAAAACGTAATTTTAAAATATTACAGCAAGAATATTTCAACAGAGCACTGCCTCATATGTTCTAAGATGTACGAATTGCTGCTGCTCTGATAAACTTGCCAATCAAATAATCAGAGAAATCCAAGTAAGACTTCATCAGCCAAATAAAACAATCTCAATCGACTGAGGGCAGCGTTCCATACTATTATGGATGAAGCTGTACGAACATTGGCATTCCCAGTATTAAGCGAGACCATAATTCCCGACCTAGCACTTTACGGGCTCAATGTTGAAGGAGTGCTTTTGAGAGGCCGTGTTCAATAACGTCATATATCCAATCGAATATATTACTCCAACATTGTAGTACGACAAGCCGAATTCCATAAAGGCTTTAGCACCGTAGACCACATACATACGCTGCGGCAAGTTATATAGAAGACCGAAGAGTATATCCAGCCGCTCTGCATAGCGTTTGTGAACTACGAGAAAAGCTTCGATCCGATCGAGACAAGGGCTGTACTGCAGTGTCTTCAAAGGCTCCAGATCGACTATCGGTACATCGAGGTGCTAAAGTGTCTGTACAAAAACGCCACTATGTCAGTCCGACTCCAGGGCCAGACCTCGAAACCTATCCTTCTGCAGCGAGGTGTGAGACAGGTGTCTTAAAATGAACATGGACAAGACAAAGGTCATATCAAATGTTCATCTAACACCCACTCTCATGAAGATCGGAGACGCTACGCTCGAAGTTGTGGACGAGTATGTTTACCTAGGACAAACTGTCCAGCTAGGTAGGTCCAACTTCGAGAAAGAGGTCAATCGTCGAATACGACTCGGTTGGGCAGCGTTTGAAAAGCTACGCAATATCTTCTCGTCCCACATACCGCAGTGTCTCAAGACGAAAGTCTTTGGCCAGTGCGTGTCAGTGCCAGTGATGACTTATGGCACTGAAACCTGGCCGCTCACAATAGGTCTTATCAGAAGGCTAAAAGTCACCCAAAGGGCAATGAAGAGGGCTATGCTTGGAGTTTCCCTACGTGATCGAATCAGAAATGAAGAGATCCGTAGAAGAACCAAGGCAACCGACATAGCTCGAAGAATTGCCAAACTTAAGTGGCAATAGGCAGGGCACATTGCTCGTAGAACAGATGGCCGATGGGGCCGAAAGGTTCTGGGAGTGGCGACCGCGTACCGGAAGACGAAGTGTTGGAAGGCATACCACAAGATGGACCGATGACCTTGTAAAGGCCGCAGGAATCCGCTGGATGCGGGAAGCACAAATCGTTCGAAGAGGCGGTGCTTGGGGGAAGACTTATGTTCAGCAGTGGACGTCTTTTGGCTGAAAAGATGATGATGATGACATTTTAGTTAATACAAGAACGACGATAAGGGAGTCGATCTGTAATTATTACTGTTCGGGCCTAACAGGCCCTAATTAAAACAGAAAAAAAAAAAACTTTGGATGGATAGAATAGTCTAGCTAGGCATACCCCAGGATATTTGCAGGGCAAAAGGTGGACGATGGTAAACTAAGAGAAAATATTTTTTTTCTGAAGAAAAATGTTATCATTCGTAGTTCTTCCCCTGCATGAGTGCGGTGGTTGGTGTAATAGAATAAAATAAAGCCATTATAATAAGCTTTAAAAAGACGTATTGCTCAATTTGATACAGTCTGGGGACGGAGCCCATACAATAGCGCCCATTCTCCAAATGGCTTGCATACTTTCTTATCTTTCTCTATCTCAATATTCCTTTCAGAGTGATGGCAATGGCTACATTCCTCATGAGCGGTCGTTTAGGAACCATCACGGGTACCGTCATCTTCCCCGCACTCATAAACTACGGATGCCTACCGCCTTTCATTACTATAGGATCCGTTTTAGCAGGTAATTATAAAAAATCTTTATTTTCCTCTATTTCAAATAAAATAGACCGTCTGCAACAGAAATAAGGCTGCTTGTCCACTGAAGCGGAGAGGAGAGGAGCAGAGCGGAGAAATGCCAATATTAACCAATAGAATCGCACCTCTGGTGCGGAGTTTAGATTCTATTGGTTAATATTGGCACATCTCCGCTCCGCTCTTTTCCTCTCCGCTTCAGTGGACAGGCAGCTTTATTCAGGCAAATAAGTGTTACATTCAATGGTGAAAAAAATAACATCACCTAACGCCCTCTACCTGAACTTAATTGCATCAGCAAATTCAAATCCAACCGACCAATAGGAATGCTTAGTTCTACTAGCTGGACGTAGCAGACTAGCAGTATACAATATTTTTACTAGATGGCGCTGTTTTCCATTTGTTAAACCTTCTTATTTTGTTTCAGTGTGCGGAATGGCGTGTTTCCTCTTACCAAATACTACTCTCAAGAAATTAGAGTAATTCTTAGTTATATGAAAACGTAGAATGATTGTAAATATTTTTCTTATTTTTGTATTTGTGTTTATTGTGCGTTATGACTGTTGTGTTTTTTTATTTGTAAATCCTCAAATAATAGTTATTTTCCTTATATTGCTTCACTTATATATTTTTTTGAGCGAAGCAGAATTTGTAACATTAATTTTCGTATTGTCCTGTTATTTTATGTAACTTATAACTACTTAAAAGTCTTATGTTAATTGTCTTTATGTAAATAAATTTATATGATTCAAGGATCGAATGAAACGGCGAAAGTTTTAAAAATATTTCTCTTTTTATTTATAATTTATCATAACCTAATCTCATCCATCTTCTCAGTCAAACTCACAACAATTTACCGGCGAATCAGGGAGAACAATTACTATCTACATTATTAAATTTTATATTATTTTAGCTTTTGACATATTTTTAATTATTTACTGAAGTATCTTAATAAATAATTTGAAAACCCAGGTATAAAAAAACAACAAACAGAATGAAATGAAAAAATATACATCAATGATTTTTTTTTAAGAAAAATATAAACGAATTTTTTATTAAAATTGAAATACGCAACCACAAACTTTGATCCCAATATTGATTAGAGAAATAATCAAAAATATGTCAAAATATATTTCGTTTTAAGGCGCTACATCAGTCTAATGCAATGACTAAACAGCTTTTACCCAAAACATTAATAAATAACTCATAATTATGCTTTTGTGACTGCATAAAATACATTTTACTGTGAACAAGCTGCCATTCGCATTATGTACATGAATTTTTGAAAATTTCTACAGACTTTTGAGCATAAAGTGGCTTTTTGCACTGTGAATGAACCTACCTACATCTCCGATGGTAGGAAAATATGTCCTGATTTTAAAAAGGCATTTTTTTTTAAGTACATTTTCAAAGCTGAACTTACACCTAAAACCGTGAAAATAAATTAAAATCTGAGTAAATAAATATTACTTGCAAGCCACATTGTACTCAAAAATCGAATAGACAGAACATTTTAACGTCCGACATCGTCCGAACTGGCCCGACTCACGGCGACAACTCAACGACAAAGCACAGTTTTGCTACGTAGACTAGATTTTACTTCTTATTGTCCAATCACTTTGTCTAAGCGATTATACACTTAAATTCGAGGATTTTTGCTTGCTGACCACTAGAGCGTAACATAGGGTTATTTTAAGTATCTGAAATATGACTATGTTGAAAAAAAAGAATGCCATAAAGATGATCCCGATTTCACTATTTTTGTTAATTTTAAATTGTATAAAACACAATTATACAATGGTGAAAAGTGTCATTATTTTCTGCGAACCCTACGTTACGCTATAAAAGGCAGCAAGCTTCACAATAAAAATCATATATGTATATAAATGTATAGAATTCTTATAGGCCAGTGAAATTGACTGTTACTTACACACGACTCAGGATAACCCCATTAATTATATTATTATTTCATTATAACGCAAGGCACATTTTATCTGTTATTAAAACTATTTATTTCAATAAGATTGCACTTTTACAAAAGTATTATATCGGCAGATCTTTTTTTTAAACTTAAAATTGTTTAAAACTCTAAGCGATTCCATGTTGCTCCCATAACTCACAAAAACTGAGATAAATTAGAATCGTTTTAAGAGAACTTTAATAATCTCTGTTCTGTATTTAACTAATTTATTAGTTCTTTAACTATCTTCAAAGGCATAATGAGTGAGTTTTTCAACCCTTGTTATTAATCGTTATAAGAATCGAAAGGAAGATTATTATAATTCCCTTAAAATGGTCCTTTGTTTTTTTTTTCCATTTGAAGTCAATAAAAATGCTTTTCACACAGCCTTCTTCACTTTTAAACGAATTCTCCAATACAAAATATTGTGTCAAATTATATTTCAATAATGTATATTTTTTGTAAAAAAAATGTTGAAATTATACACTAACTCTTAAATAATTTAGTTGCTAAGGTAAGGCATATTTCATAATTATAAATAATTAATTACAAATATTTATAGTACATATATGTAACATTATATATACAGTCTCGCATGTCTTAAAGCCGAGTTTATACAATATGTACAATTTTAGAAAACTTGTATAGTTGACTATACCACATTTTAAGGCCTCAAAACCAGTAATTATACAATTGAAAAATCAAGGGGTAAGTAGAAGTAGGTACTCCACAACTAAATTGGTTAGCTCCAATCTAAGAGAGTAGCTAAAATGGCACTTTGATAAAGGAGTAATGACTTTAATGACGTTAATGAGTATAATGATCCAATGAATGGAGATAAGGAATGATAAAACGAAAGTTTAATGGAATTATATCTTACGATTTTCCCCAGATTTTTCAATTGTTACAAAAATGCTGAATCAACCAACAAACACCTGTCATTCCACGAAAAAAGGCCCCTTTAAATATTACGCACATTAACCATTAGCATATTTACATTATTATGGTAATTGTCAAAAATGACTGTTTAAAAAAGTACGCATTTTGCCGTGTGATACTTTTATACTCAATATGGTGTAAAAGTATCAAGTCAAGTATCAAGTAGACTAGTCTATATAAGTCTCTAAGAAGTTAATAACGGCATAATGGGTAATAATTTAAGTAACAAATCCATAATGATAACAAATAATTAATGTACCATTATTCCCAACAAGATGTAAAAAAACACCCAGTTCTGGGTTCTACGTTACATAATATGTGCAAAGCACTGCATACACTCAAGGCCCTGAAAAACTGGTCAGCTAGAAAAAAACTATTATTTATTCTATGTGGTAGCTACTTCATAAGTATGTATATTTATGCTCTACATTTTAAAGGGAATGAGCAGATCCCCTATTGCTTTTGTTAATTATATTTCTAGACGAACACTTTTTCATGGCAATGAGTGTAAAACATAATATTATTGTAATAATGTCCAATAAACAAAACTTCACCGAGTTCATTAGAAAATGTTCACTTCACTTTATGGTCCGTTTTCCACTGTTTTTAGTTCAAAATATTTTTGTGTGACTATTTGTCTTGAAAGAGACGAACTAAACATTGGTTCTTTTTATAAAGCTGGTAATTTAAATACAGTTTGAATATAACAAAAATGGCCATCATCCACACTTCATTTAAATACTGTCAACATTGTACAATAATTGTACAATCCTGACAATACCCGGCCATCTGTCTGTACACCAAAAAAGTCTCCAAATCATTCCAAAATCAAATAGCCACACAAAATCCACATCACTCTATTTGCGTCAGCTTGGGGGAGCCAGTAGAACCTCCAGCCAACAGGGACACGCCGTCACATCCCGCCTCGAGTACTTAGGACCCCAGCCCTTTGCGAACGAGATCCTCACCGACCTGGGATCTACAGGCCCGATGTGGGGCAGTGAGACTGCAGGAGGGGGGCAAGAGGGGTCAAAGATGCAGAGGCAGTGGCCTGGAGCCACCCTCCAAACAAGGAGGGCCTTGGCAGCCGCAGCGTCCAAAGCAGGGGAGCTGACAAAGACAGGCTCCTGGCTGCGGTTGTAAAGCCACACCCCATCCGATTCTAGGGATAGGGTGACGCCTAGGCCGATCTTTGCTCTTGTTTTTCGCACCTGGAATGAAAGAGAAGGAGCATTATTAATTATTTGTGTTAAAAATATGATGGGTGTTTGTTATTGCATGGCAGTGTACTGCTGCCAACTTTCTAGTTATCCGTTGTTTTATTTTTATTAATCTAATCTTATAGATTAAATGTCAAAAGAAAGGTGACTAACGTTTGCTAATCATATGAGAAGGTGACATCCATGTTACTATAGTAATTATCATCTTCGTGTGCATAATTTAATATCTTTTATCAGACCGCGCCTATTTTCATGGCCCGAAAGATAAAATTAGACTTGTCATCTACCTACTAATAATTCACGACTTCAGAAGAAAGATATGTTTTTCAATCGTGTTCGGTTGGATATTGTACTTTAAACTCTGCATTCTTCATTTGCTAAAATCGTTTAAAATCACTTGTAATATCGCGTTAAGTCCAACAAAGATTCAGTGTTCGCGTACGGAGGTTATCGCGGGTTATCGCGTCGTCGCCTTCCTACTCTCAATCAATGTAGCTATCTACTGCTATTGTAATCGCCAAGACTTTCAAGCTTTTGGTTTTAATTACTAATTACAATCTCAATTATGAAGATTCTCTTGTAAAGTAATTAAAAACAGCCCCTTTACGAACTCTTGTCGAAGAAAAAAAGAGTCTTATCGTCTTATTAATTCTGCAATCTCGTATCAATGTAGTCTGATAAAATTCGCAACTATCGAATGCATTTGCCGAACAAACATTCTAAAGGATCTGTTAAGTGTCATTAAACATGTTTTTCTTTTAGGAAACTGCTAGTGTTTTATTGTTTAATAGCGTTTCAATAATTGCATTTGCGACTTCAGACATTCTGATGAAACTGAATGACACAACAAGGCTAATTAAAAGTTCTGAAACCAACCTGTTCAACCTGCGGTGCATCCCCCCTCTGGTCCAAGGCATCTAGGCACAGGCCATGTCTCCCTGAGCCACATGCCCCTCCGCCCCCTCCGAACACGTCCACTGCCCTCACACGGACACCGAACTGACGACCCACACGCTGGGTCAGCTCCCAATACGCGAGCCGACACCACTCTGTCTCCCAGCTCTGGCGTTCTGGAAAGAAGAGAAGATAGAGTTTAATAGGAGAAAATTATACATCAATTAATCTACCTAACCTTATCCCAACTAATGGGGTCCAGTCTAACCGGATGGAGCTGAATACCACTATTTTACATGGAGCGACTGCCTATCTGACCTACACAACCCAGTAACTGGGTAATACGATACTCCTTGGTAAGACATACACATACATAGTAGAATCAATTTTAGAAGTAGTTTGTGTATCTATCCCTGGAACTCTTTCAGAATAATGTTTATGATTAGCAAACTACAAAAATACCTTAAATTAAATGCAAGTAATTTTAAAAGAACAATCAAAAGTCCATTTGTAAAAGCAAGCTCAAAAGACGAGATTATCAATATGTATTTTAATCTCGTAGTCCTCTTATGTCGTCCAGCAGTGAAAATCGAACTATCAACTCGTTTAATCCCAGCCAACGATGCTGTATCTGATCAAATCATCCAGATAATTCTATCCATTTCAGTTCCCTGACATCACATTTCCAAATCTTGGCTCCTTGTAACCGTTCGGTGCCAGATGACGACCACCGATATATCCGGACAGTTCAGTTAAACTGGAAACATGACGCCAGTGCTGATAGAAACCTATTGTTTTAAAACTATAGACGAATGCCAAAAGTTGACGAAATAACTGTGAAACTGGAAGTGTTGATTTTTGCATCCGATTCTATGAAGTCATTGTTGTTTTCGAAATAGATGATTTCTATTAGATCGATGAAACGTTGAGAGTAAGCGTTGGGAAAGATTAAGGCAGAAAGTTAAAATCCCGAAATAAACCTTAGAAGATACTAGACTAACGATTCCAATGTAAGTTTGGTAGTGGAAAAAGTTATTTTTTTATTTTTTTTATTGTTTATTAATCAAAACAAAAAAACAGTTTACATGCATTTGTTTAAACATACCACACTAACCATCGCGGGTTTAACAGTGATATGGCAAGATTTAGTTCTTGGTAGCATAATTTCACAAATACAACGCCTGGACAAAAATTTAAAACAGCCTACTAATACATGGAAATCGATGAGTCTGCTCGCATTGCCCTTGATAATAACTCAATAATTTATTTATTGTAACAAATCGATATTTTTATTCATGGATACATTTTTTACCACACATCCCTGTCTGTGAACAGCATATGGAAATAGCTGTGAGGCATGCACATTGCATTTCAGCTCATATGATCAAGATTTTCCGAAATTCATCCAGTCATGAATCAGTAAAGAAATTTTTGGAAAATCCATTCCTACAACGATATTAGAATACCACATTGATAAAGAATCGCAAAAGAATCACAAAATCCTTCAAAGGTAAAAGACGCTAACAATAACAGTGCAATGCTATACAAATCTACCCAAAAAGCAAGTCCAAATAGCTTTCCAATATTGCAAAAACTTCGATTACGAAACCCATCGAAATCCCATCATATATCCAAGACAATACCATCACGGTTCGATCCCACTGCGAGTGAAGTGGCGCCGTGGTATGGGGTGGCGCCGTCGTGGCGCGCGCAATCGATCGTCAAGGTTACCGCCATCAGACATGGGTTTGGGACACCACTTAGCTAACTGGTGGTGTTTGCGTGGTGGGTGGGTGTAAATACAGGAGAATGTGGGATTTGGTTTTGTCCTTCGTTTGGTAAATGGGTTTAGGGGAACTACCGTTTATACCACCACAGTATGTAGTGTTACATGTTAGTCATAGTTAACGAAGAGTGCTAGAACTTTCGGTTTACGTTTTCACCCCGTTTGCAATCCTACAATATTTTAAAAAGACTGGTAGGTATCTCTCCTTCTTCAAGAATCTATATGATTGTTTTAGTTTATGTACCTATGTTGTGTATAAACTATATGTCTCCATGTAAAATTGTGGACAAACGAGACGTTTCAGGGACTCAGGGCGGCATTCATAATGCAATGATACGCATGGCACACGGCACACCCTCCGTGAACATACCCAAGTCTTTGCAGCTTTAATAGCCTGAGTCTACCACTTTACTATAAGTGGCACATCTGCCAGTTTTATCACTATTCATAATTATCATCCACTGCAGAGTATAGGCCTCCCTTTTCTTGTGCCAACGCCCTCGCTCCTGTGCCAGTCTGATCCAGGTTTTCCCCGTGATCACTACTACAAACCAAGATATTTACCTTCACCGTCAGTAGCCAGGGAGCCGGAGACAAGCCGCTCGTGATCCGTCCTCCTGGCATCCTCTGTACTCTCGCCATGCTCTGGGGACAAGAGAAACGATGATAACAATATGATGCCACGCATTCTAGGTAGACTTTCAAGGCTTCCAGGAGAAAGATGTGCTCGTAGAAGATTTACGTTAAAGAGTGGAAAAACTATGATGTTATTTTGATTTAAAGAAATCATCTGCTTTCCGGTACATATTTTCGTAGGAGTCTCATATATCCATTTGGCAGAAACGATTGCAATTCGAGTTATTGACTCCATATTTACTTTTTTTGCCAGAAACTCTAAATATTTACTTTAGTCTGCAGGACTGCAGTATTGATTTTATATAAAGGTGCTGTGACAATGCAAATGGGGCCATTAACTATCAGTTTCTTATTAGAATAGACTTTTATTCTCGCATCGCATCCTTGGGAAAAACGCTTAATAATATCAACTTTTCATTATCAAGGAAAATAGATCGACAGATCATTAAAAACTTATTTCTCACAAGAGAATGTTTGAACAAGCTTCTAAACTATTAAAAAAATAATGGCGATCTTTCTGACAGGTTTCGGAGTGACATCACAGATTGCACTAACACATAGACAGACACACCTGTGTCTCGTAATTTATTACATACATGTAGATATCGTGTTTTAAGTGTGAGTGACAATTCAATTTGGTTGTGGGGTCCTTGGAAGGATACCACAATCTGTTGCAGTAGTTTTAACAAGCTTTTTATTAACTTGCGTCGTTCGTGTGTGTTTCCGGTTACTCTGTTTGTTTTCTTGGTGACTTTTCACCTTTCCTATTAGCTTCGTACTTCTTCGTATATTAGGAGACTCTGTTCTTCCAAATGATACTAATTAAGTTATGGCAGAGCGGAGTCTCCTAACACAGGCTTATTTGCTTTAAAGCAGGCTCCAATCCTTGTTAAAATAATAAACCATTTTTTTCATTTTCATTTCATTCTGACTGACCGACTCCTTAACAATTCAAAAGTGCCTGTTTATGGTTTTGAAATAAATGCTTTGATTTTGAGTTTTTAGCTTTTACAAGTTTTTAGTTAGTTTGGGTATTGGTCTATTTGAATTGACTAATATTATCGTGTCAATAGCTTTGCTGGGTACCTTTTCTAAGGCCTCTACCCACCATTAAAGGGGGCTCTGGGTAACTCAGTTGGTGGGTAATTAAGCAGTCTATGGTAGTGCTTACCAGCTAGCAGTAGTTACTGGATACTGCAGATCCAGTCACAACATTATTAATTAATCAAATATTCACCACATTATTCCCTACACTTATAATAAGGCGCGCCATAAATTATTGTGCATACATTATATTTATAAAGCGGCACTTATTTAAATTTTAATAGTCCGCTATTGAGTGGGCTATGGCGCCTACTGCTTATCTCGTGTCTCGTACAGAATTATAAATAGTTATTACAATTATAGATTTTATTAAAGTCTGTACCGTCACGCTAGTTGTTGGGAGGTGAGCAGGTCTCAAGGGTAGGTGTTGGCGCCATCGTGTAATATGCGGAAACAACGTAAATGGTTTGAAATGGTGATAATATTTGCTTCCGACAGGCGTAAAGGGCGATTCTCTTGGCAGGTTTGGCGTTAGGAAGGTTAATTTAGTTGTTCTGCTATAATCAGCCATTTGGAATTCTGAAGACATACCTATCTCTGAACAAAACATTGAGATATGCGCTAAAATTAACTTTATTCAAAACATATTTTCGCTTTCAAGGTACAAAGCTGGGCCATGAGAAAACTTGTAGTTTAAAAACTCATTTTTTACTAAACGATATGTACTTACTTGATGTGCCGTTTTTTTATTCATATCACTCGCAGCAGGCAATCTCTAGGTAGCAACGAGCGTTCACAAGTTCAAACCATGAAACATAATCTTCAATTTGGTCAAGTATATAAATAATGTAAAGGTATATGTAAATAAAGCTGTGTATGTAGCGTGATCGTAGTGCGTAAGATAGCATACATTAGCATATTGCCGATCAAATCAAGGCCGTATACCAGCCATGTATAATTATACATATTTATGTATACCATTCACTAAAGAATAAAGTGTAGAAGGTACATTAAACGGCCAGTTAAAACATTGCTAGAAGAATGTACACAACCTTCATCCGTAATTTTTCGATTGATCTCATTGATGTATAAAATTCTACTTTTCTTGAGATACTAACTGCGCCCCGCGATTGCACCCGCATAAGTCTCTATCGGGATAAAAAGTATCCTACATCCTAACACAGGTCATGGTCTATCCATGTGCCAAATTTTATCCAAATCCGTTGAGCCGTTTTAGCGTGAAAGCGTAACAAACAATCTTACTTACTGACTCACTCTCTCATTTTTATGGTGTACGAGTACATAATAAAGACTATTCTATCTATCTTTCGCATTTATAATATTATGTAGGATTAACAGTATTATAAAGAGTCTAGATCTAGTCAATAGGCTCGTCTTGAAGGCCTTGTACTCATCTTTATTCTTACTAAGAACAGACTGATACAAAGTCATAAAGACTTCTTGCTTTGGTAGCTCACAATATTAGTCGGGTAGTCTGAGGCTAAGACGTTTAAGCTAAATTCAATGAACTCTGTGTCTTTTTCTTGGATGTGGGTCTACTGGTCATCTTTATTCTGTGGTCGGGCCACACTCGTCGAGAAAGATATCCTATTAAATGAAATTTAATACTTTGCTGTGTTTCTGAAGAGATGAATGTTACTGTTTATCTGTCTGTAACAGCCTTGTATCTACTCAGTATAAAAATGGAATCTTTGATCTCTGAAGACTTAGAGGTTTTACTGTTTAACTAACAATTTGCCTTTAAGGCAACCGATCACGTTAATGGCAGTTTTTATAATACTCTCTGTACTATCTGAGTCGAAGTACAATCCCGAGATTCTTGTTACTAGTGATGTAATATTGGGCCCAGTATACTGCCTTTAGGCAAAGATGAATTTAAACTAGTATTCTGAATAAAAAAATATACGTTTTATAAAAACTTATAGTCACTGCCGTAGTCAAACCAAAAACAAGACGGAGAATTGAAATTAGACGATGGAATTGAAAGAAGCACCGTGTTAAAGGCTGAAAACATGAAGCCAGTTGAAACTAGACAAAGGTTTAGTATGGTAAAGTGTTTTCAATCTGTTACTAATGTCTCATAATTATTATAATATTCTCGCTTAGCAACTATACCATAGTTAATTAGTATAATAGACGCGTCCGCGACTCTATGTTTGTCTATACAGACCCGCGCCACGTGTAATAGAAGTTTACAACAAATCGCGCGTTCCTTAACTACAATATTTAATATTAGTACTTATTGTGTTAGGTCCTCGTGTGAGTCCATGTTGCTATGTGGCGTGGGGTAAGCAGAGTTATTTGAATTGAAAACATCAATGTAAGATGAGTTTCTAAGTAGTATAGATTTGTTTTAGCATTGAAAATGCTTCTTCGATCGCTTCAGTAGAGTACCCGTTTTCAATAAAAGTGCGACCGGGGCTATCGTCCAATTATTAAGATAGAGAAATGAAATTGTATCAAAAGATACGTTACCAAAAGGGCTACAATACAACACTGCAAACTTTTTTTTGTAAAATGTAAATATTTTTTTTTTAATAAAAAAAAACAATTTTTGACCGTTTCTTTTGGGAGTTTTTCAAAGAATCTTCAACTTCTGAAATACGAAAAGAGATATAGAAAATAAAATTTAAAAAATGTTCCTGGAGAAATGAAAGGACTTCAAAATGATACAGTTCTGGTTTCGATAGGATTATAAATAAGGGTAGAATGTTTACCCCTTTCCGAGGCACCTCTGATTTTTAAGTGCCTTAATGGAATAAAGTCATTTTGAATAAAGTCATGGGACCATGGAATCTGTATGTTATGTGGTATTAAACTTGTAGTGATCATACTTTGGACCTTAAACATCCACTGTTAAAAATGAGTCTTCCAATGAGTGTAGGGCAAAGCTCTTCATCTCTTTATGAGTTTTTTTAAAGTGAAAACTTCTTTAGCGGCGTTGTGCACTTTTTTTGGGATGGGTAAAAAATTTTTAACTCGCGTCAGGACACGTGACCTGATCGAAAATTCGTAAGACGGAGGGAGAGTAGTTTGTTGACAGTGCACCCTGTTTTATTTTTTTGGAATTTTTGATGGAGGTACAGCTTTCGTTTTTATACTAACAGCAAGCCACATAAATACCTGACATTCTCGTTAGATGGCGTTACGTTGTATCAAAAAGTTACTTAGTTTTCACTTCTAACGGCAGTCTCCAAAGACTGCCCGATGTTTTTTTTTAGGTAGCTTTTAAGCAAAATGTAGTTCCTACAAAGAAAATTAAGAATTTCAAGATTATGATGCAGCAGTGATCTAATTCCTACAATGAACTCAAGTCCAATAGTGAAGTTGAACTATAGGCATCTTAAATCTTCATAAAACTAAAACCTTAAACTTTAATTTTACTCGTAATAATTATCACACCACAATAAAATCCCTCTCACATACTCTTCATAAACGCTAACTACCCTACTATAGAGTACAAATACCTTCTAAACATTGTAAGTAATCTGTTCTTAAGAAAAAGACGAAGGAATTCGTCAAGTATGCGGTTTGATAGGCAAGCTTCCCGCCGAATAGTTGAAAGCTCAATGACACCGCTTTGAGCTGCTTTTCTGCTAACGACATGGTTACTACTTGGTTTGAAGATAATTATAAGGTATTGTAAGAGAGTTCTTGGGATGTTTTGAAGGTTTATCTTTAAGTATTCAATGGGAAATTAGAAGTTAGCAGAGTTCGGAAAACGGTGGGTAAAGAGATCTAATATAAGATAAAGCTTTTTGAGTTTCTAAGAGTTCAAGCGCTAGTGTTAGCGCTCTTCATAGATTCTAATTATGGTAAAATCTTGTAAATATAGAACATTTCTTGGAAATAAATGCAGCCGAAGGAAAGATCGCTTGAAGAACTTGGATGAACCACGTTCTTCTTGCGATATTGCCTTCGGCATTTATGTTTAAGCTTAGCAAATTTTGTTTTAGAACTGGTAAAGTCAACATTACTAGTTCTTTTATTCTTTACTCCAGCCCCATCTCCCAATATTTCCACGTCGATCCCGTCTCGTTCCCGTGTCGTTAGGTCTAAGATGGGCATGCGCATGACACAGAAACGCGAGCGTTTTATACGGCTTGTTTACAAGCCGACGGTGCACGGTTCCCGAGCTCGGTTCAGATGATACAAACATACAAGTACCTATGTGAGATGGTGCAGTGATGATGCACAGTATCTCTGGACTTTGTACTCAAGACATGCTTGTGAAAATATTATTAAATTGGGATGGAATTATGTGATCGTAAGTTCAATTTGTTTTTCTCAAACATGCTTGGAAATTCGAGCATTATTTTAATAACCTTCTTCGAGATAAATCAAAAATGCTGTACTGTATGAAAATCCATCTGTCGTGATTATCGGCCGAATAAATTAACATGAAAACTCATATCTGTCGTGTTATTTAAAAACGGAATGAACTTTTTAGTTTTTACTTCAACACAGGCAACCAAGGAGGTAACTTATCAAAGATTTTATTTTAATTTCGATTTGGCTTGCAAATAGAGGTATTAAAGTAAAGAAGAAACAAAAGAACATATCGGCGCGTGAAAAATTATCGTTGTAAATATTGATTCTGGAATTTATAAATAATTTACTTACTTAGTTTGAATTTCCGCGCATTATTAGAAAAGTACTATGCAAGCTTTGGCCGTTCACGTTTTCACGACCGTCCATCAATGCCCCTGTTGCCGTGACAGGAAAGTACTATTTCGGTGAAACAATTGAAAGTAGTTTTTTTTTTTTTTTTGGGAAAATGTATACTACTCGTACGTCGTTTGGGACTACTTTGAAACCCATTGATATCATTTACTGTAAAGTCAATAACGAGTATTTTTAAACACTTATCTACCAGACTATGGTACAACCGTTAAAAACTCAAAAACACTTAAAAATACCACTCTCTGGAAGATAACATTGAATACTGATAGAGCTTCGTATCATAGTAGAATAGGCCTTATTTAATGGGACAAAGGTAAAAAGTTGTATGAAGACGTGTAGTCGATCGTAGGTGGAAGAAATACGATCGATTTACAACTAGCTTTTTCACGTGGTTCAGTTTGGTTTCATGTTTATTTTTCATTAGTTGTATTAACCCGTTAACCGACACTTCGTTGCTATCTCTCAGTCAAGCCAAGGGATGAGAAGAAAGTTTATTCCAGTTAAGAAATAAAATATTTAGGGGTCGAAATTTTGCATATAAGAAGACTCTTTAAATTATTTAAAGATATATACATTATAATGAATTTTAATATGTCATTCTTTTTTATATTCGTCGACTTTGATTAATTGTTTTTCATACGCAACGCATTTCATCACTAACTTACATTACAATCTTTACTGGATTTCCTAAATATGAAGCGTCTTAATAGAAAGCAATCGTCGTATTTGTTAGGAAAACTGGAAGGCCAAATCAATCATTGATAGGTAGTGCCAAACTAAAAGATCATCCTCTTGGCAACATCCTTTTGTACACTGCGGGGCAAAATTTTGATGACGCTTCTTTTAAAGATGATGATAATTATGATGAGGATTATGCCTCATACCATTCAAAAGGTCCCAGTAAATGACGTCTCTATTTCCGTCCACAATCAGCTGATCATCGAAGATAGTCATAGTGAAGGGGGTGTTAATGATAAGCACTTGCGTCTATTACCAGCTGATTGTCATTATCACACTATTTTTATGAACAATAACGTCACAGACGCACTTAACTTGAAGTACGTATCACACATTGTCATGCTGTCAGCCTATCGGGCTATTAATGTCCATAGGGAAAAAGGCTATTAAGTTGTGAACAATGATTCACTTTGGTGGAAAGCTAATCTATGTTCTGTTTCAGACGATTTAACCACCTGACATGTGGTGACAAGAAACTCTAGGATAGGATAGACCAGAATGAAAAAATTGATAAAGATGCTGGTTCTATTCCAGCTGATGTAATAAAGACTGATGGTGATTTATTCGTAGTCAAAGCGTATTACAAAGAACACACATGGATGCTCAATTAGTTACAATGTTAATTTATTTTCAAACAAGAAATTCACATAATATTTAAGCTAACAGTCTCAAAATAATAATGATATTAAATTAATATAATCACAGTCAGAAATTAAACGGTATTCTCATACAACCGAACACTAAAATCGCAAATGTTTATGCAAGGAATATAAAAAGATATGACAAATTATATAACACGATAAGATCTGGTTGATATTAAATTCAAAACAATTCAGTATCGGAGGTTATAGGTTAATGTGATTTTCCATACAGAAAAAAAAATACCTAATCGAAATTAATGTGTTTAATTACTTGAACTTTTGCTCTCCTCAGAACGGCAAGAGCTTGAAGGCACACACACAGACTGACTGCATACATAAGTATAAGAAGAAGACAAATACTAGCAGTATATTTGTGTCACCCGAGCGGCGCCGGCGCCTCGATAAACGCAACGATACCGCCACGATAACGTTAATGGACACACTCTTTATCACTGCACGCACACAACGACAGAATCACCATTAAACCTACCGAAAATAACTTCTTTGCAAACCAAGAACGCACTTCAGACTCCAAATACAAAGTCGAAAATTGAGGACCCTAATTTTTGGGCACGTAAAATTTTCGGCCCCACTCAAAAAGTTACTTAAAATACAAGAAGCAAAGTTCAAAATCAAGTGGAGTGAAGCCAGATGATTTTAAGGTATGAATGGATTCGGGGAAGTGCGGTAATGGGTCCGACCGGAATGTCAATGTCAGTCCTATCTGGAAAAAGGATGGGTAGAGGTCCCATTCAAAAACAGGATATCAAGGTCCGAACCGTAAGTGGTCTGATATAGCTAATGTATGCCAGAGCTGTTGTCACATTTGTCTTAAAATGTAGTGTGATGAGGATTCCGCTACTCGACCAGCATCCACTCTTTCTTGAGAAAATATTTGAGTCACCAAACGCGTGGGAAAACTAAATTTTAAACAAAGCAACTACCGCCTGATCTCTTTACAATACATTTAGTAGAAATGCTTGGATTCTTACATCGGACTATCTACATCTCCCTTACACTAAAAAGACAAATCTCTAAGTACTCATCATTTTAAGTCATTTGAATCTGCACCTGTACCAATGACCCAAAATGACTACAATAAAAGTCCATTTCTCCATTGCATTGTATTCCCAAGCCATCGCTCTCTAGTATAGATAACCAACATAAATTAGTAAGATTTTCATAGGTGAACCTACGCAGTAGTTTGGTTATTCATCAATGGATTAAGTACAGCAGCCACGGTACATGCAACATAAGGTCAAAGATCACACTGCGTATGTAGCAACAGGTCGCATACATGACACAGCGACCCTAAGCAATAAAAATACAGATACAATTTCAAATATTTTGGAAATTCCCGGAAAATTCGCTCCCCAAATATAAATCATAATCCCGAACATGTCACTATTAGCAAAACGAAAAACGCAAGCTATCACAACACAAGGTATTATGGCGCGACAGGCGACGAAAGCAATGAAAAACGAGGGTTAAGCCGGGAATCATGGGAAATCCTATGATGAACGTTTTAAGGGAATCCCTGCGATAAAGAGTGAATTTTGCACCCCTATGCTTGCATGCGTTGATTGTGCCAGGGATTTCCGGGATGACAGTGTTTAAAGCGTCATGGAAAATAAGGCACGGAATGTTGGGGAGTGTAATTTATGGAGATTTCAATTTGCTCTACAGGATTCGCTAAAAAGACATTTTAAAAAGCGTGCCTTTGCGAAGTTTCAGACATAAATGCTTCTTACTCTGAACTCTTTTTATACAAGACAAAGCTTTTCATACCGATAAAAAGTTAGCCACTATGGCTTTAATTACAAAATTACTGCATTGAAGGTTCCTTACACGTAAAAACAATGCCCTCAAAATTGGCCCAAAATTCTTGCTTGCTTAAGCTGGAGAGCAAACATTACAGTAAAGTGGGGTCGTGTAAAACCAAACCAAAAACGAACTATCTCATCATCATCGTAAAAAACTTCTAATCCTTTTTAATCATAATTCAATGACCAATCGAAGTTCTAAAGCACGTGCTTCCCTCATTATTCAAACCCAAATCCCTATTACCAAAAATAATGCCGGTAACATCATCGCTTGGGTCTTTATTATAAACAAATACCCCAGCACCGCGTGGTGCCTTCAAAGGGACGTGGAAAAAACTCCAAAGTCCGTTTGTTGAGCGGCGCAAGCATTAATAATGTAGTTTAAAGATGGCGCTGGAATGCGCGCAGGCTGAGAGGGTGGGGATGCGCGGGAGTCGATAGTGATGTGCACTTTGGAATTATGATGAGATATTTTTTAAGCAAAAGGAATTTTGAGGATTTATTTCTATTGAGGATTTGATTCTCTTAGCATAATATTGTGGAATATTATATATATATAATTTTTCGGTACGTGTGTTTGTCACCTAACTCCTCCTAAATTGCCTGACCGATTTGGTTGAAATTTAGTGTTTACATTTGAGTGGGTCTCTGAATGGTTTGAAAATACAATAGGACCCGGTAGGTGGTGCTGTTCGGGCAGGACAAGGTCTGCCAGGTCCGCAAGTTTATGATAAAATTGGATTGCCAGCAATAATGGTTCAACAAAACAATGATCATAACGATGAAAGTGATTACGTCAGTCCACAATAATTAATAATAACAAGCAATTAACTATATACTAGTTCAAAACAATCACCAAAATCATAGAACATTATCTTAGAAGCGCAGGCGCACGACCGCTGCGGACCCCGTGTCTATTAATTATAGTATTTAATTAGAGGCGATAAGTGTGTTTGCGAACTTCGTGGTTATCGCTTCCATTATCTATTTGTATGACAGAAATTACGTAAACATGTGATTTTTTGTAACAAAGATACAGTTAATTGGCTACAGTGAATGAATCGGTGATTTTTTCTCTGATATTCGGCTTTGAATGAAGTTTTGCCGAATTATTATCTGGTGCCTGATAAGGCTCTCAGTCTTTTAATATTTATTGGAGTTTTTGAGGCTTTTTCTGGTTGTTTGACTTTGATAAGAACTGAATTTATGTACTGAATAACAATAATTTTAAGATGGTTTTTTAATAATTTGCTTAGGAGCATATTTTTTGTTGTTTTCTTACAAATATTTAAAGTACTTCCTCGAATTAAACGTCAGATTTGATCAGATAATAAATACGCTCTTAACTCAAAAGAATATCGATAAAGTAAAAAATGCAGAGCAGGTGCAGCACTATGCATCCCTAATTTCCAGGAAGCTGCGCGGGCGCCGATGCGGTCGGATTCCACGATCTACCGACTTTTGTCAGTGACCATCTATGATCTATGATTTTATAATGTATTTCTATTAAGAAACTGGATTAAAATATTGACGTAAAAAGCATATTAGGAATTAATATATCATCAATGTAAACTTGATCAGAAAGAATGATAAAGTGGCCAATCAAATACCTATGAATACTTCACCTTAATTTCGTATATTATTAAAAGTATCTTTAAACGACAAACCCAATCAGATTTTCCTTAACACAGTGAATACGATTTACAATTATCTCCAATCGTCAATATTAAACTCTATTTGATTGTATCCGAAATTGGAATCCACGTAAAGATTAATTTTTCATTTAATGTTGAGACTTGAGAAATCAGTCACTTGTAAATCTGTACATATTATGGCAATCACACAAAGGGTTTTGATTGCCTTAATGATATGGGAAGTAATATTAATGGCCTTATTTTTGCACTAATGGAACTAATAATAATATGAGAAAGAACAAATTGAAAATGTCAATCATAAATTTGCTAAGGGCCCGTGAGTGCCCTGGGGAACTCCTTAAAACGAAATTGAATTTGAAATCAACTTTATTTCATTATTTCTATTTAATAGAAAAATATGAAGTCGAATAGAAAACTAGTAGATTAGTTTTTAATTAATTAAAATGATGTAAAATTCTTACCTTTAGGTTTGAGGTCTTCCATTGCGTAACGACTGTAAGGTGGAGGAGGGGTTTCTGTAAAGAAAGAGAAAATACCTTTAATAATCACATTCCGTCGATATAATAACTAAGTCTAAGGCTGCCTGTCCACTGGAGCGGACAGGAGCGGAGATGTGCCAAAATTAACCAATAGAATCGCACCTCTGGAGCGGAGTTTTGATTCTATTGGTTAATATTGACACACTCCGCTCCTCTGCTCTCCTCTCCGCTCCGGTGGACAGGCAGCCAAATTTTGAGATTTATTTGAATTTAAATTACATTAATTACATTAATTAAGGCTTTTCAAGATTTTTCATTAAATTCTTTTTTCAGTTAATAAACATTATTTGCAACGTAACTGTAAGAAGTCTTATGTGAATTCCTCTATTTCTTAAACGACAATTAAAACAGACACGAATCACCATTAAAGTTACGTGATTAAGTTACATATCAGGTTCCTAAGTTGATTCAACGGAAAAATTAAAAGAGGAATGCAAAAAATCGCTCAAAACATTTTTTCAATCCCCACTAATCACCCGCGTTACCCGTCTCGACCAAAAAATAAAAGAAATCCAACTTAAAACAAACAACACGTAACCGGATCAGGTAAAAACGATCCCAGACCGCCCGCAATTATGTCCAACCGTGGAATCGAACCTTGATCACCGACTAAATAATGACTAACCTATATTTTGAACTCATAACGACAGTTTTATACGCCCTTTTGTATCAAACACCGTTGTCATTTGTGACGAATATGTAATTTTCTACAATCTAAATAGTTTTCGACTTTAAATTACGATGCCGCAGCAAAATTTTGTGAGGGATCGTAACGCCTGAATAATAATTTACCATTTTCAATAAGTAGGCTTCGAGAATCAACCAGGAAAAGAATACAAACACCAAAGTAACGTTAAATAATGTCGTTTGAATCCGGAGCGCGATCTATTCCATTTACGAGCGAACAGGCACGCGCTATTGGTCATTTAGAATTTCGGACGCCATTAGTATTTTCGAATTCCGAATGTGAATTGTGCAATTGTCATTTGCAATTCGGCGCCAGGCGGCGGTGGACGTGTCAACATTGTTTTTCAACTGAATCGATGCCGCTGGACATTTTGAATACAAATTATACGACCATTATTATCACTGAATTCAATATGATTTTATGATGTATAGTATGCGCACCGTTCCCAGAAGTGTTTAATGGCGTTTGCACAAGAAAATTCAAAACAATCGTCAGTGCATGCACCTGCATATCGAATGGATGATAAAACTTGGAATTTTGGAAGATGCCTCATAAATCATGTGAGAATTTTATTAGCTTTTTATTACGAAGTACAATCGTTAAGTGCGCTTAAATTCATTTTATTATATCAAAACGGTACGATTTTGTTGACAGCTACATAGATTCTAAATGTTTGTCGACAGCATCTCATATAAGATTAAAGACTGACTTTCAGTGTTATGAATATGATAGTGTGAGTCACATGTTTTCGCCGCACTCCCGACACATTGCAGCTGAAAAAAAAGTAAGCGATGCAAGAGTAAATGACCCTAAACGCCTAGCGTAGCATCTAGCAGATATAAATAATATCGTTGTTGAACTTTATGTCCATACGAGTGCGCGCGCGAACAACCTTGCCTCCGACGAACAGCCAAAACAAACTCTAATCTGTCGCGATAAAACTGATATTTAAATCACCGACGCCAGCGATATCTCACCTTTTTGCAACAACAAACTATCACATATAAATATATAGAGAGTGGCGTGACTGAAATTACTTTTACAACTGTTACGTCATAAACACCATACATTATTAATGGAAAAAAGACTTTGTCGTGACCGATATAGAGTGCAGTTTCCTAACAGCTTTAATTAGAAATCATTAGATCATTTGCTTCGAAGCTTAAACTTGCAGCGAGTGCAAATTGATTTGTATCGAATGTCGAGGGGCGAGGGTTTAGATTTCAGTGTGACGAGGTGGTATATCGTGTTTCAATTATTGAAGGGATCCGTCAATGAAGAATGGAGCCTGTACGAATTTAGATAGAGTTTAATTTTGATGTGCACATGATGGAATGCCGTCTGATGAGGTAGATAAGTATTACAGTAGGCGCGTATGGAGGCCCGGCATGTGTAATTAATCTAAACATTCAATCTATAGCAATAAATACCGTAGGTTGTCAGTTTGTCCTTCGATTACTATGTAACTGGCGAACCGGTCAGCCTGGCCGGCTCCCTCAGCGTCTATAGCTCTATTCATAGTATATTCTGCAACCAGTATGGCGGCGATAATAAATATCAAAAAATTTATTCAATTGCTTTGATCAGTGCAGGACAGTTAGCCTATTAAATGGTACAGTTATTGATAAGCCTGTTTTCTTGGTTTATTGCAATGGCTTACAACTTTATGTTGGTTGGACAGCAATGTGAAGTGATGTTTATTTCTACACTTTAGTCTAGTCATAAAATTGATCTAGGTAATCTAAAATTGCCGCAACAGTATGTGGCCCTATAACTCTAAGGAAATTACCTTTAACTAAAATCGCAAGTGAAGTAATCGAGAATAGATTAGACAATGTTGTAGATACAATTTCAATGCACAAACATTTCATATTAATCAAAGCTTCCATAAAAGCAAAAACTGTGCAACCAAATAAATCAGAACCGGGTATAGAAATAGAGTGGAACGATTTATAAGTGTTGTACAATCGAGTAGCGTAGATGGGCTGCCAACGCGGCGCCGGCGCACCGCTCCACCAAATTGTAAATATGCACTGATTCATAGTTATGTTTAGAAGATTATTGACTTTGTTATATTGTGGAATTCAAGATATTTCTACATTTGTTTTAGGAGAATTACTTTCTGGTATTGCGACCTTGGTAACATTAGAATATATTGTATTTCTATTTAGCTTCTAGTGAAAAGATCTCTTGATTATAAGGAAGGTCCCTTTCCTATTTTAATTAACGAACGCAGTTCAACTTTAAAACTTTTATCAATCCTAACTTAAGAATTTCTAATGTTTTCTTTTCTAATTACATTCTTCTTCAGATCTTTAAGGTCAGTTATATGTCGTCTATCTATCATTTGATACTTTTTTTAAACCAAATCTTTTAAATAAGTTACTTTGTAAGTTGTGACGGACTGGTATCCCAGAGATGGAAAAAGGAAGCAGGGAAGACAACTTAAGAGATGGGAAGATGAGTTGAAGCTTACAGCGGGCCCTTACTGGAGAAGGGTTGCCAGGGATAGAACACAGAGAGAGGCACACTGAACTTAGAGATATCCTCTAAATGAGGAAAACAAATACTGTAAAACTACGGAAGTTCAGGATAGAGGGATTATTGATTGATTGATTGAACTTTGTAAGTAGTTCTGCATTTATGTTCTCAAATCCTCAGACCATCCGACAAATTCATATTGCTAATTCTATTAGCCAATGTCATATAGTCACTTACATGGCCTAAATATTGAAGCTAACAGTGATACCATCTCACGTTTATATGCTAAATGAATATTTCCTGCATATAACACATCTTGTAATAGTTATCTCAGTCGTGAGAAGCATCGATGAAGTTCTTCGTAATCACTTATATCTTTATAAAGAAACTAGCTGCTGCCGGGACATTGTGCTGATTACAAATTCAAAGACAATTCTGTTGATAAGAACAGGAAAATGAAAGTGCAAGATATTTTATATTGCAGTGATTATTTGAAGATTCCCAAACCAGAAAAAGATCCATTTGAAAGAATATATTTTGTAAATGACCAGCATGATCCGGAAATTGTCTTTATTTCTGTAGCAAAATCAAAATCTAGTATTCTTGGTGGTAATAAATTATGAGAAGTAGGAAGCATGTACTCCACTATTTAAAATCTGAGCTGTAGTTTTAAACGAATAAAAAGCAGGACACTTTGCCAACATGCGGACGGTAGAAAGGTGTGTGACAACGTCCTCTGAGCAGAGAGTACGCCCATATTGTTGACTGAATATTTTCTACATCACATTGCGTATCAAATGACGTCGGTCGTCGTACCACTGACGTGCCGTTTGGCTCACCACCGCATGTCACTGCTAAAATAATTACATCTATTTGTTTTTCTCTTTCAAACTTTTAAATTCTGTTTTAAACTTCAAACGTACCATCACACTTGTTTTGTTTTCAGCTCTACAACGTCACTGCCCGAATTATGTCAGCGATAAGTGCCTATCGCATTGAGATGCAATACACATTCAGTTCCGCCTCGATTTTTATCTATCCTTCATAAATATTTTCATGTAAGTCTATCATAGAAAAATAAACATTCTTTATATTGATAAACAGACTGAACTACAAATCTCAGTCTATTACTTGAGAAATCTAAATCGAAAACAATAAACAATCAATAAATCCACTTTAATATACCATAAATCTGCCAGAAAACTGTGGAAACGCGTCACGGCGCACCATCACGTAGCCGTCTCAAGGACGAAGCCACACGCGTGAACATTCCCGAGACACATCATTGTAAACTCCAACTCTACTAAGATTTTTCATAACCCTAAGTATTACGCAAAAAATATCAACGAGGAACTTACAGATATTTGCGGAACAAACGATGATCACCAGGATCCAAATCATTACCAAATAGGACAAGCTCACAACAACAAAAATTGTCAAAACGTAGTCAACCAATTAGAGAATGAACATCAAAATTTTCGACAGGAAGCATGATGATTAAGAAAATGCTAAAAATGAAACAGGATTTTTTTAATTAACAAAGGACTAATTGCAATTATTTTTGTGAAGACAGTGCCAAAGATTTTAGGGTCCTAACCTAGCAACAAAAGTCTAAAATTCAAAAAAAAGTCGGTTATACGCACGGAACGTGGCGCGCGCGCGTGTGAATCGACGAAAATAGCCCGCCCGAATTATAACAAGTCGGATGGCGCCTCCAACGGCGCCCGGCGGCCGCACGTCGGCAGCTCCCACGCGGACGCTAGGATAAACCCTAGATACCATTGCTTATTCACCAAGGTTTTTCTGGTTATCTCAATCTATGCTTATAGGACCTTGGATGAAAACTTTTCGATCTAAGACGTTAAGATTTGGAGAGCTTTGTGATCTAAGATCTTAGATCGAGTAACCTTGTTCGATTGTATTGTTTGTCTGATTATTATAATGTTTTGGATATTATTTGATTTAGTCCTTGAAAGTAACTAAATTATTTTGTGTAACATTTGACTAATAACCAAGGACAGTGATTTAGGAATCTAAATTCTCTAATTGAAAAATGGCCCTTCTCCTTATCATCATAGACATATTGCTTATCATACATTTTTTATAAGATTTTCGTTAAGAATGAACTAATAACTAGTTAAGAAAATTAAAACTAGATGGCGTTGTAGTCGATTGACGTAAGATGTCATCGTGAACCTTGCTTGTCGGCGCTAGGCAGGACCGGAAGGCAATGACGTACAAACAATACGAGGTGAATTTATATGATGCAAAAATAGTCGGGCGTTGATTGATCGATAAAATTAAATGCAGGTACAGCCAATTGTAGAATGCGCACGTGCAAAGTTTAATAATTAAGGTGGCGACAGAATAAAGAAACCTACAATAATTTTGTAAAGTTTTCGAAACGAAGCAATACATTCTATGATGATGATGATGATGATGATGATACCATTGACATCAATAATGAAACTAGAATTGGACAAGTTGGGAATTGACCCCAATTAAGATTGGATTTGAACGAAGAAAATGCTAAAATTAATAAAGATGATGATTAAAGATCGATATGACTTGTCAACCAAAACAAACATAATAAACATGACACTTAAAAGAGTATAAAAATTTGATAGGGAACTTAAAGTTCAAAGGGCTCTGATTGGTCCAAAATCAAATTATACCTAATTATAGTGATCGAAGCTATAGCCATCATCTCAGTTAGTTTACATATTAAAGCACCGGCACTTCTGATGATATAATTAACGCTCATTAGTGAAACATAAAACGTAAAGCATTCATTGAAATGGTAACGTGAGAGAACTTCCAAGGTTCGTGCTGTTTCATAATCATCATGTTCATGGGATGCTCACGTTTCTTCAAATACTTCAGCTTCACCTTGTTTGCCTTTGTTAACTGTGATGAGTGGTGAATGATGAAAACACACAATGGAAAACCTAAACATACCTACATTGATGATATGATTCGAAATTCCAAATCACAATTCAAAGCAGAATCGGAAGATCAAACAGGTGTTTGGACAAAAAATATGGACACTTAATAAGCATTATTTAAGAATAATTTGATTTCAATATATTATACTCAAATGGTAACGGTTCATCTAATCCCCGAAAAGGCCTCACCTAAGCGATAACCTGCCGTGCCGACGAAATACTTGTAACATTACGAAAAAATTTATTAGTGTGACTCAAGTGGCTATCACAAACTGTTTCAAAATTATCGTCTAGGTATCTAGTCTTCGCCCGCCTAGGAACTGATTCATGAATCAAATTAAGTCTTTGTAGGTCCGATAAATTTTCAAGTAACGGCACGTTGAAAGTAACGTGACTGTGACGTCCATACGGCAACATTTCTTCCTAAATTGCGCTTGCAAGCTTATAATTTATTCAGAATTTCAATTTTCCAAAATATTATGACATGTGTCTTCAAAGCATTGAATTAATTATGTGAGACATTAAAAATTATTACTAAAGAATGTGAAACATTAAGTAGCCGAGAAGTTAATAAAGAATCAGCACTGAAACATGTGAATTGGTCAAAAGACCTCCTAACAAGCAGAGTAATGAGCGATCGGCAACACGTCGCTCGCTCCGGTACGTGTAGGTAATAAAAGACGACAATTTTTCGAGTTTCGCAAGAGCCGCCACCGGGAGCGACCGGTTCTATCACAGGTGCCGCCAGTCAATGGGCTATTTTGTGACACAGTCTGCAACCATGTATTTAACTCGATAATATCAAATCTGAAAGTAAACTCGCCTGAGATTAATTACGTTTGTCGATCGATAATCTGTAAAATGTTAAACGTGAACGCCACTCACTTCTCTACTAAAAGCTTCGTTGTATTATTGTACATACTACCGAATAAACAAGCATCGATGAGCAGCCACAAAAACTTTAGCTGTAAACGACTTCTTTTAATGCAAGCCTATTCTCAGGCGGGCATAATAAGAGAACCATTCACAAATTCAACAAAGCAACCCAAAAACATGACCAGACTACAATAAAACGAGAAAAAAACCGATCACGAAAATCGAGTTGAGCTTACGCAGTGCGGCGGGCGTACCTGCGCCGGCGCAGGCGCGCCCCGCCTCCCCTCCCCCCGCCCCTCGCCTGCCCCCGCCTGCGCGGCGCGACACGGCGCCGGCGCCAGTCAGCCGACAAGCAATTATGGCTAAATAAATATCGGCCATGCCGCCGCCTCCGACGCGTCGCTAACATCAACAGATGGATTCTCATACTGCTATCTAGACGACATCATTAAATTTTGGACCCCACTTGTAATGGCCCGGTGAAATGGCGTGTGGGCACCAAATTACTTGTAAATGGTAGTTAGAATTCTTCGTTAATGTTTGGCCGTCGTGGATGTGGGTTTAATTGCCGGATGTGGGTGACTGATTTCCGTAATGGGTATGAGATGACAGACCGGTGGATAGTCACGGCGAACGTGCCGAAGCGGTCGCGAGTTCGTGGCAATCTTTGATCCTGTGAGTCGACGGCGACGCGTCGACGCCTGCGCTCGATAAGATAAGAGCCCCTCTCCTCCCACCAGCAGGCGTTCGAAAAGTGCCGGCTCGCGTAAAAACATTCACAAATAGAGGCCCGCGCGGCTTGATTGCCGGTGATTGGCGACCACGCGCCCGAAACTCGCTATACGATTGATCTGCGTGAATAAATTGGATGCTTGCAATCTAGACTGGACAAGGATTTCCTGTTCATCTTGTTCGTCCAAAAAAAGAACACGTCTCGACGGACAAAACAAAAAAGTGATGAATCAAACCGAGCAGGTGTACGACAATAAACATATCGATGATTAAATTTACGATGAGCTGTATTACGATCCGCGAGATCGTAAAATTGAAATCATTACTCGTATTACTGTAGTTTATAAAAGAGGTTCAGTGCAAAATTGCGTAGAGAATGTTAATCATTTAGAATGGTCACGTGGACCAAAAAATGTTAATTAGCAGAAGAATCAAACTAGAAGCAGACCAAAACACAAGCGGGAACTGTTGATTGTTGCATCGGTTGACAATGTGCACACAAATCAAATGTGCGAAGAATAATGGCGACTATATTTAGTAAGCGCGGTGTGGGAACAAGACGGGAAAGTTGACAAAAACAGTGGCGTCGCGAACTCGGCGCGACAGAAGACGGAAAAAAGTTCACCTGCATTCGAGTCGTCTGCGGGAACGACCTAATGGAGCCAGGTGGCGTTACGAGCTTACTGATGATTATCTCTTCATTAGTTCAACAAGAAATGAAAACAAACAAAGCCAAAATGAGGAGTGCAACCGAAAGATTTTCAAGCAAACACAATTTTGCGGATGTTAGTGAAATAGGAAACATTAGCAACACAATATACAATGTTTACCGTGTTAGCAATAACATTGTTTTTGTTAAGATTCCAAATCATATCTTTAACTTTCCAAGATTTTGGATCAACTTGAGTACAAAGCACAAATACTTTTTGTATTGGTCTGTGTGCGAGCTATTCTTGGATTGAATGTACAAACTTTTGGACATATAAGTGATCTAGAAATCAAGGATAAGCCATGGTGCGATGGCAGGCAATTGCACAAGGCAACGGAATAGTTTAGCAAATTACGCAACCTGTAATGCCTGTGCGAAACTGATTTGACCAATTTGATGTCCATTTAAGGCGATTCCGTGGCGAAAGTGAACGGCAAAAGGACTAGACGCTCTGATATAGCGTTAGTCATATTTTTGATGTAACTTCAATCAAGTACTTTCGTAGTCTCTAGTCTCACTTGTGATAGTTCTTGGGGGAGGCCTACGTCCAGCAGTGGATGTCTGTCGGCTGAAATGATGATGATGGTGATGAAGAAATGTTTTTCAAGAAAAATATAAATGTAAAACTATTTTAAAAGAAATATATTCCTGGGATGGGATATACCTATACTTTACACAAGTTTACAAAGTAAATTATATAGTCCAGAATAGCAGAAAAGGAGAGTTGAAAGGCTACAAACACATATCCGAGCAGCAGAACTCCAGAATAAGAACCTAATAAAGGATCAATTAATAATTTTCGAATTATAGGACATGCAACACTGTCAAAGACATCTGCCATACCAATAGGGTCATACAAGCCACTAGCCAGTCCTTTCCTCATAAGGAAACATACATATTCATATTTTTACTTGGCTTTCTTCTCAATTAATATGCTAACAGGCATTGTCAGCACACCCACTACTAGTGAGAAGTATGAAGTGGGCGTCGATCTTAAGTAGGCGACGCGACTTGCGCGTGAGTAGATGTCATGGTCACTCATTAGTTTGGAAACATGAGTGAATCTCTGTTACTTCACTTGCCCGTTATGGTGTATTTTTATTTTGACGTTTTTGGCAAAATTGGTGGGTGAGTATGGAATATGGAAATGATATGACGATTTTTTATGTTCTGCGTTTTGGTGATGAATTTAATGGTGCTAAGTATTGTGTTGCATGAGGGGCTTGTGGCTAAATAATAACAACCGCACGGGTCGATCAATCTGGTTAAGCTTCGCTTGCCGCGGTTGGTACGTGGATGAGTGACCATCTTTATATACCAAGACCCCTCCGTTAAGTCGTTAGTCCCAGCTAGGCAGCTGTCATTTGTAGACCTTTGACAGTCGTTACGGGTAGTTAGAAGCCCAAAAGTCTGACAACCAGTAGTCCAGTGGTCTTACCAAGGGGTATCGTGTTACCTAGAGGTCTACCAAGTGGTATCGTATTACCTAGTTACAGGGTTGTGGAGGTCAGATAGGCAGTCGCTCCATGTAAAATACTGGTTTTCAGCTGCATCCGATTAGACTGAAAGCCAACTCCAACACAGTTGGGAAAAGGCTGGGAGCTGATGATGACGTAATGACGTGATGTTTTATTAGTAATTGTGTTTTGAACACAATTGATTTTTGTTTGTTTATCAATCGCAGTCACTTCTTGAAAGAGTGACAAACAGACAGCAAGTGCAGATGGTAAAGAACCTTTAGCTAATCTATCCGATTTTGAATCAAATTGGGTATACTTATAACAATGTAAAAACCAGCAAGTCATATTTTGATGCATTCTGAAGAGAACAAGACAAATTGTAACCAAATTGATCTTAACCTAAAGGAAGAAAAATCACAAATAATTATAAAAGATAAGAGAAGTGCCAGAAACAAGTTTTGGTCACATCTAAATTAAGACGCGATTAGGTAAAAGAAAATTTACATAAATTATAACTACGTGACATCACAGAAGTGGTTGTCAGTCTCGGTGTAGAAACGGGCCGAAAACATGATCACGCCCAAGTATCTGCGATGATATCATGTAAGGGTCACTTGTACGACCTCAGGAAGCGCCGGGCGGCAGAATGTAGCTATTTACCTAACAAAGGCTGACGGCGGCGGCGGCGGTAGCGCCATTGCCTGACGAATTAAAAAGTTAACGGGCTGCGCGCGCCGAGCGTCGCGGCATGCCGGCGCCGGCGACTCGACCTTGTCTAGTTATCGCGAACGGGTGACCCTCGCCACGGCAGATTAGGCGAGCCGCTTTTTTCACACCCTGACTACGCAACTGATGCCGGAGGGAATCTTAATCATTGGCGAATATAATTGTTAGAGCACTTTTACTTTTCGACTCAACTCGGAAAAAGCAAACACATTTGGACAATCAATCAAAAATACCAATCAAATCAGTGTAGGTAGTCATTAATAATTAATGTAACAGTGCTTTAAAGACGAAGGAAAGTGTTGACCTTTGAAATTTCATACAACAAATCCAAGAAACTACTACTGATGTCACAGCTATAAATAGATCGCCGAAGTCTAATGTTTACACTAAGAATCTAATGTAGGGATGGTGTTATATATCGCACTTGTGTCAAATGCCGGTGGAGTATGTGACCGAAGCTGCCTGACGTCACTGGCAACGTAACTATAGATACAGAAACAAACAGTAGCGATAATACAGTGATAACGAATCGCACTGATAAATAGGTGCAACCCGCGTGAACGAATCTACGTAAGTATGTAGCACATGAATATTAAGAAAACTAGAAACTCCAGGAACCTGGATTCACATCCATGAATGTTGTAACATCTTCCATAACACTTGAGGAATAAGTAAAGGTACTTCAATGAGAATTAATGCAAGACTATCTAGGTTATGTTAGGTTAGAAAAGGATAGGTCGAATTAGAAACTTTCCGATCGCCGAAAACATCCACCAAATTCGTCCCCAGCGACGTTCTTGATTCAAATCACCATTCAGCGGCGACCATTCATTCGTTTGATCATCCATTCACATAAACTGTACGATCGAACACGTTCAAAACACGGCATAGGAACACTAAGATTGAGATTCGTACGACATCGATGTTTACTTGATGCACTTGTTGCGCGGGTCAACGTCCTGATCACGTCACACATACCGGGCTTGCACAGGCGACTCCAGTGGTACGGGTTGCAGCACTGCTGGTCAGGGCAGAGGGGCAGGCGGCGGAGTTCGCTGGAGTCTCTTAGGTCGGGGAACCTGAAGGAGCGGGTGACTGCGAGCCGGAGTTGTGAAGCGGCGTGACCGGCCGGCACGCACTCCGCGCCGGCGGCGCCCGCGTCCAACGCCCTCGCGAGCCGCCGCAGCTGGTCGTCGGGCAAAGAAGGCGCGCCGGCCGCCACCAGCCGCCGCCGCAGCGCGCGTCTCCGGAACATCACATGCCGACGACGGGGTCACAAGTCGCGCGGCCGTTCGCGCCACGCGACACACTCACGCAGGCGGCACGACATCGCTCGCCGCGTGCGGGCACTCGACTGACGGACAGAACGTTCCGCCGGCTAGTGCAGTGACGCGGCCCGGTGCGCAACACCTGAATACAATTTACCCTGAATCTAATACCCCGTTTATTTATTTAGACAAATAATATTCGTTTTTAGCTTCGGATTTGGCTGTCTCAGTAATAACCAACTCGAGTCTATAACGTTCCACAGGTTCCGCTGCTGGTCCTATGTTCCAGTTCCTTCCAAGTTACGTCACAATACTTGGTCTTTCACTTACCGCATTCTGACTTCGATTAAGTCTCACTCTAACTTTACCTTTAACTATACTTTTAATTTCAATTTAAACTCTACCTTTAATTCTACCTTTTACTCTACATTTGATGAATTCTAATATTCCACTGTGGAATAATTATAATGCACTATCAAGTAGGATGCATATATTTAATAGGCGTAGTAGTCACACGCGGAAAAATAATAATAGAAGAAATATCAAAAACCATAAACATTCAGACAGAATTAAATTAGATAAAGACGCCAAGGAAAAGATAAACTAAGAATATTAACATATGAAAGAATATATCATGGAAGGAAGTAAACCTTCAAACATCCACTCATCTATGATCTACAGTAATCAAGTCTATAAAAACAACGAAACACTCATTAAAAATCTCCCAAGTTTCCTCTCCACAAACTGGAATCTCCCACAAACTGGGCAGTCGGTTGCCAACGTCTATCAGAAACGGGTGTGCGGGGCGCGGGGACGGGGGCACGCGGCTGGCGCCACCGGCGGCGTCAGGTGCGCGCGCTTGTGTGCGTGCGGCGCCACCGAACACAGACGAGCGCCTAGCCGACCGTATAGATGCGACGCGGAGTGTAAAGTTTGTATAGAATAGTTTTGACCATCTGTGAGGCTGGGAATGGGATATGCAAACCGAATTGGATATAATTTAAGAAAGATAATCGAATGACAATGAAAGGGAATGTTATTTAGACCATTAATTTGAAAACCGTCAACCCTTGACTTTTGACAAGCGTTTGATAGGGTCAACCTCTACTCAAATACATCATCTTATCCTATTTATGAGTGTTTAATCTCCAATGGTCTCCATAAATCAGTGTTAAGCTAGAAAAAATTATTGAACAAGAAACTCCCAAAGAATTACTGCCACTACTCGTATATTCTAAGTCAGGGATCCCACAGGGGTCTCACTTAGGACCTCTGAATAAATCTCTACTCACAGAATCAGCTTGTAAACCATTTTAAAACTTAGTCAAAATTGAAATAAATTAAATTGTTATAAAGCGATGGTTTCAATAAACATTCTTTTTTAAATTATCAGCTTTAGGGATGATCTCTCCTCAATTTGGTTCGACTCAAAAATTCTGAAAATGTATTAGAATTTTTAACTTTCAGTTAAGAAACGTCACCATCTACTACATTAACCTAATCTATGACCGCTCATGGTTCGGAATGCGCAGAGCTAAAAGACACATCAACAAAATAAACGTACAAGATAACTAGCAGCGTGCCGCGGTGCCGCTCACCTTCACGCTGGGGCAACTGCGAGATAGGCAGAGACAGATCTAAAGAGTATGGCGCCTAACATTTAACTACATAGAATGTCAACCTCACATGCAGGCGGTGAACTCGGCCAATGATCGACACATGTATGTAAATGAGGAGCGTATACTTTGTTCCGTCTCCTACACGTCAATTTCACCTGCTTGTGACTGACGAGGCTCGGCTAACAGATGGATTTAACGCAGATAAATGGGCAGCTGTGTGACTGAGAAACTTTGCGATCAGCTTGCTGGCTCAAATGTAGAGCTTATAGGCATTATTACTTATTTTAGGGAATTTAGCAATGAGAAACATAACTTTTTAGGAGAGCCCTAAAATAAAATACGTACAAGTCTCTTCACAGGCTTATGATATTTATTTGGGTAAGTAAATAGAACTCTCATATTTAGTCAAATTAACTTAGATGATAGTAACATACTGTTTACAATTTGGCTTGGTGGTCTCAATCTCAACAACGGACTCCTCATTATTCAAAAGTGATAGAGCATCTTTGTAACTAGCAGACTCCACGGCATAAGACATCAACTGCTGCCTATTGCAGTTGATGCTGAAAGCATAACTCTCATGAAATAAGGCATTGACTAACACCGATTAAGGTATCTGAAATATTTCAGTTAATTTGGAAGAAGCAATGGAAATTGCAAGTTTTTCAATCATTTTGTGGGTTTTTATATCTGTACGGCTATCACCTGTATCGACTTTCCTTAAAAAGTTACAAAGGTGATGTTACATAGTATTCGTTCATGCTTTAATGTGTTCAAGAGCGTTAAAGAAAACATTATGAAGGAGGGCTTTTGAAAAGTTGGAACCATGGAACTATGTCTTTGCAAAGTTATGTCTACAGTTTCTGGTAGATGGCGCTATCTGTCTATATCCGACCAAGAACAGAAAAAAAAATCCTTGCGGCAGGACAGTAGTTGTAAGTTTGATGACTATTCTGTGTAAGTCCTAGTAAAACATTATACAATAGTCCACGCTTAAGCTTTTTCAAAGTAACCTTATCCAGGACGGGGAAGATTAGTGAAGTTTCAAGAAAATTTCGACTCTCTTCTTTAGTTCCAAAAATTACAAACATTAGGTAGGTAAAGTGGGTTACTTTAGGGCGCACAATGGCCAGCTTTCTTAAACGTTCCTCTCTCAAATTCTTAGAACCTGACAGTTCACTGTCCATTGAGTTTCTTATCTTTATTCCTTCAGTCATTGCTGAAAAATTAACCGTCGTCTGTGCTCTTACTATCTCCTTTACATAGATTTCACGGTATTTAAGCTTGAATAAAATCGAATGGATCAATTTTAATAGCATCTAAACTAACAATAATAATTTTAATAAGTGAAAAGTTTTGTTTGTCTGTTATTTTTGCAAAACTATCTTTACGATGGCAATGAAACTATATAATCTTACCTCTTTGTTAATACTGTGATGATCGCATTATACACAAAAAAGTTGTCACGTCTTTTTTATGAGCAAACATGCTTGAATGGAGTTTCTATCCGTTTGTTTTTTCCAATATAATTCTTTGTAATCTTGTCGGTTTCTTTCTTTTGTTTTACTTTGAAAAGAGTTAGTTATGTATTTATATTTAATTGCTTATGCAATAGAGCTGCATCAAAGCTAAAAGAACTCAGATTGCATTTTTAATTTTAAATGTAATTAAGTACTTACATAGGTTTTTGTTTTAGCGATAATTTTTGTTCTGCATTGATTTGGCACTGAGTTTTCATGCTCTTTTCATGACTATTATTGGATTATATTTAGTCATGAAAAGAGCTATTCAATGAAATTATGTCTAGTCGTTATTGGACGGTAGGAACATCTTGTGCTACACTCCTTTACTCTATAAGATTGTGACCTATATCAAACAGTTTATGACCAGAAAGGTGCACAAACTAGATCCCTGACTGCCCTACTCTTTGTTAGTAGATCTCCAAAACTAGAACATTGTTTTTAAAAACACTCAATAATATACTCGTATTAAGTTAAATGTCAACGTGTTATTGCGTATCAGTACTAACACGGAACTGGTAACTGGCACTTACGATGTTCTGGTTCTGACCAGGGGATCTGACGTCAGAGCTCAGACAGCCGGTTACGGATGACGAAATGTCGTAAGAGACGAGAGATAATTGGAAATTACTCTTTGAAGGGGTAAACATTGAGTTTGATGTTTGATTAATGTTAAAACATGTTTGTCTAATAGAAAATTGTTGAATTTTAAGTCGGAAAGGAGAAACCAGTACTCCTGGAGCCTTTTGTGACATTACATATTTATTTACATCCTATTTATTAGTTTTTGGGTATATGTTGTATGAGAGTGGTCGAGGATAGTTCTCAATAGCGTGAACCTGAAGAAGGATATGTCCATCAGTACACTGCTCAATGCTAGATGAAGATGAGTGACTTTTTAGATAAAAACACTGCCTCCGGTTGATTGCCTATACGGTACATGCACTAGTTTTCAAATGGAATTTATGCTTGTATGAATAGGTGTAGTGTACTCCTACCTAAATAATCGACATTTTCTAAACGCATAGACATTCTAAAACAATGGTAAACAGTAAAATTTATTGTGACAAGCATTGCATTGTATTGTCTTTCTAAACATGTAGAAACTATTTAATAAATTACTTTGACTATTTTCTTGGCAATAACTTTTTACAATTTGACTGGCGCCACCATTTAATAAAATAAACATCTTTACTTCTGAGCATTACATTGAAATAAACTTGTTTACATCTATTACCAAAAACAAGATATTCAAAAATGACGCCTGAGAATATTTTAATTTGCCAATGGGAAGGCGCCAAAACTAACATAAAGGAAATATTAGCATATGCTAAGAGATTTATATCAACATTGCATTTTAAATAGTGGCCGGCGCCATCTTTTATTATACAAGCTGTAATAAAACTAATAACAACGTCCGACAAGGCTAGGCAGCAGATCAAAATATATAAAAACACACATGGACTCACATATTTTGCTATATTTTTCATATTTTTTTTTTGTTAAAATTTCTTACTCAGTGCTTTTTGAGTAGGTAGGTAGGTAAGTATATAATAAAAAAAATAAAATTAAGTATTGTAAAAGCATAAAAATAAGACACTAAGCAGAACTCAGGAATAAAAAAACGCAGAAATATTTCAGTAAGTTTTTATTATTTTGCTTTGCTTTTTAATCATAAAAGTTTCGAATTCTAAAGGACGGCAAAATTAATAGAAGCGTAAAATAATTGTTTACTTACCTTTTTAGTAAGTTATTGAATAAAGCATAGGTAATTTAAATTATTACGTAAAGCAAACATATTTAAAACAACTTTATTTACGATAATTTTCATTAAAACTCACCTCATAAAATCTCATTTATCCTTAAAATCATCCTTATCGTACACATAAAATTTCCACTAATCCAAATATAACAATTATTGTAACATTAAAAATATATTAATTACATTAAAACTTCTAGGTATTGTCGTGAACAAATTCGTATGGTTTCCAACATGGCTACGCGTGTCATGGCTGCCGATCGGCGCGGGAATGGCGCGAAAACGCGGAAAATCGCGCTATTTATGCATCCACGATCGGGACTAGTGAATGAAACTGAATGGGATTGTAAACCCCGCAATTTGAGTGAGTAAGCACGTAGGGAGCGACGGGAACTAGGGGAATGGCTTGTAAGAGTCAATTTCCCGTACCTGGAAAAATAAGAAAAACTTTATAGTGTTTCTTATTTTTTTCAGGTTTGGGTTCAGACTTTTCATGATTATGGGGCGGAAGAGTGAACCGTATTGCAAGTTCGTCTTCAATACTTCAATTCTAAATGCTGTATAGTTAAATTGGGGGAGGGTAGTTACGTTAGTATTCGTGTAATATGCCATTTATTTGTTTTAAGACTTTGAGATACATAATCTCTCAAAGTACCTACCTACTTCACAAAACCTTATTGTATAAATGGATAGAAAAATAAATTATAAAAAAATCGTTTTATTTCCAGTGTCTTATAATTTTACCCCCGTATCAATAAATATGGAGTAATTTATGTTTATATAATACCATCATATATCTATATCTCGAATAATGTATGGTAAATCTGAAGTTTATTCTGGTTCCCACCCTCACCTACGGAGCGCAAACATGGACTCTCATACAAAGCGTCAAAAATCCACACTTGGAGTCTGCCAACGGGCTATGGAACGATCTATACTATACTAGGTGTCAAACTCACATGAGGAACTCTATATTTCGTTCCAAATAGTGGACGCTGGCCGCACAGTTGCTGGACTAAAGTGGAACTGGGCTGGCCACATCTGTCACATGTCGGAGCAGCAATCCGCAAAAATCACCACTCAGTGGATCCCAAATAACAGGAAACGACTACGCGGCAGGCCCAGAAAGAGCTGGTGGGATGAGCTGGACTCCTTCTTAAAGGATTGGCCAGCAATCGCAGTAGACCGGGAACTGGAAAGAGGGAAGGGAGGCCTTTGCCCTGCAGTGGGACAATACAGGCTTAAGGCTGCCTGTAGTGTCCACTGGAGCGGAGAGGAGAAAAGAGGAGCGGTGATGTGCCAATATTAACCAATAGAATCTTGACTCCGCCCCTGAGTTTAGATTTGATTGGTTAATAATGGCACATCTCCGCTCCTCTCCTCTCCTCTCCGCTTCAGTGGACAGGCAGCCTAAGATTAACTAAAATTAATTAAGTCTGGTTGCAACTTTACCCCGTGTTTATCAATAAGGGGTTTACTAAATCCTTCTCTACTTCATACAACTAATGATCCAATTTTGACCCTCAATGTTCATCGTTGCACTAGAAGCACACTGACTTGAACTGTAACTCTGACAATCAAAGCAACACAGTCCTATTTTCATATCACCCCAAAGGTTACAAAGGGGAGTTTCAGTGTTGAACTAGTAAATAGTGATAGGCTGGCATATAGCCAATATAGAACATCTTTAGGAACTTTTCACTCCCCTTCCCATTTGATGTTACTCCAACAATAATATCAAAACAACGGCATCATCATTATGCTGCTCTTATACCAATTTATTAGGGGTCAGTACTGCATGTATTCCTCCATACTTCTCTATTAGTCGTCATCGCAGTAATAAAGAAATTCCTAGCCATAAATCATCTTTCCCACAGTCCATCCATCGTTTCTTTGGTCTTCCCATACATTCATACTCAAAATTTACCTCACGACATTTTCTCAATAACATCAAAACAACAAAATACATTTTTAATTTTCATGAAGTGCATTTCGCCAATTCAAACTACTTCATCAAAGTATTAAAACGTGTACTAAAACATTACTAAGTATAAGTAGAATCTTATGTAGTAAATAACGTTTTCTTAGCACCAAGAGACGACTGATATTAATATAAAAAGCCAACAGCAGACTAATTTGTCAGTTTCACGGTCGAATGCGTCCTGTAGCAAGAGCATCATCTTGGATAACGAATAATAAAGTAACGAACTGTAGATTGGCAGCCATCTTGGTGTTGCTAGCTTTATCGTGGAATTCGTATTTACTTTTTCGTTCATGCCATGGTACAAAATATTTCGTCATGGCAAAAGTCTTTTGTAAAATATAATCCTTTTTGGATCTGTAGTACAGCTTGAATCCCTTTATGAAAGCAGCCTGGCGATATTTCAAAGCAAGGTTATTAAAATGATTCTATTACGAGACCAAGTAAATGTTGCTGAGAACATAATGTGACTTCACTGGAACTCAAACTCATAGTTTTTCGCTGAAATCAATTTTTTTGACTCTATGTAGAGAAATCTGCAGAGACTCTACCATATTAATTTATAAATGATGATGAATATAATATATGTTTTATAGATAATGCTGTTTTATATATGAGCGATAAGTCTGCGAGGGTGAAATGGGACTGGGCGGGTCACACCAATAGGATGCATCAAAACATATGGGCCAGGATCGCCACAATTTCTTGGCCTATGCAAAGCCGTAGAACCATTGAAATAATATATATATTATGTATTAAAATCAATGCGTAGAACAATAACTTATCTCCAAAAACAAACTTCCATAATCCCCAAAACGAAAGCTCCTCAAGCTAATGACGATATTTATTTTTAATAAACACAAGTACCTCCCGCGAACTCAGTAGGTGGCTCGGGATGTTGTCTGGCAACCCTCGGCATAGGTGACCGGCGCGGCGGCGGCACACAGTCGGCACCGCGCGCCATGCCGACGCGCCGCCGCGCCGCCACACGCGGCCCATCCTGCCATCCATGGGGGATGCGTAAGCTTTTGGAGTAAGCAGGGATGTAGGTGGCGGTGAATTTGGGAGAGACCTATCAATCTACTGCTACAATAATCTTATCGTGAAAACTTAAGATAAAGTGATATTGTCATGGAAAAAAACATAACATAACATCATGCCTTGTTCCCCCGAAGGGTTATGCAGAGGTCTACCTGTAGTACACCCACATTTCGCCAGATATGTTTATGTCCCATGTAATAGGGTGGGAGTCTATTGCCATCCCGGGCACAGATCCAGACTCCGGGCTGCTACTGAAAAATTCCAGATAGAAAACCCCAATAACTATTTGCCCAACCCGTGAATCGAACCTGGACCTCATGCTTAGCAGTAGGGCTTGTGACCACTATATCAACGAGTTAAGTCGAGAAACAATTATGATGGTTGTCATGTAAAAATATCAAATTTTCCTCAATAACTAAATCCAGGCTTGGATGTCGTATGCGACCCGCCTACAAAAACATGCGCATGTAGAAGATGCGCTTCTTATGGTGCAACATGCAACCTTAGGTTGCGGTACTGCATACTGCACCCATGCCTGGTTATTTCGGAATTAAAACTAAATATTTTTACAATAACATTATGCTGTCATGGATTTTCGCAAAGCAACGCCTTATCCCATAACTTGTATTAGGTGTAGTTTGAATTGAGCTGTCAATTCACAGCATCGGGTGGATTCACAGGGTGGACGGAATGACAGCTCACTGCAAGTACAATACACCTGAGTAGGTACTTATGCTGAGATTTTTACAGATTTGTCCGGCTGGTTCGAAACAGACAGGTGGGATTGTGTTGGAGATTCGAGTTGTAAACCTAGCTTGAATTGTGCAGGTATACGGTTGGCTTTCAAGCCATCATGCACAAGAAAGCAAACTCCTTGCTGCACCGTCTAAGAAGCAGCAGCAACAGCATCTTAAATGCTATTGCTGCCCGTTTTGACTGTCCTTTCCAAAATATGTGGTTATGGCGCATAGGCATCAGCTAGGTACAGATACTAATAATACTAACATAATTTTTAGGTACAATTCTGTTACTAACACATTAACATGTTATGAGTTTATGTTGTGAAGTCCAAATGTCCTTTCTTTGGTATTGTTCGTCGAGTTGAGCTCCTTAAGTTCTGAGTTGAGCTCCACGATTATTGACAAATGCTTGCACTGACTGGACAGGTCCACTCAAATCTGTGTCGTTCTTTCCTAAATAAAATAAATATAATATATATATATAATAAATACCATTTCAGACACTAATCTACATGGTTCTCATATGGCCTGACCAAGATTATGTCTGGACTTTAAAAGAGACTGCGACCTCCGAGTTTGTTTCGGTCTTTCTTCTCAGAGTGATTCCGATATCCTATTTACAGAATAAACACATTTGTTCTTCTTGTGAACTTGTGATATTATGATTAAGTATGTAACCAATTATGGAGTTTTCTCTGAAATAAAAAAAAATTAAAAAAAATTGTCTTAACCCATAGAGGCTGGGTTTAGACAATGAGGGTAAATTACCTGGCGATTTTCAAGGAGTTAAGAATCATGGCATTGTCTTTGCTACTATCAACATAGTTGCATAAAAATTGGCTGAAAAGGCCACCTTAACTCCGCCATTGTAGAGTCGTTAAATATTTTAATATCAGGAAACGGTAAATAGCAAATTCAAGTTTGTATGTCAAGTCAACTACAAGTTGACTTTGATACATTCTAATATGCATTCTATACTAAGTGTCCCAGTAAGCAAATCTCTACAATTTGACTGCAACAACTAACTTTACAAAGTTCGCGACAAAAGGTAGTTTTACTTCGTTTACAATCATATCTTTCACTGCACTAATATTTTCGTATATTTTGATATGCCAGCGCTGGTATAGCCAATTAGGATACGAATATATGAATAGTAGCACTCCAACAAATCTCTGTTCATCCAAAAAGATGCTCTTGACCTGGTAGAGAGTCAACCCATATTTCCCATTATCGCTCCCTTAATTAACCTACGTACCCATAAATTTCAACCCATTTTAAATATGCCATAATACTCCACAATAATTACAAAATCACGACATCTCAGTGCACTTTGCCCACGAATTCTTATCTCGTGCTGCCCCATAGGTCATCCCATCGGTCGGGCGACGTCGGGTCGACGTCGGAGCGTCGCGCCGCGCCGACGCGTCTCGTCGCCGCCTCGCCGCCGCGCGGGACTGGGCTGTTTATCTTCACGCTTTATGTCTTGAGGGGTCGGCAGTACTAGTTGGTAATTAGATGCATGTGGGCTCTTGGGGGTTAGTATAGGAAGTTGGTTGGAACTCTAAGTTCGTTTCAGCATTTCTTTTCAGGGATCAGTCAGCCAGTAAAAGCCGCCCTTCAATTTTTTTTTATGTTGTACTTATAAAAGTGTCTTAGAAGTCTACTTACAGAATTTCAACTTCAGATCATATTTCTAGATTAATCTTAAAGTCGTGTTTGATGTATTCATTCCAATTTTACGATTGATGACAAGACGTCTCCACATATGAGGGTTCATGGTCGGCTCAGATCTCAAGTGTGTATGTGGCATCTCTCCACAAACAATGGCCCACATACCATCCTGTGTCACATTGTCACCCGTGCTCTTGAAAATCTTCTGACTACGTCAGTGACCGGAGTTCATGTAGCCGAATTTTGGGCCAAACATGTTTGAGCTTTAAGCCATCGTTACGCTAAGAAGAAAAATGTGACGATTAAACCTGACACTGGTAGTATTAAACACTTTCTGAAATCAATGCCCTGACATAATACACATCAGACAGTGAGCAAGCTTGATAAATGCTGGTTCCTTCACCGCAAAGTAAACTTCTAAAAGTTAAAGATATCCACTATAGTTAGAATTATATGTAGTAAGGTCTGAATTACTCTCTTAACATCATATAAGACAGCCACAAAGATGCATAGTTTAAAAACTATAGAACAAGAATCTAGATAAAGCAGTTCCGCTTAAAGGGTGAGCGTTGTTGACCACTTCGCTCCGATGACCTACTACCACTTGCCCTGTTTCCGCTCGCTCGCTCCGCTCCGCTCCTGTAGTTTGTTTTGAAACTGTAGCACTACAACCTGTCAGAAAATCGGGGTTGACTGATTATAAAGACGAGAATTTAATACTAGCATGTTACAGCTTGGCGTTCAACCACTTTAAGAGCTTAAAGCGAGTGATTTTGATCGAACAGCATTTTGTACTAAGCGGATTAAATCTATATGATCGACCTACTTCAACTGAAAATTAGTTCCTTTGGCGATGGAGTTTGTGAAGTGAAGCATTAGTTCTGCAAACAATTTACAGATTTTACAGTGTCATTGTCAGGAGAATAAGTACTGTTTCAGTAAAAAGCAGACAACGATACCATCTGGTCTAAAGACCAATGTGTACGGCCTATTTCACACAAATTATATAACACTAGCTTCTGCCCGCCGTGACTTCATCCGCGAGCCTATAAGCTTCCTCAAGAATTGGGATATCCAAAGAAAAATAATTTTTCAAATCTAACTGATAGTTACCCCCTACATACAAAAAAAAACTTACAAAAAACACACACAAACAAAGAAAACCTCTTTATAATATTATTATTACTAATTATAGATGGCCTGGCTCTGAAGAGACTCTAAACCCTATTGAAAAAGAATTACTCTGGAAAAACTCTGTTACTATCAAAAGAGGCTTTCAGCATCTTGGGTCTACCCTAGTTCCAACTATAAACCTCCTTGCCCACCTTCAAAACCCAAAGAAAAACAGTCAGGCTACCTCTGGGTGCCTCCAAGACAGTCGTCAGGCGACACACAGTCGCAAGTCCCGGTGTCGCTGTGTCGCGGCGCAGCGTCGCGTCCCCTCGCCGCCACATTACGCAGATGTAGCACGTGGTGCGGTGTAAACATCATGGTGTTTACATCATAGGAATACCGTGGAAGATGGGGTGGAGATAGGGAGGTTTCAAAGATTTTGAATAGTAAAACGGGTAAGATGTTATAGTTACTTATCACATCTTGGTAGACTGGGAGTCGATTACTGGTTATTCGGTAAAAGGTCAGGAAAGGTGGAAAAGAAGGTTTGAAATTGTCTGGAATGGTTATTTTATGATCGGCCCCTCAAATATCCAATGCTAATTATGAGCCTTCCTGAGTGAGTGATATATTGATGCTCAAGCGAAAATGACTGCTGCAAAATACCTACTTTATTTTTATTTAGGTATAAACTTATAATAAGTTGTTAATTTTCACGGGTGTTTACACCCACCAAATTGTTACACCCCATAGATTCGCATAAAGGACAGAGAACTTTCATAAAGTTGCCTGGAGCCCTGCCCACCGCCGTTGGAAGCAGCGTGAGGCAAAAAGATCACAAACAGCGACCGGTCACCTTTGGCTAGTAGCCGCGACGTTCCGACGCCTCGTTATATTGATGCAGTTCCATCCATTGTTATAATAGATGTAATTGGGAAAAACAATATGAATTTGGTGCGTAGATATTTGTTATTACCGATTTCATGAATCCACCGAGCGTTAAATTATTAATTTAATTAACTAAGAGTTGTAAAAACATACACTCCTATTCATATTCATTTATTGCGTTCCATAATGTAGACTGTATAAAGGATGTTACCATAAGGCTTATAGCTAGGTACAAATTATGGACCCTTTCAGGATAAAGCAACAGGTTAAAAAACAATAAACTTCATAGCATTGCATTGTCAACTCCAGCGCGTTCGATGCAGTGCCAAAAAGTTAACTAAAGTTCGACAGCATCCTTCAAAGTGTACTAGAAGCCTCAAAAATGATAATCCTAAAATTTAATTTAATTTATTTTATAGGATTGAGGATAAGAGCATACCTAACACAAACACACGCATAATTACCACACCACACCAACTGCTGGCCATTCAAATAAACTCCCAACCCGAGAATGGAACCTGCATCCCTTCCCACCTCTTGTCCTTCGAGTCGTAAGTTCCATGGTCAGTCATAGAATTTACGATCCAAAATGACAAGGAAAGAAGTAACAAATATGCAGTACTTGTTATTCTTTTATTTCCTGATTAGCATCGGCGACTGGTTGTCGCTACTGATGGCCAGAGAAGTGCTTATTATGGTAAGTAAGCGCTAATTATATACATATTTTGTTGGCATTGTAGGAAATAAGGTTGTTCATTGTTTTACAATCGTGTTTGGTTATGTAGTAGAGTGAGAATTTTTTAAATGAAGGAAGAGCAGATGAGGGGAAAATTCATTAAGTATAATTAATTATGTTGAATTAAATATAAATTGATTGTACTTTATTTAGCTCAACATGTATTTGCTTACCGCACAGTTAAGGATACATCGTAAAAATTTTGAGAAAATTGCTAAGTACCTGTACAGCTAGCTACTTAACCACAATAATGCAATTTTCTACTTTATTTTTGTAGAGCAACATTATGCAATACCTATCTAGACAAACAGAATGTGATGTATGAATGAATGATATCAAAATACACCATCCCAAGGATTAAATCCTGTAACCTCCAGCCTTAATTAAAATAGTATGATGCAAGCATCGATAGGTATCTCATTTCTATAAACGCAAGAAACGAGTCCGAACTCCTAAGTTTGATCAACAAGTAGCCTTTAAAAAACGTGAAAAAAAAAAACAACCGACTTCAATTTTTGGTTTTATTACTTTTCACTTTTATGTCGTGGTACCCCACACAAATTCGAATACCACTACTTACCTGATATATGTAAATAACAGTGACAAACTAATTGGGAAAAATACATATTATTATTGCAGCTAACTCAAAAAGTATCCAAGCAAAGTTAATAAAATTTATACGGAACTACATAACTCGAGAGTATACACTTACAAACCACAAAAAAAAACAAACATACGCTATGAACATAATTATAACCTCCTCCTTTTTGGAAATCATTTAAAAATAAAAAAAAGAACACACGCATGTTTTTTTACGAATTCCGAACTATGAACATAGAACCTCCTCCCTTTTGGAAGTCGGTTAAAAACTGGGTGGAGGACCTCCACTCTCCGCGATCAGTGTGTCGAAGGATCTAAAAAACTACTTCTTTCTCTGCCTTACCCTTCAAGGATATGAGGGGCAATTCCCATAGTTCTGTGAATGTTCACATGCTAATGTCACGTGTCAATCTATTAAAAATACGTCTAATTTACAGTTTTTGACATGAACTGTCGCTGGAGTGAGATTGTGACTGATTTTAATTACGGGAATCGGGCTTCATATAAGTAATTCATATCCATAATTACATCTGACTTTTAAAAAGTCCTCTGAAAAGGAAGTATGAATGATTCACCGAAGGAGCTGGCGACTCCGGTCCGATGGCGGGCGCCGGGCGTCTAACTGTCGCGAACGAGGGCCAAACTACACCGTTTTTATGATACAAACTATTTTGTATGTGTCCGTTGTACTTGTAGTTTTGTTGTCAGACAGGTAACTAGTAATGAAACAAATGAATTTAGTTATGGAGTTGTATAATGTTTCGACAAGAAATTATGGAGCTATTTGACTAGAGGGAATTCCAAGAGGTGATTATGTCTGAGCGTTTGAAAAAAAGCAATCTGCCTAGCCTTTTCCCATCTATATTGGGGTCGGCTTCCAGTCTAACCGGATGCAGCTGAATACCAGTATTTCACATGGAGCGACTGCCTATCTGACCTCCACAACCCAGTAACTGGGTAATACGATACCCCTTGGTAAGAGTGCTCGAGTGGTTTCAGACTTTCGGGCTTCTGACGACTCGTAACGACTGTCAAATATCCACGAATGACAGCCAGGACCAACGGCTTAACGTGCTTTCCGAGGCGCGGAGGAGTCTCGATATGTAAAGAAAAAATCCACTGACCAACCCCCGCAAGCGAAGCTTAACCTGATGGATCGACCCGTGCGGCTGTTATTACTTGGCCGCGAGCTCTGTCTGAGCTTAGGAATAACATCCAAAATACCAAATATGAGGAAGGAAAAGATTACGGCTTTAGGCAACTTTTAATTTAGTTGAGGGTTCAGCCGCTTACAATTGACCATAGAGTCAAGAATTTCTAGTGAGGATTTCTAAATACCATGCGGTTTAATATACGGTTAACATTATTGCAATGGGCTTATGTTTCCTTTAAAATAATAATAACAATAGCTAAAAGTTTTGACTTCAAAGGAGGTAGTTAGGTTCTTACTTTAAAATAAGCTAGAAAATAAATTCTTGATCAAAAGAAAATAACTTTCAAAAACATTTACAAGTATGTTGACAACCTAAGCTTGACAAATGGTTGAATGCATCCAAGGTACCTCTAAATCTTACACAACGTAGAGAAAAGTAATAAAACTCTATGGACAACTTTAATGAAAACCTTGCTTAATTACTCATACTCATGTCGTGAGTATTGTCAACAACTCTTATGTACCCGACTGCGCTAAAACAAAGACGATGTTATGTTTTTTTTCCAAACTTATATCTCCAAATACATTATAAGTATCTATGGTAGATTTATGAGTTTGGACTAAATTATTGGTTGAAAATTAACTCTAGTTTGACGGCAAACTTAAAGATAGTGTCTGTGTACATTTGGCATCCATCATGTAGAGACTCAAGATCAAGGATACCTACTTTATGCATTTAGGATAAACTTCGAAAGCAAAAAATGCACTATTCTAAACAGTCAGAACCGAGATTAAACTAGAGTGCATTAAAATGAAATGACAAAGAAAATAGACACATTTTTCTTTGATACTCCAAAAAATAATATTCACACATTAATTAAACATGTTTTATGGTAAACGCTGGCGCTGCTATGATTTATTCAAAACATTTCATCGATATTCAGTTAGTTTGATTTACGGCGCGGTTTGAAACAGTCACGGTTTGAGAATCCATCGGCTGAAACTCCACCTATGTAACTGAACACGTTTCAAACCTGCCTGAATATCTTTGAGGTATGTTACTATTCAAACTCAAACTTAAAGCATTAGTTTCAATTATACCAATTACAGGCCCTTTTGAACTTTTGACCAAGGAGTCTGTCAAACAGAAAGATGAAGCTACTAGCCCGTTACAAAACGAGTACTTCCACTTTGCCCCACCAAGCCGCACCACTGGTGGGGCAAGATGGAATGCCTATTGCAGTGGAATCTGCCCCACTGGTTTTACTAGGTGCAGATTCCACTAGTTTTAAATCTTGTGGATTCTGCTCCACTAGGGTTGGATTAGGTGCTCGTATTTTATATTTGTTAGCGTGCTTAGGTTCCTATATTAGATGGAAAAGAACGTGCAAGAAACTACATGGACACTTTTTAAAACAAAATATTGGTATAGAAGTCGTATTATTATGTGACTATTGGCACCTATGTACAGATTGGGACACTTTTATGTATATTAACCTGTCGGCGGTAGACTATAAAGATCTCAATGATCAGAGATCAATGATGATCTTTAATCATATCAATCTTTCAATAGACGATATAAAGTCCAACAATAGCTCAGACTCAGATCATAGAGGGCTTAAAAGAATTATTGCTGAAGCAGCTAATAAATAGATCACTGCAATGTAGAACGTACATATTGTGTTGTAAGAAGTCATAACAGAAAGATTTATAGTTTTGCAATCGATGAAGATTGTGTTTGCATTCAATTTCAAGCAAAGAAAACACAAAGGTCACAGCACACATATCAACTCGGAAAGGGATCGTCACCGTATCAACTCGAGCCACTCAGTATTCTTTGTATGAAACTCCCTACTGCAACGTACACTAAACGGAATCGTTACGTAATCGCCTCGCCTCGGGACAAGCTCACGAACCGCAGTGCCGTGCGTGGTCAGGTCACCACCTACGGCAAGGCAACACCCTGCTTACGGCTCGTCGTCCCCGCGCTTACGTCTCTCCGTACCCGAGCTTACGTCTTTTCGTTCACCCTTGCCACTCTCACCTCTCCCGCGGCCTGCCTATAGCACACTACCTACCTATCTACCGCCGCGTGCGCTTACGCGCGACACGTCGCCTGCAGTTGCCGCCTGCTGCGGTCGACTACGGAATTGTACCTTAACATGCATAATGCTTACGAGATATGGAACATGATTACTACCTACCTTAGGCTAGCCTCAAGACATAAGGAGCAATCGCAAGAATCAGCGTTATGCCATAACCATAGATGTTGCTCCTCAACTCTCATGTGCTACTTAATCCCTCAAAGAGGCTGTATTTTCCATTATTCAAAGGAAAACAGAAAAAAACACATCATTTAAATAAAAAATATCCTATCAAAAGTAAACTACCTATTATAATCCTTTAAAATACTGAAACGTGTAAGTTACAGTATTGCCGCTCTGTCCTGAATTCGACTCGCCATCCGACTTGCTAATGAGAACGCTGTAACGCTTAGCTCCGATGCGATGCCATCAATCATTATAGGTACACCGATATATCAGCTGGTAAGCAGTTAATAGGTGTGTGAAATGTTTTTGAGACGGAGAAAATCGAGTTGATACGGTGGGAACTTTTAATTGATTATGTTGCGATTCTTGCTTCTAAAAGTTTTATTAATTACAAAAAACTATGATTTAGTACCACACACTACATCAATTATTATACTGAGCACAAAAGAAAAAAAGAAAACACATTTCTTTGCACTAAATGCCACAGGCAGGCCTCATCTCAAGTTTTAGGTAAGTTTCAGCCTAGTTATCCACCCAATTTTCATAATTTATGGCTTCAGAATGTCTTTATTTATCCAATAGTGCTTGCCAGCATTACATCCAAATAATTAATCAATAGTAAAACATAACAGAATTATTAGCAGTGGCTGAATTGTTTACGTCTTGTGCCCGCGACGACGCGCCGCACCGACGCTACTTTTTGGCGCCAAATTCAGGCGCCATCTTGACACATTCATATGATTCTTGACAATAAAAATAATTTGGACCGGTAATGTGCTGCCATTGATGTCTAATAAGTAGGTAGGTTGATGATATTTGAGCTAAATAAAGTATGTATTTAGAATAGTTTTTGGTACAACTGATAATGGGGCCAGGTAAAAGCTGAAAGTCAATGTTCTTTGCTTACTTTTCAGGAGAGTGTAGGTCAAAATATCATATACTTCGGTGGTTAAATTAGTAGGTATGTTTTTTTATTAACTTCTAATTGACATACGATTAAGACCACCAGTGAACTGTGTTTGTAACTTTTGTTGCTTTTGCGTTCGTAACTTTCATTGCTAGTCTTTATTAAAACTGTGCCTCCTGAACTTCACAGGGATTTTTTCAATAGATATTTAAATCGGAGAAATTATGACATAAGGAAAACGGAAACTTAGTAAAAGAATGACATCGGCAACGCATCAGTGATTCTGAGTGATGCAACCGACTGAACGGAAAGGAGACTATTTATTTACTTCCTTTTTGGACATTGTAGACAAGTTATATGAATAATAACATAATATCTCGCCTGTATTTCCCCGAAGGGTAAGGCAGAGGTCTACCTATAGTACCCCCACATTTCCCCAGTTATGTTTTAGTCCCATGTAATAGGGGGCGAGCCTATTGCCATCATCATCAGCCTATCAATGTTCCCACTGCTGGGACACAGGCCTCCTCTCTGTGAGAGGGAGTGGGCCGTAATCCACCACGCGGGCCCAGTGCGGGTTGGTGGTTGTCACAAGTCTTCGAATTTTTGGTTCTAGGACATGCCGGTTTCCTCACGATGTTTTATTGCCATCAATCGGGGTCAAATCTAGACTCCAGACTGCTACTGAGAAATTCAAAATGGAAAACCCAATAACACTTTGCCCGACCCCGAATCGAACCCGGGACGTCATGATCAGCAGTATCACTTGCGACCACTAGACCAACGTTAGCAGTTACGTGAATAATGTGTATACATAATGGCTAAAACATCTCTTCCGTGTCCAAGACTTCTGTTTTAATTGTTTGTGAGGTAAATAGGTTTACTTAAATATAGAGAAATAACTCTTTCGTCCAGGAAATAACACTACCACCATATTCCTGTGACTGCCGAGTGCCGGAAAGCTGAAAAAACTGTGCTGTAGGCATTTTGGTTTGAATTAGTTATGGATCATGGAATTACCGTGAATTTAACGGCACAGCATGAGGCATATCCTTCGTGAGAAACGCATTTTCCTCTGTGTTTCAGGTCCATGTTTTCTTATAGGTATTAATATGATGTAGAAAACCTGCTGTAACATGAGCATTTTAATGAATATGTTTGTTGTTTTGCTGAAAAACTCGTAAAAACCTAAAAGTTGCTGCAGTTTTCAAGACAGGTTATCAAATTACCTAAGCTTTTACTACTTATTCACTTAAAATTAGTAAACTAAGAATTGCATCATTATTAGCAGCAGACAGAAGGCACTTCAATAAAAAGATAAATGTCGTCGGCGGGTCATAAATAAAAGAAAATCTATCTGACTCAACGAACAATGCGGAAACGGATTAAAACGAAATTCTCAGTCAATGAGTTAAAACTTGTCTGCCACTACTTATAGCCTTACAGTCATTTTGAAATCAAGATTTTTCAATAGAATTTAAAACATTATGCAATTTAGATAAATGGTCTATGCACACGGCGGTTTTTTGTACGCGTGGTCGACGCGCGTCAAACGCAACTAGCGTTGCTTTTTCAAAGCAGAAAATGGGCCCATCTATACTTAAAATATTATAAAGAGGTAAAGTTTGTGAGATTATAGGGGGTAATCTCTGGATCTACTTACCCGATTTTGAAAATTCTTTTACCAATAAAAAGCCACGTTATTTGTGAGTGGCATAGGCTATATATTTATGTTTACCGCCCAACAAAGTGGGAGGGGTCAGCTAGTATAATATTACGCGCAGACGACGCGCGTCACATGGGCCGCGAGTATAAAAAACGCCATATAGGATCTTGGTTGATTTATTGAATATTAAAACTACGGCTGATAGAGATGTTCCTATGAAAAAAAAAATTATAAATGGGGATAATGGCTCTTGCTAACAGGCGCAACGCGACAGCGTGCACAATCTGAATGATTTTGAAGGATATAGCTAATCCATTGTCCGAAAAATGTGTCTGCTCAACAACGTATTCTATTCTATTTTGTTTATATGGCAAGCAAAGCCGATTTCGACTATTCTGCCAATATCTAAAGTGCTTTGGAAAAACAAGGGAGCTAAAAAAAAAAAAATATATATAATAATATTAATAAGGAGGCTAATAGCGGAGAGCCTCGGCCAACACCTCAGGAGGCTCTCATTGCGCGGCTGGGTCAAGGGCTTGATTCAGAAAGCAGTACTCCTAGACACGGCACGCATAGTGAGGAGGTTCTTCTCTCTAGAATTTCAGTTATAATAATAAAATTGTAATAATAATTAATTAATATCATAAATACCCCAATAATAATATGTGCTACTTATTGATAATTTAAATGTATGTTTATTGTATGATTATTTTTTATTATTTTTTTGTGTAATAGATATTTGCACACCTATTAAGGTGGGAAATGGTCTAAAGATCTTTTGTTTTATGTATCACCTCATGTACCTACCCATATTCCAGCAAATAAATGATTTGAATTTGAATTTGAATTTTTTAGAGCCCTGACTACCGGCATCTTGGACCCTGTTCCGACTATTTTTCATATTTTTAAATGTTTTTTTATATCTGTATTTTTAAGAAATATTTAAAAATGTAAATAATATGTATTTAAATGGAATAAAAGATAGACTCAAATACAATTCTTCTACTATAGTATTCTTTGATTGATACAGTTGAACACAATGTAGATCTTGTTGGGTTAGTACGGGACTGAAACAAACAAAAAATAAATAAATATTATAATTGTTAAAACATAAAATATACGCATACCACACAGACAGAATAATTTATAATTTAAACAACAACGTAACTATCGCAATAAATGTTGTTGAACTGTCAAAATGAAAGCTATAGCTAATGTTACGCAATTACCCCGCTGGGTTCGATCCTTTGATGAATATGTTACTGACTTACGTTTTTCAGTGAAAAGATCTCTCTGTTTCAGGAAACAGCGATAGGTGTAGCGTGTAGGTACGACCTAATTAAGGAAACATTGGTAAAGGTGCAACTTTACTGTGGCACCTTGGTAACTTTTTGTGGCAACTTTTACTGGCATGGCACCTTTCAAAGTCAAAGTCAAAAGTGTTATTAAATTAATATTCTTGTACGATGACACATTTCGCCATATTTTGGGCATGCAAATATTCTTCTTTACGTATGGTTAGTTACTTACCTGTGTCAGAGTTTTAAAGCCGGCCATGGGCCTCTGACTTGGCTTCACATGTCGTCGAGGAACATCTCTCAGGCATGGATGCAAATATTAATAGTAAGGTTATTTAAATAAGCAATTATCTTTACCTGAAGTTGAAAATTTGACTAAACATGAAATTATTTATATCAATCCGCAATTCGCACAACTCAAGTAATTAAAATATATATAAACATTTAGCATAAAACACCTTTGTTAGTTATGGTAGTTTATTTCTTACTTAAAGATAATTTAACCTAGTTTTCAATTAAGTAGCTTCGGTCTAAGTTCAAAGTAGTTAATCAAACAGTGACTTTACTAAGTTATTACACAATTCCAATACCCTTAGTTCAAAGTTCCTTGATGACTATTAAACCAAACAATAACTTAACTGTCTTATTATACAATTAAACTGATACCACAGAATACATTACATCTATCATACATTATGATCGGCTAGATCAAAAAGATATCGCCGATCGAACAATAAGCAAATCAAGTCATCTCTATTTTTAGCGATGACATTCGTTCTAGTCGAGTGTGCTCAACGGATGTCCTTAGGGGATGACTTCCATCCCCTGGCGGCACGTCAAAGGATCAATAAATCCCCCCCCCCTCCTAATTTATATAATAGTGTCACAATGCAATGCAAACATTCAAAAACTGTTGGACAGCGATGCGGAGGCCATGAAATAGGCGGGTTTGTGAAATGTTGTGTAATGTTTTGTAGACGAACGTTAAGAGGGTGCATCCTAAAAGTTGGCAACGTCGTAAATAGCTGTCAAATATTTACCTGTTTCGATTAATTTGGAAATAATACTGTATGGAAATAAGAAATGTGGCTAACCAATTGACTAGAATATTAATAATGAATTGCAATTATAACATTGAATTTGATGTTTTACCCGTTTTAGGTGAAAAAAAGGCATTTGAAAAGTTTTCAAATACTTTTTTTACATCTAAAACTAACTATTCGGTGTTACGATATTAATTATTGCATTTCATAATCAATGTTCTAGTTCGCTAGTTAGCCACATTTTTTATTTCCATACAGAAATATGATCAAATTAATCAAAACAGCGAAATATTTGACATCTATTTGCGACGTTGCCAACTTTCAGAATAAACACTCTTAATGTAATTTCTATCTTTTAGCTCATGCCATGCAGTAATTCAAATTCAAAAGTCATTTATTCAAACTAGGCTGATTATCAGCACTTTTCGAACGTCAAAATTACATAAGACAGGCCCCCAAAAACGCCCGCCCTTCACCACTTCCTAGTGCTTTTGCTGGAGAGAAGAAGTGGCGCAACAAACTCCCCCTAGTGAAAAGGTTAATAGGTTCCATGTCACCATCAAAACTTCAAGAAAACTAAACTTTTACTTGTAATTAGTAATCAGTGGTAGAACTGGTAGACTTTTCAAACCATAGTTTTGTACCGAAAAGACAGCAAATATTAAATGTGTCACGTCCAGAAACCAAGAAAATAAGCATTTTTGTAAAACATTCATGTTTCATTGAATGAACCCACCGATTGTCACCACACACGAACCCCTTAATTGAATTCCCCGAAGCAGTTACTTCATGATCTGTACCCAGAAGTCGGCCTACATCCGGTAGTTCAGTCATCAGTGCATTACCGCACGTCAGTATAAGGAAAAACACCCTTACTGCTGCGAAATAAAGACGCTGTTGGTGTCAAATTGTTACTATAGACGTGCGACGTGGTTGGTTTTACTTCCCGCCGGTTTCCTGGCCACACCACAAAGCGCCGCCGCGCTACAACGCAGCCGGCGCCGGCGGCGGCGCCATCGCGACGCTGCGATCGCTCGCCGTTTATTATAAACAACTACACTCACCTAATATTGATTATTTTGGTACATTAGCCATTGAGAACATGTGTGACAGAAGATGAGAGGGGTGGGCGAAAAAGTTTGGAGGAAGTTATGGTGACGGTGGCGGTGAGTTCGAAAGAATTTCAAGAAATTTAGGTTTTAAAATTATTGATTTAAGGACAGATAATATTTTAAAATCTTTATAAAATATAAAAATAAAAATCAATTGCCGTGCATTAGTCTCGCAGAAACTCGTCATTGACTCGACCAATTTCAATCATTATTTTTTTGTCGTGTTTGCCTCAATACGGGGGTGGTATTGAGGCAAACAAAACAAAAAAATAATGATTGAAATTGGTCAAGCCAATGTCAATATTAGGAAAAAATTAAATTTGTAAAAACCCGAAAGAACAGCCGAAAAATCGAAATTGAAATTTTGTCAGAACAACGTCTAACGGGTCAGCTAGTCTATGTTATAGTTATCCTAGACTGGGCAGGACATATCTGCTACGTGCCGGATAAACTGTGCTGTGGGCCAAAATAGCACAAAACTGGTGCCCTGAGACAGTGAGGCGGGGCCGCGGCAGACCACGTAGGAGATGGCGGGACGAGCTGGATAGGTTCTGTCAAAACTGGGAGGAGGACGCGCGGGCTCGTGAACGATGGAAGGAGTGGAGGGAGGCCGTTGCCCAGGAGTGGGACAGCGTAGGCTAGTAAAAAAACTAAAACTAAACTATTTTAGCACCTGTATTCTGTACCGACTGATTCACAATTTTCACTCGAGGAGATCAAACACCTAACTGACACACTGTAGATTTTCAAACAGTTTGCCAAATTCCAACTTGTAAGTAGTTATAATAATAAAATAGTCACTATTGGGAAAATAATATTAGACGTTCCCGACTTCCATCTGCATAGGTACTTCGTAAATTAACTTTATATTACCAAAGATTCTCATGTAATTAAACAAACGCTAAAAAGAAGAATAAAATGCCTACAAAACAAAGACCTTATATCTAACACTCAGAAGTGGAGTATCACCATTTAGTCGCACTCGCTACAGAACGTTTGGCACGGCACCACGTCCGCATTCCACCCAGCAGTGTTACACCCCGGACAGACGGGTCATTTGCATGTGTTCCTTCCTTAGACATGTTTATTAAGACTGCCTGCGCATACGCAAACACTGATAATGAAATAATGCCGAGAGTTAGCCGAACCACAACGTGCTTTAGTTTAGTTTACTATAGGATGGATAGCGTAGACACAGAACTAGGTGGTTTACCCAAATAAATCCAATGGTATCGAGCAAAGCATAGACCTATTTAGTTGGGGGTGGGAAATCATCAAATAACTTCTCCCGCTCTGGGCGGAGCGGGAGGGCGTGTTCTGACACTCTTACTGACTAAAACCTACCCGTGTTCCTTCAGTTGCCTGTACGTTGCCAGAGGCCACAGTAACCCTTTAGAAATTTCCCGCAAGACAGCAGAGCATAGACCTCCTCTCCCTTTCTGCTCAGGTTCCATGGACCAGGCTGTTTAAGGAACTCAGACAGAAGGCTTAGTAGGTTTATCTCTGTATAGGTAAACCAATTTTTGCGACCACCAGGCACAAATTTGGTTGTTGATTCTAGTGATTACGGCAGTACCCCTTTGCCCGCGTCGGTTATTTGGTATAAAATAAAAGAACCCATGTCTACTGCAGCAGAATCTAGCAGTTCATAAGTTTATCAAAGAACCCTATTCTTTACATTCTTTGAAAGCATAATCACCATCATATAATTCCTTATTGCCAACCCCTTTTTCATTAGATGCAAAATTCGCTCGACTCGCAAAAATCCCCCGACAAATACAAATAAATCACACAATCGATCATCTATAATACCGTACAATACAAAGTATTCCTCTTTAACCGTCTGCCCACGTGGGTGCATCCTGGCATGCCGTCGCCGCCGCGCCGCGCCCCCGTGCCGCCGCCGTGCCAAGGTCACTGGCCCATCACCCATCACTTAACCCCACCATAAAACTGTATGAGTCTTAAATGAGGAAAAAAATTGGACTTCTGTTCAATTTTAATGTCAACAATAATTTTGGAATAAGCTAATCTCGGTACCTAATTTCAGTTTTTTCAGCAAGAATAAGATCGCATTTTCCTCATGAAAGCATAAACTACATAATGGTACTTGCTACGACCCATCCTTCATTCTCCTTTTGCTTCGTAAGATTAAGAATTGAACCACAATATGGTTCAAGTGCCACATTATAACTGGGGTGACTCCTCTACCAGGCTCCATCATGCTTTGCTTTGCACTTTATTTTCCACACGGACTTTACAACAAAATATGAGGTAATTCTTGACCACGTCCATTCATCCTCCTAGTCTTAGGTTCTCCGCTCAGAAATAAATGGTCGTTGCAAATGAACAGGCATTTTAATATTAGACTTAAATTCTCTAAAATTCATTGTAAACGCATGTAGTCTTCGTTGAGGTATAAAATATGAACCACCGCTCAACACGAAGTTTCAAGATTAATTTTATTACTGACGTTACGGCCTCGACTTACGAGTTGTAGGTCGTAGGTTCGAACCTAGACAGGCGCTTTACTTTGTGTAAATTATTCCATCACCACTGCTCTCAAAACGGTGAAGGAAAACATCGTGAGGAAACCGGCATGTCCTAGAACCAAAAATTCGAAGACATATGACATCTAAATACCCGTACTGGGCCCGCGTGCGTGGTCGATTACGACGGCCCACTCCCTTTCACAGAGAGGAGGCCTGTGTCCCAGCAGTGGGAACATTAAAGGATTGTGTACTGGGTACATTTCCTGTCGACAGCAATGCGGAGGAATTTTTCGATGCCATATTGTTTGTATAAATTAATAGATTTAGTTAGGTTAGGTTAGTTATTTTTAGTTTTGGAAGATGATACTTAATTTTATTATGTTAGTTGTTTATTTTACTAAATAAATAAATTTTATTATGTACTGACCTAATAGGTAAGCTTAGAAATAATTTAACTGTACCCTTATCGGCTAGTTTTTTACACCCTTTATAACAAGTTTTATAGCCTAAAGTTTACAACTCATGCATTCGCTAAAACAGAGAGCATCGCAGCCACGCTTGCCAAATCTAATTATTTTAAAGTAAAACAGAATAGAAAACGCTTTGCTGGACATCAGAGTTATGTTTGTGACTCACAAATTATTTTTATGAGGTTCTATCTCGATCTGCAAATCTTGCAGAGACAAGTAATAAGACTTTAGTTCTTTAATATTGGTAAGAGCTGTAATTTGTCATCACAATAATACATTATTTGACGTAACATAATCCTCATTATAATTGCCTCTATTTACTTTCTCATCAGAAAGTAATTTAAACCCAGGTTTTTACTATTTTTTACGGTACATAACACCTGGAATGTTTTATCCGTGCAGGGGTCAAAGTTGCAACCAACCAACGCGGCAACGTAGAAGCTAATCACTCAACCACTGCGACATGACACATTGGCAGTTGTTTCATTTTGCTTTGCAGATTTCTTTCTGCTTTTCTGAGGTTCGACATTTTATACTAGGTACTTAATCCCTTTAATATTTATCCTCTCTAATATTTTTCTGCCTCATTGGTCTAGTGGTAGCAAGCGGTATTGCTGAGCTTGAGGTCCTGGCCGTCCTGGGTTCGATCCCCGGGTCGGGCAAAGTGGTAGGTATTGGGTTTGCCGTCTGGAATTTCTCACTAGCAGCCCGGAGTCTGGATTCGTGCCTGTTTGATGGCAATAGGCTCGCTCCCTATTACATAGGACTTACACATAACTGGCGAAATGTGGTGTGATTTGAGGGTTGGCACTGGTGTACTAATAGGTACACCAGTGCCAACCCTCCAGAAATTACAGGCGTGAAGTTATAATCCTTGTAATATATGGTTTAATTTAGATCTTTGATAAAGGGCAGTGTTCAGCAGTGGGCATCTATTGGGCAGTAGATACTAGATATTAACACTGATTAAGCTGAAGTTCAATTGCAATTTCAGAACAATGTTGTTAGTAGAATCGGCCCCATAAATGTAAATTACATCAGCTGTTTACGAGCTGTAATTTAAAATATTAGTAGAGTCGGCCCCGGAGGGGCTTGTGGCTAAGTAAGATAGCCGCACGGGTCGTTCGATCAGGTTAAGCTATGATTACCGCAGTTGGTCCGTAGATGGGTGACCATATTTACATACCGAGACACTTTCGTGCCTCGGAAAGCACGTTAAGCCGTTGATTTCGGCTGTCATTCGTGGACCTTTGACTGTCGTTACGGGTTGTCAGAACCAGTCTTACCAAGGGGTATCGTATTACCCAGTAAAGGATTGTGGAGGTCAGATACTAGGCCATAGCTTCATGTCAAATACTGGTATTCACCTACATCCGGCTAGACTGGAAGCAGACCCCAACATAGTTGAGAAAAGGCTACGCAGATGATGACATCAGCTGCTTAGGATTCTGGTCGAGTTTGGCTCGTAAAAGGAGGGTAGTGACTGGGTGACGCCGAAGGCTGTAGCGATCTATCGCGGCTATGTTATTGTTATCTTTAAACTCAATAGCATTTGGCTGGACGTGGAAAAAGTACTAAGTAAGATACCTACTATAGTCAGACGGACATAGCGAAACTACTTATAAAAAAGTCAAAACTCATCATGCGTTTGGTAGCTAGGTATTTGTTCTAGCAATAAGTTGTGTTATTTGTTTTAGCTAACCCCATCTTAATAAACTTATTATTCTTAGTCAGAGTCATTCATGCGGTATTTAAATGATGCATTTCTGAGAACAAGGCAGCAGGTTGGTTCGGTTGTAATTATCTTTATTTGTTTTGTTTTGAACGGCGCGGTCGCTTGGGGTCAATCAAATCTTTTTTGCAATACATAAGTTTGTTTTTAATATGAAAAAAAATATTAAGATAATTCGCTAATTAGTACATACCTAATCTGTTTTATAGTGCCTACATTATGCTCAAACGGTGATGGTGAGAGGCAGTGAGTGCTTGATCTGAGAAAAGACTTCTTAGAACTGCCAGTTTCAAAGTGTTGAGATTTAGAGAGTAGGGAGCCTCAAGCTTTCTTTCCATGAAAAATGAAAAGCTTGGTTGTCACCATATCATTTCAACCAAAACACGTCCTCTGCGGGTGTCTTCCAAAGAATCGCCTCATAGTCTTACTTCCGATTTAATTTTTGCACCTGGACTCAAACCCGCAGCTGGGTGCTTAGCAAAACAGCTTACACGAATTTTAGCCACCAGATAATATCTTGTAGCTACGTGTAACAAAATGTCTTTAAAAATACTCAATAGGTCGGTATAGAGAGTAGTTTGTTGGGGTAATTTTGGTGCTGGGATAAGACCACATGCAACAAATTCCTGACAATTTTTTTGACAAAACGTTGTGTTGAGACACATTACAGAATTTGATTCGCACGGTCTTATCTCAGCTCCGAAATTACCCCAACATACCTTAGTGAGTCTAGTAGGTAGGTGTCCCTGTGCAAGTAGCCCAAGTTTTAATCCTCCAACTTCACCAAAGGAGGTTATCCAACATGAGTAGAGCAGCTACAAATTCCTGTAACAATACTCAACAGAAAGGTAGCAAGGAGCGAGGTGCCCTGTCCGAGTTGCAGGAACAACACTAGCAACTAACAACAGTGCGTGGCGCCTACTTATTTGTGCGCGCCGGTGCCGCCATGCCGCGCCGGGCCGCCGCCGCCGCCGCCGGCGCCCCGCGGTCCACGCGAATGTTGGGATGTTGTGAGGGAGATGAGAGGTAGCGGGAATTCGGGGACATGTTTAGGTACATCTTTATTTAAGTTTTGATTAGTATGTGGTTGCATCTTGTCTTTTTGTCATCTTGTCATTTTGTCTATACTTCCGTCGACAAAACCCGTTTCTATTTGGTCATGGTTTTTTTTTTTGGGTAGGAAATCATCAAATGACTTCCTACTCTGGGCGGAGCGGAAGGGCGTGTCAGACTCTTACTAACTAAAACCCACACGTGTTCCTTCCCTTGCCTTGCCAGGGGCCACGGTTACCCCTTAGGACTACCCGCAACCGTTAAGTTTAGCTTTAGGATCTAATTGCGAAGTATTACCTACCTAGCTCCCTTTTTAGAGCACTTCTTTTGAACGATACCCATAGGTACCAGTCAAACAAAATAATCCACGTTGAAATTACATACTTATATAATTTTAGAAATTCTTGAAACAAAACGTGTAAGTAGGTAAAAGGACCTACAGGATGATTCTTTACCTATTGTTAGTAGGTGTCTGATAGACGAAGCTAAAAATTACCAGGATCACACCCTTGAAAAGTGGTAGGTAGGTAGGATGTTCAATTGTTCATGTTCACTTTTTGTTGGTTTATCGCTTTGCATTGCTGCTTTCCAACTCGCTACTTCTCCCGCGCCCGCTCCTCTCGTGCCCCAGTCGCGGTCCCCCAAGAGCCCCACTAATGATTGCTCATGATTTATTTGCCCAGCTTATTTTTATAGTCGCCTGATTCCACACGATGATGGAAAGGTGAACGTCTCCATTCTTTTTTACTTGTCTTCAAACAATTTGTGGTAGCGTTTTGTTGGACAACATAATATTTTGTAAGAATTTACCGTAAGAAGTTAGTAGTTCTTGTTATGTAGGTAATTTGGGACGAATCAGGAATGTGTTTTTAAGTTTGTGCCCCCATGTGGTGTTTGTAAACTTTTTGGCTTTTAATCATTTTTAATGCAACTTGGCTGCACAAGTTGGTGGGTAGGTAGGTTCGGTACGGTTAGGTTTACCCAAAAAATACCTACATAACTATAGGTAGGTATGGAGGTAGGTACATTGACTAGTAGACTTGCAGCTGCAACCAATAGGTCGGTATCCTATCTAGGGAAGTAATTTCTTTTTTTTCTCCGACTTCGACATTTTCACGTAGATAGGAGGCATATTGTAGGTAACGTCAGAAACAAAAGTTAAATTATCTTTTAATTGAAAAGTATTATGAACGCTAAAAAGCAGATTTAATCATTAATTTTGTGTTAGTTTAAGTAGGTGCCTAATACTGGTTGGTAAAATTAGTAGTATTAATAGACTTGTTCCTGAAAGTAGGTACGAAAACCTAATTAGGTAAGTACCTTTATATTGTAGTTTTTATCAATACGACAATATCATGAAAAAAGATAAGCCATTCAACAAAACAAGGTTGGTAACGAGGCGCCCAGGGTGCGTAGAACGTACGTCACTCGTCGAGGTTCGAAGCTCTATTGCTCAGAGTGTCTGGCAGTCGTAGTAAGTTCGATTCCGGCGATGCATCTCTAGTTTGGGCAACTTATACAAGGCAAACCAGTCGAATCTTAGCGATATTTGGTTGAAGAAGCTAGATTTAGCAGCTCTTTATACTGCTAGTAAACCATGGATACAAAGATGGGCCATCGTTTGAACGAAAGGAACCAAAGTTCATGCGTTCCATTTTAAACAGACTCCAAAAAAGTAGGTTATAATAATATGATGTGTTTTTTTTTACTGTATTTTCTATTATCTTCGTCGTTTTCATTTGGTAGAGGAAGTTTGCGCGGCGGTCTCATATTTTTTTTTGTAAGTCTGTTGTTTTTTTACCCGACTATTTGTATAAAAGTTTTTATTTTACGTTATTCATAATGCTCAGACCCAACAGCCAATAACTTCTTGCAAATTGTGATATCGTAGACCTAGATTAGAGAAAGGTAGTCATTGAATGGTATCGAGCTCTGTAACTTTGCAGTTTTTTACGATATATATTGAGTGCCTTAAGAGGGAACGGGGCCTGTGCTTCTCCATACAAACATATACCCCTTTTTTCCCTGAATAATGCCTCTAGAAGTCTAGAGCAATCACTTTTTTTTTTCATAATATCTAGGTGATCTGTAGACACGTCCCTGTGATTTCGTTTTCTTCAGCAACTATTGGTCAAGAAAATATGACGTTGAATGAATTACCCTCAAGGCGGTATATTATCTCCTCTTTTGTTCTCTATTTTTATAAATCTCATTACCACTGAACTTCGGACTGCGTATCATCTTTATGCCGACGATTTGCAGCTTTACTGCCAGGCAAGTGTGGACAACATATCCGATGCGATTGAGGAGCTAAACCGGGATTTAGGTGTGGTAAAAAACTGGTCTGATCGTTTTGGGTTGGCGGTTAATCCTACCAAGTGTCAGGCTATCATTGTTGGGAGCACCCACAGTATGAGGAAACTGAATGGCTTAACTGTGCCACCTTTAATGTTTGACAACTCTGTCATCCCGTTTAGCTCCGATGTGAAGGATCTTGGTCTGCATGTTCACACAGTCATGTCTTGACTGGCGAAAGCAAGTCACGACTGTACCTATGTAAAAAAGTCACCGGAACGCTGCGGTCGCTCTATCGGTTGAAAAACCTTCTCCCATCACACATAAAGGCAATGCTTGTACAGTCCCTAATCTTTCCCATAATAGACTATGGTGATGTGTGTTACTATGACCTGAATGCAGATCTCCTCAATAAACTTGACCGCCTTCTAAATAACTGCATTCGATTCGTTTTCAATCTTCGTAAGTATGATCATGTGTCTGCGCATCGAGTGCTTTTAAAATGGTTACCCATACGTCAGCGCAGAGAGCTGAGGGCTCTGTCTATGTTGTTTTCTATACTCGACAAACCCACTTCTCCTTCTTACCCGACTTCCCATGTTCAATACCTATATGCTCTGCCCATAGTAAAAATCTACGGTCTACCAACAATCGTCTTCTACGATGTCCTTCTCACCGCTCTGGTTTTATTCACTCTTCGTTCTTTGTCCAGGCGGTATTTCTTTGGAATTCGCTCCCTCTGAACATCAGGATGGCAACCAGTCGGTTATCATTCAAAGTACCTAATGTTTTCAAGTTACCTATGACACATCAGCCGAACGTAGCGTCCATAGAAATATGACGCGACGGAGCGTTCCGCCGCGGAACGTTCGGCAGGTGTGGCCCGACCCTATGGCGTTCAAAAGGTGGAAACGAAATCATAAAAATCTAATCATAAAAGTAAAAAAACTGAAGTCGAGTTACCAGACAGATTTCAATTTTGAGTAGCGAGCTGTAAACTTTTTAAATTTTTATAAAGTGACACTTAAATTAGTAATGAAAACACCCAAATATATCTGTTTAATTTATTAAAAGTAAAAATTACTTATCTAGTACACTAAACAAATTCATTCTCCTTTACATTCTGTTCCACAAAAATAAAACAAATTACTTTCGGTATGCAGACACTGCGACGGATGATTAGGTATGGTTCACACTTGCGTTCATCAGCATTGCGTAGGAAGGCAACATCAATATACAGTATTTTAACTAACGAAGGGCGTTCCTGTTAATCCGCAATAATAAAGCGTCCATTAAAGGAAAAAAATAAGTTTTTTGAAGTGAAAACTTCTATATGCGCGTTGAGCACTTTTTGAGTGAACAAAAATCATGGAACTCGCGTCATCGTCACCGAAGGCGCGTTGAGCACTTTTTTGTTGACAGGGCACACTGTTTTATTTTTTTCGAGTTTTTTTAATGGAGATACAGCTTTCGTTCTTGTAATAACAGCAAGGCCACATCAACTCCTGACATTTTCGTTAGATGGCATTACTTAGATTTCACTTCTATCGGCAGTCCCCAAAGACTGCCCCGCATGTTTTTTTTTATTCAATAAAATATTCACCAAAAATATTAAATTGATACGTAAATAAAAGAAACTTCTCTTTCCACGTTGAAAGACAAGTGCGCGTGTACAGTACAGAGTGGAGTGTTTCTTTTATTTTACGTAACAATTTTTTTTAAATGAATATTTTTCTATAAAAATAAACATTTATTTTAAAGCAATTTTTTTTGCATGTATGGACGCTATACTATCGCTTATCGGTTAACGGGAACACCATTCGTAAGTTAACAATAACAAATTGCCATGAAAATTAAGTCTTTCGTTAGTTGCTGTCTGCGCAAGGGCAATACAGTTTAACGCAAGTGCGCACCAGACTTTACTTAAAAACATTGCACTTCCTTCAGAATATTCAGATCTCTGTAATAATCACGAAGCAAATACTCCTTCGTGGAAATAATAAATACATATTTCAATAAACTATGTATTGCTTTGACAAGTTTAATATAGAATGCTATAAACAACCATTTTCATTTTATGTAACGTTTAATAAAATTATTTTAAGGCAGATAACGTACTTGACGACTATTTTAATGTCATAATTGCAAGCAATATCCTTAAAAAATTACCTCAACGCGAATTTAAAGTATCTGTCTAATACGTTATCTACCGGAAATAATGTACAGACGCCAGCACAGCAAGTTACAATCTGTCAAATTACTTTAATAGATTTTCAAATTTATCTCGAAAGAATAAGGTTCAATGTTGATTGGGAAAATTTGACAGATTGGAATAGGTTGATGTGCTGGTCTGTACTTTAATTTTATAAAAGATTGCCGCAGTGCCATTAACGGTCTATTAAAATTTGCCCTGGGAAAAAATACACAGCATTTTCGTAAAGGTAAGATTTACAGACAAACTAAAACATTTGAACGGTACAAAAATAACTTTGGACCCAATTCACTCCAACGTACATTCATATAAAGGTTAACTAGTTATAATTTAACTATTATGTAAGTACAACATCTATGTACTAGGCATTTACTAAATTCTAATGAAAAATTTTTTCTTGCATTGATTTCTATATTGCAGTTTCTTGCTGGTTTATTACGTACTCAGTACATAGATGTTGTTTTAAGGCTATCAAGCAGACGATTATTCGGTATACATTTTAAAAGTATGAGCATTTGCTCACCCCTCTTATCGTTGGATCTTCTTATAAAGACAACTTACTGCACGCGTAGCATATCAATCATAGAAAGTCGTTTTCTACGGGTTTTGTCGACAGAATAGACTAGATATATAGATTGTGATGGTTCATCTATTCTTCAGTCATTTTGTCTATTCTTCAGTCTACAAAATAATGTCGTTATGCTAAGCGTGCTGGTAGAGTATATTTTTGTCCGACTAATCGTTCTACTCTCAGCCTTAATTTTAAGTCTTCTGTGAGTTTCTCCAAATTATTTATTTCGTTGTAGATGCTTTATTTCGTATAAGAAAATATATTTAAATTAAGTACAAATAATACGTTGGTTTATTGCAATGCGAGTCAGTCTGTATTTAGCAAGACAAGATTATCCCTTATTTGACAGGGAGCGTTTTTGACAGATAAAATACTGTTAATTTGTCTATGGTAAAAAAAAACTTATGTAGGAAAACCTCACAAAAGAAATATGTCCGTACTAACATTACTATATACTATAATATCCCTTCAGAGAAGAAAGCGACATTTTTTCAATTGTCTTTCGTAATAATCGTCACCAATATGGCGTAAAGTATTTTTGTCGAAAAATGAAGTAAATATCTCGAACATGGTAATGTATTAAATTGTGACGAGCGTAATTTATGAAATGAGTAATTTACGCAAAACATACACGAGTAGTCGGGCTCCGATGTTATCAACCTATAATATATAAGTAATATTGAAAAGTGTGTAATATTAACGAGATTTTATGCAAATGAGGGCAGTTTTATCAATATAACGGGTATAAAGATAATTTATTGACGATGATGATAATGATTGTCAGTCGGAGTGATGTTTGTTCTCTTTTTACCCGACTGCGCGACAGCTAAGAGAGGGTTATGTTTTCTAGGGCCGCGATAAGAAAGACAGGGTTCTTTTCTAGCGTTATCTCGCCAAAAAATATATTTCTAGATGCCGTATAAAGCTAAGCGCACATTACTGCCGCATCGGGGGCCGCAGCGCATCGCTTTTGAATACAAAAACAAATGAGAGGGTTCATACAAAATGTACGAAAGTTATTTAGGAGGATTTTATAAACGCGGCGCGGCCTGCACAAATAAGCCTTAAAAATACAATTTATTAGTGTTTTTGACCTTTGTACTCAATATAAACATTGACACACGACTCGAAAATTGCATTTAGAAGATCTTAATGTAAAAACGGCATATACAGGTGTTTGTGTAAAATAGTATTTATTCTAACGATAAATGTACTTGCGAAATGACATTCAAGATATAATCAAAATTCAAAGCCATGCGATAGGAGAGTAACTGGCAAAATGCTGATACAGTGACGGTTCCTTTTAACATTCCGGCCGAATAGCCAGTTTTAAATAAAATTTAAAATATTTAAAATTGTTGTTCATACTACCAACTTTATAGTAAGTCAATATGTAGTGGCACAGAATAGTAGGTACAGAAGGCGCACTCCGCATTTTAGATATGAAGTTACAAGTACGCAGCGGACCAGTCTTGTCGGGCCAATTCAGTGAGCGTAACGTAGTCAGAAGATTTAAGAGTTACGCGATAGAAAGGGAGGCAAGGCAATTCTAGGTGAATAAAACTGTAGGTAATTCTGTGGGACCAGAATTGCACTTTATTGTGTCGTAGCATGAGTCGCTATTTATTTAAATGATACTACTGGTACTGGCCCATAAATGGTACTTAACATTTACATAGAACGATAAGGCCGCATCCTATTTAAATGCGAAAGCCGAGCATGCGCGACCGATCGCGTGCAAATGTCACTTTTTGTTCGAAAAACCGGAAAATGCTCTGTCGGCGTAACAGGTTCGGGTTGATCGAACAAAAAAAAAAAGCTTGGCTGTATCAAAACATGTTATCGACCTTAGCGATATTTTAATGATAAAGGCCATTTTGCACGACTCGTAATGCGAAGCATTAGAGTGTGCTCTACGATCGAAAAATATTTTTTGCCCCATTTCTGCAACTGTTTTTATTGTTACACTCCTGCTAGTACACAGAACCTACTTTTTATTTTTAGTATTTCAAAAAAGCGTTCCGACGCTTATTGTGAGTATTTCTATCAATTTACATAGGTATTTATTTTTGTCATGAGTGTCACTCATCAGCATTCCGCCCGCGACCGTCCCCCCGCACTAAGAGTCAGTTCAGTAATTATTCCTGAAGCTCCTGTTGGGCTTGAACCCGCCGCCGCCGCCGCCCCCTGGCGACGAGTTGAGGAACAGCTCGATGTAACGATGGTCCATATTGTTCTTGTCGCGTCTCATTGCCTGAGGAGTGAAGAAATTAATTAATTGAATGGACAGACATTGACCCCGTGGTTTTTAGAACAGGTTTTTGGGTTCAAAAGCTATTAAATGCCAAAGAAACTCAGGCAGAAATTTATAAATAACATTGTAGCGGTTACATCGCCACATACGAACTACGAATCAACCGACTCACTGGAACCTCAGCTAGCACTGTGAAAAACCGCTAGACACAAAACATAGCCCACTATCGACCTCCGGTCTCCGGAGGGGAGCGATGTAGCGGTTGCACCCCCACATAAGAACTACGCAGCAAAGACATGACGTCACCCAAATCCTGCATCGCGCTATTACTATTATGTATGATATGAAATATACTAAGCAATGAACGATTTGCGCAGATATGGCACTTTTTCCCCTGATTTTGTGCGACACTCCTACGTAAATGATATTTTTTTCTACAAATATTTATTTGTACACTTACCCTCATTGCGTCTTCATGGCATTCGAACTCTACGTCAGCTTCTCCAGACGGCCTGCCGCTGTTGTCGTACAAGATGTTGATGTTCATGGGACGGATCGGCTTGAAGAACTGTAATGTAACGAACGAATTATAACAGCTATAAAATTAACTAAACCGCTTTCGCTGTCCAAACATGTAAACAAATAATTATGTTTGGAAAAACAACTTGTAAAGTCCTACACATAAAGTTCAGTTTGCACTAAAACTTTTAAAAAATTGATGACGTTTCATTTATACTAGCCACTTGAAATCAACTTAATTATATATTAGCATAAAGTGATACTCATATTAGTAAAAATAAAACAATAATTCGAATGGATTTTGCCGCCTTGTATTTGATTCAGGGACGAACTTGACTCCTCCTACATAGAACTGGTCTCCAATGGCAGTGATTAGATTATGCATTTCGGTCTGAATAGATAGAAAAGTAGGTATATCAAAACAGAATTACTATGTTTGCGAGTTCAAATACTTTGCTTCTGTTCTAATATAATAAATGAAGGATTCTATCGAGGGAATGGTGACAGCATCCTCTTGATCGAACATTTCTGTCTGCAATCAGTTTTTATATCCAAAAATGTTGACCACTGAAGGCGCGTTGAGCACTTTTTTGTTGACAGCGCACTCTGTTTTATTTTATTGTTTTTTTTTTAATGGAGCTACAGCTTTCGTTCTTGTACCGACAGCAAGCCACATAAATTCCTGACATTTTCGTTAGATGGCGTTACTTAGTTTTCACTTCTATCGGTAGTCCCCAAAGACTACCCCGCATGTTTATTTTAACTGATAAGGAGGCCTAAGTTTTAGTAATACGGGCTGGTGTCCGCAACTCCACGTCAATGCGCGTATGTTGCGTACGGAAAAAGGACATGTGTTACAAGATACTCACGTAAGCGATATCTTGCGGCGCCGCCTTGAAGGGCAGCCCGCGCATGTGCACGGCGTGCAGCGCGCCGCCGCGCCGGAAGCCGCCGCGCGCGCCGCCGTAGCCGCCGCCTACACGCATGCTATCTGTTATAATATCTTCAGAAATCCCCTCTACATAATGATGGATAGCAATACTCGAACACATAATATAAGCTTGATTCCATGCATGACTCAATTTTTGGATGCATAATTAGCATCCATGCATGCACGGATATTAATTTGGATGCACAATTTCTTCATTTGGATAAAACATGCAACCAGGTAGGTCGAGTTAAGTTTACCATTTACAAGCACCAAAAGCAGCAGTAAGCTTATTAAGGCGAAAGCGTCTGGCTAGCCCGCGAAATTCTACTCTCTAAGTTACCAAATAACCCTATTGAATAACCATTTCATGAAATAGACGCCAATTCTATTCAAGAGTTGGTTTGATCATTTTTATGATGATAATTCTGTAAATACACAATTTTTACGGTTGCGAATTATATCTTGATCAACATACAACCTGCAAATTGCAAAAAACGTAAGAAAATCTGGATTTCCGCGGACTATCTTAACGCATTCCCCTTAAACCCTAAATTTTTCCATTTCCAGCAATATAAAGCAACCCACCACCAGCAAACTCACCCCTACCAAAAGAACCCCGACCTCGTCCGCCGAATCTGCCGGAGAAGCGATCGTTCCTGTCGTAGGGGGTCGGCCTGTACCCCCGCGAGGATCGGAACCCGCTCTCTATGCGAGCGGAGTATGCTCGTACTTCATCTGCTGAACTCAGGAACACTTCTATGTACCTGTGGGGAAGAAAAAGGGTTATAAATGGGTAAAAATAGGGTCTTGGTCGGAGCGCTGCTGTGTACAGTATGCGGTCGATAATATGCCACGAGTTGTAACCAGGACCGCGGTTGATCTGAGACGATGTTCGACGTTGACCGACAGAGGTCTGGTTGCACTCTTTTAGAAAAGTTTAGATGGACAGCGCGTCGTCGCCTCTTTCAAATACTGAGTGTGCCTTATTAAAGACTGGGTTTGTATGCTATGTTGGTCAGTTAGGGGTTTGGGAGTTAGGAAGCTATGTAGCAAAGGATATAAGTAAATATTTTTTGTTGTCTGTTCATTTGACGACTTTTTGCTCTGTACCAGTATCTTTTGTTGAGTATAGGCTCAAAAAATAAAAAGGAGAGAGAATGATCCTAATTCTTATTTATTTATCTTCTCTTTCTGTTCACATACATTTCTTAATTGCGACAATTATCGCCTTTTCTTCAACTTAATCACGAACAAATACATTTTATTATTTAGTTGTTGTATAACACAGTGGATTTATTTTATATTAAGAGGAATCTAACTGTAAAGCAGGAAAAGCCGTTTAGGGAACTACATTAGCGATAATCAATCTTATCAAAGTTGGACAAATTGCGAATGTATTATTTTCATAAAAGCTGTCGATAGAATATTTGCTAATGGGCTAGTTATTTCGCTTTATTTGCTGTTTAATTATATTTCTTGCAAATGTTAACAAAGGAAGACATATGTATTGGGATGTTTTGGAAAGTACATCATTATTTTACAATCAAATTTTGAATGAAAAAAAAAAAGAAAAAAACACGTTGTTGTTTTTCTGAAGTGTAGATTTGTACCTGGGGAAGGCCTCCCCTTCAAAATATTTTTATTTATCATTTATTGCCTTCATTCTATTCCACTTTTTTAACATTACTTACACATAAAAGAAAAGGTTTTCTAATAAAAAAAAATTATTATTATTGTAATCATCTACTATTTCTAAAAATACTACCATTACCATTTTTCACCTGGAAGCTGAAATGCTAAAATAATAACACATAATAGGCATAGGTATTTTTCAAGCTAATTTCATATAACCTGAAAACCCTTATACTAACAAATACCACGTTTATACGTAAGATTATTTTAATGTCGATCCCGCAGTCCATCTTGCCCGCTTCGTCTCTTCTCCCCGCGCCCCGCTTCCCGCCCCGCGCTCTCCCAACCTTTGACAACTCAACAACCAATCACTAGTATCACTCCTGAATGCCACCTTTTGAGGATTAGTCGTGAAGATACGGAATCATATTCAATGCCGTATCTAACGTCAAACTAACCCAGTAAAACACTTTTATGTTTAAGCCATTGCGGTAGAAATAAAGTAATAAAATATAAATAAAACAAAAGATCTAAAAACTGCTTGTACCCATAAAAAACAGTTATTCGTCCGTTTTTTTTATGACGTTCGCTGCTAGTATGTAACTTAAACAGAAAAGTGCGACACAAAGGTAGCATTAAGAAAGTGTGAAAATTGAAAATCTTTGTTTATTTTTGTACATTTTCTTCAGTATACAAATAATCCCATAAATTCAATATTACACCCACCATACTGTTACTGGCCATTATGATTTTTACCATTCTCATATTCCATTAAAATGTCACCATCTTATGTTTTTTTTTTTCACCATAAATAAAAATAAAACCATAGAAGTAGACCAATAACATAGGAGGTCCCAAACTTAACCCACTACACCAAATATAATATTGCCATCATGGTTTGTTTTGCTGTGGTGGGCAAATAGGGTTCTGACTATAATTACCCTACTGTCAATTTTTACCCTAGAGATTATCCATTTCCTCATACATAGTAAAAATTATGGTATTTTTTTTTTTTTATATAATAACTATAGTATGAAATAAATAATACATATTATATTGAATAGCACCATATGTTTTTCCACCAAAAAATTTCGAGTAACGCCATAAATAAAGTAAGTAGGTACTTATACAATCTCACCAAAGCAAAATTTCTTAATACTCAAAATTATCAAAGGCACAAAACCATGCGTAACTGACAATGCAGTATTCACACACCTTATTTTAACCCTAGATTACCACCACAGCACTATCTCAAACCGCGGGCACATTGTAAATAACTTTGCCCCCCACCTGTGTCCTATTTTCTCCCTGTCCCTGTTGAGAGCCTCTTGTGCACTCTCCTTGTCTACGAAGTGTACGAACGCCTCGCCCGAGGCCCGCCCCGTGACGTCGGAGAGCAAGTGGACCCCATCCGTGGCGACCGTCAGCCCTGCCCCACCCGACGTGCAAATAAAGATCAGGTTATATGCCTTGGGGTAATGGTAGCCAGCTGGGGGTAATTGCTGACATGAAGGGTAAAACTGGTCAGAAACTGTGTAATCTAATGAGGTAGCATATTGGTTTATTGTGTTGGATTTTTCTTGTATTTAACAACTTTGTCTGCATGCCTATTTGCTTGAGTATGTTATTGTTGTATGAATTAAATTTAAAAAATAAAGACAAATTCAAAGCATTCCTTCAGGTATCTAGTAATTTTATATGTATAATACTGACTTTACCCACAGCACAGCTACCAAAAATGCCTAGCAACCCCATAAAGAATACTTCTCATATAAAAATAACTAATTTCCATTATTCTTACCGTCAAAGAACTGGACGACTTCTTCCTTGTTGCAGCCGAATGGAAGGCCACGGAGCTTGACAATGCCCATGTCATCAGATACATTGGGTATCGGGCCATCAAAACCGCCACCATTGTCAGATTGACGCATTGCACTCATGGCCCATTCCATATCCGTGCGGTCAGTGGAGAAGACTGTAACAAAGAAGGTTATATTGGTTTGAAAGGGCTCATATTGAATCTTTTAAACTCCTATATTTATAATACCACCTAACAAAGAGCTACAGCCAAAAATCTATGAAAACGGTATTCATGTAGATAATCATTACATCAAAACAAAGAAGACAAACATTATGAAACAATGATGATGAAAAATTCAAGACTATGTTGAAGACAAGGAAGTTTGGCAATAATTTCTTCCGCACATGTGATACGGAATTAATGGCATAACTACATAGATGTCATTTTAACTGCTCCCAAATTAAGTTTTTTTCTTAATCTTATTTTTTACATTCTCCTTGACATAATCTTCTCATAATTTGACATTATATACCCACAATTCTAATTTCAACTTTTTATTGGTTCCCTTGTGGACTGCAGATTTGTTGACCATTTACTATTTTGTTAAGTACCTGATATGTGTAGACAGGCCTGCCTACACTTTTGATTTAAGAGATAGTCTTTGATTTAAGATTTGAAAAGCACTGATTCTGAGTATACATATAAGTATTGACTTTTCTTAATAAAAATAAAATTGAGGCCATATAAATAATTAGTATGATACATACTTTCAATGTACCTCTTCCCCATGTTGTCCTTGTCTTTCTTGAGAGCTTCCTCCACATCCTGCTGGCTTTCCACTTCCACAAAACATTCACCTGATGGCCGGCCTGGACGTACTTCAGTCAAGTGCACTCCTGAAACCAGAGCATTTTATTAATGGATATGGAATGGAACCTTTCAGGGTTTATTTATTAATTTTTTAGAAACTTCCGCCAGCGGCTTCGCCCGCGTTATCCTTTTTGGCGCAGCCGTGAGGCACACACTTATTGACCTAAGATTATTTTTACTTTTTTATTTGTTGTCTTTTGTGTTTCACAAACTGTGTTCAAATAAATGTTTTTCTTTCTTTCTTATCCTTACATACTATAAAACAAAGTGCCCCGCCGCGTCTGTCTGTCTGTCTGAACGCGATAAACTCAAACACTACCAAATGGATTTTCAAACGGTTATCACCAATGGACGGAGTGATTCATGCGGAAGGTTTTAGTGTATAATTCATAAAGGTTTTGTGTAAATTGGCTGAAATATGACGATTATTGTTGAAGATGTCGGAAAAAATCATGCTGACTGGGAGCTTTACTGGCGTGCGCCGCGAATACGTAAGAGATACATCAAATTTATGTTCTACAGTATTGCAGAACCTATAAAGATCAACAAAAAAGTCTGCAATGGCATACGTCTATATTCTAAGCATGACCCACAGTAACCATTTTTATTTTTCAGAATTTGATAAAATTTTCATTTTTATTTCTGAAGCTATTATGACCGGTATTATGTTAATCCTTATCCAATAAAATGTGTTATTTAAATTGGACATTTAATTTAGATTAAAATATGCCTTGACATCATATCATTTAAATGAACAGTTTAAAAGATATCACAGATTCAAAATTACACGTAACAAAATAATTATCGTTGACATCAACGCGGGCGCAGCGGTAGGAGTCAATGACCGTAGGGAAAATATGGACTAGAAAAGCGATAAACAGAACAGAGTGGAAAGAAATGGAACAGACCTTTGCCAAAGTTGGACAAACAGACCAAATTGTTGGTGCCATTGACTCACCAGTCATCAATATAAGATTGAATCTATGTATTATAATTATCCTATATTAATGATAATGATGAAAGTATAGCAAAGTTTGACAATAATATTTGTTACCTTTACCTAAAATGCAGGTAAATTACTCTATTGATAAGACAGTTTTAAATGCATCAACATCACATAGGTCACTACATTGAGCCATTGTGATAGGATAATAATTTTAGACATGTATGTAGGTACCTTAGTACATTGCATAAACAGGCGTGGGTCGAAATGACCGCGCGCGCGACCCGCCCGGCATTCAATGAATATAAATTTTGCCCAAATTATAAATGGCACGTTTCGCATGCCTGACTAGCGACTACTCGAAACCGGCTGGACTAGTGGACTTGTACTTTCAAAATAACAGTCATACATTCTATATTAGGTATCAGTGAATTTATTACTTTCCTAGTCCAGTTTCGCATGGTACATTTTAATTAGCCGGAACTCAGGCTGACAGTAGAATTGTCTGAATAAAGAATTGTATTCAGTATCCGGTATTCAGACAACCGGCTTAATTTGACAAAGGTCACGAAGGCAAGGGACCATCAAAATTCAGAACAAAACAAAGCTGCCATCTTGAGATGACATGCCAAAGAACTGCCCAAATAATAAATTAATTTATTCCAATATTACAGTAATCCATAGCTCTGCTTACCTTCTTTGCCGTTACAGACGTTGACGCCCCTGAGAAAATCGAGGACGTCGTCCACCGAGGTGGTGAAAGGCAAGCCGCGCAACTTTATGATATAGCTACTATCCCCTGAACCCAACATTATTGCGATTTATCACAACCACCTCACGAAGTAATCCTAATCCTGAACAAACCTTGACTTACTATAATGTATCGAATAGAAAATTACGATACTTCGTAAAATCGAAAATTGAAATTTTAATTTTTGTGACAAGACAAGCGTCGATCACCCGCTTCGGTAGTCGGCCATTAATAATTTTTGATTTTTTTTATGCCGGAGGGTTGCCAGTAGTAAAGTGATGAGTACTGCGTACTATAGCCGTCCATCGCGTATTCGCGTCGGAATCGGCGCGTACGGAGCGAACGGATTTGTTGCTTTGCACTTTGTATTGATTCTTATGGTATAGCGTTCATTGCACAGAGTACATTATAACATGTTCATTGGATCAGCTTATCTGCACCAGAGATCGACGCCGCGTACACTGCGTACGCTCCGATTTCGACGCCGTGGACGCTTAGGTAAGACCGCGGTTTTTAAGCTCGGCAACTTACTCGGCTCGCCGTTGGTGACACACGTGAAGCTTTCTCAACTGTATCGCAATGTTTTCGAATTTTCTTAACCAAACTAAACATACATTACACAAATGACGAAATAAATTGCTGGCTCGCGACTCGCGACGATAACAGACGTACGAAACTATGAACCAAGGCGGGCTACGAGCAAAATTTCAAACCTGTTGGATCGCCAGCGAACTTACTCGGTGGTTTTAAAGTGCGCATACTTTAGGGTGATACTCGGGCTGACGGGCGAGTAAGGTCGCCGAGCCATAAGACCGCGTACTTGCAGGTTCATCTATCACCCCTTTAAGGCCATCTCTCTTGAGTATTCTCTTGAGTATTATTATTCTGTGGTCTCCTTAGAGTATTATACTCTAAAACGCTTGCTACACGGTTGCCAACCGCGTCTCCGACAGAGGTGGCCTTGGTTGGTAACCGGCAAAGTTGTTCAACGTTTGGTTGTAAACTATCATCTACACGGTTGTAAACCACCAAGCCCCTGTCGGGACGCGGTTGGCGACCGTGTAGCAGGCGTTTAAGGTGGTCTCACTCCGGCGAAGCTAGAGCGGTGGCCGCACCGCACATATCGCAGTGATGGCTGTGATGAAAATTATGATGACAGCCGCAAAAATTAGATTCGCCAAAATGGCGTCAAAAGATCTAAATGTTAAACCGCCTCTGTGGTCTAGTGGTTAGACCGTCTCAGACCCAGAAGTCCCGGGATCGATTAACAGTGAAAGCAAAATTTGCTGCTCGGTTTGGTAGGTGGTAAAGTTTGTTCTAAGTCCGTCTTGTTAAATACCACCATCTTATCTAAGTCTTTCACCATAACAACAATGTTAGCAGCATTGTTGTGTTTCGGCAGTTAGTGGTAAGATAGGCGGTTCTCCTCTTATATGGTTAAGGATTTCGGGTAAAACTCGCTTCCACTTCCAGCCTGATCATCACTTACCATCAGGTGAGATGCAGGCCAGGACCTTCCCCTCCCAAGAGAGGTTAAAAAAAAAGATAGTCGCGTACTTCTGTTTTGTTTTGACACCTCTGACACACAATGACACAGTAACTTGTACAATTGATTGTCATGGAAACGCTATGTATATAATAATGTGTAAGCAACTTTTTCCTGTGACTAAGTACGGTGAGAGTACGGTGAGGACAAATCTATGGTTCGGTGGTCGAGCAACTAACTACGACAGCAGCGTCAAGCGCTCTATGGACAAACTAGCGATTACTCCATAAATACAAAGCCTAAACATAGAGAATGGACTGAGCGTAAAGCTACGGTTTCCTAGATAAACGATGGCCGCTGAAACTTTATGTATGAAACTAGTATAAAAGTAAGTTGGTGTGTTTTCCTAGAGCGTTTTTGACACCATAAAGTCAAAACCCGCAGCACAAAGATTTAAATCGCTAGATGAGCCCACACAACCTACTTAGTCACACAAAAAAGTGTTTATAATGAAAAAGTGAGCTCATACATGATTAAATAGCGTTTCCATGGTAATCAGAGGTATAAATAAAAACGAAACAGAATCGCGACTATCTTTTAGCGCGATGGCGAATCTAATGAGATCTAACTCTTTGCCACTGTCATCATTTTCATGACAGCAGCCTTGTCACTGCGGCCATCGCTCTTCTAGGAAACCGTAGCTTGCAAACGTGACCACCGTAGGTGACCACTCTCTAGAAAGAGACAAAGTGACTGTGCCGCCAATACCTGTCTCTTTTCTGCAAGTGTATAAAACAAATTTCAATTTTATAAAATTGTCAAATTCAAGTTTTTTTAAAAGCTTAAACTTGCAATCTTTTTTTTTGTATGTTAGTTTGTTTAGGTGGATTCTTGTGTAGCGGTTACACCGCCACATACGAACTACGCATCAAAGACATGACGTTACACAAATCCTGCATCGCGCAGTTAGAGTTTACGCGAACTACATAGATAAGACTATCCGAAATCATCTTTCGGGTATTTGCCCGCCAGACATAACACCCGTCTGGTTGGAGGATCCTCCCTTTTCAAATGAGGATGAGTGAACTTTACACCCTGTTCCTTATACCCCTAAACTTGTAAGCAGAATTAAGACCACCTCCTCTTAAAATTTCTTTTAAAAACTTCGAATCGAACTTAGAAGTCATTCTCGCTGATAATAAGTCATAAACAATCCAAGCACAAAATAAAATACGGGGAATCCCCGCAAGTCAGTATAGACGGGGTGTTGCCACCAGTCGATACAAAATATCATTAAAAGAAAGGGGACTCCCCGACTTCGTCACAAAATATTATGTAATTTTGACGTTTGAAAAGTGCTGATTGTCAGTCTAGTTTGGATAAATGACTTTTGAATTTGAATAAGTAATAAAAAATTCCGATCTTTTCAATCGGTCCTTTGTAGTTGCGATAAAAATATGAGATGGTTCAAATATTTTTATTATTTATTGTGAAAGGGGTTAGAAGATTTTTGTATGGAGGGTGGCCCTAACATGATGCCGCCATTTTGATTTTTTTTTAGAATCGCGGTGAAAATTGAAAGTTATATATTTAGATAGAGGACTTAATTAAACAACAAAAAAATGTCATATGACATAATATCCTAAAGCGTCAGGTTTCGATGTTATTCAGCGAAATATAAGTCGAAAACTGAACCCTGAAACGAGGATTTTTTTGTTACTTTTCCCTTCAGGTAAGTATATGGAACTATGAAAACATAATTGCATCATGTATAGGTAATATTTTAGTCATCATGTATAGGTAATATAGAAAACATAATTGCATCATGTGAGCGAAAGAGACAAAAATATATGTATTCCCTCTGCCGAATGAGGACGCGTGTGTATGGTATATGTCTTATATGGTGCATGCCATGGGCGCGACATCCAAGAAAATCCTATTCAGCCTCCCGCTGCCTTCTTGGATGATATTATTTATACCGAATATGATTAAAAAATCTTATTTTTTATCCACTAGGTGTAGTCAATTAATTAATGTGTAAATAACTTAATCAACATGAAGTAACGACGAACATAAATATATAAATTCGTTATAATAATTATTATTTTTATCTTTGAATATCTCAGAAACGTGACGCTTTATGATGTTATGTTATATGTAGTTTTATGCTTGTATAAGTGCCCCCTATCCAAATATATGACATTTATTGTGCACCTTGATTTTGAAAAAAAAAACAAAATGGTGGCTGATTTTAGGGCCAAAATCTTCAAACCCCTTTGCCGCCCCCTGAAAAGTGCCACCCGGGGTGGGCCGCGCCCACAGATAAATAGTATATAAATAATAGCAGGACGCGCGATCAAGTCTCATCTTTATCGCATGACTTGACTTGTACTCTCTTTAAAAACTGCGTTTGCACTGGCTTAAAAATGCACAACAAAACATGTTGAAATCTCTATTTTCTGTCATTGTTTTATACAATGTTTGGCACATTGATGTATTAAAAGCGGTAGATACAGGACTTAGTAACAGCGCCTGGTCCTATCAAACTACGTGATTCCCCGTAGTTGGCACTCAGTCGCGCACGACATATCGTTGATCAAACAGCTCCATAATTACAGTTTTTTTGTGATAAATACGCATCAAAATGACTTCTTGTGCAGCTAAACAGTGTTTTAATAATACAAGTAAGAACAATAAGGCACACGGGATTACTTACCACTCCTAAGTACATACAGCCAAAAATGCTAATTTGTTGAGTTATAATAATATTTCATGTTGGCTTCGCCATGTTTGTGAGAGCGAGATTTATATTGAAACATGCGTGAGAGACACGATACGCACATAATGCGGGAGTTGCGAGACTTATTGCGATTTCGCTCGCACGACAGCGCCGTTTGCTATTTCTGTTCTTGTCTATCGGTAACTGTAGTCAAAGTCAAAGTGAAAGTTATTTATTTGCTTTAAATGCGGTAATACAAGGGTGTTAAATGAATATTCTTGAGCGATGACACATTTCGCTATATTTTGGCATGCAAGGTAATGTAGGGTTGCGACTGTGATCACACTAATCACAGATGTGTGAGTTTTGCTGCATGTAGTCGTGCGCCGAGCCTAGGTTTACTGCACAGACTACAATTCTGATTTCGATGTTAGCGCGTAAGGGGCGTCGCTCAAACGGGTTTTGTCTACGGAAGAATAGACAAACTGACAGATTGTGATTGTTTAACTGTCATTTTGTCTATTCTTCCGTCGACAAAACTTGTTTCTACGGTAGTCATGCTACGCGTGCAGCTAGAGTCGAGGCGCGGCGTCGAGGCGCGGGCACACAATTCACGCGTCGCCTACGTTTTCTTAGGAATAAATGGCAGTGCGCTCATGTACTGCGCGCCAGTCATAGAGGAAATATATATATGGCGCCAGTGCAAACACACACTCTTGTCGCTGCGATAAGTGAATACTCGACGTGAGCAGTCAGTGATAAATTATTTATCTCTTACTTTCACGGGACCTTAAATCTTTTGTACGTTTCTTGAGTGAGAAAATCGTTGATAGAAGGGACAGGTGTGGTAAAAAAATAATGAAAGTCACTTCGAGGATCTTAACTTTTTAGATAAGATTTTAGAATTCGATATTGTATAGTGCTCTGTTACTCGAACTCGTAAGTCGTAAGTCGTAGTCTAAATAAAAATACATTTAGGTCAGCAAGTGGCAACACCATTCTCCATTTGTTGAGTTTGACAGAAACTTTTTTCTGTTCTGTCGCTGATCGTTGATGATTGTTTCGTTCGGGAAAATAACGAAATTGCCAGCGATATCGTTTGTGTTTTATCGTGTGCTCTTTTCAGGAATAAACGTTTTAAGTAAATCTTGTGGTTTTAACTTCGTGTGTGAGTAAATATAAGTGTTAAAATGACGGTGGACGGTGACGAGAAAGCGGTTCGGTCTCGCGTGTTCATGGACATCTCGATAGGAGGGTTGCCTTCTGGCCGATTGGTCTTTGAGCTGTTCAATGATGTCGCACCGAAGACCGCGGAGAATTTCCGAGCATTATGTGCCGGTGACATGGGCATCGGGAAAATTACGGAGAAACCGTTGACATATAAGGTTAGACGAAGAAGGTTTGCTTTCCAGGGCGTAGAGGCTTCATTTCTTAGCGTTCCAATAGCGTTACTAATTACCTTGTTCATTTGATACACCACACTAACGTACACTGTTGTTATCAGGCTAATGAGGGCAAGTATTGAGATGATAAGGATTTGATCACTGTGTTACTATGTTCCATTTAAACCATTGATAGTAAGAAACGGAACAAAAAATACTTCTTAGTGTACATATGCACTTGGCTAGACTATTCAATATGATTACTTTATCCACAGGTGGATTCAAATAAACAGGTGTTATGTGTTTTGCAAGCAGTTTATATTCAGACCAATAAAGCTGGGAACAAATTCTCGGACGCGTCCGTAAGTCGCGACCGAGAGTCGCTACTTATTTGAATTTGTATAGAACATTTAGTACCTACTACAGTGTGCAAACTATTGGTTGTAAGTCGCGGACGTGAATTGACGTGATCGTAGGGAACTGTCAGTCGTGACTTACGGACGCGTCCGAAATGTGTTCCCAGCTTAAACCCATAGAACTATAGATTAGTATTATAAATGGGAAAGTGAGTTTGTTTGTTTATTTGTGAAGCTTTCACCCAAAAAAGGCTGAATGGATTGTTATAAAATCTGGCAGATATACCTGGGACCTGGAAAAAGACATAGGCTATTTTTCATTCTAGATTGTAGAAAAAATCATGGTAACAGCCAGTGCGTAGCTAGGTAACTAAAGGCCCTGGGGCAAAAAATAAACTAGGTCCGCAACTAAACTATTTACAAATTGTTTGTTCCGTATTCGTCGTATTCCGAATTCGACGTTTTTTGACGAATATAAATAAGTTGCCATTATTAAAGTTGTGTTCCTGGAATCTGGTTTATTTATATTCCGAATGTGGGATAAATTTTCACGAGTTCAATTTATAGTTTGTAAGTAAGAGTCCGAGGGGCCCCCTGAGCTGGCTCTGGGCCACGGCCCTATCTAGCCCTCCGGTAGCTACGCCACTGGTAACAGCTAGTAGAACCATATATTATCAAAGGTCTATCATTCAAGTTTTCAAATCTATTATCAATCATTTCATTAATCTTTTCTAAGATTATTATTTATAACATATATTATTTTCTTTGGCAGGGTATGGTGTTCCACCGAGTAGTGAAAGACTTCATGATCCAAGGAGGGGACTTCACTAATGCTAACGGGACTGGCGGCGAGTCTATCTACGGTGGCACCTTTGAAGGTAATTTGTTCATATCCTCAGTTACTGGCCATTTTCATAACTAATGGCTTATTTCCCGTATATTGAGTTGCATAAAATCCAGAACCTACCTATTGGGAGAAGACACTGGCCCCTGTAACACAGGTGTTTTTACCTAGCGCAGGAGTCAGGGCTTCACTTTGTTTGTACACATTTTTTTTATGATAATAAAAATAATTTATTATTATTATAGAGTTCACAATGTCCGTATAGCTACTATTTACCGAATAAATTAAAAAATGGAACAGATATGAAATTATCTGCCAAGTAAGTTAATAGGAACATAATAGTAGGTGGTGAAACAGGCCATTAATGTTTAAAAAAACAAATAAGCAATTATACTCTTAATAATCTGTCTTTTTCTTTATTTTCAGATGAGATCTTTGAGTTGAAACATGACCGGCCGTATTTGTTGTCTATGGCAAACAGGGGCAAAGACACAAATGGTTCACAGTTCTTTATGTAAGTTATTGAGGACATGGGTAAGAGGGTAATCTACTATCAGGGTCAAAGTTTATGAGACAAAATATCATCTTTACATTTTAGAAAAATCTTTGAGAATAAAAGTAATGTCATCAAAATTATCCCTTTGAACTAAATTCATACTTTGCCTATTCTTAAGTGGGCATACAAAAATATGTTGGCCTATTTTTCTCTTTTAATGTTATTCAAATTACTGACCTTCATAGTTAATGAATAATGAAATAAAGAAACATAAAATACTTATTTACACAAGCAAATTGATGTAAAATTGCTCAACCATAACAATTGTTATATAAATGCTCAATTACATGTCACGGTGAGTTTGTCATGAATTGAAAATAATATTATGAAAAACATAAACATGTATTGAGTTATTTTAAACATTTTGTGTTTTTGTTCCAAATGAAAAGCCTTCAATGATTTAAGACCAAATAAAAATGAATGTAGCTTCATTTAACTGAACTGAATAGACATACAGTATTTGGTATCCATATCCTGAGAAGTGCATGAATGCATGATACAGTTTATTTTTTCTACTTTGCTAGTGTAATATGATTGATCATAACTATGGAAAGGGGTTAGAAGATTTTTGTATGGAGGGTGGCCCTAACATGATGCCGCCATTTTGATTTTTTTTCAGAATCGCGGAAAAAATCGAAAGTTATATATTTAGATAGAAGACACTTATACAAACAAAAAATATCATTTGACATAATATCCTAAAGCGTCAGGTTTCGGAGTTATTCACCGAAATATAAGTCAAAAAATGAACTCTGAAACAAGGATTTTTTTGTTTTTTTTCTCTTCAGGTAGGTATATTGAACTATGAAAACATAATTGCATCATGTATAGGTAATATTTTAGTTAGGAGCGAAAGAGACAAAAATGTATGTATACCCTCCGCCGAATGAGGACGTGTGTTATATGGTATATGTATTATATGGTGCATGGCATGGTCGTGACACCAGGAAAATCTTATTCAGCCTCCCGCTGCCTTCTTGGATGATATTATTTATTCCGAATTGATTAAAAAATCTTATGTTTTATCCACGAGGTGTATTCAATTAATTCATGTGTAAATAACTTGAACTGTGTAATCAACATGAAGTAATAACTTCAATATAAATAAATAAATTCGTTCTAACAATTGTTGTTTTTATCTTTCAATATCTCAGAAACGTGACGTTTTATGATGGTATTGTATATGAAGTTTTATGTTTGTATAAGTGTCCCCTATCCAAATATATGACATTTATTGTGCACTTCGATTTTGAAAAAAAATTAAAATGGTGGCCGATTTTAGGGCCAAAATCTTCAAACCCCTTTAAGTATGGATCTTTTGAATAAAATATTGTATTAAATGCCTTGTTACCGTCATCAATAATGAACTGGAGACCTGCAGTAATATCTTACAATTGACCCACAAACAAACTACTAATGCATTGTTAAAAATCTTTAAACAGCAGATTTATTTGACCTAAAAGAAGGAATTTATGCACAGCATATGCATTGGTCTGCTGGCCAATCAATTCTGGTGGTTATCTTCAGCTGGCTAACACATCCGATGGTGACAGTAAAGCCAGTCAGTCCTCTTAGGCCAGCAACAGATGAGCCTGCAATCGTGATTGCTGCATCACCATCTGTATTTCACATGAAGAAGTTAATGTTATCATAGAGCCTCACGTGAAAAGCCAAACTTATGTGTCCCTTTATTATGTTCCTGAGTGCTTCTTTGGTCTAGTATTTCTGGGTTCAATCCTCAGGTCGGGAAAGTATTATTGAGTTATTTTATTAGGGATTTCTCAGTAGCAGTCCCAGTCCCTGGTTTATTTGTTAATTTATCAAACTAACCAAAGTCGACAAGCAACTAATACACAATGTTTTTCTCCCAAAGGAACACCTATGTTACCGTGTGGCCATATTGTTATGAAATGTGTTGTGTATGCGTTGTGTAGAGGTCGCTGTCGGCGGCCGGCGCGCGCGCAGCTCGCCCGCTATCATTGTTGTTGTGTTCTGTGTGTTGTAGAACCACACAGCCGGCGCCGCATCTCGACAAGTGAGTATTGATTAATTTTATTTTATATTATGTATAGATTTTAGGTTAACATGTTGTCCTTGCTTTACTCTCTCAAAAGTCTCGTCCGCACTAAGGATGCTAAGCACTTATTCGTGTCGGCACAATTCGGCACTGCCGGACGCATCAAAACTAAACAAAAAAAAAACAAAACAGTTTTTTGAGACATATGTTAGTGCGGACGAGCCAATAGTCAAGTTAGTTTTTTTTTTCTTGTTACATTGCTAAATAATTTTCTCTCTCTAATGGACCCAAAATAAATGCCTCATAAAAATATTTAACAAGTCCTAATCAAGGATTACGACTTGCACCTGGAGTGCCCAAGTTTCTATAGTTAGGCCATTTTGAACTGCGATGGGCCATAACTTTTTTTTTCAATCTGTCTCGCTCGCACTCGTTAGGGAGCGTTAATTAATTACGTAAGGTGATTTTGGTGATTGTTCGACCCTCCCTCTCCCCCCTTGGTGAGATGTGAGATTTGGCACGACCTAATATCACGTGTGATTTTTCAAAATACAAAAAAAACATGTTTAGATCAATTATTACTTTAGCCCATTTTATTAATTTACCCACTTTTCTTGCAATATTACACAATTTCTTGCGGAAAAAAATTTACGTGATTTTTGCCGAAATCCTCCCCCCTTGAGATTGGGTGATATTCGGCTCGACCCTCTCCCCCCCCTGAACGCCTCACGTAATTAATGAACGACCAAATAGGCTTTCGATGCGAGCTAGTGATGTGGGTAATAGTAGCTATTGTTTTGTTTCCGACGTTTAGGACTCGACGACTCAGTTCAAAACGGCCCAACTATATCTCGGTATGGTCTTGGTAGTTGTAGCTGTGGCTTATGTTTCTACAACAGTGTTTTCTTTGCCCCCAGTGTGCACGTAGTGTTCGGCCACGTAATCGGCGGTGCGACGCTGGTGCGGCAGCTGGAGGCTCTCCCCGTCGACCGCAACGCGCGCCCCCTGCAGGACGTGAGCGTCACCAACTGCGGACAGCTGGTGCGACTCAACGGTGAGTACGAGTAGTGGTGTGACCTCGAAAGCACATGATATCAATCATGGAAGCATCAACATCAATAGATAATACTAGCTGGGCCCCGCGGTGTCACCCGCATAAGTTTCGATCCTGTGGAAATATCGGAATAAAATGTATCCTATGTCTTAACCCAGGTCATGGCCTACCTATGTGCTAAATTTAATCTAAATCTGTGCAGCCGTGTTAGCCGGAAAGCGTAACAATCAAACATACAAAATCTTTTCTCTTTATAATATTAGTTTAGATAGTTATTGTAATACATGAAATGTATTGTAATAATAATTCAATATAAATGCGAAAGTAAGTCTGTTTGTTCATTCATAGCCGTGTCACACCTTAACGGCTGAACCGATTTGGATGAGGCACACAGATATACCTTTCTTACCTTAGTGAGATTTCAAGCAGTTTCTTAAAGATAAATGTCGATTTCCATGGCTTTTTACGTCACCGCCTCACGAATAGCCGAAGACGAGTTTCGAGTTTGCGTTCCAAAAAAACGCAACATAAAATATTGTAAAATAAGTAATGCGTAAAAAAAATAAAAACAACACCAATTTGTTTCTTGACTCCTTTACAATGTTTATATACATATTTATTATAGTCTTTGTCTTATTCATCAACAGCAAAGAAACGTAAGCAAGAGAAGGAAGAGAAAGAAGCAAGCGATGCGGAGTCTGAACATTCTGAGAAGGAAGATAAGAAGAAGAAGAAAGACAAGAAGGAGAAGAAGAAGAAGAGGTATGCTTATAGACGTTCACTTTTAACACAATCGTTTATTTTTATTTGGTCACGAGCAGCTATAAATTTTGTAAATAAAGAACTTCTACTAAGTTACGTACCGAAACAAATACTCCCAAATTCAATCAACTCAAAGTAACATACGTGTAATACGAAACTAACGAGCAATTTCACTTGGTCGGGTCATATTTTAGCGATATAAAGTGCTGACGTCTAATGTTTTGTGGTACTGGAACTCAGACGCGTTCAGTACCACAAAACATTAGACGACAGCGATTCTGAACAAACTACCTTCAGGTCTTGCATTTTTTCTGTTACACCTTGTATATCTTCCGTGAACCATTCCTTCACAGACACCACTCCGGTCCATCAGGTGATGAGGAAGAGGCACCCGAGGCACCATCTCATCCCCTGGTATCTACCTCCAAGATAGACCCTCGGGAGATACCCGATGTGCCCACGAATAGGTTCCTAATGAGGGGCGGGAGGGACCAGGATGAAAGGGGTGAACCTAGGAAGGATCGGGAGAGGTAATTTATTGGAAGAAGGTTGACAGTTTGTTTTAGGAGAGAAGATATTCGGCTAAATCTGCTTAGGCACCTGTAACAATAAATAAATAAGCGAAACTTCACAAACCTTACTACCCAGGGGGAGATCCAGGATTTCATTTTGGGGGGGGGGGGGGGGGGGCATTAGGACAAGGTTCGGAGCTAGGGTTAAAATAACAATAAACAAAAAAAATTATGAAATTCAACCCAAGAGTGTAAAAACTTTGCATTTCAAGGTCCCAGTCCCAAGTGGACGTGGTTATGAGGAGGGTTACTTGCTAGTGATCCTAAGTATGTGCATGCTTGTTACATCTTTGACATCATCAGTTGTTAAGAATATATTTCTGTTTCCTGATATACCTACCTATGACTATGCTGTGTAAAAGTGCACCTGAATTAAATCAAAAGTATAGAATTTCTCGGTTGTTTGGGGGGGCCATGGCCCCCATGGCCCCCCTCCTGTATCCGCCAATGTTACTACCTTACAGATGGTTCAGTCCGCCAAATCTATACTTCAATACATAGTATAAAACAAAGTCGCTTTCCGCTCTCTGTTTGTCCCTATGTATGCTTAGATTTTTTAAACTACGCACCGGATTTTGATGCGACTTTTTTTAATAGATAGTGATTCAATAGGAAGGTTTATATGTCATGCATAATATAGAGAGAAACACTGATAATTTTAGAGGTTTCTAATGTGATGTCGTAAATAAACACATTTTTTTGCGCTTACATTGCAAACACTGGCTTAATCCTACGAGATAAATCAAAATAATGTACTACAGTATTGTACACCTTAAAAAAGTCTACAAAAAAGTCCGCGATGGTATATGTCTATCTCTGGATAACTCACAATAACCATTTTTTATCCTTTACTTTTTACGAGAAATAATGGCTTATTTAATAAGCGATTTTAAGCTATACAAAATTAATCCTTATCCAATAAAGTACCTTAAATACATTGTGCATTTAATATAGACACCCAATACAGCATGTAATTTAAATGAATATTTTCGAAGATATTACAGATTTAAAATGAAGGGACATAGCGGTTGCGGCGGTACCGGCCGTGAACGTTGTTTATAAAGACAATCTGTAGTATATTTAGTATCAGCATTGCACCCGTGCGAAGCCGGGGCGGGTCGCTAGTAATAATATATAAAGCTGAAGAGTATGTTTGCTTGAACGCGCTAATCTCAGGAACTACTGAAAGGTCCGATTTGAAAAATTCTTTCAGTGTTAGATAGCCCATTTATCGAGGAAGGCTATAGGCTATGTTATTAAATCCTTTTCATGTTACATGCTTTAAGTATTAGAAGCTATTTAAAATGAACATCAGTAATATTGAGGGAAAGAAATGAAAATGAAATGTTTAATTTTATTCACAGTTTCTGTCAATTTTTGATGTAAGTTGCCCAATTTTGTTTTATATTTTTATGCGTAACTCACAAATACTTACATCATATTTATTATTACGTGCTCGCTATAAATTCTGGTTTCTAAGCATTTGAAAGAACGAATATGTCAGCATATGTTTTTTACTTCTATAAAACGTGTCCCTTTTGGTATCCTATAGCTCTAGGGTATTAATGAGATTATGTCAAAGAATCAACTGGCATAATAATTATGCCAGTTGGTAAAAATCGAAAAAAAAATACGATTCAATTCGAATTATCGATTTTTCGATTTAACTTTTCGATTTTTTTTCGATTTTTCGATTTCATTTTTCATTAAAATAATTCGACTGAGTCAAGATTATTCTGACTATTTTTGTTCATTAAGAAAAATATGACGACGTCGCATTTTATTAGCTTTAAATATTTTATGAATGATTGGTTTGAATGAAAATGATTTATGTACTCGTACTTATCAATGAAACTCAAAGGGGTGATAGACGTGCGAGCAAGTACGCCTACTTATGGCTCGGCGACATTACTCGCCCGAGTGTCATAGTAAGTACGCGCGCTTTAAAACCGCTGAGTAAGTTCGTCGGCGATCCAACAGGTTTGAAAGTTTGCTCTTTTAGTCTGTCATCGCCACGAGTCGCGCACCGCGATTTCATTTCAACATTTCTGTAATGTTTGTTTAGTTTGGTTCAGAAAATGAGATAACATCGCGATACAGTGTGAGCAAGCTTCACGTGTGTCACCGATGGCGAACCGAGTAAGTTCGTCAACTTAAAACTCGCGGACTTTAACTTCGCATGTCTATCACCCAGTTTAGATACACGCATCGATTTCGACGATTAGATAGACTCTCGAGTCTAGAGTTGTTATCTTCGAAAATACGTATTTTTGGAACACTCGTATCGTTGGACTTTTTGTATTATTTTTACTTAGAGCATATAACCTTAGAGTTCTTTGTAATCAAAAGGAAGACGTTGTATACTTACCTGTTCTTTTGGTAATCTGTTCTTTTTTCGATCATTATTCTCACTTTTTGCTTTCCTCTGTAATAATTTTAATAAAATGATCTTGTGTATAATGTTTGTATCCCGTAGGATGAGATATCGTGAGAGGGGGGAACATCGTTCGTATACTCGAAGCGGAAGGGTTATAAAAGGCCGAGGCGTATTCGTAAGTAATTTTATTATTCTAATGTTATTTTATCTGCAAAATTAATTATTGTTAAGAGGTATCGTGCTACCCATTAACTGAGTTGTGGAGGTCAGATAGGCTGTCGCTCCTTGTAAAACTAGTAATCAGCAGCATCCGGTTAGACTGGAATCTGACCTCAACGTATATGGAGGAACATTAGGCTGATGATGATGAAAGCTAACCATGGTGGTTTTGACTCAAATTACTACATGTGTGTCAAAGGTCCAAAAAGTTGCCTACAGAAATTCTGTCATTTGAATTGATAGTCACCCAAATTTGAAAAAGTTAGATAGATCATTTATTTAAATGGTGGTGTTCCTACTAAATTCGCTGCTGATCTAATTGTCCCTAATATGAACCTTTTTGGCGCAGCCGTGAGAGGCACACACTCATTATTATTGTTTTTAATGTGTGTTTCATGAACTGTGTCCAAATAAACGTTGTTATAATTTCTTTAGAAAATAAATTAATAATAATAAAAAATACGGATTTAGATAGGTAGGCATTTAATATTGATTGTTTCCAGCGTTACCGCACGCCATCTCGCTCGCGCTCTCGTTCCCGCTCAGTGACGCCGCCTCACTGGCGACAAGCGCAGAGGCGTATCATCAAACTATCTGAATTTGAGGTGAGATGTACCCTAAATAGCATTACTTTTCTTAACATTATGACTTTACGTCGACCTCGTAATTGCTTTACCACCCTAAGGGCGGTGCCACCAGGGCGTTGTCTGTGCGTTGCGTTGGCGCTGCATCAACTGAGCGGTGACGCTCCGTCGTTCTACATATAAATCTGAACGACATGCGACACGATGCGTTAAAATGACGAACGGCGACGCAACGCACAAAGAGACGAGGTGGGCAAGTGAGCTGCGTTAAAACGACGGAGCGGCAGCCCAGTATTTAATAGCATATCGAAGGTGACAGCGCAGCGCCGACGCAGCGCTCGTGTGGCATTGACTGGGTCGAATTTACTGCACTGCGACGACGCAACGTTTTGGCAACGCCCGTGTGGCTCTCCCGTGGAGCTCTGAGGTTAAATGTTACTTTTATCTCCTAAAACGATAAGGTCTTTTTACCTTTTGTTAGATATTTTCAAGTGAAGTTTCAGTTTACTGGGAATTCTTGTCAAATGTGGTAAAACAATTACGAGATCGACTATACTTATCTTAAGGAACAAAGGAGGTTATGGTGTCTCTGGTCGTCCAATTTGCTTCATGCATGTTGACGATTATGTCAATCCATTTATTGCGTTTCAATTAAAAAATTCTTGATATCCTTATTATATGTGCCTTTAAAACACGTAAGTTTACAAGAATCTACTTAACAGCGCGCTGAACAAGAGAGATCTGATAAGGAACAGCTGGAGTCTACTAAGAAGAAAGCAGAAATTGAACGACAGCAGAGCCGTGAGTTATTGAAACCGATTTAAGACCGTGCATCCTAAAAGTTGAATTCAGAATCTTTGATAATTTACATTTACCACCACTTAGTCAATTATTATTCAACTTAAGCGTTATATTTATATAATAATAATTTATTTAAATTCAAATAACAGGATCCATTTTGTTAATAAAAACTTATAAACTACGTAGTTATGTAGTCTTAAGTTTATTTCTGAGTGAACCATTGGTATTTTAAAAAGTCTTAAAAATTATTCGTTGCAATGGAATTTGAACTTTGTCATGGAAGACATTGTGTTTACGATTCAAAAGCTCTGAGATTCTAAATTCAAATATAATGTACTGTAGTATTTTCATAATCTATGGATTAACCCCACTTTTTCTAGGTGATGGCGAAGGCAACACTCCAGTTGATCCACCAGAGGAGAAGGAGGAAGGCGAATGTGATTCTACTCTCGGTTAGTTTATGGAGAGTACTATCTGCGACACTCTTAATAACCAGAAGGCCAATTCCTGTAAACGTTCAAAATCTAGTCGCAATCGCATTTCGGCGACAATCAGGCTAAGCGTGTGCTGAGACGCAGGTGACCAGCACAGTACAGATTTGGCAGGGGCAGGCGAGGCAGACATATGCCGAGCGCATGCTGCGACGCAGCTACACAGACACATTCGAGTCCTAGCTAGTACAAACAATAGACGGCTGTGCTGCGATTCAGCAAAAAAACGTGACGACCTGCACGCGTCGCGCAGAAATCTGTGCCGGCTCTACAATGAGATACAGAGCAGAACAGACACATGTCTGCGTCGCAAGTGCTTGCGCCGCAGTGTACGCAGCTGTCAGTACGTTCATGCATTACAAAATCTGCTCTGCCCTGCGCTGCGTGGACTTGCGTCACCTGCTTCTTAGCATACGCTTAGCCTCAATGTCAAAAACTTACTACTTACAAAAAATGTAGGAAAAAAAATTTTTTTTTGATAGATTGAGACTGAGATAATGCGAACGTTCTTATTTATACGGGAATTGTCCGTCAGCTATTTGACAAATACTTTTATCTTAACACTTTTGTAAGGTATCTCAGAAAAGTGTGATAAGATTTAGATGGTGCTTAGTAATAAAAGTTTTAGGACCATCATGTACACACGGCCACAACAAGCTATACACTTCCAGTATAAGCTGACCTCGCACTGTACGATAATCCTATACAATGCGAGATCAGCATAAACTGGAAATGTATAGCTTGATGTGTAGCCGTGTGTACCAAAAATCACTAAATACGTTCAACGCTAAATATACCATGTTAGGCCCACTTGCACCAGAAATTACTCAAGTTCGCGCAAATAACTTTGCCGGTCTGAAGTAGGTTACAAATGACTGTGCAGTAGTCAATCTTGCTTATAAAACAGTAGCGCGCATGCCAGCACGCCTAACTTCAGAGCGGCAAAGTTAGTTGACGCGAACTGTACGTTTACTCTCTCTCTGTCATCTTCAAACATTTGACAGAAACAGAACGATAATTTATATTCGTTTAGCCTAAAACGTTTTTAGTGATTTGTGGTGCAAGCAGGTCATACTCTCTCTGTTAGCTTCAAACAGTAGCACAAATTAATTCAGATGGTTCACGCCGCAAAATCATTTAAATAAAAAGCGACTCTTGACGACACAATAAAGTGCAATTCAGGTCGCACAGCTCTAATTACCTACAGTTATTTCGCCTAGAAGTTGCCTCCCTTTCTATCGTGTAACTCTTATATCTTCTGACTACGTTACACTCACTGAATTGGCCCGACAAGACGAGCCCGCCGCATACTTGTAACTTCATACCTAAAATGCTGAGTGCGCCTTCTGCAATATTTAATGCTATTGGCCTAGAATAAAAAGTAGCTTTTATAGAAACATTGAAACGCAATTTTTTTATGTTATTGCACACAAGTAGACGGCCCGGCTAACGGTAAGTTGTCACCAAGGCTTATGAACAACTGCAATACTTGCTCTGCCATCCCTGAGAAAGGCTGAAATACTTCTTGTGCCTGATTTTTCACCTTTGTATTGAATATTTTAATGTGTATTGCATATCAATCAATCTTCCTAGCCTTTTCCCAACTATCTTGGAGTCGGCGTCCAGTCTAACCGGATGCAGCTGAATATCAGTATTTTACATGGAGCGACTGCCTATCTGACCTCCACAACCCAGTAACTGGGTAATACGATACCCCTTGGTAAGACTGGTGTCAGACTTTCGGGCTTCTGACGACTCGTAACGACTGTGAAAGATCCACAAATGACACACACCAACAGCCGCCACCCGCGCGTGACAGCCGGGACCAACGGCTTAACGTGCTTTCCGAGGCATGGAGGAGTCTCGGTATGTAAAGATGGTCACCCATCCATTGACCAACCCCGGCAAGCGTAGCTCAACCTGATGGATCGACCCGTGCGGCTTGTTATTACTTAGCCACGAGCTCCTCTTTAATGTGTATTGCATATATACCTTTTAATTGCTTTACCACTTTTGGCAGCAACTACTAGAAAATTAGAATTCCAATAATGTTCAAACTATCTAAAATGCCACAAGGGTCCTTTGGAGCTCCGATGATGATGATGACGGTGGCGCTGTTGGTCATCATTTGTGCGATTTTTTGAAGATATTACGTATTGTAAAAACAAAATGGCGGCATCAGTTCTGATTTAGGCTACGCGCCAAGAGATACTTGTATAGTTTTGAGAGACAAATATACCTTGTTATGTTTATGACGAGCAAGTGACGTCGAACGTTAGGGTGATAAAGGAATTACCAAGTCGACTATACCAAACTCATTAAAATATTCAATATAATTATGTACCCACTAAATGTTTGCGATTAGTGCAGTTCATTTCTAAATAGTATAAAATATAATAACAATTTCAATTTCAGAGCGTTCTCGCCATGAGAAGATTGATTACAACGCGTTGGACTTCGAAGAAGACATTGAACATGACGGTAAAATTTAACATTTTACTGAAATATGCTTGATGTATGCTTGCTTTATGGTTGATATGGTTGCCAAAAAAGTGGTAGGTAGACTGGTGTTTGATAAATGATGTTCAGGGCTCGTATAGACCGCACCGCAACCGCGCTCACATCAATCATAATATACAATTTAGAGGCGCAGCGACTGCGTCGTAGCCCTGGCGACGTACTGTGACGTGTTAAAGCCATTATTGTTCCGTTTTGAAATTGGGATAGTGCTATTTATGCTGTATAGCTCCATCTCTCTCACACACTGGAAACTCAATACGATAAATATGAAATATCGATTTCAATTTTATCGATACTAGTTTTAGCCTTTAACTAGAACTACTATGTGGAAAGGGCCCATGTTATTTAAAAATAGTTCCTTACGTTAATCAGAATAAGCCTGGTTAAGCCTGTTGTGCTTTTAATTATTGTAGATCTCAAGGCAAAATAGGTGTTTTCGCTTTATTGCGTGGAATCGACATAATTGCATTATCAGCCGTCAACGTTCCCACTTCTTGGACAAAGGCCTCTCTGAGAGGCAGTGGACCATTGTTGGATGTCACTTGTCTTCCATTTTTTTTTATGTTTTCCTTCATCGTTTTGACAGAATTTTAGACTTATGTTTTATTTTATACCGATTCTTTTTCAATTAAAGTATTAATACTTATTATGTAGTATATTTTATTAATCTGTTTTCTGTTTGTTATTATTTATACGTATTATATCTGGTTTTGGTTTATATGAATAAATAAACTTCGTTTCTTATACATTTCCTTTTCAGAGCATACCTATTAAAATATTGAGTTTCTGTTATTGGTTTTTTATTTATCATTTAACGTAATGCATGTTATTATTACAGTAAATCAATATTGTTAAAGTAACTAATCCGTCGCCTCATAAAATGATATTTTTATATAGACGAGACGTCCCACAAGCGCAAGCCGGCAGAGAAGCCCGACAGACGTCGTGATATGCGCAGGGCTACTCCTGAGAACAGAGCTGATATGTTGGCGCTAGCCTTAGGGGTCAACCCCAAACATGATCAGCAAAGGTTAGTAGTTCAGCAGACTTTCATTACATTGCAGCTAGGAGATTTAACGAAAGTAACTTTTTTATTTTATGGTAGCTTATTTCTTTTATACAAAATTAATTGAAACAAAATACAATTACCAGCTAATAATTTTCAGGATCATGTAGAATTTTATTTATGAACGTGCAATTTTTCGGGGTTCTTTTCTTGGGTAGTTACGGGTTTACCAAGAGCCAAAAGACATGACCGGGGGGCATACCAATGATGGTATGCCCTGATTGGTATGCCCTGTCTTATATTAGTACTGTTTTAATCTTACTTCAGTGTTGAAAAGAGGTGGTGGTCCTGTGGTAACAAGCTAAGCTAGCAAAAATTAAATCCTCGCTTTCTTTCAAAACCATGTTCTTTATACTTCAAACAGGCTTAGACTTATTGTGTTGTGTCGTTCTCTTTCGTCAAACTCCATAATGATCATTATCTTCCCCAACAGAGATGCAGCACCTTTTGGCCGCGACCGCGAGGCCCGGGAAGGCCGCAATGGCCGAGAGAACCGCGAAGCTCGCGACAACCGTGACAACAGAGGCCGCCGCGATGGCCTCTCTTCAACAGTGGGATACGCACAGCCCAAGCTTTCCTCCGCCATAGCCAATATGTCTGAAGGCCTGGCTAAAGGACATCATGAGGAGAAGTCTAAGGATGATTATGATCCGTTTAGTATATTGAGGAGTACTTTTAAAAAGGATCCGCAAAGGTAGGTTTAACGTTTAACATTAATATATCAGACGACAGTGTAAATAAAAAAAACCGTTTATTTCTTCAGAAAAGACGCAGAAACTCGTCCAGCAGATCGTCGCGAAGCGATTAAAGCTCGCTTAGGTGAAAAAGAGAGGGTCAAAGAAAAAGATGACAGACGTGACCGTTTTAGAAACGAGCAAGAAGACAGGGGTCGGAAACAATCGGAGCAGAGGAATGATAAGGAAGACAGAGGCCGTAGACCCTTAGAAGTAAGGAATGAAAAGGACGACAGGATTCGAAAACTATCGGAAAACAGGAATGATAAACAAGAAAGAATTCGTAAACTGTCCGAAGTCTCAGACCACAGAAATGATAAAGAAGACAGAGTACGTAAGCATTCCGATCAGAGGAATGACAGAGAAGACCGAGAACGAAAAATATCCGAGCACAGGAATGATAAAGACGACAGAGACCGCAAACAATCTGACCAAAGGAATGAGAGGGATGACAGGGTTCGTAAACACTCCGAACATAGGAATGAACGGGACGACCGAGATCGTAAACATTCTGAACAGAGGCATGATCGGGATGACAGAGATCGCAAACCTACGGATCAGAGGAATGACAGGGATGACAGAGATCGTAGATATTCGGATTATAAAAGGAATGATCGGAGGAGGGAGAGATCTGAACGTCGGGAGAAGAGTAAGGATCGCAGTAGGAGTGATAAGAGTCGAGATAATGATAGGAGTAAGGCTAGGGATGATAACAGGGATAAGAAGCGGAGGCGGTCGCGTACGCCATCACCGGCTAAAGAGAGGTAAGATTATATTTCGTTTTAGGGACTAAACAGGAAATAAATTTAGTACCAAATGGTTTAGATCAAAGGTTCCCAAACTTCTTTTTCTCGTAGACCACTTTCGAAATTTCTTTTGTAAATTTTTTTTTTTGAAGATTAAATGTAACGATGGAAATTTGCAATATAATTTTTGCGCGCTATCTGTTAGGACTGCATGTAAACCATAGCTCCTAAACAAAATTTGCCAAAAATCTGAAAATTTGAATCTTAAAAAGATTCAAAATGCATTTTTTACAGTTTCAATACGACCCTTTTTCACCAAAATACAGCCTGTCAAAAATCACCAAATTGAATTTTTTTATGCTCCCAAAATTTTTTTGTGTAAGTAATTTGATATCTTCCTACAGTGATAGATAAAGCCAAGCCAACATTTTTGTTATTTGCTATTGAAACCAGATAAATTTTAGTGGACCCCCAGTTACAACTTGTGAACCCCGATTTTTTTTCACGCCAACCTAGACCCCCGTCGAGTCTCCCGTGGTCCCTTGGGGGTCCACCTGGACCACTTCGGGAATCACTGGTTGATTGATCTACAATAAATCTGCTCAGCCTTTTCCCAACTATGTTGAGGTCGGCTTCCAGTCTAACCGGATGCAGCTGAATACCAGTATTTTACATGGAACGACTGTCTATCTGACCTCCACAACCCAGTGGTAATACGATACCACTTGGGAAGACTGGTTGTCAGACTTCCAGGGTTCTGACGACCCGTAACGACTGTCAAAGACCCATGAATGACAGCCGGGACCAACGGCTTGAGGTGCTTTCCGAAGCACGGAGGAGTCTCGGTATGTAAAGATGGTCACCCATCCACGGACCAACTCCGGCAAGCGTAGCTTACCCTATTGGATTGAACCGTGCGGCTGTTATTACTTAACTACAAGCTAATGTTTTAGCAGAATGATAATAATATTAGCATTTTTAAATAAGTGAAAATCCGTTCAGCCTAGCCAATACTCAATATAGATTAGGCTAGACTTAGATTTCTTAATGTTTCTTCCTTCCGGCAAAAAGGAACATTTTGTTTATCTCAAGTTTTTTTTTTTTTTTCCTCGCCGGGGAAGCTCTTATAATCAAGTATGTGGGAGTGATTTCGTGAAAAGGGACGGAAGTGTGTAACAGGAAGCAGCGGAAGCGCGCGCTATTTGATTTGACCAATGAGCGCGCGTTGCTAGAGTTGGCCGTCAAAAATGAAATTGACGAGGCCCCGCCCTTTTAATATTGCTTATTACCAAGTGAGATGTCAAATGTTACTCATCTTATTATTTATATATATTATTAGGAAAGCTTACAGTCTATTATCTATTTAGTATATACAATAGCGCTTACGGTTGCCACTTACAAGCTTCCACAATTTGCGACTACTTAAGGCTGGCTCGTTTATTTTTAAAGGTATTTTACTTAAAAAAATATGGTAGGTTAATATTTGGTTTGATACACCCTAATTACGTATGTCACTCAGGATGGCTGGACAAATCTTCAAAATAGCTCGCATTTAAGTAGGTCAACAGGGCACTTTATGTGACGGCTAAACACCCTTATCTCAGAATTTGTGACGCTACAGAATCTTAGATAATCGATCGAAAACGTGTCCAGCCAGCTTGAAAAACCACTTTTCACTGGTCTCTCAATCTCGGTAACGGAAGTGATTTTGACGACTTTTTGCATATCAACGGGCGTCACATAAATTTGTGACAGGCATGGAGCTAAAAGTTTTGAGATACGTACAGTGGTTTAGTAGAAAAATGCAAAAATCTGTGCCAGCCATCTTGAATTTACGTATAAAACTTTTGGCTGGCACTTTCGAATCTCAATAACGGTAGCGTTTTCGAATATGACTCCTTTACTAATATTTAGTGACGCAATTTGTGACAGTAATAACGTTTGATTTATGGCGGCACATGTAAGGGTTTACGAGAAATCAATAAAAACTAATGTCCAGCCAACCTGAAGTTCAAGATGGCTGGACACCTGTATCTCCGCTGCCTGATGATCTACGACCTTCAAAATGTGTTCAAAATTTTGTGACGGGGACGATAATGATAACCTGAATTTGTGACGGAGAAACTTTGCGTAGTTTCAAAGATATTGATCATTTAAACTTTCCCATACAAACATCCACTAATATTGTGAGGTGACCATATTTTTTACTTAAATAAAGGATTTCTTTTTAATCGACTAATCTGCCGGTAGCAGCTACTGATGCTGTGATTGTTTTTGTGTAATAATTGTCTTTTATAAATAGGTATTGAAGAATATTTAAGTATATTCAGCTAGGTATTATGATTAAAATGACGACCACCGACTTCATTTGCGCTTCAAGCACTTAGGGCGGTGGTAAAAACAACGTTGTGGTACAAGGCGAGGGTTACTGAAGTGCAAATGGAGTTGATCGTCGTCATTTGAAACGCTGTATAGGTACAAATAAATAAATGTGATTTTATTTACAGCAAACATTATTTTTTCATTTAAATACCTTAGAGCATTAGTTATCCTGACACATTAACTACCATGTACTTACCATGAAAAACACCAATACCTACCTACTAAAAGGAGTAGATATCTGCACGTAAATAATCAATAACATTAAAAAATTACCCCCCTTCCTCACTTCTGTCTTCTATTGATTTAAATATCTACAGTTGTTCTTATTAGTATCACCAATACACGGATTTTCGTCCATTAAAGAACACACCATAAAATATATTTAGTCCTACATAAAACCTACAATATTGGTAACCCTACTGCAGTGTTTGTATGGGAAAATTAAAATGTTCAATATCTTTGAAACTACGCAAAGTTTCTCCGTCACAAATTCAGGTTATCATTATCGTCCCCGTCACAAAATTTTGAACACATTTTGAAGGTCGTAGATCATCAGGCAGCGGAGATACAGGTGTCCAGCCATCTTGAACTTCAGGTTGGCTGGACATTAGTTTTCATTGATTTCTCGTAAACCCTTACATGTGCCGCCATAAATCAAACGTTATTACTGTCACAAATTGCGTCACTAAATATTAGTAAAGGAGTCATATTCGAAAACGCTACCGTTATTGAGATTCGAAAGTGCCAGCCAAAAGTTTTATACGTAAATTCAAGATGGCTGGCACAGATTTTTGCATTTTTCTACTAAACCACTGTACGTATCTCAAAACTTTTAGCTCCATGCCTGTCACAAAAGACAATGACCAAATTAGTATGAAGACTGGTGCGTTTTGTTTTTTTGGCGGCCGTCGACCCAATATGAAAAAAACGGTGCAAAAGAATATTATGAATGAATTATTATATGGGGTCTTATATCGAAAACTCAGTCCGGACTGAGTTATATCAGTTTAAAGATTAACTATTATTTTCATTTATTATGGAATAATTCTTATTACAAAGCATATTTTTTACCTTCCCAAGCGAAATTCACTATTTAGTTATTACTTAAATCTTCTAATACATGTATATATATATATATACATATATATTTTATTTATGTATTGGTTAGAAACAATAAAACCGGTCATATGGTGAATGTTTTATTTAGTAATTATAACATATTACAAGATAATAAATATAAAAAACAAAATAATAATAAAAAAACGCGTTTACCGCCGGCCGGTAGCTTGGACCCTGTTCCCGATACCGGTGGGCTACTATTTTTTATAATTTTAATGTTTTTGTTTCCTACTTGTTTTTATAAAAATATTTAAAAATGTAATAGATAAGTATGTAGGTATATGAAATAAAGGATAAGTATAACGCGTTTAATATACATTATATTTGTTTTATGTTTTTATTATTATTTCCTTTATTTCACCATATCCTACATATTAAACATTTTTAAATATTTGAATATAAAAAATATAAAAACTTTAAAAAATGTAAAAAATTGTATCCAGCTGCCCAACGAGAGCTTCCTTAGGTCTGTAATTAAGCCGTTGGCTGATACGACTTTCAGCACAATGATTGCTCACAGAGCTACCTATATTTCAAGCAATAACCGCAGGACACACGGAACTAAATAGTTTTCCAACTCTTACCACAGATGACCTTATTTTATATGCTCATGGTACTTATCAGATAAAACAAGCTCGAAGCTATTATGGTGAGCATGGTGGTGGTGGATCGAGTAGAGCGGCGCACAATGATCATTGACATAACGGTCCCACATGTCGGCAACCGCGCGAGCCAAGTCAAGATACTTGATACTACACTACACCACCACTATATCAGGTTTATTGCCAACAATAGTCCTGTCAGTGATGACGGAACGATCCCAGTACAATGTGATTTTTCAATTTTCGAGGACTGGGTCAGGCACATACCTGTACGGCAATTACGATTCCACAAGGCTGTATTTCAGAGCAAGTTGCTGGTGGATTATCCTGGCTACAAGGTTGTGTCTATGCAAATACTCTTCGTTAGCTAGACGATGTTGGGATCAGCTTCCAGTCTAACCGGATGGAGCTGAATACCAGCATTTTACATGGAGCGACTGCCTATCTGACCTCCACAAGTCCACAACCTAGTAACGATACCCCTTGGTAAGACTGGTTGTCAGATTTTCGGGCTTCTCGAACCGTAATGACTGTCAAAGATACACGAACGACAGCCGATACCAACGCAACGGTTTAACTGACTGGCTTTCCCAGGCACGGAGGGGTCTCGCTATATAAAGATGGTGACCAACCCCGGCAAGCGTAGCTTAACCTGATGAAACGACCCATGCTGTTATTAATCAGCCACGAGTTCCTTCAACGTTAAAACTAACTTCAAGTGCTAATTATTGAATTATTTACAATAGTATTTTTTCCTATAAACACCCATATCTCAGTTCGGACTGAGTTTATGATATAAGACCCCATATAATGATTCATTTGTTATGTTCTTCTGCATCACTTTTTTCATATCCTATCGGCAGCCGCCAAAAAACAAGAGGCATATTTACAATAGTATTGTTTTTCCTTTTAACACCCATATCTCAGTTCGGACTGAGTTTATGATAGAAGACCCCATACAATAATTTATTTTTTATGTTATTCTGCATCACTTTTTTCATATCCTATCGACAGCCGCCAAAAAACAAAAGGCATATTTACAATAGTAAGTATTGTTTTTCCTTTTAACACCCATATCTCAGTTCGGACTGAGTTTATGATAGAAGACCCCATACAATAATTTATTTGTTATGTTATTCTGCATCACTTTTTTCATATCCTATCGACAGCCGCCAAAAAACAAAAGGCATATTTACAATAGTAAGTATTGTTTTTCCTTTTAACACCCATATCTCAGTTCGGACTGAGTTTATGATAGAAGACCCCATACAATAATTTATTTGTTATGTTATTCTGCATCACTTTTTTCATATCCTATCGACAGCCGCCAAAAAACAAAAGGCATATTTACAATAGTAAGTATTGTTTTTCCTTTTAACACCCATATCTCAGTTCGGACTGAGTTTATGATATAAGACCCCATACAATAATTTATTTGTTATGTTATTCTGCATCACTTTTTTCATATCCTATCGACAGCCGCCAAAAAACAAAAGGCGTATTTACAATAGTAAGTATTGTTTTTCCTTTTAACACCCATATCTCAGTTCGGACTGAGTTTATGATATAAGACCCATACAATAATTTATTTGTTATGTTATTCTGCATCACTTTTTTCATATCCTATCGTCAGCCGCCAAAAAACAAAAGGCATATTTACAATAGTAAGTATTGTTTTTCCTTTTAACACCCATATCTCAGTTCGGACTGAGTTTATGATATAAGACCCCATACAATAATTTATTTGTTATGTTATTCTGCATCACTTTTTTCATATCCTATCGACAGCCGCCAAAAAACAAAAGGCGTATTTACAATAGTAAGTATTGTTTTTCCTTTTAACACCCATATCTCAGTTCGGACTGAGTTTATGATATAAGACCCATACAATAATTTATTTGTTATGTTATTCTGCATCACTTTTTTCATATCCTATCGACAGCCGCCAAAAAACAAAAGGCATATTTACAATAGTATTGTTTTTCCTTTTAACACCCATATCTCAGTTCGGACTGAGTTTATGATATACGACCCCATACAATAATTTATTTGTTATGTTATTTTGCATCACTTTTTTCATATCCTATCGACAGCCGCCAAAAAAACAAAAGGCACCACTTTTACGCAATGGCCTTTATGTGACGCCCGTTGATATGCAAAAAGTCGTCAAAATCACTTCCGTTACCGAGATTGAGAGACCAGTGAAAAGTGGTTTTTCAAGCTGGCTGGACACGTTTTCGATCGATTATCTAAGATTCTGTAGCGTCACAAATTCTGAGATAAGGGTGTTTAGCCGTCACATAAAGTGCCCTGTTGACCTACTTAAATGCGAGCTATTTTGAAGATTTGTCCAGCCATCCTGAGTGACATTAATTACGTAATACACGATCAATCAGAATTTGAATCGTTTTTAAACAGATTGCTAATCCATTGCTTCAAAGGTTAGAAAAAAAAATCTGCTCAACAACGAAAATAACGCAATGAATATTGTTGAACTGTCAAAATGAAACAGATTAGTCGGAATCGTTTACGAAAATATGTTGCGTAATTAGATAGCAGTTTGTCTGAGGATACCTGAAAAAGTTCTCTTATTGACCTTTTTATAGGTCAAAGTCTCGTGACCGCAAGCCTTCTGCGACCGAGACCAGAGAGAAGAGTGGCGAGCGAACCCCCCAGGAAGATGACAAGAAGAAGGACGGCGTAAGTATTCGGTTTAAAGAATTTATTTCTCATAAGAACTTAAATAACAGTTCACTTAAAATGAGATACAAAGTGCTTACATCTAAGTAATTATAATAATATTTGCCTCGGTGGTCGCTGGTGACGTCACAGGGTGCATACATGTTTCTTGAGTTTTGCTTTAAATATGTTTATACTACCACACTTCTTTAATTCCTCTGGTAAATTATTGAACAGCTGTACTCCCTCAACTAGTATTGTTTTTTTGCCGTAATTAGTCCGTGCCCGGGCAGTCATTAGTTGAAACTTGTTTTTACTTCTTGTGTTGTATGTTATTGTTTTTTTATGTAGTTGTATGTTTGATTGCACGGAATTCGTAGTAATTTTCTTTATGAGAATGCAGGTGTAGTATGTGTAAAGTTGTGTGAGATTTAGTATGTTAGTTTTTTCGTACAAGTTTTTTGTTGGGTATAGGTAGTTATAATGAAACAATACTTTAATAATTTTGTTTTGCAATCTTTGTAGTGAATTTAGATTAGATTTAGCGGCTGATCCCCATATCTCAATTAGATACTCGAGGTTTGATTTTACTAGGGAGTTATATATAATTAGTCGCACTTTTTTCGGAATACAGTTTGTAACTTTTCGTAACGCTCCTATTAGTGACATTAATTTTGTTTTGACATGATCGATGTGTAGCTTCCAAGTAAGTTTATCATCTACCCACAGTCCGAGATATTTTTCATGAGTTGACCGTTTGACTATTTCTCCGTTGATCGTAAGGGGTGAGAACTCCGGTAACGGTTTATTTTTCGCGGAGAAGATCATAAATGATGTTTTTGAAGTATTTATAGTCAACAAGTTATATTTTAACCAATCATTGAGTTTGTCAAGGTCTTTTTGAGCGTCATTTATAACGTTTTGCAAAGATTTGCCAAAGTAAAAAAGGCAAGTGTCATCTGCGTATAATGTTAAGTGTCCTGTCAGTCCTATTCTATCAATGTTGTTAATGTAAATAAGGAATATTAATGAGCTAATAATTGAGCCTTGCGGACATCCGTATGTTATGCTTTGTGTCGAGCTTTGAAAAGTATCTATCTTAACAACTTGTTGTCTATTTTGTAAATATGAACTGAACATACGGAGGGCGCTGCCTGTAATACCTATATTACTTAATTTCTGTAGTAGCTTCTGATGGCTTACCGTATCATAAGCTTTTTTTAGGTCAATGAAAATACCTACAACAAGGTCTTTTTGATCAATATGACTTTTTATTTTGGTTATTAAATCTACTGAGGCTGTGAGGGTACTTGATTTAGGACGGAAACCATACTGCTGGTCAATTAGGAATTTTTTCTCAGTTAAATATGTATTTAGTCGGTTGTATAGCACTCGTTCGAATATTTTAGAGATAACGGGTAAAACCGACACTGGTCGATAGTTGCTGGGGTCGCTTTTACTTCCTGATTTGTAAATCGGAGTGATCCTCGCAACTTTAAGTGAGTCGGGGAAAATACCGCGCATTAAACACACATTTATACAGTTAGTTAGTCTTTCAATAATTATATTTTTAAGGCATTTAATGGCTTTTGTGCTGATACCGTCCAAACCTGTACTAGTGTTGCTGTCAAGATGGTCAATGATTTTAGATATTTCGTCGGTGTTGCAGGGGGAGAGTTCGTTCAAAGTTACGTCATGTGTGTAATGACTGTCGTACATGAGAGTATTACCCGTGTTTATGTGGTACATGTTAGGTATTTCGTTAGCTAAGTCCGCGCCTATCGATGCAAAAAATAAGTTAAATACATTACAAATTTCATTACCGTCTGTGATAAATCCCGAGTTTGACATTAGTTTGGGTGGAGCACTGCTGTCTTTGATTTTATTCGCTGCTAAGCTGTTAATTATTTCCCACATTTTTTTAGGATGTTTGTAGTTATTATGGAATAAGTTGTGGTAGTAGTTTTTCTTCTGTGTCTTTATTAGGTGTTTTACTCTGTCCCGTTCCTCATTACATTTCTTCTGTAGGTTGTCGTCTTCTGGGTGAGATTTTATTTGTTGCCATATGTGATTTCGTAAGTTGATTGAGTCTATGACCTTTCGGTTTATCCAGTCTTCTTGAGGTAGGTTCAGGATTTTAGTTTTATCTTCTTTGTTTTTGTTTATTTGTTCCGAGATAAATCTTTCTAAGTAGTAGTAGTCGTTTTCGTCATTGGTATAGTTTGCTAGTAAGGTACTGTTGTATAATTTTTCATAGTCAAGTGCTTTGTATTGGGTTCTTTTGTTTATCTTTGGTGCCAACCTGCCTATCTCCAGGAACATTTGCTTGTGATCTGATAGGCACGAGTCAATTAAAGAAATGCTGAATGCGTGATTGTTTATGTTCGTGCATATGTGATCCAATATAGTGTTTGTGGTATTCATGCAATTATCTGTGTATTTTCATTATTTTTTAACTGCCCCGTTGGTCTCATGGTCGCACGGTCCTGGGTACGATTCCCAGGTCGGGAAAAGTGTTAGCCGACGTTCGCACGGACGTAATAAAATCGGGGCGATTTTTTTCGCGTCTTTGATTTTCGACGCTCTGCTTAGCGTCGAGAGTTTAATATCCAACAGGAGTTCGGAGTTTGGAAGTTAGCGGTGTGATGCCCCCGTGCCTCGCGCGCACGTGTCGCCGTTGGTCTTGATCTCTCTCCGCGAGTGTCGGAATATGAGCCGTCCCCTCGGAATTAGAGAATGAGGGAAAAGAGAGTGCACATATGTCTGCGCACACACTTGTGCACTATAATATCTCCCGCGCCGAAGCTAGTCTCCGTTGAGATTGACCGCCATGGCCGAAATACGGTCTGGCGGACTATTATTATTTTCATTATTTCATACTATTAACGAGCCGTCTTAACCTGTTTAACTATTAAATTGCACTTATTTATGCAAAAACATACAAACCTTCATTTACATAATGATTTAATTAATTTATTACGTTTAACTAATTCAACATTCCAAATGTGGCATACTATTAACCAAAGACTGCAATATACATGCAAATATGTTTAGAATCGATTTAAAATTATTCAGCTTCAATCTGACTTCGTTAAATGGGAAGAAAATTATGTGTTTAGAGGTGTTAAAAAAACTGCCTAGCCTTTTCCCAACTATGTTAGCGTCGGCTTCCAGTCTAACCAGTATTTTACATGGAGCGACTGCCTATCAGACCTCTACAACCCAGTTACTGGGTAACACTATACCCCTTGGTAAGACTGGTTGTCAGACTTTCTGGCTTCTGACGACCCGTAACGACTGTCAAAGATAAAAGAATGACTGCCGAGACCAACGGCTTAGCGTGAATTACTAGGCACGGAGGGGTCTCTATGTGTTAAGCTGGTCACCGCATCCACGGACTGAGCTATTGACCCGCGCGGCTGGTATTACTTAGCCACGAGCCCCTCAAGAGAGGTGTTATGTTATTATTATGTCTTATTTTTTATCTCACTTTAGACGGAAGAGGAGAGGAACGACGCACGCAAAGAGTTGATGGAGATAGTTCGTCTTATTAAGTCTAGACAACGAGACAGAGAAAATAAAGCTGGTGAGCGAAACATCATCTATTTATTTGTATCCACCTTTTTTATTATTTAATATATACTTGTGGTTGTTTATTCCGGTTCTGGCAAAATAAATAGTAACGCTTTAAAAATGATCTACCTACACTAATTTTTGGTGTAATAAATAAACTCAAAAAAAAAACTACTGGACTTATTTAAATTACTACCAGTAGAATACTATATTATCACTGAGTAATATAGGCTATAATTTATAAAGATGTGAAATGAAATGAAATTGTTTATTCTGTAAATAGGATATCGGAATCACCTTTACACGTCATAATAAAAATTTGCCAGATGAGCTCGGCGTTTCCTATCTGACTACTCTGGGAAGAAAGGCCGAAACAAACTCAGAGGTTGCAGTCTCTTTTAAAGTCCAGACAAAATCTTGGTCAGGCCATATGACGACCATGTAGATTATTATCATGCGAGTGAAGACGCTGGCGGAAGCTAGTATAAAAAAAAAAAATATGAATAATGATGAATCTCTATTATAAGTATTTATCTTCACCCTGAGGTCGCAGTCTCTTTTAAAGTCCAGACAAAATCTTGGTCAGGCCATATGACGACCATGTAGATTATTATCATGCGAGTGAAGCCGCTGGCGGAAGCTAGTATTAAAAAAAAAAAAAGAATAATGATGAATCTCTATTATAAGTATTTATCTTCATCCTGAAGTATCTCTTAAACCTAGTGAATTAACTGTTAAACAATTAACCGTTGAACAAATTAACTGTCTGACAAAGACAATGTATTTTCAGTTCAAGCGAAAAAGAAGCGAGATTCGTCCGCCTCGGACAGTTCCGACTCTGAACACGGCAAGAGACGTCGCCGGTCTTCCGACAGAGATCGTAGGAGGCGGAGTAGCTCCAGGTTAGTAAAACAGAGCATACACACGCACACAGTGCACACACACACACAGCGCACACAATCACAGCACACCAACACACAGTACAGTAGGTTATACAATTTTTTGAGAAACCTATGAGCACCACCTGCTACGATCGTCGATCGTGGAGTTCTGTAGTTTCTGCCTACCTCCATGAGGAGAAGGCGCAAGCTTATTTATTGTTCATTCGTCCAAATTCTCTCTATTCAAAACCCGATTGGTCGGCAGGTCATAAGTGACAATATGAACGGTTTCAATCTGCACATGCGTTCTATGTTTTTTGTACGTTACACTCACTGAATCGGCCCGACAAGACGAGCCCGCCGCGTACTTGTAGCTTCATACCTAAAATGCGGCGTGCGCCTTCTGTACTGTTCTGTGCTAATACACCATTTTGTTCCAGAGCGCGCCACTCGAGCTCGGAGCGGCGCCCGCGCCGGCGTCGCTCGCGCAGCCCGCGCCGCGAACGACGCGAGCGCAGACGTTCCTCATCCTCCCGTTAATGTGTCTTACTAAACGATTACAATAGGTTCTATTATGAAAATTATTATTCATTAATTTAGTCATTAAATGTTTTTGGAGAAAGAATTTTGTTAAATCAAGTGTTTCTTCAATAAATGTCCTGATTTTAGCAGACAAGGAGCGTATTATGAAGAGTTAATGACAACATGATTCCGTTGCGAGAACGGGATGGTGCTATAGTTCATGTATAGATCCGTCTCTTTCTCGCACTGCAAAAATGATCGCATTAATAACTTCACGATACGCCTCCAAAGTCTTCAATAAATTATGTTATGTTTAAGTTTTCAGACTCGCTTTTCTGACCTTGTGGTTATGACTTGCACAAGTTAAGATGCTGCATGTTTATAGGTACCATTCCGTTCCCGACCGTAGGAGGCAAGTGCAGGCGACGTGTCGCGGCGTCATGTCGCTGCAGTCATGATTTCGAACCCGACCGCAGGCGGCAGCAACCCGTATTTAAGAACAAACGAAAAACAAAACAAACAAATTGAAAAACGTGTTATCGCTCGAGCGTTGGCAGCACTACTGGTCTGCGGTCGCGCTGCACGTGTGGTCTGTCGCTCGCCCATAGCTGTCAACGACGTGTTGCTAGCTACGGAAGGACTTCATAGAAAACAGTCGTGTCGCGGCGACACGTCGCCTGCAGTTGCCTTTTGCGGTTGGATACGGAATGACACCTTTGGGTTCAAGAATGCAGTAAATAAGATGCAATGAAGAAAAACACGCGTTAATGTCTTCTTCTGTTATCGTCAAAACTTTAAGTTTCGGAAGGGTTTTGAAAGGAAATCCTGCATTGTCGATCAAGTCTAATGCGACGGTAGGGTAACAGCACCAGTTTACATAGGGCAAGGTTCACAGATCGCATTTTAATTTTACTTTGCCAAGTTAGTATTTCATACGAATATAATATAATCTACCTTATTGTAATGGGCATAATATCCATATTCGTATGAGCGAATGTCAGCAAGAGTTTTATAATAATATGGCTTGAGAATAAGGAGCTCGCGGCTAAGTAATAACAGCCGCACGGGTCGGTCGTTTAGCTACGCTTGCCGGGTTTGGTCTGTGGATGGGTGACCATCGTTACATACCGAGACTCCTCCGTGCCTCGGAAAGCACGTTAAATCGTTGGCCCCGGCTGACATTCGTGGATCTTTGACAGTAGTTACGGGTCGTCAGAAGTCCGAAAGTCTGACAACCAGTCTTGTCAAGGGGTATCGTATTACCCAGTTACTGGGTTGTGGAGGTCAGATAGGCAGTCGCTCCATGTAAAATACTAGTATTCAGCTGCATCCGGAAGCTGACCCCAATATAAGTTGGGAAAGGCTAGATTGATTGATGGCTTGAGAATAAGGTTCATATTCGTATGAAATAAACGTACATTCAAATGATTTTGCTCCACGTAAAATTAAGTGTCCTATAATACTTATGACTTAAAAATAATAGTATCATCTTGTATGAGATAGAAATTAGCATATAATTTTATTGTTATATTAGTATTTAGTTAGATTTTTTTTAACAACTTGTACTGTACGCGGCCATTAAGAAGGCAGAAACAGTTTTAGACAGAAAGAGAAACTGTCAACATGTATGTAAGAGTGACAGAGACAACGCTATATAAAACCGATGTTTTTCTAAAACGTCATTTATCTTCATAACGACTGTAAACTGTAATGCGTAGGCCACACTGAGAAGAAGCCAAGTTCTTTCAGCTTCGCTCATGTAGCCACCGCGTTTGTATACTTCGGTTTGCACCGCGAACACGCATTTATTTTGACGATGAAATAATAAAATACATAATTTCGCATTATATTGATGACTTGCACAAGTTTACTTGCGTTTTGCTTTGCTACAAGTACACTTGCGCATCAGACTTGTTAATAAGTCCTCGTGTCCACGAGCGACTTTTAACGCGACGATTTTTGTATCGTTCACTGTATTTTCAACGCTCTGCTTAGCGTCGAGAGTTGAAAATCCACCAGTGTATTTTTTTGACGCGCTGGGATGTACTCTGTTGGATTTTCGATGCTCGCCTCAACAGCGAGAGTTGATAATCCAGTGCGGGATATAAAATCATTGCGCTCAAAATTAACTCGTGCGTACAAGTCGTGTCATTAAAGTTGACCGCGCCACCCGCCGCTCTTGCCGCCCCGCCCCGATGACGCCCAGCGGGGATCTCATACCGCTAAAGAGACCTATAAATCGTCTACTGCGCAAGTCAAACCACGTGGTCCGTCAAGTCTCAACTTTAATGGCACGACCTGTACCTGGGCTAATATTGTGCTTTCGATTTTCTAAGAATACGTGTGCTTTCAGACTTGCAAAAGTATTACATTGCATTATTTTTTATCATACTTGCAAAAATTATTGTGAAGTTTTGTGTAAAATAAGTAATTGGTGTGTATAAGAGTTTTTTCTTTTCCTTTATCTAATTAATTAGGTACTTATTTACATCAGATTAGTAAGAATTGTTTCAAATTATTTTGTATGACTTAAGCGTGTGCTATTATCAAATTATAAATGTGTTTTTCAAGTTAAAACTTTTATTATTGACCAGCAATGTTTATTTCTTATCCTTTTTATTTAAAGATTTTCTTATCGACATTTTTGACGCTGACTGTACCACATGATAATTATATCTACAATGTTGAATACATTGTACTTATTGTTTGTAATTGCGACACCATTTTATAAGGTTAAATTCACATGTAACGCGCATTAACGCACAATCAAATTTGAAGCGAGTTCAGATGACGAGCGCTAACGCGCGTTACGAGAGTACTCGTCATAGTCGTCACTACTCGTAAATCTGGTTTCAAGGCATCAACGTGCGATCGCCTGCATCTAGAGACTGTTTCTCTGAGCGCTGCGTCAACGCACGTTGACGCGCGTTAACGCGCGCACATGTGATCGGTTGTTAGGTAAATAATATCAAGATGTCTAGACGCGGGATTTGAAAACGCGCTTCAAAAATTTGCCATCTGTACTAGCTTAAATAACTTGATATTGTTTTCGATACGCAAAACTGACTAAGTTCCGTAGAACCTTCTTTTAATAAAATTCATCATGCCTGACTGTCATGAAAGTGGACAGTCTGTGTTATCGTAAAATATCATAAACTATGAATTACCCTTCTGGCTTAAAAAGACTTACTGTGTTTCCACAGTTTATTCCTTCAAAAGTGGCAGTGTCAATAGAGTCTATTTTAGGTTTCTTTTGATAATAATTATCATAAAAATAGTCTCTAATATAGTTACTATTGTGAATGTTAATAATAGTCTGAAGAATTGCCCTGTACCTTTATGTCATAGTATAGTGATAACTGAGTTTATGTCAATAAAATTGTATTTCTCCAGTTTTGTGTGTTTTGTGATGTCCTCAAGTACCCTTATAACAGCATCGAAGTTTTGAGTATCTAGATAGAAGTCGGCAACTTTTTTTGACGAGAACCTGATTCATTGATGCACCAGTAATGGGCGTCTCCTCATACAGAGAACGCTCACCTCTCGTCCTATTTAAAAGCTATCGTCGCACGAATATTCGATCGTTCGAACTTTTCGTTCGGTGAACCTGAACGCGTAGTCGCGCCGACAGAGGGCGCTTTCCGGTTTTTCGAACAAAAACTGACATGCACGCGACCGATCCCGTATTCGCGTGACGATCGCTTTTTTAAAGGCTCGTCCAGACTAGCGCGCCTTTTCGCGCGACGCGACACCGGTATATAACCTACCGTGAAGTTTTCTCTTAGAAATTGTTTTATTAGAGACCGGCTTTATGCATTGATTACGACGCTTGCTCAAGGCGGATTGGCTATATTATAAGTCCTGATTTCCTTACGTTTGCTTTTCCTTACCGTGTGTACAAGATAAACTAAGAAAGTAAGTATACAGTATGTTAACTAACAGAGGGCGATCCCGTTAACCCGCAACAGCATAGCGTCCATACATGCTGAAAACTTTATTACTTAATAAAATATTGACAAAAATATTAAATTGATACGTAAAAGAAACACTCTGTACCGCGCACTTGTTGCACTTGTCTTTCCACGTTGAAAAACAACTGTGCGTGCACAGAGTGTTTCTTTTAATATTTTTTTTTCGATATAATTTTTTTTTTAACATGACTGTATGGACGCTATACTATTGCGAGTTAACGGGAACACCCTCTGTTAGTTAACATACTGTATATAGGCCATACATAATCAGCCTATTAATGTTCCCCATGCTGGGACACAGGCCTCTTCTCTGTGAGAGGGAGTGGGCTGTAATCTACCACGCGGGCTCAGTGCGGGTTGGTAGATGTCACATGTCTTCGAATTTTTGGTTCTAAGACATGCCGGTTTCTCCACGATGTTTTCCTTCACCGTTTTGAGAGCAGTGGTGATGAAATTATTTACACAAAATAAAGCGAACCTGCTTGGGTTCGACCCACGACCTACAAACTCGTAAGTCGGGGTCTACTATCTATAGCCATGATCATTATGAATTTGAAAAGTAACATTGGTACTCCGGTGCCCGGTTTCGAACCCACAATCGTGCTCGAGAGGCAGGTGTTCACCACTTGGTCATCACTACAATAACAAAGCTGGTTTGCAGCTTTAGGTATTTATTACTTTTACGTCCATGCCCCGCCCCCTATCTCAGAAACCATGGACCCGCCCGGGTCTACTGGAGAGAGTCGTAAACAGGCTCTTTCCACTAGTTAGAGACAGTCCTTCGCCACTCTTGTCTTCTTCAGATTGGTCTGACGATTTGGGGGTGGAGGAAGGTGAACTAGACCAAGCCGTGAGACGTTTGGGGGCTCGTAATACCGCGCCAGGCCCGGACGGTATTCCTAGTCGGGCTTGGGTATGTCACTCAGGATGGCTGGACAAATCTTCAAAATAGCTCGCATTTAAGTAGGTCAACAGGGCACTTTATGTGACGGCTAAACACCCTTATCTCAGAATTTGTGACGCTACAGAATCTTAGATAATCGATCGAAAACGTGTCCAGCCAGCTTGAAAAACCACTTTTCGCTGGTCTCTCAATCTCGGTAACGGAAGTGATTTTGACGACTTTTTGCATATCAACGGGCGTCACATAAATTTGTGACAGGCATGGAGCTAAAAGTTTTGAGATACGTACAGTGGTTTAGTAGAAAAATGCAAAAATCTGTGTCCAGTCATCTTGAATTTACGTATAAAACTTTTGGCTGGCACTTTCGAATCTCAATAACGGTAGCGTTTTCGAATATGACTCCTTTACTAATATTTAGTGACGCAATTTGTGACAGTAATAACGTTTGATTTATGGCGGCACATGTAAGGGTTTACGAGAAATCAATGAAAACTAATGTCCAGCCAACCTGAAGTTCAAGATGGCTGGACACCTGTATCTCCGCTGCCTGATGATCTACGACCTTCAAAATGTGTTCAAAATTTTGTGACGGGGACGATAATGATAACCTGAATTTGTGACGGAGAAACTTTGCGTAGTTTCAAAGATATTGAACATTTTAATTTTCCCATACAAACACTGCAGTAGGGTTACCAATATTGTAGGTTTTATGTAGGACTAAGTATATTTTATGGTGTTTTCTTTAATGGACGAAAATCCGTGTATTGGTGATACTAATAAGAACAACTGTAGATATTTAAATCAATAGAAGACAGAAGTGAGGAAGGGGGGTAATTTTTAAATGTTATTGATTATTTACGTGCAGATATCTACTCTTTTTAGTAGGTAGGTATTGGTGTTTTTCATGGTAAGTACATGGTAGTTAATGTGTCAGGATAACTAATGCTCTAAGGTATTTAAATGAAAAAATAATGTTTGCTGTAAATAAAATCACATTTATTTATTTGTACTTATACAGCGTTTCAAATGACGACGATCAACTCCATTTGCACTTCAGTAACCCTCGCCTTGTACCACAACGTTGTTTTTACCACCGCCCTAAGTGCTTGAAGCGCAAATGAAGTCGGTGGTCGTCATTTTAATCATAATACCTAGCTGAATATACTTAAATATTCTTCAATACCTATTTATAAAAGACAATTATTACACAAAAACAATCACAGCATCAGTAGCTGCTACCGGCAGATTAGTCGATTAAAAAGAAATCCTTTATTTAAGTAAAAAATATGGTCACCTCACAATATTAGTGGATGTTTGTATGGGAAAGTTTAAAATGATCAATATCTTTGAAACTACGCAAAGTTTCTCCGTCACAAATTCAGGTTATCATTATCGTCCCCGTCACAAAATTTTGAACACATTTTGAAGGTCGTAGATCATCAGGCAGCGGAGATACAGGTGTCCAGCCATCTTGAACTTCAGGTTGGCTGGACATTAGTTTTTATTGATTTCTCGTAAACCCTTACATGTGCCGCCATAAATCAAACGTTATTACTGTCACAAATTGCGTCACTAAATATTAGTAAAGGAGTCATATTCGAAAACGCTACCGTTATTGAGATTCGTAAGTGCCAGCCAAAAGTTTTATACGTAAATTCAAGATGGCTGGACACAGATTTTTGCATTTTTCTACTAAACCACTGTACGTATCTCAAAACTTTTAGCTCCATGCCTGTCACAAATTTATGTGACGCCCGTTGATATGCAAAAAGTCGTCAAAATCACTTCCGTTACCGAGATTGAGAGACCAGCGAAAAGTGGTTTTTCAAGCTGGCTGGACACGTTTTCGATCGATTATCTAAGATTCTGTAGCGTCACAAATTCTGAGATAAGGGTGTTTAGCCGTCACATAAAGTGCCCTGTTGACCTACTTAAATGCGAGCTATTTTGAAGATTTGTCCAGCCATCCTGAGTGACATGCTTGGGTTCTGGCTTTGGCTGCCCTGGGGGACCGCCTAAGACGGTTGTTCAACAGTTGCCTCAGCGGAAGCGTGTCCCCCTCCGGCTGGAAGGAGGCAGGATTGGTCTTATTGAGGAAAGAAGGCCGGGACTCAGTCTCCCTCTGCATACCGTCCCATTTGCCTGCTCGACGAGGTTTCCAAACTATTCGAAAGAATAATTGCCGAAAGGCTTGTCGGACATGTTATCACATGTTGGTCCCGACCTCGCCGATTGCCAGTATGGCTTCCGGCAGCAGCGTTCTACTGTGGTACAGGTGGTGTCCCGGGGTGGAGTGGTGCTGGCGGTAAGTTTGGATATCGACAACGCTTTTAACGCCCTGGGAGGGGATTAGGGCGGCACTTGCACATCACAGAGTGCCTATTTATCTACAGTGCATCATCGGGGCCTACCTTCAACATCGGCACATTTGCTATGTGGGTCGGGACGGTAGCGTTCATTGCAGGGAGATTACGTGTGGGGTTCCGCAGGGGTCAGTTTTAGGCCCTTTCTTGTGGAATCTCGCTTACGATGTGGTTCTGCGTGTCGACCTCCCCGTTGGCGTTAATATCGTATGTTACGCGGATGACACCCTAGTGCTGGCCGGCAGGGACACCTTCGAAGAGACCATCCAGCTTGCCGAACTCGGAGTGGCAAAAGTCGTTGCGACGATCCGTGGGCTGGGTTTGGAGATAGCGCCTCATAAAACTGAGGCGCTTTGGTTCCATAAACTACCGAGGAGCAGAGAACCACCGAGTTCGTTGGTCAGAGTTGGAGATGCGCAAGTCCAGGTGGGTCGATACATTAAATCTTGGCCTTACCTTAGACGGTCGAAGAGCACTTCGAACGCCTGGTACCCCGCGTCGGGAAGGCAATGGGTGCTTTACACGACTCCGTATCAAAGTTGCGACAAACAAAAGCGCGACAAATGCTGGAGCGACAGTACGTTAGTTCGACCATCAGCGGTGCGACAGAACATCAGCTCGACGAACGTTAGCGCGACAGATTGTTTTCACGACAAACGATGGCACGACGAAACTTTTGATCGACGAACGTTAGTGCGACTGATTGTTTTCACGACCATCGATGGGTCGATGAAACTTTTGATCGACAAACGATAGCGCGACACAATTTTCGCTCGACAAACTAAAGCACGACAAACATTTCTATAATATTTTGTTGCTAATAGCAGATAACAAAAAAAATGTGAAATACTAAGTACTTTCGTTTTTAATGTTTTTATTGGCAATATTCTTTATTGTCAATGTTAAAAGACTGCAGTGCGCGAGTGCAGTTACGAGCATGGTAAGCGAAAACCATGTATTAAAGAACCTAAAACTTAACATTTTTTTTCTTATCTGCTATTAGCAACGAAATATTATAGAAATGTTTGTCGTGCTTTAGTTTGTCGAGTAAAAGTTGTGTCGCGCTATCGTTCGTCGATCAAAAGTTTCGTCGTCCCATCGATAGTCGTGAAAACAATCGGTCGCAATAACGTTCGTCGATCAAAAGTTTCGTCGTGCCATCGTTTGTCGTGAAAACAATCTGTCGCGCTAACGTTCGTCGAGCTGATGTTCTGTCGCACCGCTGATGGTCGACTTAACGTACTGTCGCTCCAGCATTTGTCGCGCTTTTGTTTGTCGCAACTTTGATACGGAGTCGCTTTACACAGACTGTTGCCCAAGCTCGGTGGACCTCGAGAAGAAGTTCGTCGCCTCTACGCAGATATCGTGCGATCGATGGTCCTTTATGGCTCACCTGTTTGGTCAAATAGGCTGTCAGGCGTCCGACGCTGTAGGACTAAAATCAACAGCCTGCAGCGGAAAATGGCTATTCGTATCGCACGAGGATACCGGACTGTATCCTTTGAGGCGGCAACTCTCTTGGCACGCTTTCCGCCGCTGGACATCTTGGCGGATATGGACGCGAGGGTATTTATTAGGTACTTAGAACAAAAAAGAAATGTATGGATAATAAGAGTCAATCTAACCAATATCAAGGATTGAACTGATGATAGGGCCAGATTGATCAGATAAGGAAGGTGCCTCTAAAAGCTCATTTTAACTTATCAAAACCTTATAACTGTGGATGGATAACTATTTGTTAGTACCGGATTGGACCGCAAGCTACTTCATCCTGTTTATTAGAATAGAATAGAATAGAATAACCTTTATTGTCTCCAGTATTACAGCTAGTAGTAGTGGTACATACACAAAACTATAATACCGGAAGCAAAAGGTTTAAGCGTCAGCATTATGCTTAGGTCCCCTAGTGGGTTGCTAAGCGCTGGTTTTCAGCTGTTTACAAAAAAAAAGAGGTGCGGTTAGCAACAACGGATTAAAGAAAAAAGAAAATACAAATAAAAAATGATAATTATAAATTATGATGATCACACACTATCAAAATTGAAAGACGAAAAAAAATGTTTTTTTTTTTGTAGTTTGTGGACATGACTGGCTATTTTATTATTTATAAAAAAAATAACGGAACCAAATAAAATAGATATATGGGCCACCCACTGAGCAACGGTGGGCATGTTTTATAGTAGTTTGGTGTTATTTTTTTGGTAATTAAAGACTAATATTTTACTTTTTTGTTTGAAAGTGTTTATGTTTCGAAAAGGGGGTGGTATATTGTTCCAGATCTTAGATGCTGCATACTTGAATGTCATACACATATTATTTCTACCTACTAGAAGATGACGGCATCAACATAATAAGAAGGTAGGTACCTATGAGCTTTAAGGTAATAAATACCGCATACCAACGGAAACAACAATGACTAAAGTATACCTATATCCCGGATAAATAATATAAAATGGATAAATAACAATGGGTTAGCTTACTTAGCTTATCTTCGAGTTGGTATTTGACACAATAGTGTGATGCAGTAAAGTAGGTACGGTGAAACGTTCTATCGACGAATCTCTCAAAAACGAAACGTCCTGTCGGTGAACAGTCCAAAGGAGAAACGACTGTCGGTGAACGCTTGCAGAATCACCAAGCATAACTTATGGGTTTTAAGGTAGGTCAGTTCCCTGTTCTGAGCCGAAATATTTCAAAATCATAAGGAGAACCTTTATGTCTTGTATGACGTAAATACGTACCTGTCTTCTTGTTTGTGGTGTAAGCGAGGCTAGAAGTATTTATAGGAACAATTATCCTATCTTAACAAATACGTCTTCATTCTAGTATAGTACGACGATCCCATACAGAATTGAGTTAGGGCACAGTCAGACGCGGTCGCAGCCCCAGATTTTGGGGGGTCACCATGGGTGCCGAGGAATAATTGTGTTTAGAAGGTCTCCTTGTTGGTCTAGTAGTCGCATGTGCTGATGTGCTACTTCTGAGCATGAGGTTCGATTCCCAGAGCGGACAAAGTGTTATTGGGTTTTCAGAAGCAGCCTGGAGTCTGGATTTGTGCCCGGTTGATGACAGTAGGCTTGCCCCCTATGACATGGGACTTGCAACATAACTGGCGGCATGTTTGTGTAGGTACGTACCGTATAATATGTAAGTTGGTACACCTCTACCTAACCTTTCGGCAATCAAAGGCGTGATGTTATGTTAATGTTCCTGTACATTTCCTGCTTGGATCAGAACAGAACAGATCCGTAAAATGTTTAACAAACCGCCTCGGATAGGATAGGTTTTGTTTTATATTTTCAAACAGAAATAGGAGTTACCTAAATTGTCGACGGGAATGCCCAAGTAACTATGAGAATGTAAAATGCAAGAGCGCGTGAAGCGAGCTCGAAAATTTTGCACACTCGGATAGTTTAGATTTTCTTTTGATCATTCCAAAGGAACTAGGAATTAGTTGCTTTCTCGAATTATGACGAAAAGCTCAAGAATCAAGAGAATGGAGAATGCAAGAATGAGCGAAGCGAGCCTGAAAAGTTTACACCCCACCTTGAACAGGTTCTGTTTTCTTTCGACCATTATACAGAAAGAGAACTTACTTTCGAGTTATGACATGAACAACTCGTTTTACAGCAGTTTAGGTTTTGGAATCTGAATCTTAACCGTAGCGTTGTGAACCTTACGTACTAGTGGGACGACCATATTCCCGAGTTTGCTTCGCTCGCTCTTGCATCCTAGATTCTCTATTTTGACCCGACCGACTGTGGCGAATGAAAAAAGGAGGGTTGTGTGTTTGTATGTGTATGTATGTGGGTATATATGTATGTCCGTCTCCTTGTTTCCTCGTAACTACTAAACGACCTATTTGGTCGTTAGATTCGTCTTTATTGCGCGAGTTTCACTATATATTAATATAAAAATAAACTACATAAATACACATACACATACATAAACTCACGCCTTCTCCCATGGGGGTAAGCAGAAACAACAGAACGGCACTTGCTACGATCCTTACATACTCCTTGAGAAATAAAATAATAAAAAATTAAAACCTTAATATAAAAAAATATAATATTAAAAGAACTAAAAACACATACTTACCTGAAAAGAGAAAAACAAGAAAGTATTACCATTGTTATAATCATTTATTATAATCTATACAATTTTGGTATTGCAGCCGCAGGCGAGAACAAACCAATAACCTATATGTTGTAAGTACTTACTTTACTTTTTGATTGATTATAAAGGAGAAGTCTCATCTTCCATTGAAAATTTCCCCACGTCTGACAGCAAAGAGAGGTATCTCTAAAAATCGCAAAAAAATAATAAAATTAAAATACATACTTCCGGTTTTAATCCTTAATAGCTAACATACAAAAAAAAATGCTCTGAATATTCGTTCAGGGGTAATATAAAATTAAGACTAGAAATGCAATAATTTGCACAAGGTAAAGCGCCTTTCTGGGTTCGAACCTACGACCTACAACTCGTAAGTCGCGGCCGTTACCACTGGGCCACCACTCTAACTTATAACTAACTTATAAACTACCCCTGAAATAAAACTCAGAGCAATGTTTTTGTATGTTTGCCAGTAAGGATTAAAACCAGAAGTATGTAATTTTTTTTAACTCGTTTTTTGCGTTGTTTTGAGATAGTTCTCGTTCGTGTCAGACGATGGGGTATTTGTATAACTGCCTTTTTATACTACCCCTGAATTAATATTCAGAGCAATTTTTTTGTATGTTTGCCAGTAAGGATTAAAACCGGAAGTATGTAATTTTTTTTTACTATTTTTTTTGCGATTTTTTGAGTTAGTTCTCGTTCCTGTCAGACGTGGGGTGTTTTTGAGACTTCTTCTTTATAATGCTTGTTTTCACTTTTTTGTTTTTGCAGTCGTACCTATTTTTGTTTTATGAATAACTTTTTTTTAATAAGCTTTTTGAACTGAAAGTTGAGCCATTTTTGGTTGGGGAAAATCGTATGGGTTCGCGTCACCGTCATGGGTCATCATGACCCCCGTGAGACCGCGCCTGTACGTGCCTGTACATTGTGCAAGCTGACCGGTAGTCAGCTACTGCAGTGCAGCTACTTGCTCTGTGTGACCGCATCATTTAAGCTTATCATGGCAAGAGACATCGCAAAAGGCCAAGATGGAGAAGGTGGGAAATGCTGGACTCCTTTAATAAGAACTGGCCGTTAGAAACTTTAAATAGAGAGAAGTTGAAAGACAGTAGGTAGGCCTTTGACTTGCACTGTGGGACACAGGCTCTTAATAATAATAAGCTAACGGCGAGTGTTTGCACAGCAGGCATAACCAAGTGGCTAGGATTATTCACCAGTATGCTTTGAAATATAAACTTGTGGACGCTGAGGTACCGTATTACAAGTATGTGCCCGACGCAGTTCTCGAAAATGACCATGTCACGTTGTACTGGGATCGGTCTATCATTACTGACAGGACTATTGTTGCCAATAAGCCTGATATAGTGGTGATAGACCGATTAGCGCGCCGCGCAATGATAGTCGATGTTACCATTCCGCATGACGGGAACCTCGTGAAAGCTGAGAAAGAGAAACAAATAAAATATCTCGACTTAGCACACGAGGTTGTTGACATGTAGAATGTGAGCTCGGCTATCATTGTGCCGATTGTCGTAACGGCCAACGACCTGATGGCCGAAAGCCTCGATCAACATCTCTCGAGGCTCTCGTTAGGCGGTTGGATCAAGAGCCTGATTCAGAAGGCAGTACTCCTCGACACGGCTCGCATTTTGAGGAGGTTCCTGTCTCTGCAGCCCTAACCACCGGTAGCTTGGACCCTATTCCCGACACCGGCGGAACTCTATTTTGTATATTTTTAAATGTTTTTTTAATATCTTTTTATGTAAGAAATATTTAAAAAATGTAAATACATAAGAAAGAAAATAAATAAACGACATAATAAGCACTATCTTGGTCTTTGGCAGCAGCACCGGGGCTACCACACACAGCACGGCGGAGTTATCATGACGTGCCGTCGCCGTAAGCTACCAAGAGTTACGAGGGCAACGAAATGTTTCCATTCTCGAAGAAATCAGGCGTACCTCAGGCAGGAGAGGCATCGGTGGGTACCACTAGATCCCGGGCCTCCAACTGGTAAACGTCTGACTGTCCTTTGCCTCATCCCGGCGAAAAAGACTTCCCAGCGCACAAAAACGGTCTTGCAGTAAAAAGGTAAGACTAAACAATTACGTCAAGCTATGCCAGCAATAAATTCTTCCGAAATTCGGTTACAAAAGTCGCTTATAATGAAAGATTAACGAATGATTTAAATACAGAAGGTATTAAGCAGAACATTCTCAATTTTTCGGAATCTTTGTTCCATATTTAGCAAAGACTCCTCTATGAACGATCGAAGGAAGCTTGTTGAATCATCGCGCTTGACTGACGGATCTATTACCGCGGTTTACATTGTCATTATTGTTTTGATAATGTTAGCTAGCAGTAGGACACTGCTGCTCATCAATATGCCCAGGCTTTCATCTTCTACTAAATAAAAATCTTTAATTCACTAACAGACAACGCACAACTTAACCGATGGGTCTAGAGAAGCATGAAATGTTGAACAAGACTTACATAAATAACGAAACCGAGCACTAAGGATTTTTTATTTATTAAGGTGATGAAAGTAGTAATTAAGTATACTTACATACACTCATTGCAATATCGGAGGAGCTCGTGGCTAAATAATAACAAGCCGCACGGGTCGATCCATCAGGTTAAGCGACGCTTGCCGGGGTTGGTCAGTGGATGGGTGACCATCTTTACATACCGAGACTCCTCCTCCTCGGAAAGCACGTTATGCCGTTGGTCCCGGCTGTCATTCGTGGATCTTTGACTGTCGTTATGAGTCGTCAGAAGCCCGAAAGTCAGCCAGTCTTACCAAGGGGTATCGTATTAGCCAGTTACTGGGTTGTGGAGGTCAGTTAGGCAATCGCTTCATGTAAAATACTGGTTTTCAGCTGCATCCGGTTAGACTGGAAGCCCACCCCAAGATAGTTGGGAAAAGGCTAGGAAGATTGACACTTATTGCAGTATGAAACTGATTTACATCCGTCACCTCACACTTCAGGGCCAGTTGAAAACCAGCGTCAGGCAAAATAGTTGTCTGGCACGTTTGCTGAACTGGGCCTATTTGGCGCAGCCGGGAGGCACACATTCCTGCGAATTTTTTACAACTCATTTTACGCTTTTTATTTGTTGTGTGCTTAATAAATGTAGTTTTAACGGACTTCAAAAAGGAGGAGGTTCTAAATTGGACTGTATGTTGTTTTTGAATTTTTTAGAGTTCCGTACCTCAAAAGGAAAAACGGAACCCTTATAAGATCACTTTCTTGTCCGTCTGTCTGTCCGTGTATCACCACCGATTTTCTCAGAAATGGGTGGACCTAACAAGTTGAAATTTATACCAGATATCTCAGTATCTGGTTTATAGATATAGACCTCAGTCTATAGTCTCAGTCATATATATCCTATTAGGTGTATAAAAATCAAGGTCCTGGGTCAACACGATAAAAAGATATGGGCAAATTTAGATTTTCGCGAAAACTTGTAAGTACCAAAATTTACCTTAATTTTCAACTTTTTTTATGTTTCGGAATTTTTCCTTTACTTGTGCTGTAAGACCTTGGTTTTAACAAAAATTGACAATTCTAGGTCAATCGGAAGTACCTACCATATAGTTTTTGAGTCGAAAACCTATATGGTAGTTCCTGCACCCTAATTACGTAATGCACGATCTATTTTAAATTGAAACCAATTGAAAAAGATTGCCAGTCCATTGCTTCATAAGTTCGACAAAAAAAATTGAGCTGAATTTTTTTGAAAATTGATCGTGCATAGGGCATGCAATTATCCGCCCATTTTACTATTCGAATATTTCGGATACTGCCAGACAACTATTCGAATATATTCGGATAATATGGATATTTTGGATACCATTGTAAAAGAGGTAAATCAAACTTATATTAGTTTACAATCGACATTTTTATTACAAAAACTCTCCAACAATCGTATACTAAAGTATATCAGTTCGCACTAAAAGCAAAATCTGTCCGATCTGTCATTGACAGATACGAAAAAAGAAAAAAGAGAAATCCACGGGTTATCTACCAATGGTATAATAGATCGTGAGCTGGTCAAATGCTATTATTGTTAAGATGGCTAGAACAATTGAAAGCACATTAGATGAAGACTGGAAGTCTTACAAAATAGTGCTTGGTAATAAATGAGACAAAATCACATCAATGACATTGCTAGATGTCAAAGTATCTGATGTATAAGTTGGATCAGCACAAACTAATAGCCACGAATGACATGTACTTTCATCGATTACCTGAATATGAACAATTTTCTGTGCGTTTCGGGTCATTCAGTTCTCGTTATCGCGATTGTGCAGTCCTATCTTCCGTTAGACATATATGTAAAACTTTGAAAAACCCAATCCGGAAAGTCCTCTTTAGGAATACCTCTTAAAGAGGACTTTCCGGATTGGGTTTTTACGGTCCAGGCAGGAAACGAATTAATGCAAATCATGAATGCCGAGAATCATGATGAGGCCTCTGCTTCACATTCCTACTTCCCATATCAATCTGATTTTGGGTTGGTTACCAAAACAGCTTATTCAAGTGTAGCAAATCCTAACCTTTTCTTTATGTTTCATTTAGCAGGCACTCTATTTTGGTTCTGTGAGATCTCGTCAAGCAAGACACAATACCGAGATGAATCTAGAGAACAACACTACTAATCAAAGCCATCATTCTTGCCAATGCCTTTAAAGTAAATGCCATGCTTGTCAAAGCATTCACTGTTGATGGTTAACCTGCAGAGTCCCTTCGATCTCTTTGCTTATTTTCTCTGTTAAAGTAAATGATATTTCAGTTTCTGCTGCTTGTAATCACTGAGTGCTACGTCATCACCATCGCTGTCGTCAACTGAAGTCGAGCTCTGTGCAAAAGCACTTTAAATTTTTTCTCTATGATGAATCTACATAGTAATTGTGTCATTAGATGGATTTTTGAAGATATAGCATGAATTGTCACGATTGCGAATACCTATTTTATTAAAACACAACGTTAAGGGAGATGCGCTAATGTAGCCCTCGAAATTAAAATTTTCTTTCGTCTTCTGCAATTTGCAGCTCAGTGTCAGGTTGTATGTTGATTAAAATATGATTCGCGACCGTAACAAATATGGTTTTACAGAATTATAATCATTAGAATTAGCAATACAACTCCTTAAGTTAGCAAAAGTATCAAATGTCATGATTTCATGAATTAGTCATTCAATACAGTTACATGAACTTAGAGAGTTGTATTGATGACTTTTATGATTATAAATCTATAAATAAACATTTGATACGGCCGCGAATCATATTTAGAACAAAATACAACCTGATACTGACCTGCAAATTGCAAAAAACGTAAGAAAATTTGAATAGCGCGGGATACCTTGGCGCATCCCTCTTAAATATTATATTATCAAAAGGAAAATGGAACAAAACTAACTATCCGTATTATCCGTTTTATCCGGATAGTAAAACAAATATTATTCGGATAATATTTTCGACGGATATCCGGATAATTCGGATATCCGGATATCCGAATAGCATGCCCTAATCGTGCATTGCGTAATTGGGGGGCTGTTGACCTAGAATCTTGTCTTGTCTTGTCTTACAGCACAAATAAAGGAAAAATTTAAAAAAAAAGTTGATAATTAAAGGGTGTCCCCATACAAACATCAGCCAATTAAGATAGTCCTCTGAGTTTTATGGGCGCTCATACAATTTAGAGGACTACTGTCTGGGCACAGAACTATTTAGGTACCTACGAATGAAGCTCACAATTATAATTTGATTTTTTTAGCATTTCCACACAAAATCTATAAAATATTTTTCAATCTTTCTTTCTTTCTTTCATCACGCTCAACTTCCCTTATTTTTAAGAGATAAGCAGATTTCGATGCGGTAATTTATTTCCTGTATCGGCCCTCTCCAGTTAGTTAGCGTTAACCTCATTATTATAATCAGCTGGGGATGATAGCTAACTAGTGCAATAGGGGTAGCCAACCCTCCTGTTAAAGGGGTACTCCCGGAATTAGGCTCCCCCTCCCTCATTCGATAATTGACGTGACCTTCGGTTTTTCCATATCAGCAGCCTAATTACGTAATGCACGATCAATTTTAAATTGAAACAAATTGCTGCTCCATTGCTTCAAAAGTTCGAAAAAAAAAATCTGCAAATTTTTTTTTGTCGTAGGGTCCCGTACCCTACGACAAAAAAAATTTTGCAGATTTTTTTTTCGAACTTATGATATTATAAATACTTACATAGATAAAATGAAACTTGAATTTTTTTACAATTCATAGTAGGTACTTATTTCTGTTGAAACTGCTGAAGCGCGCGCTGTAGGTAATTTATTTATTTAAAATAATTAAGTATGTTTACCTGCACACATAATGACCTAGAAGTATATAAATAGCGAAGTATATTTACCTTACCTGTTATCCTCTTCAAAGTTGCATAATAACATTCCGAGCCTCAGTCCTGACCTACTATTAAAATGTTTCAGTGCATGATATTCTAATAATAAAGTATTTATTTTCAATGACGCAACGTAAACCCAGCGTGCATTGATGCCATTGATCCGAAGATGATGTCATCATAATGCAGAAACTGTAACTAACCTAACCTAACTTATAATGTTGACGACGCAATTCTTGCCTTCATCCTCGGCCGTATCGCTTACATTACAATGCATATTAAACTACTCGCTGTGACCCTGTTACATATTAAAATAACGACTAAACCTAACATTAATAAAAATAGCTTGGATAGAAGGCGTGTAAGGGCCAATACTTACGAATATAACTCCCAAAACAACATTTTAAACTTCGAAAACTTTACAACGACGCTTTCAGAGACCATTGACGTTAACCGCGCATCCAACGCGCGTCGGGTAGGCGTGCATTACGCCGCGCCGCGCGCACGGCCGCCAGTGTACCTCGTGACATAGTTTAGATGCAGCGCGCGTGCTTCAAAGCGGAAGTATAATGCCATTATCGATTTGCTTATGACAGAAAATGCGTTGAATGGACAAGGCTCTGGCGGGGGTGCGCGGGGCGGGGCGCGGTGCCGCGGGCTTGAGCGGAGCGTCAGTGCGCCGGAGGCAGCGGGCTGCGCCGTACGTGTCCACGCAGCCCGCTAATCGAAAAATTCCGAGTGTTGTGCAAATGCTTGTGTTTTTATGGCGGTCACATTACTACGAGTGTTGGTGCTGGGTGTGATCGCGGCGGCCGCCGACGGTTTGTTATTTATCTGTGTCGATTGTGATGGTTGTTGTAGCGTCCACGTGTTTTCGGCCGGGAGCGAGCCGCTGTTTACGGCGCGGCTGGCGCATGCGCTCGGCTTGTTTGCGTCGCCTACGGCGGGTCAAACACCGGCCTAACTTACAGCCTACTCGTACCTACATGTTTTTGGTCCGTCAAGTAAGTCTAGATATAGATCTCGAGATGTGGCCACCGATAAACAGGCAAGCCAAGGTAATCGATACAACTTGTTTTCTCAGGATATCATACTTGTTTTAGCGAATATCCGAGTGTACTGTTACTCGAATGTGTTTGGTTTAGGCATCCTTTATTTCTTCACAACTTCTCAGAGCGATGTCTTACTTTAGAACTTCACTTTTATTACTCTTGAGTTTCCAAGAAGTTTGGTGTTATGTTTACTAAGAACAATAGTAAATAGTAACTTAATACTTATTGATGCGTGGCCTACTTATTGGAATTCGCGTAGGAATCACGTTGCTTTCCAATTTTCTCACTTCGAACTCAAGGACAGTTCTATTGGTGTCCATTTCTCAGTCACTGGGTCACAAACACACAAACATGAATAAGTTATGTGCAGTGCAGTGCACCTTGATAAATTCTGTCCTTTTGTTTTAATCTAAGTTTTTGTTGTTTTTGTGTCTTTTCTTCCTACTCCCTTAACATAATCTGCATCGTATTCTTTATTTATTACACCGCTCTAGCCATATTTATTCTTAACGACTGTAAACATTCTCGTAGCTTGTCATGATGTCCAAACGTATAATTTCCTGTTGAGCAGGTTGACGTCAATGCCCTTAATGCCATTGTTTTCATAACCATCCCACCGGGAATACATGCAAATTAATTAAGTATAATTAAAAATTACAGTATCGTCCATAATGTTAGACAGCTGTTTCTTATTCAAATTATAACGGGACTGTTATTTTAGTAACTGCATCTTTCTCATTTGATGGATCAGCAGATTTCCGAAAGCATCTTTCGAAAAAAAAATCTCTTTTTTCTTGACTCATCTCTACCTTATCTACAACAATTGGGATAGCAAAATCGGAAATTAAGCAAGTTTAAGAAATCAGATAACAGTTTACTCGAACTACAGTATATTTCCAAAGTACCCTATAAGAGATTCTTAATTATCTTATCATTCCAACCAACTCCCTGCTTTAATCACTTAGTTGTTCTTACGACTCCCATGGGGAGGTATAAAGCAGTCGTAACTTTAACAAGAAACAACATGCCTCGGGTAACTTAGACCGTATAGAACATGCAAGCCTTCTATTAAAATCTTACTTGAAAAGTTGGAATTCTTTTTCCTTTGCTTCATCTTTTTTGACGAGATCTAATTCAGTTGCGATTTAATTTGTTTTATATTCCAAGTCTCCAAATTCAAGGCTCCTCAATATCCTTTCTCCTGTTCTAAGCCCTCATTTAATTAGATCTTGCCCTTTGGATAATGTCAAAGGACAATTCATTGACCCTATGGTCAATCCACTTGGTCTTAACTGCTGTAAAGACAATTTGTAGCCAAAGCTATGGAGATAATTACAGATAGTTAGTTACATAAAGTTTTAGAACTCCATCTGGATTTCCAACAGCCGCGCCTTCCGGCACAAGTTTGTTTATAACTAAATTAAAGAGCTTAGTGAGATATTTCGTTAGGGACTTGGCAAGAAATTTACAGCGATTTGTTTTTCGAAACATAATTAAGTTAATAACGTCTTTAAAACTGAAATTATTTTTGTTAAAAGCGACTTCAAAGCTGGTAACGAAATTATGGATATAATAAGGCGCGCTAATTATGTCGTAGGATAATTGACGACTAATTATGAGATCGGAAATTAGTACCTTAGAAGAAAACGAAAGTTACATAAAAAATCTCATCACAGTCAACGGAAGTTAAAAATATATGTTCGCTCTTTGACTGCTAAAGTTAATTAATATTAACACTGCATAACTACCCACGTTTATGTTACGTTAATACTACAAGTTTCCTTTGAGTTCGAAGCGTAGACTTCAATTTAATTATCAAGAGAAAACAGAAACAGACTAATCCAATGAACTAATCTTTTAACTTCTTTAATGGCGTCAAACTGGGAGTCTCGAAGAAGATCATGGAAACAATTCTAATAGTCGTTATGTAATACTGAAAAGGGTTTAACAACTTATATTTAGTCCCTTTTATTATTACAATACGCTATATCAAGTAGTTCAATTAAATATTTGGTTCTTAAGTAACTAATCGCGTGTAGATTCGGGAGACTTAATAATTTTTGTTTGAAACATTCGTGTAAGTATCTTATAAGCTGTGAGAATTAAGTTGTTAACTAGATAACTTATTTTTAGTTATCTTGTACACCTTTGTATGAGTAATTGTTTTGTATCACACGCTTTTGGAATTCGTGCCGAAACATTTCTTTATTCGTTGGTTTTGGGCAGATAACGCGGGAGTTTTCGATGGATATCCGGACTCCAATTAATTCCAAGTTCAAATTACAATACTTTCATCAACAAACTAACAATTTGACGACCATCCACCCTTTAAGCATAACACCCATATCACCGGTTATTGAAATAGCAAAGAAAGTATCAGATAGCAATTAGGAACCGAACATTGAAAGTACTGAAACCAACAATGCCTGACATTTCCAATACCGTTATCTCCAATAACGTTGTCTAAAGATATCCTACAGATCACTATTGTGTGATAAGTATTATATTTCCGTCTATCAATAAGTCTAGTCTGACAAAGCTTCACTTGTTGTTGACAATAGAACACTGTGGGTCGTATTAGACTATCAATGGCTTCTGATAGTGTGGTCTATTGAATGGGTGTCAAGATGACAATATTGAACTAGATATTGCAGTTAATAATGATAAAGGGAATATAGATAGTGAATGAAGGAATACAAGAGAACTGTGTTATTAAACTAGGAAGACATTCCTTAGATAAGACGCTTATGAATGGAGTGATACTAGGAACAAAGCCTACCTCGATGATATTTTAATGTTATGTTTTGATATTAACTACCAATACCAACCGACCGAATATGAGGTTAATTAATAGCCTCCTACGTTTCACGGGAACGTCTAATTTTAGCTGAGGACTATAATTATTTCGGCAGTAGTTTTACTTCATGCTCTAACTACTAATATAAGGAGTTAATGTTAAATTCCAATACATTAAACATGTTTTTTAAATATTTTTTTATTCACTCAACTACTCAGTCTTCAGATTCAAGTTGTTTACAGGCTCTACCAAGTTCTACCAGAACCTTGCTACATCTGCTTCTCCACCTTCCGCATCCAGTCTACCATAGCTGCTTTCACCCATCATGCCGCGCCGCTTCGCTACTTCCGCTGCTTACAACTATTTATACCTCAACAAAGAACTCCTTGAATATGTTTAACATTAACATATAAGATGCAATACATAACGACCTTTAACCAAACATTCTCATTTATCTTAAACGCCAATAAATATGGATGAACAAGCAATAACGTGTGTGGTATCATTGTTTTCTCTCCAGCATTGATTCCCATTAATATTTATTGAATATTATGTCAAATAACATCTTAAGTGGTCACCTCTGCGACTTTGTGATTGGACGCTACTTAAACTGTTATTACGAGTAGGTAATCCATTTTGAATTTAATGGGCTTGTTACAAAGAGATTGGATCTTTTAATGTTTTTATTTGTGTCATGAATGGATTTATAAGGATCCATTAAAATAATAGTTTGATCAAGTTATTTGGTACTAACTTCAAAGTGGATTTTTGGTGATTTACGCTCTAGACAATGACTATGCAAAAGAGTTTACTTACTCCTAACTTAGCACCTAACTTTCGGAGTATTCATGTTTGAGCAACTTTTACTACGGTAATACTCACTTATGAAAGTAAACTGCGACTGAAAACTGTAAAGGAAGTACTTAATCCTTAAAACAGACGCAGAAGTTGCTTTAGGAAATGTTGAAGACAGCATTGACCAACATTCCTACATAGTTAAAAATAATCCAGTTAAAATTTGAAAAATTAAACATAAGGCTAGTAATGATCCAAAATTTCATCAAGCTGAAATATTTGAAGGGAATAATATAAGGGAATTTGAAGTGTATTTCGGGGGGATTTGGGGGGAATAATATTATAGATTGGTTAGCTAAACTGACTCGCAGATGATTGCCTGCTTTTAAAAACTTGGACCACATTGAAAAATATGAGTCGTAGAGTACCTAAACCCAATACAGACTCCCAAAAATCACAGCAAATTGTTTTGTACTGAGTCAGCTGTTCAGACAACAACACTGAACCGGGTTAGTCACAAGGTCAGGATAATTGGGTAAATATCTGTTTATTATGTGATATACCAATTTGTGTCTAGTCGCTTGACTAGGTATTAGGATCTGTGTGTATCTGTACGGAGGTAATCGGACGGATTCTGCCGATAATAGGTACCATATATCTGCTGAATCCGTCCGATTCTCTAGTTGCGATGTGTAGGTGAGGTCTATTTTAAGCAAAGGCTCATTAACTGTCTGACTATCTGTCTATTGGGGGGACATGATTAAAATTACTTAAAACCCTTACAACAAAGAGAAGAAAAACCTTTTTGGATCTCATGGTTTGAATACAAAAAATATCCTGATGACATCGTGCATAGTTCCGATCATCGTCAATGGAAGAATACACGTTGAGTAAAAGCACTCCTTAACAATTATTTGCATATAAAGCACATCATATTTTATAAAACCATTAAAAATTATTTATTTGAGAGCATACAATAATAAACTAGCAAATATTTCGTCCAATACACTGGTGACTCATAAAGTCTCACAGCGAGCAACTGAATACAGTCCTTAATAAGAAAATGACAAACCATTAAGTAAATAGCCTTTTTCTACGAACAATTTTGTATTGAGCTGATTTCATATCGATTTGACCTACAGAGGGGCTATTAATAGCAGGTTTGATGTTTTCAGCTGGTGAAACTGTACTTCAGGACTTTCTATTACAACTGATTTTTTTTTTAACTTATTACGTTAGTGTAGGCAATTGTTCCTTTCATCTCGGAAGTATTTTGTTTTTCTATTGGAGAAAGGATAAGCAAGAGCCAAGAGACAAATAAGCTTTTAAGCTTAAAGTAAGCGAAACAATTGCATTACCCATCGCTACAAGTCAATATAATAATACTGCAAACAAAAATACGAACAAGTGAGATTATCTTTCTGATATCGAAAGATCCTACAGAACCGCAAACAGTTCTTGTAAAGAAGAACCTGCAAATTCAAAATAGCTTAAAATCCAAAGGCTCAAGGACAAGGGGCGATGATTATAATAACACAACAATCGCAAACACAAGCATGCCGAAACAATAACAAAACCACTTAACAGTTACACAAAAACTAAGAGGCCTATTTGCTAAAACACAGAAAATCAACGCATGGCAAGTATTAAAACGTGTACAATTATAAAGCGATTAATCTTTAATGTTGTAAGTTGAATCGTTGATCGCAACCAGAGGCCTCGCACCGTTTTTACAATAGCAAAAAATTGTGAACCGAGGTTGCGAGCGTCGAACGGGGCTTTAGACAAAATGTTGGGCTGCCCAGATGTTTTAACACCGAAGCTCGAAGCTCTAACAAAGATAACTGCTAAGCTTAGCATGTTTGATATTGAAGACGATGATAAAGTAGATATTGATCCGGAACCTATCGCTGCTACCTTTGTTGATATAACAATTGTAATGAAGATTTTCGTTGTATAAATTATCATCTGTAATAGGTACCAAGATTTGCAACAAGTAAGCTTCGAAGATGTTTTAACAAGGCCTCTTGGGGTTGTCTTGAGAAACATGACGCACTGTTTGGTGACTAACACACCATTGCTACTGGGCTATTGGCTTGCTTGGGAAATATTACTCTTCTTTTCATCAGAGTATAAGTACCTACTGGATCTTTTCTCCAGATGATCCTCTATATCCTCTAACGATAGGCATAGGATCTACCTACCTACCTCTTATGCAGGCCTCAGGCGTTATTATCGCAATCTGTTACTTTTTGTCATTTCTATCCTTAATTTAAGGCTGTAAGGAATTCCCGAGAAATGTCTTACTTGATCTAATGCCCCAAATCATAGGAAGAAGTAATGATTTTAATTTATCGTTTGACTTACTGGGTCTCTTTGATCTACCCTGCCACTACACTACACCTAGACTCTACTGTTTGCTTTAAATTTAAATAAAAGAACTCAGAACCCAAAAATATGTCTCGTCGAGAGAAATAATTATATTACCATAAAGGAATATTATTAGAACAACTGAACAAACAAGGTTTAGAGCTAAAAATACTTATCAGTTATTTCCTAAGAATACTAATAGCTAAATTCGTAATTTTTGGTAAACATGTTTTTTACAATACCTACCAAAAACAGCTTGTAATTTTCATTCTTAAGGGTCTGCAATTGGAAAACTAGTGTTTATAACTTTATACGTTTACATCTATTTCGAGATGTCTAAACTTATTGTTGCACCTAGGATACTATGAGCACCACGAGCTATAACTTTAAAAGTTATTGCTAAATAAATAATAATACAAGTACCTACACTTACAAGTGCCGCCACACCACATCAAAAAAATTTGAATTCTCCAAGCGTTTCAATAAAAAAAGCACATAACAAGCACATTTTAGTACTATTTCCTCCAAAACTTATGTTGTAAACGTGCTGATTTGAATAAGATGGGCAGCGTGCCAACTTCCCGCCATCAAGATAAGTAGCAACTTGGATTACATCGTAAATACGTCAGAAAATATTGAATGGTCAGACTTTGGGTCAATAATTGAAGAAACATAAATCAATCTATCCAATCCAATCAACCTTGGTGTTTGTAGAGTATGAATATAGGCCAAAGGCCTCTTCTAAATTACGTCATTACACGTGTCCTGTTTGATGAACCTAGACTACCTCAGTCACGTTGTTTAGGTGTGCATCCCACGCTGCGTTAGTATTCGGGGTCTCCTCTCTTCGAGTCAAGAACTCGTCTCCTTTAACGGTCATCGGTCTTTCGACATGTCTGTGTTCTGTCTGTCCACTGCCAACGACTACTTCCTGCACTGAGAAATGTTATCTACCTATTCTTTAAATGAATTTGGCAATATTATTATTCTCGCAAAACTTGACGTGACAAAAAATCCTTTGGAATGTGCGTATGTGAAAGTGTAAGTTGAACGCGGTGGGTGTGAGAAAACAAATTGAAGTCATTTATCATTGTTATATACCTATATCTAGGTGCCATCAAATGTATGAAATTGGTTAAACAAAAAATGGTAGAATAAGTTGGTATTGAAGTCTTCAAATTATAACTGTACCTAACAAATAAATACTTTGACTAAACAATTTTAGGACAGACAACAGCGAAGAAAAAGCTGTCCTTTGACAAATTAGAAAGTCATCGAGATAAGCAAAGCGTGTCAAACCATGGACTGTAATTTAACTTTTGAGCGAAATCTAGGATTATAAGTTAAACACAGGTTGTATTAGCTGTCGATCAGCCTACCTAACTCTTAAAAGATAAAGAAAGAAAGGTAACTGCTGTATAAAGGCGATAGGATTGCTACGCACTAATTCACAAACTACGCAGTTTAATTTGGCAACTTTTGAACAGAAAGCCTTAGTTAATTTCAAGATAGAATTCCTAACAGGTACACAATTAGAAAACTATAGCTATAGAATCCTTGCAAGTGTGATGTTTGAATGCCTCTTTAGATTGTTAAGTACTTTGAAGAATTATCTACAACCAAAACATGTCCAACTCAAAAAATAATGAACCCGCTTAGCATGACAATACTTCTACTACAGATTACAATAATTTTTCTAACATTACTACGTTGATTACATAAACTTTGTGGAAATCAAAGTGGCGTGTAGCGAGGGGCGCGGCGTCCGTGCGGGGTAGAGGGGGCACCGCGTGCGCCGAGCAAGGTCAGGGGCCCCGATGCGGGCGCATACTACCACGATCCTTCATACACACCGCCTGTCCACGCGTCTGTATTGACCAAATGTGGTCCTGCTGAACCTTGCTGGAGAATAGCGTGATGCATGTGGGCTGTGGAGTAAGGCTATGTTTTAGTCAGTCCTTTTAGATTATGCGCACTTAGCATCTTACAGCCTTTTCTAACGGATTCTTGAATTTGGATCCTTGATCTAAAACGGAAACTATCAAAATTGAATTTAATCAAGAGTCCTGTTTATGATTTTTTATCGTTACAAAGCCCGTCGTTGATAAACGAATATAAGTTTATTTACCTTCTCTCCAAAACGGAAGTGAAATCCCTTTGAGGACAAACTTGAAAGATAGAATATAATTAATTAGAATTCGATTGAAAAACTGCGCAGTACACCAATTGGCAGGATCTGCTAATTAGTTTGCTAGAATAATACGTTAAAACGCAAATAAATGCGTCATAACATGATTAGCTAGTGTCCTTGGAATAGCGAGACGGAACCTAATGTTAGACGATACCTTTTTCATAGACAAAGGAAGTCTGAGAACAAAACCCAAGTTTTCTAAAGACCCTGTATTTAATATAACCCTCAAATTTTCAACTAAAGGACATTTAGGACTTAAAAGGCTTCTGGAGTCTTATGGGATTGTTACAAACGCAGATCTTGGAGCTGAGGAAATAAATGAGGTCTTGCTTATTTGTCTTGAGCTTTTTGATGAAATCTTACAAGAAAACAGCTTGGATTGGAAATCTTGAAATCTTCTCCTATACTTGGACACAACAAAAAATAACATTAGCGCTAATCCTTTTGATCAATTCTAAGTAAAAATAGAATCGTTACGTCCATTTAGAATCAAGCTGCCAACAAACACTGGTTCCACAGCGTCTCGGCAGTTGCTAAAAAAAATGAAGAAAAAACACATCGTATGATGAAGCCAAAACGTTGAAGTCTAATTAATATTTGCAAACAAGTCGAGGAGATGTGTTTTTTCCGAGTGTCAGAATTCGGAAGTTTGCTGTTTGTCCAGTTTATCTTGAGACGCGGGGAGATACGGAAATAGTTTAAAAAGATGAGATATGTTATGCCTCTATGAGGGATCTAAGTACAGTGGATGTGTATTACGTTTGTGGAAGATGCAATTAGGAATTGACAGTGTTTTTTTGTATTCTTTTCTTTGATGTGAGTAAAGTATATCAGGAAAATTTTCTTCTTACAAATGCAAGATTACTTTGATAGATCGTTGTTTCTGATGTTTTAAGTTTTGTTCGTTCATCATCAGGATTATTGTAAGAATCGTGACTTCCTAGTTTTGCTTGGATTTGAATTGTCAAAATAGATACCTACGAGTATTTTCTCTTGTCAAGGACTCATGCCTCTTCTATACCTCCTTTAATATGTATTTACAAAAGTCTTGAATGATGGATCGAAGCTAAAGCTAGTAAGTAGCATTTCGTTTTTCATAGTTTTATCTCTAATCAAATATTTATAGCCCAGTTCGATCCTACAATTGCCTATAACCATTGCTCTGATCATAGCCTGCTCGTGGAGTCTATGACGCGTGACGCTAGCTCAATGGGCGTATCGTCCACAATTATGACGTCACATAGAGCTATTTTTATTTACATATTAACATATGTGTAGGTATATCTGTACAGTCTTTTTTGTTTTAAACATATGTAAATTCATTACTGTCGTGTGCATTTTATTTTTGTTTTACCCATTTCCTTCTCTCTGTTTTGCTTAATCATCGTTATAGGACGGCTACTTTATTGTGACCTCACGCAGCTTGCTTGCCTTTTGGCCCTATATTATATTATTTTGTTGGTATTATTTTAAATCATAATTTCTTGCCCTTATCCCAATTAATTTGGGCTCGGCGCTGCATGTCTTATCTTCCATACTTCTCTATTAGTCAACTCGGTAGACACCCCCTTTTTAGCCATATTATCTTTCACACAGTCCATCCATCGTTTCTTTAGTTTTTGTATTTATATCAAATATTGTGTTTTATTAATAGGCATTAAATAAAGCACATCTAAAATAGAGTTTGGAATATTTTCCAATAAAAAAAATCGTAATGGTACACACAAAAAGTCCAATAAACTGAGAGATATTGAAAACATTTTGCATGTGCGAATTTCATATAAAGAGGAAATGGATGCAATTGAAGCGGACCGGCGTCCGTCAGTGGGTCACTTGTACGTCGATAACAATAATATCATTGTAACATATAAATATAACGACTTAGATGACATAACAAATAAACTTTCAGATGTGACAGTAATCTTGTATGCGCTCACGCTTTTTTTCGAGCGCTTTTTTGAAGTTTGCCCAAACTGATTTGGTACACATGACAACATAACTGAGCAACTTTGAAATATACACGTATTGCAATTCAACTAACCCCAATAATTAGGAATAAAATAGATAAAGGAACATAAACTGTTACATGTGCATTTAAAAAAAAAAAATATTGTGATAAAATAGGATTTTTTGCGTCATTTTCCCCAAATCAATCTTTCGACTTTTCCGAGAAATATGTTTCCCATTTAATGGTTTTGTAGGTACATTTAGGTAGGTATAGTTTAATATACTTTACAAGGAAACGTTGTTGGAATAGTACCATTACCAAATTCCAAGGAAACACTATTTAAATAATGCAATAACAAAATTCCTTTGCTCCTACGCGAAGGATCAATCTGCCAAAATGTCTTCAATTATCTTTCAAAGCACGTACCGCTTCCGGATATCTTTTTGACCCAAAACCCTTAACGGAGGCTCTTTAATAATAACTGTGGTAGGTATTTGCTTAAACCGTCCCTTTGGGGATAAACCCTACTCTCTAACTTGTTAATATTTACGTACAAGACATTTTCTTGGACAATTTTTAGTCTCCAATTTTCCTAATGGAAAAATAAGTAGATATGTTTTTTTGTTATGTTTTTACGGCTGAACTTATGGACAGATTTTGCTGTTCCGCAGAGAGGGAGCTAACCTATTCTGGCGATCTATTCTGTAAAAATCTAATCGTGAAAACTGTTTTGAATTGAGCTGTCAATGTCAATACTGTCAATCATATCCTTCACTTATGTTTTTACGAAGGGATTTGTACAGAATAGACCGTTGGATTATGAGTTATGACATTATAGTAGTTGACACTCAGAAATAATAAAGTTTTTACGAGAGCGATAGAGACAAAGTTAGTTACAATGTTATGTTAATATAATAGCATACGCGGCGTCGGTGCTATAAGTATAAAGTAACTATTACGTGATAAAAATACATAATTGCAGGAATTTAGTACTTACTTACACAAATAAAGTCATGTGAAATAAACCACTTAAACTAAGTAAGTACATACGATAAGATAAAATTTGACATGTGCTGATCTCTGCCATCACAATTATTTGAAAAATAATGTTTCAAGACAGCATTTAATTAAAGATCTTTGATGTTTTTGCAATCAAGAGTTTGAATTTTGCAGGGTACTAGTTTTTCTCTTTACCCCAGGGGTAGGGAGTATTTTGACCCCAGTTTTATTGAAGAGTAAAACCACTAGGTACGTTGTTTACCTCCATACAACCTTTAACGAGAATGAAGATTTGGCATTTTCTGTCAACAGAAGACGAGCACGTTATACAATCAATGTGTTTGTTATATTTTCGACTGCCAATACCATCAGGGCTAGGGTTACCAGATGAAAAAATCAAAAGTCCGGAGAAACGGCCTGATTTCCATTGAAAAATCCTGAGATTATATACTGTTTGAGAATCTTCTCTCAAACGTAGTTAAAAATTTAATAAAGTCGTAATATGTCCCACGCACCGCCACTCGAATAATAATTTGAAGAGTTTAACATGTCCCCCGCATTTTGTAAATCCATAATTAACGAAAAAACCTTACTTAAAAATGTATCTTCACATATTAAGTATGATAACACTGATTACCTAAGTACCTACCTATTTGGATAAATAAGTATTGATTTTAATTGTGCAATTAATACCAAAGGAAGATTATTTTTAGTTTGTTTGACTTTTTATTAAAGAGATCTTTAAAATGTAAGCTGTATTAATAAAAATTAAAAATTTAAAAATAAAAAAATCCTGAGATTTCATGAAATTTGCAAAATCCAGCCGCAATCCTGAGAAGAGTCCAAAAATCCTGAGATATGGTAACCCTAATGAGGGCCGACTTTTATTATTTATAATACAAACTACTACACTTGAAGTGAAATGAATAAAAGCAAAATATAAGTAAATACAAGCAAAACAGTGACATCCTATTGTGGCCTTCACAAAGAAAAGGAAACCGTATTTTAGCTAGAAATAACATTTGTACAAATACAGGCAAAGAGGACAGAAAACTAATTAGAATAGGAATACATCTCTGTACGAAATAATGGTACAACCTTTTTTCGACGTTATTTTTGCTTTTTTATGCCTTTCGCAGGAAAAGTTAATACTTTTTTATGCCTTTCGCAGGAAAAGTTAATACTTTTTACATATTTTCGACGAATGATCCGTTTTTGTTTTTTCATATGAAATAAGGAAGCCGTGTATTTTTTGTGTTTCTATTTAAAATAATGTTATTTCATCCGGGAGATATAACAATAATATTTTAGCAGTACCTATGTAAAAACATGCTATAGTGGTGCCACAGAACACTGGGATAAAATGACCGTATTTTGGAATAATTCAACTGCAATAAACGAGGCAAAAGGAGTATATAAGGATCGTAGCAAGTGGCGTTCTGTAATTTCTGCCTACACCCATGGGAAGAAGGCGTGAGTTTATGTATGATATGTATGTACTGTATGTAGTCAAACAGTCATCAAGTAAGGTTTTCCTGAAAGAAAGCAAGACTAAAAGGCAGTAAGCCGGTCAAAGAGATGAAAAGTAGGTGCTTAGATTTGTCTCCCTAAACTATTTTGTACCACAAATATTGCCTAAGGAGGGCTTATGCAAAACAGGCTCAAAAGCCCGAAGGCTAACTGATCGTTTATGTATGTTACGTCCACCCTTTAAAGGAACTACATGACCTAAACGTAAGTTTTATAATGCTTAAAAGAATATGATCCACTGCAGTAAACAAAATCACTAAAATATAAATGATATTCTTCAGGATAATATGCTGTATGATAGTGTGTTGAAAACATAATACAACTTATTTGATACCTACGATAGAAAAAAACATGTAGATACCTCTAAAAATTTCTTTTAACGATTTGAAACCATATACATGCAATCGTTCTGATTTTCTGTCAGATTATTCAACAAGCAACATTAATAATAATATGTTGCTTGTTGAATAATCTGACAGAAAATTACACACACGTAATAGTGTTTTTTTGTCCAATCAGTAGATTTTTGTAAATAGATAATTGCTTCATATTTTGCAATAAGTTACCTGCGTTGTGTCATTCATAGCGCTTCTCATTCTTTTCGATGCAGTCCGAAAGCAGCCGTGCTTTAGCTGTTGTCAGCCTGTTAAGAGCGTTTAAATTAGGGATGCATCGATACGCCTTTTTGCCGATACGATACCGATACCGATACTCTTATAAAAATATCGGCGATACCGATACCGATACGCTTATTGAATTCAAAAATGAAAGTAAAATAATTAAAACACATGTCAGGTTATTTTTTTAATTAATATAAAAAGAACAAGTAACAGGACTAACTAAATAAAACTGTTTAAAATTATAGACAGGTTGTGATTAGACGCACGAGAACAGTCAACCTAGCGAAATGGGATAGTTAAGCGAGTGCGAGGACAAAGTGGGCGGGCGAAACCAGACACTGAATAAAGCGCGGGGTTTCCCCGAGCACAGTTAGCGTTCGTGCCTCGTTTGCAATGAAATAGACGAGACAACACGCGCGTTAACATTACATTTTTGAAGCGCGAAATTTAAAAAGTAACGTTGAATCGGCCATAAAAATATCACCGATTCGATATATATCGATATATCGGCAATACACGAAGTTTGCCGATATATCGGTATCGGTATCGGTATCGGATGCATCCCTAGTTTAAATCCCAAAAGTTGGCAACGACGCAATAAAAAAAAAAGTTATTAAAAGAATACAAAAAAAAAATCTTTTTATTTCATGCTCGTCGCAAATAGCTGTCAAAAATTTACCTATTTTGAATAATTTTCCAATATTACTCAATGGAAATAAAAAATGTGGCTAACTAGCGAACTAGAATATTAATAATGAATTGCAATTATAACATTGAATTTGATGTTGTACCCGTTTTAGGTGCAAAAAAGGCGTGTAGAAAGTTTCCAAATAGTTCTTATACTAATACTTATGTATAAAACTAAATATTCGGTGTTACGATATTAATTATTGCATTTCATAATTAATATTCTAGTTCGCTAGTTAGCCACATTACATATTGCCATACAGTAATATAGCCAAATTAATCAAAACAGCGACATATTTGACTTCTACTTGCGACGTTGCCAACTTTCAGAATAAACGCTTTTAAGGCCGAGGCTCAAGTTCTTTTAAGGCCGAGGCTCAAGTTCTTTAAATCCATATTGTGTAAATAATGAGTGGCGATGTGTGGTCCCTGATTGATAATACGATGGCAGCCGCAACGATTGCCTGACACTGCTCGCGTCAGGCAATCGTTGCGGCTTGTGGGTGTCAATCAATGACTTCAAGATTATATTCGGAGGATAAACAATATCAGGAATTCATTGGTAGCTTTAATTAATTTATTTACTAGCGACCCTCCCCTGCTTGGGACGGGTTTTACGAACTTGACAAAACATCAAGATTTTTTTATTATACGTTTAATATTCATGTAGGTATCCTACTAATATTATAAATGTGAAAGTCTGTATGTTTGTTACTCAATCACGCAAAAACGGCTGAACGGATTTAGATGAAATTTGGCACACAGATAGTTTATAACCTGGATTAATATATATGATACTTTTTATCCTGGTAGTAGGTACTACCAGGATAAAAAGTATTAGTAATCATATATGTTAAACGGGAATGTAGGACGATTTCCGACCTCCGAAGTCGCGGACGAAAGCTAGTTACACATAAACCTTCCGGAATAAATTATCTAAATGATGGTGAAAACCGCATCAAAATCCGTTGTGGTCAAACACACAGACAGACACGAAAAGCGGCTTTAATTAATTATATGTACAGATCAAATACTTTATTGTACACACGGTTACATTTAAGCTATACATTTCGAGTATAGCTGATCTAAAAAGAAAGAAAAGACGTTTATTTGCGGTAAACAAGACGCAAAAAAAGAAACAAGTTGAGGGAAAATATGCGCCACATCCACGCAAAACGGCCATCGCTCAGCATAATGCTGCGACCCTATGCGACACAGAGCCCCAGCGCATCGATCAGCAGGATAGGATTTCCGTACAATGCGAGGTCAGGTTAAACTGGAAATATATAGCTTGATGTGTAGCCGTGTGTACTGTATACCACCACCATTTCACAGAGCGTTTTCATTCAAACTCAAACTCAAAAAATCTTTAACCCTTGATTAAATTAACACCTGATGGACGGATTCGTAATCGCAGTATTATGCTTTCATCGCACAGGAGAATTTTGACTATTAACCCTGACCTTCCCTTTTCTCTATTATCAACTAGACATGGGTATTTCTATAGTAAGGAAGCAGGGGAAATTTATTATATTTACCTGCCATATCTCCACAATAACGCCTGTCACAGGTATTAAGTATTCAGTTATACGAACCCTCTATATTTATAGTGAAAGTACTGACCTTACCTTACGTTCATTGTGGCTTCGAGGGGTCATCTTTGACATTATTATTTGTAAGGGTTTTAGAATATTTATTTTTAGACGGCCTATACCGTGAGAAGATTTTTGGGGTGAGTATATTTTTAGGCCGTAGGTAGGGTTAATCTGAATAAGATTTTATAAAAAAAAAAATTGTGTAAGTATGAGTGGCGTATCATCATCCTTTCATCCGAAAGACGTCCACTGCTGGACTTAGGGCTCCCCCAAGCACCGCCACTTCGACTGGTTCTGTGATTCCCGCATCCAGCAGATTCCTGTGGCCTTTACCTCTTCACCAGGTCATCGATACACCTTGTAGGGAGGACTTCCAACCTTTCGGCCCCATCGGCCATCTATTCTGCGAGAAATGTGCCCTGCCCACTGTCACTTAAGTTTGAAAATTCTTCAGGCCATGTCAGTTACCTTGGTTCTCCTGCGAATCTCTTCATTTCTGATTCGAACACGTAGGAAAATTCCAAGCATAATCCGAAATGAGTGTCGTTTAGAAAGAAATAATCAGAAAGATGGAGTTTTATTGACCCCTAAATAATAATATGATCATGTTTTGAAATAAAAGGACGTAGAAGCTGCCAGTAGCCGTTTCACCCTGCAAGCAATCTTTGAACAATACTCTTTTATTTAGAATCACATTTAAAAAAATCTTTTCCCATTTTTCTTTTAGCCAGGAACATTTTCTTTTACCAAGAACTGTTACAACAGAAAAAAATAAACAAAAAGGCAACCCGATTATTGTCATGAACTTCTTACGAAAGAAATAAAGTTATTCACAAGGTACACTTTTATTATGAACACTTCCATTATTAAAGGCCTGTTTTACGGCTCTTTAAAAGCAATATTCATGAGGGAATGATGATCACATAAAAACTTCATCATTTTAATTTAACACGTACAAAAAGCAAATATTTTTGTGTGCTCCTCTAATGCTATATGGTGAAAGACATCGTTTTCGGCACACTTACATTCAGCTCAGCTTTGAGAACCCTAGCCCTTAGGGATGGGCTTAACGATTTTGAAAATATATCGATAATAGCCAGGAGCTGCAGTGAAAAAAAATCTGAATGAAAATTTGTAAAAATATATAAACTACGCTGCCAACCATATGGGTTATTCTAAAATAAATAAGTCGATACTCATGATCTTTAGGCAAGAAGTTTCCAGAAACTCTACCATCTATTAATCTCGATTCGTCTGGTACACCAGTTCAAATACCTTCGATTTCGTTGCTGACGACCGCAGATGATGCCGATGTTGAGCGGGAACGCAGGGCATTGGCGGTGCGGGTGAATAATTTGCTGTCTCGTAGGTTCGCGCGATGTATAGTTGCAGTCAAAATGTGAATTGCATATTCAATACAATAACGTTTTTAGGGCGCTGTTGAGACTCCCACGTTATTGCGGTGCATCTGCAATGTTTGCTCGAGCCAGAGTAGATAGCTTCCCAGCTGAAGTGCGGAAAAAGAATGCATCTCTTCTCACAAAATTTCGGGACAGTAGCAACAGCCTCCTGAAAGCTATTGTAATTGGATCTAGTTGTCTGTTGAATAAATACATTATTATTATTCTCTTGAAATTTCTCGGGACCCTAGGGTCCCGGACCTTTGGAAGTTATACGAGGGGCCAAAGCCAACTCGCAGAGGCCCCTGAAAAGTTTTAAAATAAATGAGGCACCAACAGACGATTATCCCTGTTCGCACTATGCAAGTGCACCCAAGGATAATTGCAGGATATGGGGTGGCTAAAGTGAAACGGTTATCTAGGACTATAGAAAGACTATGGCCCCTGTCTCACTAATGTTTTAAATATAAAATACAAAGATAAAATGGCAGGGGGTGACTTGCACACTCAAGAATGGGCCCCCGAAAACAGCCGCTAGCCCATAGTGTAGCAGCGACTCGGGGCAACATGTCAGGGAGGTACTTATGAGGAGTGGAGAGGTAATAAACGACTATCAGGACTATCCTGGATGTACGGTCATCATCCCTATCAGCATCTTACTGGAATAACTTCCTTCTCCAGGCACGTTTGTTCCTGCGAATTTCCACTCAAGCCGGCCAATAAAGGCAAGCCAGGGTTGAGGAACAAGACTTCTCCCGGGAAATAGGCTCCGTGGAGTCACTACTGCCCAACAGCTTGACACCTGTTGCCCTGCGGGTTTCTCTATCTCTCGTAACATAATGATCAATAACTATCAGTTTGAAAAAATCAAAATTTTCGAACATATGAAGTAATGGATTAGTTTCTTATGCTTCAAAATTATTTGGATTATGATAAATTGTGTGTTATGCAATTAAGGTGCTGTTTCGGTAAAGTAAACTTTACCGGTGCAGATCTAGAGTTCTGGGGGCGTACCACCACCTCTAAATGCTGCTGTATGCTAATGACTTAGCTAGCGTAACTTCCCATGACTGCATACTATATGCTGACGACACGACCCTCAGCATTCGAAATGACAATTATGACGTAAGTGAGTACCAGACCGAAATAAACGAGACACTAAACAAAATTATAACATGGCTCAAACAAAATAATCTACACATTAATATTAGCAAAACCAAAATGATCCAGTTCCAAACCTACAACAGTAAGCGCCCACAGCTAAAAATACAGCATGATAACGACACAATCGACGAGGTTGAGAGTACTAAGTTCCTAGGAATAATAATAGACAAACACTGTAACTGGAAAGCTCATATTGACGAACTCTGCACAAAACTAGATAGATTTGTATTCGTTCTGTACAGACTAACACGTGTGGCTAGTGTTAATGCGGCACTATGTGCATACCATGGCTATGTTGCATCAATTTTGCGTTATGGCATTATAATATGGGGTAATTCAGTAGAACTTAACAAAGCGTTTCGAGCTCAGAAAAAGTGTATTCGCTCAATATGTGGAGCGCACCCGCTGGACAGCTGTGTGCCATTATTTAAGAAATTAAAAATATTACCACTCCCAGCATTATATATTTTTGAAATCTGTATTTTTGTGTACCAAAATAAGCATGAATTTGTTCTGCATAATGATGTAGTATCCAGACCTAGCCGCAAAGTTCACATGCTTCGTGTACCTAGACGAAATAACAATCTGTTTTCTAATAATGTATTTTGTATGGCGACTAAAGTTTATAATAAACTACCAGATTGTTTTAAAACTCTAAACTTCAGGACATTTAAATGTAAATTATTCAATTATCTCAGTAAATGCTACTACTCAACTAATGATTTTATGAATGATAAGTTGACATAAATATTAGGAATAATCATAATATTATTTGCTTCTATATCTCTTTAACTTAACTAAATCTTTTTGACATTTACATAATAATATCTAGTATTTGACTAATTTGCCATTTGAATGCTATCCCTATTTATCTAATTCAATATCTATCAATGTATGATTTAAGTTGACATAAATATTAGGAATAATCATAATATTATTTGCTTCTACATATATCTCTTTAACTTAACTAAATCTTTTTGACATTTACATAATAATATCTAGTATTTGACTAATTTGCCATTTGAATGCTATCCCTATTTATCTAATTCAATATCTATCAATGTATGATTTAAGTTGACATAAATATTAGGAATAATCATAATATTATTTGCTTCTATATCTCTTTAACTTAACTAAATCTTTTTGACATTTACATAATAATATCTAGTATTTGACTAATTTGCCATTTGAATGCTATCCCTATTTATCTAATTCAATATCTATCAATGTATGATTATAAGCGAACCAAAACCCTGACAATGTATTTGTACGCCGGGAACGGCAGAATATTATGTACTTCATTAAAACTGTGTAACATCTCTGTAACTATATTCTTACAAATAAATGGACTATTACTATTACTATAAAAGCAGTATTATTTTAATATTACTTTAGTGTGGGAAAGAGATGAAGCTCTACCGGACGTAAAGCACCATCTCTTTCCCCCCACTGAAGTAAGATTAAAATAATACTGCTTTTAGTGGTTGTGGTAGGGCCCCAGGAGTGCGCAAGCCCCACCACGACGTCAAAGTAGAGATACGGTGGTGGGGTTATTATTATAAAAAATAGCTAGAAAATATTATTGAAACTTAAGTTAAATAGTTAATCTTAATTACTAAACAAATGGAATATTTCCTGTCGTTTAAAATGATTTGTTTTACGTAAAAAACTTATCTAAGTTATTGTAGGTACTACACAGACAACCAGTGTTAATTAATATTCAACCAAAAAGGCCTATAGCCGGTCTGAAACATCTTTTTTTACACGCGTATATATATATCGTAAAAGCCAAGGAACTCATTAAATCGTAAATTTTAGGCATCTTTTTCTCGCTCGCATACTTACATATGAATACTTTACATAATTCACATCATTCATGAGATGTTTTCGAATGATAACCAACGCTTCACGATAGCATATTCCGAGCGTCGTTTTTGCGTTTTAATTCATAATTCGGAATAGGTATGTGTAATAAAAATTTATTTGAAGTAATTGAGTTTCCGGTTCGTAGTTTTGAATGAGATATCAAACTCGTGTATGTTTTGGGTTCATGTTTCCTTGTAGCGGCGATGTTTTAATGAAATGTCATGTTATTGTGAAAAATATGAAAAACGACGCCACATCGGTTGTTGATGCCCAACGAGACAGGGGCCTGTTGTCGTGACGACGCCTCCATTATATTTTTGGTTACGAAAATTTAAAGATTTTCATTCTACTAGGTTTTGGTTTATTTATTGGCGCAGTTACATTCATCTTTTGATTGATTTTGGTTTTTGTTTCCTTGAGCTGGCTCTACTGAATTTACTTTAGACTAGACTCTGTCCGCGACTTCGTCCGCTAGCCAGTAACCTTCATATATTTTTTTTTTTTTTTTTTTTTTTACCTATATATTTACCTATATATTTTTTTTTTTTTTTTTTTTTGTAGATACTGCTTAGATTTTAAAACCGTTAATAAACAGTGTAAATATTTTATAATAAAAATGTTGTACAAGTAGGTATAATGACCGTTACCTAACTACATCGTTATTAATTAATGATGCTAAGGAACTTGTTTCCTTTAAAATATTTGTATGCCAGTCCATGGCGAGACATGTAGATCATAACCCTATTATTAAGACCATTATTGTACCATGTTTAATGCAAATAAATATATTCTATTCTATTCTATTCTATTCTTCCTCAAGAATTAAACTATCCAATGCAAAAAGATTTTTTCAAATCCGACGGGCAGTTCCGGAGATTACCCCCTACATACAAACTTACAAATTTTACCTCTTTATAATATTAGTATAGATTTATTTATTTTATTATATTATTTATGTACACACAGTAAAATACATTCACATACGACAATGACAATCTTGAGTACAAAGGTACTGCTTATTTCTTAAGAAATTTCTTCCAGCAGACCTGCGAAAGGAGAAATGAGAAAGAAACTATATAATGAAATAAATAAATATATAGATATTACATATTTATTTATTTAATTTAACCATTTATGCACACACATATAAACACACAAGTATAAACGAACGGAAAAGTACGTACGCAATGCTTATTTCTGTTTATAATACAACATACCTGCGATAGGAAAATAGAGATAAAAAGAGATGTAGACAAGGTATGTAAGAGTAGGAGAGAAAACAAAATATATAAATAAAAAACTTTAATTTTTATAATATTTTATAAACACATAATTATATGTAAAATATGAGACTATACTTAAATACATACTTCTAAAATAAATATCAATACAATACCAATATATATAATTTGGTCTGTCATTTAGTAATAGCTTATAATAATAATATAAACAGTAATAATTATGATAGGTCTCCTTTCTGAGAATCCATAATTAGAGAGAAGGTGGGTATAGGTACATAGTAGGCTATATAAATGGGTTTATACGTAACATGTGCCAATTAAAAATATCAGTCCTGGTTACCTTGAACATCAAGTACTTTACTGTTTTTAATTACTCAAATGTTTTTGATTAAATTACGCATGTTTAATGTCTTGATTGAATAAAACAGCTCGGTACTCATTTCCTGTCATTAGGTTTAAAAGCTTAAGAATGGAAAAATGTAAACATTAATTGTTTTTTTTAATACTTTTTGTAGACAGGTTTTTAATTGTTGTTACGATTTATGAATGAAACGTTTGTAGAAAATGTTCCCATGCTCATTCAGTAACGAACCAACTATGATTTGATTACAAAGAACAATTAAGGGCCTGTGCACACCACGTTTTTTAAACGCGCCGTCGACGCGCGTTTCAGAAACGCGCGTCGATGGCGTGCTTTTATCCTACAGAGCAGTTTGTAATGTCTACAGGCTGCATCTGCCTTGCGTGCGTATCGCTACAAACGCGCCGTTAAAAAACGTGGTGTGCATAGGCCCTAAATGGTAGATAAAAATAAACATTTTTGTTGGAAACTGTGGTGGTGCATTCGTCTCTGTGGGCCCCGATCCCGCAGGTACACATCCCGGAAGGCCACGATTTTTAATTATTTCGATTAAGACGATTAAAAGTCAATATTGCTTAAAAGTACCTAGGACTTGCAAATTGTATTATATGCGTAAAAAGGATAAAATCGTAATTGTATCGCAATAGCAAGTGACAGATATATGGGCCTCTCAGATGGCCGCACTGACTATCGGTTTATTATAACTGGTTTATAAATGCCTAAGTAGAATTTTTGCAACTCTTTCCCGGCTGTGTTTTTACAGGATTTGAAATAATTGTTATACTCTTAAATTATACAAAAATAGTTTTTAATATATTGTTTAATTTAATTGTATATCTACCTACCTACATTTTGTTTAAATTCTAATTATTGAAATTATGATTCTTTATTTCAGAAAATTATGTAATCAATTTATTTTCGTCCCTAAGTTCACTTATTTTCCATATTTGGAACCACTATAAATGCCGGCAGAAACCAAACAAACACTTTCATACCTTGAAGGACGTTTTATGTCGACGGTACCTTGTTGAAAAAAATAGAAAATTTAACAACAAAAAAAATTTGATCTTTATCCAAATCTTGGCTCTCCGGGACGTGTACTTGCGGGATCGGGGCCCTCAGGGATGAACCCGTGGTGCTACCCACTGTTGTACATTAAATGTAAGTATCATAAATCTAACATGGTATAGCTGGCTGAGCCTATCCCAAAATGTAGTACAGTGGACAAGATCTTGGAAAGGCTATAAAAATTCAAACGTTTTTCTTCGTCACTTAACAATTTTAAACAAGTATGTGTTGGGTAATAAAATCTTTATCCCATCATCACCATTTAAACTCAAGTGATAATGTGTCTTGACGTTTACTACTATGAACGAATACGATAGGCTACGACTATTACGAAGCACTTTATAATTTTGTCGTTGCGAAATTATAAGTAGGTACTCGGATTTCCTCGACGATAAAATATTAAAAATCATTGTTTCTTGTAAGTCCCGAGTTTACGAGCTTCAAATCAAAACGCAACCAATAAAACTTTACAGTAAAAAATCAAATCACGATCATAACAATGGATTGATTGTTTTTTAAATATCTATAAACGAGTGAGACAGCGTCCGCTTAACGTCGCATAAAATAATAAATGTTTGACTCATGAAGTCATGACTCAAGTTTATATGGTTTACCATATCCTGCTAATTTAATGATTATTACCCAGGAAAAAAAATGAAGAGCCACTAGTTATGAATATGATCATACCTACAGGCTAAAACTGTTTTGAATTTCTGAATACTTTAGTCGATAAAATAGAAAAATATCGATATGTTTTTTTTCGGTTGGACTCACTAAGTGGTAGAGTGTAGACAGATGGACTGGTTTCGTTCGAGTTTGGGGGGAAAATCGAGTTTGGCAAGTCTACAGCTTTGTCTCCCATTCAATTATGGAAATGCTATTTTTTTATACACATACAACTTGTGAGAATGTTACTCGTTAGTGTAACTACGCTAACGACATACTAATATTATGCATAAATGTTTTTTTAGCATTGAAAATGCTTTTTCGATCTCTTCAGTAGGGTACTGGTTTTCAAGAAAAGTGAGAGCGGTGCCTGCCGATCTCAATTATTAAGATAGAGAAATAAAAATGGAATCAAACGATGCGTTACTGAAAGGGCAAAATAAAATATTTATATACATTTTTTATTAAAAAAAAAACGCCAACGTTTTACCGTTTCTTTTGGGACTTTTTTCAAAGAATCTTAAACTACTCAAAAACGTAAAGAGATAAAGGTATCGGAAAAATAAATTAATGATCTTGGAGCATTTAAAGGGCTTCAAAATTATATCATTCTAGTTTTGATAGGATTATAATTAAATTAAGGGTAAATGTTTATTCTTTTCGGAGACACCTTTTTTAATTTCTCTGGTTTTTAAGTTCCTTAATGAAATAAAGTAATGTTCAATGCACCGGAAGGTCATGGGACCATGAGTTCTGGTTTTTTTTAAAATAGGTTTTGTTGTAGTTTTTAAAATAGAATATTTTTTAGACATTTATGTGAAACATAATTTTGTATAAAAATATGTTTTTATTAAATATTTTTGCTTGTCTTTGAAATTACCAGGTATAATTAAGATAACCAAGTTAAAAACCAAAAAAAAAACATGATATTTATAACCCGAAACTGATTCGTAGACAAATAAGAAAGTTAAACCTAACGTGGTAACGAGAGAAGTCTATTGAAACAAAGACACCAAGATTTCATCGGCATATACAGCACCGGTAGGATCAATAAAAAGTATTAATGAAAAGTAGGTATAAAATAAAAATACGGCGAAATAAAGATGACTGTCCATTAAATTGAGACAGAGTTGTTGTCCTCGAGGCGCGTGGGAACGCAGATATTTGTTTTTTGTACCTAGGTATAAATAATTAATACTACCAGGCCCACTTGCACGTTAACGGCTAACCCGAAGTTCACAGCTAACTCAGGGTTAATCCAATAACTCTCTTTGGATTAACCCTGAGTTAGCTGTTAACTCTCGAGTTATTTAGCTAACCCATGAAATATTTAGCTAACATAAGTGCCGTAAAGTTAGGCCATTTTTACCTATAAAAAGTATAGGTATTAATTTTCATAGGTTAAGGAGGACAATACTTGTTATACTCGTATATTCCGTTAGAGAACTCGGAGTATTAATTAGATTTGTTTTATTGCCTATAAAACAAAACAAGAAACTGTTTCAAGCTGTTTTCAGACCAGCGCTATTTGTCGCGCGACGCGACACCTTGTTATGCCGTGAAGTTTGAAACACACGCTGGTCTGAAAACAGCTTTATACCTTCAACTGTCAATAACGAGACACAATAGAATTTTTAACAATAAAATAGAACGTTGTTCTTCTATTAGTTTATAATCTATCGGTAATATTTCTGTTAGATTATAAATTTTCGAAAAATTGTGAACTGCAACAGACCATTTACAATATAACACATTATTTTTCGATAGTTTAAAATCTACCCATGGGAAACAGACAAATTATGAACTGGTATCAAACTTGCTTGCGACGACGTAACGCAGTCGCTCGCTCGGCTCGGTGCGGTTGGTCACAATTCTGACCTAACCTAACCCATTTCACCCAGTTCACAATTTTTCGATAGTTTATAATCTAACGAAAATAATACGTATAAATTATAAACGAACGGTTCGTACAATCTTACGGTGGTAGGTCATCATCATCATCATCATCATCAGCCTATTAATGTTCCCACTACTGGGACACAGGCCTCCTCTCTGTGAGAGGGACTGGGCCGTAATCTACCACGCGGGCCCAGTGCGGGTTGGTAGATGTCACATCTCTTTGAATTTTGTTTTGGTCTAAGACATGCCAGTTTCCTCACAATGTTTTCCTTCACTGTTTTGAGAGCAATGGTGATGAAATTATTTACACAAAGTAAAGCGCCTGCCTGGGTTCGAACCCACGACCTACAACTCGTAAGTCGGGGCCGTTACCACTGGGCCACCACTGCTCTCACTGGTAGGTATATACGAGTATACTTATTTCCTGAAACTTAAACTCTACCGTACAAAACTATTTACAATTTAAATACTCTATTTAATATTACATGGCGAGTGCACACAGTTATTTCTCCGTAGTCTATCCCAAAACATATTAACGAACATGAAACGACTCCTAAGAGAAAGGTCTTGGAAACATTCCTGAGATACCTAGGAACCAAAGTGAATCCTTAAGTGCCTTTCAATTGGATTAATAATCGCCTTTTGCCTGCGGGCTGTTTGAAGTCTCTCATATATTCCTCAGAGTACGGAATGGAATTTATTCTCGAACGTAAAATTACTTAATAACCAACGTATCGTTTGACTGGGTTCTGCGGTTGTCGACTTGTCGTACGAATTCTTGCTACATACAGACGGTATTGAAAGTCGGAAGCCAGAAAGTGTCTTAAACAGAATTTGTGTGGCGTCTCGATCGGTGTGGTCTGGATCGATTATCAGTATCACCCTATCTACTGGTATACAACGGCGATATGCCCATATTGTCGCCGTAGTATATTATACATTTATACTCCTTACTTAACTTAACTTTATTATAGCACTGAGCACAAGCACTACTGTTTCATTTTAGAAGACACTGTTATATCTTTTGACCATTGACAGACGATATATACTGGTAGTATTTTAGGTTACCTAGAACTAGGTCATTTGTCATTTTACACCTAATTTGTAATGTCGAAAGAGACGGTGATCGATTTACATGAAATTAAAAAGCTAACAGCGTCATAACAAATATTTGTCGTTGAATGTTACCATAACAACTTATAAACACAACTCAAGATTCATCCTACATCCAGGCAATATTGAATTCAAGCAATATTAGTTTATTACCTAAGAGCTATCGCATTCTAACATATCCTATTACATGCTTTCATTACATCCAATTGCAATAAATCGCGATGGATAAATGAGCTTGTGTTATGTAATGTTATGTTACGTTCCGATGATGTAAATAAACTATAAATCCTATTACATGCTTGTTGACATGATCCCACCTCATCTAATCCCTTATTGCCTATCGTGTCACCTACACAAAGGCTGGTGTCTATTGTTACCTACGACAAGCGAAAGTTGTTGTTATTAAAACAAAAAAAGCGGTTGTTTACCTTCAGATTCCTTGAAGGTGTGGGTAGAGTTGAAGGTGCCTTTCACCGGGAACTGTATCCTAATGTGCTGAGGACGGTTACCAAGTAATTAAAGTCGGTAGACCGATATATAGGTACACCGCAGTTTTGTTCGGACTGGATATCCAAACCGATTTTCCCAAAATGAAATATTGCACTAAAATAATGTTATGTTGATGGATGGAGAGGGGAGAGGAAGGCCAAGAAAAAGATGGATGGATTGTGTGAGGAATGATATGAAAGAGAAGGGAGTGAATAATAGCATGACGGTTTACAGATGAGAGTGAAAGAAGAAGACGGGATGCGCCAACCCCACGTAACATGGGACAGGGGCAGGAAAATCATGAGTGCACTTAACTATTACTAGCTTCTGCCCGAAACTTCGTCCGCGAGCCTATAACCATCCTCAAGAATTGGGTTATCCAATGCAAAAAGATTTTTTCAAATCCTACTAGTAGTTCCGGAAATTACCCCCTACATACCAACAAACAAACAAACAAATTGTACCTCTTTATTATATTATTAGTATAGATGGTATTAGGTATAGCATATTTTTATACAGTATGATTAATAAATTGATCAAAACAGGTATTAGACAGCTATTTGCGAGGTTGGAAACTTTTAGAATGCAGTCTTAAAATACAATAGGTTATCCTAATTTGTGGACTCGCGGTTGTATACCTATACATATGTAGCGGTTAGACCGCCACATACAAAAAACTACGAAACAAAAAAGACATGACGTCACACAATTCCTACATCTCGCAGTTAGAGTTTACTGAGCGAATAACATAGATAAGACTATCCGAAATCAACATAGGGGCAGTTGCCCGCCAGACATAACAACCTGTCTGGTTGGAGGATCCTCCCTTTTCTATGGTGGATGAGTGAACTTTACACCCTGTTCCTCATACCCCTAAATTGGTGACCCCGACGTGATCTGAACACGCAGCCTTCGTGCAACTACTTCAGCGTGACGTCATCATCATCACTCCCGCAAGCTTTCGTGAGGCAAGTCACACAGCAAGCCAGCACCCTCGGCTTCAACGGGTATCCTGACCACCAGCATGCAGCGAACGCGCATTCCTGGTCATCACCCTCAGCCACATCACCCCGACTCACTGGGGAATCACCGCAATCACCTCAATCACCGCAATCACCGCAATCACCTCAATCACCGCAATCACCTCAATCACCGCAATCACCACAATCGCCGCAATCACCGCAAACAGTTCCGACCCACCGTGAACTGTGCGGCACCCGGTTCCGACTCACTGGAACCACAATCACCATCGCCGCAATCATTGCAGACAGTTCCGACCCACTGTGAACTGAGCGGCACCCGGTTCCGACTCACTGGAACCACAGCTGGCACTGTGAAGCATCGCAAGATCCAAGACTCAGCCCACTATCGACCTCCGGTCTCAGGAGGGGAGTGATGTAGCGGTTAGACCGCCACATACAAAAACTACGAAACAAAAAAAAGACATGACGTCACACAATTCCTACATCTCGCAGTTAGAGTTTACTGAGCGAATAACATAGATAAGACTATCCGAAATCAACATATGGGCAGTTGCCCGCCAGATATAACACCCGTCTGGTTGGAGGATCCTCCCTTTTCTATGGTGGATGAGTTAACTTTACACCCTGTTCTTCATACCCCTAAATTGGTGACCCCGAGAATGAACGTCAACGCAGCCTTCGTGCAACTACTTCAGCGTGACGGCATCATCATCGCTCCCGCAAGCTTTCGTGAGGCGAGTCACACAGCCAGCCAGCACCCACGGCTTCAACGGGTATCCTGACCACCAGCATGCAGCGAACGCGCATTCCTGGTCATCACCCTCAGCCACATCACCCCGACTCACTGGGGAATCACCGCAATCACCTCAATCACCGCAATCACCTCAATCACCGCAATCACCACAATCGCCGCAATCACCGCAAACAGTTCCGACCCACCGTGAACTGTGCGGCACCCGGTTCCGACTCACTGGAACCTCAATCACCATCGCCGCAATCACTGCAGACAGTTCCGACCCACTGTGAACTGAGCGGCACCCGGTTCCGACTCACTGGAACCACAGCTGGCACTGTGAAGCATCGCGAGATCCAAGACTCAGCCCACTATCGACCTCCGGTCTCCGGAGGGGAGTGATGTAGCGGTTAGACCGCCACATACAAAAACTACGAAACAAAAAAAAGACATGACGTCACACAATTCCTACATCTCGCAGTTAGAGTTTACTGAGCGAATAACATAGATAAGACTATCCGAAATCAACATATGGGCAGTTGCCCGCCAGATATAACACCCGTCTGGTTGGAGGATCCTCCCTTTTCTATGGTGGATGAGTTAACTTTACACCCTGTTCTTCATACCCCTAAACATATATTGAGTATGATGACTCAGTCTCATTTAGAAGTGCAAAATCTATTGGCCAAACTTCACAGATTACATGTTGTTTTTTTTTTTAAATAACCCAAATTAACAACCAGATTTAGCTAAAACTCGAACTACACGATTAGATAAATAATTAACGAATAAATCTAGATAAGATTTTATAAAAACAAGTTTGATTAAAAATCCAAGAGTAGGTACCTCATATTATAGCTTGTTTGTGGGTCCTAGGACGAAGCGACAGTGGGTAGGTCGTAGGTTCAAGTACCTTTGGTCCTAGTTGGTCATATCTAATTATGTGACTTCGAGTTACAGCTTTATTAGCTATATGTAAGCGGGCACGCCCTTTATGCCTGGAGGCTTTATAATTCGGGTATTAAGTTCTGTTTACGTTTTTAGTTTTTATTTTTGCTTGAGTTTAGATTTCGATATTTTTTTTTTTTGTTGGTACATTGGCGCGTGCTAGCTGTCATTATGGCATATATTTTATTGAATGTTTTGTGTTGAGTAATGTAAATTATTTGCATACTATTGTATAGAATCAAGTTATTTACAACTGAACAGACAGCTGTGCTGCTGGGGAGTTTGTTGCGCCACTTCTTCTCTCCAGCAAAGGCACTAGGAAGTGGTGAAGGGCGGGCGTTTTTGGGGGACTGTCTTATGTAATTTTGACGTTCGAAAAGTGCTGATTCTCAGCCTAATTTGAATAAATGACTTTTGAATTTTGAATTTTGAATTTTTGAACTACAGATTATTTTGAACTTATGGACGCTAGGGCGTTTATTTTATATTTTATTAGGTTGTCCTAATAAGAAAATGATGGCTTGCTTTAGTTGCTTTAGCAAAACTGTTTTTCGTTCTGAAAATATCGAACTTTTTTGTGGAAATAATGGAGAATAGAAGATACGACTCATTTAAAAAAAAACCTTTTCTTTTCGAACACCTTTTATATAAAAAACCTTTTATTTCAGTTACAAAATAAAGAAATTTATTCAAAAAACAAAAAACCAATAATAATATATATATATAATATAATAATAATAGGACAATAATAATATAACAATAATAACCGGAAATATGGTGTACTTAACTTTTGTTTGTCCCCGCCTGCGGTACCAAAATTCTATAGATTATAATGCTTGTTTTTCTCTTTTCAGTTATGTGTTTTTGCAGTCGGTTTTTTTTGTTTTTTGAATAATTTTCTTTATTTCAAGTTTTTTAGTTTTATTAATATATCTTAATTTGGAATTGACTCATTACCAGCTTTTATTTGATACCAATATTGTTTTAAATTATTAAAAAAAAAACCTCCCTTTTTTTGTACTTGCAGATGCAATACATAAATATTATATAGCCTATGTCACTTCTACGATTAAGACGAATCTAACGACACCTCCTATGTTAAAATCCATCAAGCCGTTAAGGCTACAGAGCGTGCCAAAGAAATAGACATACATACATACATACATACATACATACTCTCGAAAAACATTACCCTCCTTCTGGGGCAGTCGGGTAAAAAGAGGGCTTTTTTAGAAATATCCAAATCTATTTTATAATTGCTTCAAAGGTGGCAACCGCTGAAAAACACCCACGCAACGGAAGGAAAACCTTCGTCTCGTATCAAATTAGAGAGAAGTGCTTTCTTACTTCTTTTTCCGTTATTTTTCACAACAAACCAATTTTAGGAATAACCGCCTCTCTACTGTTTTTTTCCTTTAAAAACTTCGAACCTTTTATGATCTCAAATCACAATGTTATGAAAATAAGCTTGAGTTGACCTCTTTTAGGTCAACTAAGGCTTATTTTCATAACACCTGTAATTATTTTGCCATAAAATTAAATAGTGCTATTATCCGGGCTACCTATAAACTAGAAGTTAATCACCATATCACTAGTTCGGCAGGTGGGTTAACCCTTAATTTATAACCCCCATTCGGTAGAGGATAAGCCCTCTATCTGCTTTGGACCTATTTGCATTCTGTCGAGTTTTATTTCGTTTTGATACAATTTTTTTATGGCAGTTGTTTTATATTACCTGTGAAAGTTATTTGGGACCGATTTGGGAGGGGAAATAATGTGTTTTTCTCAAACATGCTTGGAAATTCGAACATTATTTTGACAACCTTCTTTGAGATAAATTGAAATTGCTGTACTGGTCAAAAACATGCGAGCATCAGGCCGAAGATCTTAGTATGAAAATCCACATCTGTCGTATTTAGCGGTCAAATAAATTACTATGAAAACTTATATCTGTCCTGTTTTTTTAAAAATGGCACTAATTTTTTACTTCCACATGGCAACCAAGGAGGTAACTTATCAAAGATTTTATTTAAATTTCGAACTCGCTTAGCAAATAGAGCTGTAAAGAAACAAATGACCATATTTAAAATTTTCTTTGTTCGTCATTGATTCGGGAATTTATGAATAATCTACTTGGTTTGAATTTCGGCGCATTGTGTGAGAAAAGTACTATACAAGCCTTAGCCGCAACTAGACATTGATGGACTCACGTATGTGTGCCTCGGCTTCGCCTCGGCCCACATTTTCACGATCGTCCATCAATGCCCTAATTGCTGGCCTCGACAGTAATGTACTATTGCTGTTCAACCTGTGAAAAAGAAGGACATCCTTACAAATATGTGTAAAAGATAGTTTGTTATAGTAAGGGATACTCGTACTTATTTCAGATGTTTACCTAAGTACATACAACTAGAATTCGGTGTCCGTCGTAGTTGGGAAAATGCAAAACGATGATGAAAAGAGGCAACATTATAATTATGTCAGTGATAAAGGTGGTTTAAGTCAAGCACAAATACCATTAGAAAAAATACACGATGCTTTCACAAATCGAAATATCGCGGAATCCAATATTTTAGACAGTGAGTACTGCATAATTGTTTTTGATTCTGAAAAAAAACTCATTACCTACTATAAAATCCTACTCTATCTTCAACGAAAAGATACACCTAACTCAAGAAAAACTCTGTTTATTTGACGTTTACAAGAGCAATAAAAAGTGAAGACCAAAAGTTTGTGAGCAAAGTCGTTAAGGTGTGATCGCTCAGATAGTCTCTCTGTTATCTCTAGGGAGAGTTAGAGAGTACTAATGTTCTTCTTGTGTTTGTAGAGTTAGGTTGTAGCTCTGATAAAAAGTAACTATGTTAAGAGAAGGAATCTTTTACTACAACTTGTGGAAAAGCCAGGAAGAAAAACAGAATATTTGATGGAATAATAAAAGCTTCCCTTGAGTTTTCGGATCAAAGAAATTCCAATAAAAATTATATTCTTCTTTTCGTCTGGTTAGTGACTAACCTAGTGTCAGAATTTTAAAGCCGCCCATGGGCCTCATGGACTTCTGACTCTGACAGCTTAGAGGCGGCGGCGCGGTGGCGGCCGGCGGCGCAGTTACGGGTCGTGTCGTCGAGCACTAAGGACTATTCTTGCTTGCAGCGCTCGGCGACTATTGCACCGGGCCGGTAACAGATGTAGTCCGGATGTGAGCATCGTGTTCATAGGATTTAGTTCTGGTTGCTGCTGGTGTCAGCAAGGCAGTAGGGAAGCGGGCCACCCCAAAATAGGCCACCTGGAGTCTATTAAACATGTTGATCAAGACGTATATAAGTCTAAAGTCTTCCATGCTATCGAAATTAGCACCTAATTACATACAGAGTGTATTGTTTACCACTGCAACTGCGTCAGTCATCGTTCCAAAGTATTCGTTGTGGTAGATCAAGCCCGAACACCGCGCTATCAATTTAGATCGTGTTAGCGTTCTAACTACTACACGTCATGTCTTAATGTTAGTTTTAGATTTAGTACTGACCTTGCATGTATCGTTTTGTGTGTTTACCTTATGTTCCCATGGTTGTCTGGGTGTGTATATTATGTTTAAGGCTGATATGACACATCTAAATGCTTACTTCAATGTGACATTTAAAAAAATCGAATAAATTTTTACTTAGAGAAGTAGAATTACAATCATCTTTGAACTTATTTGAGGAGTTTCTTGCTGTACATTTTGCATTGCGAGATTGTGGGGTTCAAAATCAAAATAAAATTATTTTATTTCATATAAACCTACATGGGCACTTATGAAACGTTAAAAGCTAGGAGTCGTTTCCTATGGAGAAGAATCGGCAAGAAACTCCACTGGGGGTTCCAACTGCTGGTATAGGTACTAGTCTGCTGTTATTTTACTATTTAGAACAAAATCACCTTACCTTTTTTCTAAATTAGGTCTTTTAGACTTGAACCCGATAACTAAGTACAATATAATATAGGCAGTCCCCGAACCTTAAAACCATCTTCTTCATAACACTGTTGTCAGAGCGGTTGAGTTGTGGTCTTCATGTAGTTTTTGTCCAGGGACTGATGTGATTCGCCTCACAACTTCTCGCCATGTACTCCGATTTTTGGTGTTTTCAGTGCGCTCATACACCAAATCCATTACCCATCACCACCACCCATCAGTCAGGTTCAATTTCAGACCCCAGTAACTGATATTAATGGCGAAAACTGGCGTACAATCGAACCCAAAAGTTATTTTATTAGGACCACCAGTGATCAGTTTATCCAACATCAATTTGTTACTTCCTGATACCCTAATTGTGCCACAACATGTGCCCACGAAAAACTAAGGAGAATGGCCGTTACGTTCAAAGTTCAAATATAGAACGATACAAAAACAAGTATGGCGTCGCGAACTTGTCTCATAACGCGCGAATTCGGAAGTACTGTTATTGTAGAAGTTTGCGTTATATTAAATTACATTACTACCATATAATGTTATTACATACATAACCCTCTATATGTTCGTGAATTTTCAGATGTAGAATGTTTGTTAATTTTGGTTATTTTTTATGTTCACAAAGTTGGGGTGTGATTTTTTTTACTTTTAAGAATTATGGCGAATCTGGCTTATTAAGTCAATTTATCAGCCAAAATTGGAATCGTTACGGCCTTGTCGTATATAATCTGCTTATATCCCATTTTAATACCCAACGTTCTGAAGTTGACGAATTGAAGACTGACTTTACAAGTAGATCTTCTACTTGTTTGTCCATTTAGAAGCTTATTAGAAGCCACAGTTTACAGCTTTTATTCCTACAATTTGTGTAGGAATAACACCTTGAGCTTTTTACATTTTTTAAGCACGATAGCTGAAACATGTCAGTAATTTTTATCCTAACCTCTCCTGTGCTTATTTTAGTTCATAGCATCAATATTTACCTATATCCAAAGGCTAACGCCATTAAAAAAAAATGTTTTGCACGTTGTTACGCATATAAAAACATTCCTAAAAATAAGTATGCACATAATTAGTACTGCAGCAAAAAATCTAACAACATTGAGCTAACAGGGAAGGTTTTCATCCATCCACACTGCTATTCATTACATTGTATAAACTCCGTTCTAGATAAAAATCCAGACTTCAGTTTAGGTTATTTCAGCACTAGGCATTTTTCGCTAAACACTGGATAACTCAGCCTCGATCTGAACTGTGTGTATCAACACTTAGCTTTTGAAGAACATAAGGAAACTCGAATGTTTTGCTGAGAGTTTTCAGAAGAGATGCTTAGAGATCTTGGGTGTTGATGCAATATTTTCTTTTACTTCATCTTGCTTACGAATTTGGGTGGTAAAGATGGGAAGTTGATTGCTTATTGCACTTAGCTACGTTTTCTCATGTGCTAAGGATAGAAAGCTCATGTCTCCTAAAAAAGCTACTTTATCTCAAATTCCTATGCAAACGTGTTTTTTTGATGATAAGAAACCACCCTTTCTTACCGTTGCAGCAGCTTTTTCTATCATTTTGCCAGGAAACAATCTGACAACTTTACAAGTTTATTTCATAGTTTTTTGCCTTGAAACATCACTTGTCGTGAAAATGTGTCAGTTTTGTAATTTTTTGACAACTAATTCACATTGACAGTTAAATTAAATGAGTGACAAGTGACAGCGTAGGTATCAATATTCCATTATAGGGTTGAAATATAGTTCGTCATCAATTTAACCTTATGTCAATCAAACAAATTTCTCTGTAAACAACAGAGTGGTTATTATCGACGCTGAATTTAAATATGTTTATGTACCTATTCCCTTTGATGTTTTACTTTAACTTCGACAAAAGTATAAACAGGAAAGTGACCTACTTTATGTTAAAATGAATGGTTGCAGACTGTCCTCAGGTTTAAATATAGACTTCGACGGAAGGGTTCGTGTTACACGTTACAAAACAGCTTTATTCAGATGGACATAACCACGGTAATATTGTTACTGTGACTTAACTCTATAGATTGGAATAAAAGATTTAAACAGGTTAATAATTAATGAAGGATAATTTTGTTTTTAAATTGATAGCTATTTGATATGCTGTGCTATTTCTAGACAAGAAGTTATTTTTGAGTACATACTCTTCACGCTTTTATTCCCTGAAGAGTTAGGCAGAGGTGTACCTATAGTACGTGCCCACATTTCGCCAGTTATGTTTAAGTCCCATGTAATAGGGGGCGAGCCTATTGCCATCAACCGGGTACAAATCCAGACTTAGAAATTCCAGATGGGAAAATCGAATGACTATATCTCTTTGGAAAAACCCAATAACACTTTGCCCGACACGGGAATGGAACCCAGGACCTCATGTTCAGCTGCAACGTTTGCGGCCACTAGACCAACGAGGCATTAATAATTAATGAAGGATAATTTCGTTTTTAAATTGATAGCTAAATGAAATGATGTGCTATTTTTCGAAAAATAAGGATATTTTTGAGTAACAGTATCATATCCATGTTCTCCTGTTAGAAAACGGTTTTACCAACATGAATTTTGGGAAAGACCGTATCTACAGCTTAAAGTATTTATTTAATGTGGATGTGTTTCTACGCTACACCTATACAATATCATACATAACCAATATAAACGATCTAGAAATCCTTCTGTGCGTTAGTAACTAACATTTATTACCTAGCAATTTCAATTTTGGTGTAGGTACAAATGTACAATAAAGTCCTTATATTCTGTCTATTTATGTATATTTTTGTAAAACCAATAAATTAACATATCCAGCAATCAAGCATATATCCATTTCGCGCTCAAATATAAATAATCATAGCACTATCCATAACAAAAATCTCCAAACGATACCCACTCAATCAGTTTCCATAAATCCGCGTAAATAACGCGATGTTTCCGCGGAGTTGCGCGGGCGCAGGTCGGAGTTTGGGCGCCCGCCACGCGCCCCGACTATTGAACCCGGCCACAGATTAGAATAATATGCAAATGTGAGGCGCCAGTGATAACACAACCGACAGTAATCAACTAATGAATAACCAACGGTTTTTTGACTACATTTAAGGTAGATAGGTAATTACCGGTAGATACGCGGTGTACCAAATTAACTAATTTAAGTTTGAGGTAGGTACTACTAACTTACTAATGCGAGCATGTTAGAGTTTTCAACTTATTTCGTAAAAAAAATGTAAAAAAGAAAAATATTGGAATTTTTTTTTAAAAATATTAGTAGGCGCTGAAGTTTTTAGGAAGGAAAATAATAATCCTTTTTTTGTAATAAGAATATAATTAAACGAAGACATTTTCAAATTATTTTCTACGTTTGATTTTTCAGAAACCATCAAACAGATATTTGGTTTAACAATTTATTTGGCCTATTCACATAAACAAAAATGCCAGTAGACAAGACAAATTACATTTTAATTAGTATAAATAGCAATATTTCATGTTGGTATTAATAAAATAAAGTATCAAATAGTTCTGTGGCACGAGAAAAGACCTTTTGACTATTAATAACACTCATTTATTATTTGATAAAAATAAATGATAATAAAAATAAATTTTAATGGCACGTATTGAATAATTTTGATGAAAAAGGAAAACAACATGGAAATAAAATATTGGTTTATTAAAAAAAGATCTTTTAAGGCGTAGATACTAGATATTAAATTAGTACATACCTAAAGGTGAAAGGTGAGGATTTTATTTTAAAATAGATTTTTCTGTAATATGGAAGTGACGAGTATTTTTTTTGTAACATCTTTATCATTAAGCCAGTTCTGCTGCTTTTATGGTTTGTAAAAATAGGCTCTATACAATTTACATAATTATATCTTTATTGGCGCCAACTATGCGTCACTCATACCTTTATGGCCTCTCTAACAAAAATGGCAAGCTGTTTAATCTGTCACCACCAAAAACGCCTAAAACCTTTACCTACACGCAAAAGAAAATAGGTTTAAAATTCAATCAACCCCGATCATAATCAAATGTCGCTCCTACATCATAATCTTTGGTCCCCAAACGTCACGCATTTGCTCGTTAATGAAGTAATATTACTTTTTTACGCACGGGTATTACACCGATCGGCCTTGTCCGACTACCCGGCAGAATTGAGAAGTGATGTATAAATACTCTATGGTGTTATTATAGGGTGTAATCTTAATTTGGTCGGGTAACGAGGCACTAAAGGGTGTAGGGCAAATTCGCGCCACACTGGTTTGATAATTGTAATGTTTTCTATTTATATTTTTATAATTTGCGTGTACGTTTTCGAGGTCGAAGTGGCCTCAACGTGAAAAACTGAACGCTACATTAATTTCTAATGGTTTCTGTAAACAGTAGTTGATTGATAGGTTGATTGTGGCTAAGTAATAACAGCCGCACGGGTCGATGAATCAGGTTAAGCAACGCTTGCCGCGGTTGATCCGTGGATAGGTGACCATCATAACAAGACCCCTCCGTCCAGGGTTGCGGGAAGTCCTACGGAGTTGCGGGGAAACCGTGGCCCTTGGCAAGGCAAGGGAAGGAACACGGGTGGGTTTTAGTCAGTAAGAGTCTGACACGCCCTTCCGCTTCGCCCAGAGCGGCAGAAGTCATTTGATGATTTCCCACCCAAAAAAAAAAGACCGTGCCCGTGCCTCGGAAAGCACGTTAAGCCGTTGCTCCCGGCTGTCATTCGTGGATCTTTGACAGTCATTACGGGTCGTCAGAAGCCCGAAAGTCTATCAACAAGTCTTACCAAGGGGTATCGTATTATTACCGAGTAACTGGGTTATGGAGGTCAGATAAGCAGTTGCTCCATGGAAAATACTGGTATTGGTAATCAGCTGCATCAAGATAGACTGGAAGCTGACCCCAACAAAGTTGGGAAAACGCTAGAAAAAAACAGATGATGATGGTTTCTGTAAACAGTAGTTGTTTACTTTTCTAAATTGATTGATTGGTAATGATTTTAATGGATTGCTCAGTTTTTGGTGTATCGAATCGGGGGTAAAAAGACGGCTCTTATAAACGAGAGCTTTGTCTTTTAGATGATTATTCCTCTTAAACAATGTCTTAATCTTCATCAAGTTTCATTAATTAAGTCGAATAATTATCTGCCTAATCAAATATCGCATTCTAGTGCCAAGTTCGGTCTCAAATTCTATAATTATCTCTTCCTTTAGACTTCTATGACAGCCGATTTTCCGCTTCGGGTAGGTTTTAGCATATTTTTCTTTTTCTTTTTTAGCGAATAGTAAATAGAGTAGTAATTATAGAAACTAATAGTATTGATTGTGTTCAGATACTTGGACGTATCTGTCTTTGTAGTTAGTTAAGAGGCGTACCATAATCAGCCTATAATATTCCCACTGCTGGGACACAGGCCTCCTCTCTGTGAGAGGGAATGGGCCGTGGCCCGTAATCTACACAGTGTGCGTTTGTTGATGTCAGATATCTTGGAATTTTTGTTTCTAAGACATGCCGGTTTCCTCACGATGTTTTCCTTCACCGTTTTGAGAGCAGTGGTGGTGAAAAATTATTTACACAAAGTCCGCCTGTTTGGGATTGAACCCACGACCTACAACTCGTAATGTCGCTACAGTTACCACGCGGGCCACCACCTGCTCTCGGCTCTCTTCAAACAGAGGTAGTTGACATACTGTATTTAAGTAGTGTATTTATTTGCTGTGAGTAGGGGAAGACCAAAGAAACGATGGATGGACTGTGTGAAAGATGATATGGGTAGAAAGCGAGTGACTACTGAGATGACGACTAATAGAGAAGTATGGAAGAAAGGGACATGTTGCACCGACCACAAATAAATTGGGATAAGGGCAGGAGAATGATGATGATGATTTATACGCTGTGACTACGCAGTAATACAATCGGGTTAATTAATTGTTCAGCAAATTGAAATCTTACTTATTAAATAATGACAGTTGTATTTTTAATATACAGACAATTTAAGTTACTAGACAATGCTTAAAAATTAATTTCCTTGAATTTACATAGAAAATAAAAAGAAATTGGAATATAATTCTAAGTGTTTTTCCATTCTATTAAGCAAAGAACCGTCGAACTCACAGAAGTCAACAAAAGTTAATGAGCCATTAACTTACTACATAGTTGGTTAAGTTTACTGGGAGTTTAATTTATTCGTTTTTCAGTTAGTTAAGTTGTAGTTTAAGTATACGAATGACCCAATTATAAAAGTTAAAAATTTGAGCACGTCTGGTTTTTACCAATGTTGAAAATTATCATTGTTAGGTACAAAAACCAAATTATATACAAAAATATAAAAATAAGGTTTCTTAAAGGCACCTATAGACAGGAGCGAGGCGGAACCGGTAGAACTATTTCGCCGTTGCGACTGTCTGCGGGAGCCTTAATGAAGCGTGCACACATACCTACGTAGTATAGCTAGACAAAAATTGTAAATAACAAGATAATTTGTAAATAAAAAATAAAAAACCTGTCAGACCAAATTCTTCGTCTAGACTGTCTCTCATGTTTCCCTCAACTTCTTGGCATCAGATCAAAGTAAGTCACTCCAGACGTTACCTACTCTAACTATTTCGTTGACCAGTCGAAACAGAAAATAGAAACTATTTTTTACAGTTGAAACTACTGTCTCATGGCTTTTACAATAGTTAGGCCCGTTGTCCACGACGCAAAGTGACGTGTTTCAAAATCAAAAAACTTCCCTTACCAATCTCCCTAGCCTTTTCCCAACATGTTGGGGTTGGCTTCCAGTCTAACCGGATGCAGCTGAATACTAGTACCTATTTTACATAGAGCGACTGCCTATCTGACCTCCACAACCCAGTTACTGGGTAACACGATACCCCTTGGTAAGACTGGTTGGCAGTCTTTCGGGATTCTGACGACCCGTAACGACTGCTAAAGATCCAAGGATAACAGCCGAGACCAACGGCTTAACGTGCTTTCCGAGACACGGAAGGTTCGATACGTTAAGATGGTCACCCATCCACGGACTGACCGCGGCAAGCGTAGCTTGACCTGATCAATCCACTCGTGTGGCGTACTTAGACACGAGCCTTCCCGAATGCAAGGCTAAAAAGTCTCATGGGCCTAAAATTTTATCTCTTATAGAGGGGGTTTCCCCAGATTAAAAGAGGCATGATTTATCATTGTTCCGAATTGATGACTTTTCTGCGTCAGTCACTTTTTGTTTAATAATATATTGCTAATGAGAGTTTATTGCAGTGGGTCATTAACCGGTCCAGAACGGTTGTCGCGTGGAACTATCAAATCGATTTTGAAAATAATTGTAGTAAATACTCCGTATCTCGAGAAAGACGTACTTAAGTGTGTAGGCAAAATAAGCAGGTAGAAATTAATGCCATGCAAACTAGTAAAGACTGCGCTAGAAACCCTTAAACATATAGAACATTCGATAAAAATTAAAACCAGTTAGCAATAGAAGTACACGCTTCGAGTAAATTCCGATCGATAGAACATTTTATAGCCACAACGGCCCACAACCGACATCGATACAAGTACACAGAGGTCTCGTGGAACCTTGACAGAGTTACTATGAAACTCGATAATTTGAATTCGTTAAATTTTGATGTACTTAACTTCGTTTTTTGGCCATTTTGTTTGACTACATTTTAGCTTTTTGTTTATATTTTAGGTGTCTGTTACTCGTACGATGAGGTGTAAATTATTGACGCTGATAATAATTATGACTGATTGCGTCGTTGGTCTAGTATTTGCAAGTCCTACTGCTGAACATGAGGTCCTGGATTCGATTACCTGGTCGGGTAAAGTGTTATTGGGTTTTTCCATCAGGAATTTTCTCAGTAGCAGCCTGCAGTCTGGATTTGTGCCCGGTTGATGGCAATAGGCTGGCCCCCTATAACATGGAATTGAACTATAACTGCCGAAATGTGGGTGATACTATAGGTACACCTCTGCCTGGGGTTACAATCGTGACGTTATGTTATGTTCATATTTATAATTTTAATGTTTAATCATTACTGGAGTAGGTAGTAGTCGGTTTGAATAGTCTCACTTTATACCTATGTTCTTAAATTAAGAATATTATTAACACTACAAATCAATGTTGTCTCTTCTATCAATGGAATCTAGAAAAACAAACTGTCCCCAGGACCACTAACCATGGAAAAAACTAAACAATAGATCAAGCACCCTTTTCTCATCAGACTCGGGGGCTCTGACCGCAGCCCTCCTTTAATTGGAGCCCCTCTCCGCACGAGTGCCTATAGGAGACTGCTTTTTGTGCTAGCTTCAACCCTGATCTTTGGAATGTTCAAAGTTCAGTGCCTGGAATTTAAGGTTTTAGACTTGGCCTAGGGTTAGGGCTAAATCTAAGTGTTTTTGTGTGAATGTCGCAATTGAATTGTTAGCACCTTTTGCGGGTCGATGGGTCGACTAAATGTCGTAAATATTCCATGAATCTGACTAAAGCATCTACATATTATGAACTAACTTTTGCCTGCGGCTTAACCCGTGTCCTCCCACCTTTCGCTAGTGAATATAACATTAAGATTAAAGACAAACAAAGTTTCCATAGTCCACCAGCCACAGCGTACAAAATACCGGTATTGCCGCCATAATATTAGTCTGCGCTCTGTCTAATCTAAACTAATTCACACCAACGAATATATTAAATAAACGATACAAAAATACATAGAAACGACAACATTTGGCAGTCAATTATCGCGACGTACGTGTCGCCATTTGTACTAAAAAGAAAAGGTGCAGAAGTTCTGCTTGTAGGATAGTTTGATAGGCAAACTTATGACCAAAGTAAATGCCGATGACCAACGCCCAAATGGTGAGGCTTACGAATCATTCAATTTCTCCAGTAGATGAATTCTATGATGATTCTTGTAGGTTCTCGTCCTCAATCAGATAATTGTAAAAAAGTGGTTCTAGAGGTTTTATGTGACCTTAATGGTTTTTGTGTAACAGATGTATTTGTAAGTTACAAGCGGTTTTTAATTTCCCGTACTTATTCGGCTCACCGTCGGTGACACACATGAAGCTTGCTCACACTGTATCAAGATGTTGTCGAATTTTCTGAACCAAACTAAACAAACATTACACAAATGTCGTAACAAACGAAACTACGAACCAAGGCGGGCTGCGAGCAAAATTTCAAAACTTTTGGATCGCCGACGAACTTACTCAGCGGTTTTAAAATGCCCGTACTTACTTATGACACGGGCGAGTAAGGTCGCCGAGCCATAAGTACGCGTACTTGCTGGCACGTCTTTCAGAGATCATCTCTACAGCAGTCGCATTGACGTCCTAAGTTAACCCGATGAAATTCTATTACACCAAAGTTTTTTGCGCGAAAAATGGTGGACATACTGTAAGTTTCTTCTCTGTGCCACCTATAAAATGTGCTATTACGATCGTCTACGTCACGTGCGCTTGCGATTGAGGCCGGCTGTTTAACGTACGATATTTTTTCGCACACAAATATTAGAGTATGCTAGGATGTTTTGGAAATATTGTGTTGTGACTGTGAATGGAAGGCTGTTAGCCTTGTTTCTTTTAATAGCTTGCGATGAGAGGCGACTTAAGGCAGACTTGATGAAAACTTGATGCAAAACGTGGGTAGGTAGACAGTGAGGGGACAAGGTTTGAGGAAAATATTTCGTACCCTGAATAGTTTAGCCGTTGCCATTGTTTTGTGTTGATTGGTTGATGGCATTAGGCTCGCCCCAATTACATGGGACTTAAACATAACTGGCGAAATGTGGGTGTGCTATGTGCACCTCTGCCTAGCCCCTTGGGGAACACAGTCGTGATGTTATATGTGTGTGTATTATTAAGATAGAAGACTTTTTATTATTCTCACCTTATCTTATCTTTTATCTTTTCTTTTATCGTCTAAGCAAAAAAATCTTCATATATCCTGAAAAGATTACACAGGCTCCTTGACTGAAAATTTCTTTCTTAGGAAAAATCTCTCTTTGAAAAAAAACCTTTTTCCAGATAAATACAAAGAGTACGTCGCGAATTCGTGAAACTAATAAACAGCGCTATTACGAAGTTCTACGTAGCATCGGGCGCGGCGCCCGCGCAGTCGTGAGGCCCACCATCCAACGTAGCGCGTAGTAAAATTATGTCTCTACTCAAGCTTGTTCTAACTTTATTTAGACTTTAATTCCAGAGTTTTTGATAGTTTTTTAAAGTATTTTGCAACGAAATATAGTTTTATGTAATCAACGTAAAAAATATTAGTCTGAAACATAAAAATAAAGTGATAATTGTTTTTATGTTTCACGCTATTTTTTTTTTACCAAAATCTAGGATACGTATTCGGCAAGTTTTTTTGTTTTATTATTCTATTTAAAAACTTCAACGTGTTTTAGATACTTACGTCAGGTAAAAAGTATGCCCAAGTAGACTTTTTTATCTAAGTACTTTAACCTGACAATTTTAAATAAGACTTGTTTTTTTTTAATTTCAGTTTTCCTTTGAAAAACCTGATGCTAAGAAATGAATCAAGTAAACAGAAAGTAATAGCGAAAGTATTCAAAGATTCTTTTAAATCAACAATATGTGACATCATTGAGGCCCACCGCCATCACTGCGCGGACATCTGAGGCCTCTTATATTGCCCGTTAACCGCATCGTAGAAAGTTGCAGAAAATCAACTCGATACAAATGAAATAAACTTGAAAATATTATTGGGCTGGCAGGTGGCAGGTGGCAGGTCATTTACGAGAAAACCGTTCTTTCAACGCACGATATCACGCAGATATCAATAGTTCTAACTTACCGATGTTTTTGAAAGTTAAGAGCGTGTCTGAAAGTGGGAAACGTCGCAAATAGATGTCAAATATTTCGCTGTTTTGATGATTAGTTTGGCAAAATTACTGTATGGAAATAAGAAATGTGGCTAACTAGCGATCTAGAATATTGATTATGAAATGCAATACCTAATATCGTAACCGAATATTTAGTTTTAGATGTAAAAAAAGTGTTTGGAAACTTTCCAAATGCCTTTTTACACCTAAAATTTATTGAAATTGAAATTCAATGTTATAATAATTGCAATTCATTATTAATATGCTAGTTCGCTAGTTAGCCATATTTTTTATTTCCATACAGTAATATTGTCAAATTAATCAAAACCGGTAAATTTTTGTAAAACCGGTAAACGCTCTTAATGAAGCATTAACATAAAAGAAAATATATATTTAGTATGTGAAATGTCTGTAAATTAATAATGCTGTTTTCAAACTCAATAAATACAGGCGATATTCAAACGTATGTTTAACATAACAGATAAAATTCTAGTCAGTAACAGCTCGGCACTAGTCGTCTCAACCCGAATAATAATACCAGATATTTCACTCCCGATTACGGTGATTTGTACGGCCAGGCAGAACATCGATAATTTAAAATAAATCATTATGAATGTATTGGATTGGAAGAAATTATCTAGCATTTAGCAGTCATTAATATACGGGTGTTTGATATAGCGTGTTTTAACACAAAAACTTGAACAATTTGTCAGTGGGGTGTCCGGATCCGGAAAATTTTAAAGTTATGACCAGACAAGTTCCGTATTACGCAATACTTTACACGGTTTTACGACTTGACGAGGTATACAGATTTCTTTATTAAGTAATTATATGTAAGTTTAATATTAATGTACTTATTATGCAGTTAAACCTTCCCGAATAAATACTCTAAATGATTTCGATAACCGTAAAAAACAACGTGGTCGCACAGACACACACGAAAAGCGACTTTAATTATAATATATAGTTATACAAGCGACCCTGGCAGACGTTGTCCTGCCCGAAAAACGCCACCTACCGGGTCCAATTGAATTTTAAAACCATCCAGGGACCCACTCAAATAGGTATATACTCAAAATTTTATTCAAATCGGTCTAGCCGTTTAGGAGTGGTTGGGGACAAACACACGTGCAGAAGAATTAAATTTAAAAAGATTATAATATTAATAAATAGATGCTGCTGGGCCTTCTGTAATTTTCTACGTGTAGTTGGTAATAGTGCGTGCGTTCGTTGTTCTAATTCTTAGTTAATTTCGTTGACACGGTTTCTTTTCTCTTATTTAGAGGTTCACGGTCAATAAACAATGAGGTCAGCTGAACCAGTTCTATCCTGGTTTCAAATAGGGCACTGGGAAGAACAGTAAACAACAACATTGTTAGGAAATAGAGCATTTTGTTCCCACGATATTGGCAGCTGAGATATAAGACGCATTTTGTTGGTAAATGTAAACAAAAACATGTTTTTTATACTTTTCAAATGTCTTTAGCTCTCCATTGTCCAAAAAAGAAGACGGGGGACTGAGATGAATCGAGAGAATAATGATATAGAAGACAGGGAAATGATTTATTCTTAATAATTTTCTTACTAAGGGTAGTGATTTGCGAATCCCCTTATCTACATAATTAAGGTCGCTCACGGCGACTTTTGTAGCGATGCAGTAGCGATGCTGTCGCGCATGTGTATCGATACAGCCGCGATGCTGTAATTATGTATATGGATACTGCGCGACAGTAGCGATGCAGAAGCGCGTTTACAAAACGCGCGACAGCAGCGACAGCAACAACGCGCGAGCGATGCTAATATCTATCGATATTATCGATATGATTATAATATCTTTATTTCGCGATGACCCTGAAACACGCTCCTTTTGCGGTATTTCTCATAGACAGACACTCAAATATACCATAGTATATTTAATTGTTTGCTAAATATTTTTTCGCCACAAGGCTACGTCACGAGGTTGTGAGTTGAGCTGCGTCTGCGCATTGAGGCCCACCGAGTACTGTTTCAAGGCCCATTGTTACGGTCCGCAGCGGTTTACTTTTCAATAATATTATGTATAATGAATGACACTTGTTCAAAACAAACGTGTGATATTTTTGTTATTTATTTTTATGAGTTCGTTTATAATTTTTTGTGAGTTTGAAGAACGTAGGTGGTTGAAAAGAAAGTCTTTTTTTAGGAACTAAATACACAAGTAAATAATGGACTGCCCAGTTCTTAGAGTACCTAAATGGGCCTAAAATAGCAAAGACTACAGACAAAGGCATTACCATGAAATAATAAGCTTACCTCGAAAGGACACTAGATTGCCGATTGCAAAATTGTGTTGGATTGTTAAAAATAAATATCTTTTTTTCATATCAGGATACGGAAATCCGGCAAGTTACAACTATAACCTAAAGCTAATTTCAGACTACGCTATAATATAATAGCATAATTATAGCATACATATAGTTCATAGCACAACAATATCGCTCGCAATACATTTATTAACAACACGTTCACACTTTGCTATACTATAATTGTTTGTTTCCATTGTGTTGTTGTACTATATAGTATAGCGTAGTCTTAAATGAGCTTAAATATAGCTCGGTATATTTTAAGAAATTCTTCACGAAAAGCAACCATGCAATATTAAGTATAAAGTGGCAAAGCCTTATGTAAGATACTATGTAGATTCCCTTTTCTGCCGACTTCTATGAGAAAAAAACGCTAACAAAACAAAACGCCATCCCAAAAATAGGTCAATTCCAAATCACCCTGTTACTCTAGCTTCCCAAGTGCGTAGTACGCCACATGTTGGGTCAACCTGCCCTAGATACATTAGCATATGCCGCGGGTTACCCGGGTAGTCGGGTACTACGGGTAGTTGGGTTATAGCCGTCCCTTCCCGGATTGGCTTCGTAAACCGCTACGTTGCCGATTTTTAATAGTCTTCTACGAAGATTGGGGTTTTTAGGTACAGATGGTCCGCTATAGGAGCTTACGTATTGGTGTAGTTAGATAGTGGATAGTATAGTTATATAGGTAGTACCATCGAAGAACTTCATACCTATACACCGTAAGGACTATTTCTGCTTGCAGCGCTCGGCGGTTATTGAAGCGGGGCGGTAACAGATATGGTCAGTGTGTTCACGGGATGTTGTCTTCAAACCGCATAGGTAATTCGAGGTTCTACGATAGTACCTTCAGAATATTCATATGAAACGCATGTTTATGTAAAAGGTTATGCAGTGTTCTCTTATTCGATTCACCGCGTCGCATCGCATCGCCCGCCCGCGCTATATCTTCGTTTCCGCTTAGCATTCTTTCTTGACTTTTTTCGTTGTTGCTCAGCTCCATAGGGGTCGTCGCGTGATATTTAATAGCCTATAGCCTTCCTCAAGAATTGGGCATCATATGCAAAACGAATTTGTCCTGGATCTGAATCCGACTGGCTGTTCCAGAGATTAGCGCGCTCAAACAAACAAAAAAAAATAACTCAGATTCATTATTAGTATAGACTATAGAGAGCAGTGGTGGCCCAGTGGTAACACCCCCGACTTACGAGTTGGTCGTGGGTTCGAACCCAAGCAGGCGCTTTACTTTGTGTAAATAATTTCATCACCACTGCTCTCTAAACGGTGAAGGAAAACAGCGTGAGGAAACCGGTATGTCTTAGAACCAAAAATTCGAAGACATGTGGCATCTACCAACCCGCACTGGACCCGCGTGGTTGATTACAGCCCACTCCCTCTCACAGAGTGGAGGCCTATGTCCCAGCAGTGGGAACAATAATAGGCTGATTATGTATGTTATGTACAGACTATAGAGTAGATATAGATAGATTGATGGTACTAAACATAGATACAAATTAGGCAAAGCGAAATTGTGATGATAGTAATTGAGTACCTAATGTAAATTATTTTTGCAGACTATTGTATAGAATCAAGTTTTTCTAACTGAACAGACAGCTGTGCTGCTGGGGAGTTTGTTGCGCCACTTCTTCCCAGCTAAAGCACTAGGAAGTGGTGAAGGGCGGGCGTTTTTGGAGAACTGTCTTATGTAATTTTAACGTTCGAAAAGTGCCAGCCTAGTTTGAATAAATGACTTTTGAATTGGACAATGGACATTCTTATTTTAGCTGTCTTTGGAAATGGACGTTCAAGCTGAAATGATTTTCACGATAAAAAAATTAAAATGTTCTATAAGTAAGCATTAACCGAAGACATTACTTACTTATGTAAATAATAGAAGAGAAAATCCTCATAACCCTTCCTTCTAATTTTCCTCTACCAAACACGGAAACAACATGCCTAACCAATCAATCATACACGAATCAATCGGGGCTACCCTTGAACCCTGTCCTCGGTTTTTAAATGCCGCCCCTCGGCGGGTGATACACCGGGCATCGATCCAACCGTGATGTGACTGTGACATGCGACACTGTGACTTCAATAACGTGAAGCCACGTTGTTCATGTCTTTTCTAGTTTGGGGATGTATTTTTGACATTGTGAAATTGTGACTTAATTTTATTGGTGAACGGGAAGTTGAAAATATTACGTATATTTAACTCAATGATATAGGTATCGATTTTAACCAGTGATGTGCAAGTGATATCCGTATTTGCGGATATCCGAGGGAGAAAAAAGATCTGTATCCGTATTCGTTACTTTTTGGCGGATCGTTTATTACATTCAATTACGTATGTGAAATTTTAAAGATGCAATTAAATGCTGTTATCTTTAACCCAAACTAGTTAAATCCATAAAAATTAAATCACATTTATTATAATTAAAGTAGAGTACCTACTAGTAAACTAAGTTATAACTATAAGGTAGTAATTAAACTATCTTTGTAGTCAGATCTAATCTTTGTGCTATGCTAATTGAAATAATTATCAAGGTGTTAGTTAACATCAATTAAAACAATGTTATTTCCAAGAACTTAAAAATAGTAGGTAACTTGGCAGCTTTGACCCCAAAAGGTTGTTATGATGAGGATCATAAATAATTCCTGCTGAAGCTGAAGAAAGTTGAGATCCGTATCCGTATCCGCTTTCGCGGATCTAGACCCTTATGATCCGTATCCGTATCCCCGGATCACCTTATAACGATTCGGCACATAACTGATTTTAACCAATTATTTTTAAAAGAGTATCCGAGTTTCTTGTCGGTTTTTCGTCCATAGGAAAGGAGCAATTGGGACCGTATAGGCGTGCACCTAGCTTCTGACGTCTCATAAGCGCCCATGTAGATTTGTTTTTTTTTTTTTTGTTTTCTTGTTTTTCTGAAACTCGTGTGAATTGTGTGTCTAAAAGATTGCTGTTTATTACTTTGGTCAATCACAGCAGCTAAAGCCGCCCTCCCACGATGCGCCATATCGCGGACGCACGCGCACGACGCACCGTGGGAAACCTAGCGTGCGTGGTAGCGCAGACGCGCGTTGAACGCGTGCGTGGCGGTGCGTCCTCGTGCGGGCTGGTGCGCGTCCGCGATATGGCGCACCGTGGGAGTTGGCTTTAACACGAGATATGGCAGAAGATTTACTGACTAGGCAATTGGCAAGGTTTCCAAAAACTGGGAGAAATAGTTTTACCCCGCATTCTCAGACGTCAATAAAAGTTAATGAACCATTAACTCACTCTAACTTAACGCACAGTATAAATAAATAACAGTATTATATCTTCTTAGAAAAAGGCCGAGACGACGCGCTTCGAAATATCAGTGTATATCAGTACGCAACAGTATCGAGTGCGCGACAGTTACGGGCGGACGCGGAAGTTTTATCTACAGAGCGTATGTAATTATTTCAAACTTACTGTTGAAGTGCTGAGATATAGGTAATACTGTTAATTAATTAAACTGTGCTTAACGTTAGCCAGTATATCTACACTTCTACACTAATATAATAAAGAGAAAAGATTTGTATTTTTGTTTGTTTGTAATTATTATTGAATGCTATATTATCATCACTGAGTAACACACTTAGGCTACAATTTATAAAGAAATCACGCGGGCGAAACCGCTGGCGGAAACTATCTCGAATATTGATGTTACAAAATACGAAGCAAACCAGAAGCAAAATATTTAACATAAACTTCCGTAAAACCTTTCCACATACTACATTAACTCAAAAACCTCACTTCAATGCTTCAAAAGGTGTCGTAGCGATCCAAATACATCGTTTGACACCTCATTAACCCCTAAGGTGTAGTCTTGAAGAGCGGGTATGAATGTTATCCGCCATTCACAATATGAGGGTAGTTCAGAAGAAAGCTATCGTGTCGGGTAAAACGACGCGTATTGGTTAATGATCCGGTGTTTTTCTTTTTTATATTTTTTCGATAGATTTCGTGTCAAAAGGAGGTTGAGTGGATTAAACACCCTTTGAGATTGCGTTGGTGGATGAACTAAGAGCTATAGAAGCTTTTTTGTTGTGGGCATCATGTAGAACTAATAATTGATTTTTGCAATAAGTAATGCAAATGCATGAAAGTCGCGGGAATCACCTGGATGAGAGATGCATGGAACCGGGAAGTATTAAAAAAAAAGGGAGAACGACCCAGCAGCCCGAAATCACCCGATTCCGGGCTGAAATGATGATGATGAATGCAATAGGGCAAAAGCTTGAGTTTTTGGCAAATACTACAACTATCTGTCGAGGTCTGCGTTTCCAGAATAGAAAGAATTAAAAATAAATAAAATTACAATATAAATAATTAATTTAATTAATTATTTTATATTAATTGAAATTAAAAATTAAATTACATTTTTTTATGATTTATATTGTAATTTTATTTATTTTAATAAAATAAAAAATCTGTTTTTCAATAAATAATAAAAAAAAAAATTCCTAGATTGTACGGTACAATTTAGAATTCTTATAAGAAGATAGTTTTTTAGAAGTATTTAATTTAGCACCGGATAATTTTAGCCTTTATAATCAAAATATGATAGTGTACCTTATAATTACACTTCGGAATAAAGACATCCCATCAAAAACAAAACATGTAAAATATACAAGTCTCCCAACGTAGTTCTTCTACCGCAAAAAGATGTGAGATCTAATGCGAAACCAAGTCGGTTAATTTATTGGAATATAACGAAGGTACAGGCAGATTCATAATGTCCTGAATGACTCCTAGAAAAGGTTGGTACGGCTTCGCCTTTGTTTGTTTTTGCTCGACTTGGCGGGGGCACTGCCATACCCCCAGATAGAAAACCAACACAAAATATTAATTTCTCACACACTTGTCTAGTAATCAACGTTGAATAATTAATTTCAGTAATTACACGTGCTGAAATACAACGCAACAATAACAAACACATGTATGACTAAGTACTCAAAGTTACTGTTACACGTGCTTAGTGTAATTCAAGAAAAACAAACTGTTTTCATCTCATTTTCATGAACTCAAAGGCTTTTGAAGTCTGAAGAGGTTAGGATTATATTTTAGGTGAGGAAAGATGTAAGGAATTTTTCATGAAAATATTTATTTTTTATTGTGTAGGCACCTAATCTTTTACCACATAATCATATTATTATTAAGAAAATGTTTTAATTAAAATGTTGTGTTACTATGCTAATGCTATTTTTATCAGACAAATGTAATTCAAACTAAAAATTTAAAACCGGCCATGTGTGAGTCGGACTGGCACACAAAGGGTCAGTAGGGGGGGGGTATTATAGGACCAACAGCTATAACAAATGGATAACAGTCTCACGGGTAAAAACAGAAAAATAAAAGAAATAGTAAATAGTAGAAATCTTAGGATCACTAACAAGCACGATAAAAAAGAAAAACTATAAGGTTATAAACTTATAAGGTACAATAAGCACTATGCACTTTTAAAGAAGTCAGCTTTCAGCCGAGCGCGTGCAGAATGGGTTTTGGTGGTAAATGGGTCAAATGAGAACTCTCTACAAAGAATATTAAAGTCCTAACTCGCTTTATTATTAACTTGTTGTTATAGCGGCAATAAAAATACACATTCTGTAAAATTTCAACTGTCTGTCTATTACGGTTCATGAGATACAGCCCGCTGACAGACAGACGGACACCGGAGGCTTAGTAATAGGGTTTCGTTCGGCACCCTACGGGTACGGAACCCTAAAAAAGCGCTTTTGGAAAAACGTAGACCTGTCCCTTATCCTACTTGTAAAGTAAAATGAGGGCAGAGAACAAACGAACTTCAAAAGCATTTTCAATTAACAAATACTAGGAACAGAAGATACATAGATACAGAACTTCCACAGATTGTTCCAGGAAATTCTCACTGAAGACAGCTCTATTGATTTCAGCCAATTTGTCTCTATCAAAGTCGTAAGGATAAGGTTCGATGTCAGGCTGGAACAATAACTGTAAAGCTCTCTCACAATACGAAGCCTATTGATACCCAATTGTTATAGCTGACAGCCCTTAGTAACTTTATAAGTACGTAAGAAATAACTCAGAAGGTCCATTAAGAAACATCACACATAAAAAACTAAAAGATTATTTGCACCTTCAACAAAAAAAATACGGTTTACAATAAAAATTGTCTTGGTCAGGCCATATTATTATGGGGACCTTGTAGATTAGTGTCTAAAATAGTATTTTAATGAATACATGACAGTCTGGCGCATTCCCAACCGCGGATTTTATTAGACCGATCAAATAAATTCGGCGGTTGGCAGCCCTTGTCAATGAATTCATCGATGAGGTGGACCTGGCAGCCTCATTTTTTTCATGCATTGAACACAGACTTGACTTACTGTACTTTTTTCTTTAAGTATGTTAGTACATAAAGATCGGTAGGGGAGGCTGAATGGACCACTCTTACGTTGCCACTTGCCACTCACGTTTTTATATACCTAGGGTGGGTATCCTAAAGTTTTTACAGGGATCAGTCCCAGTTGGCAGTGTCGTACTTTCAAATTGATTAATTGGATTTTGGTGGTTAAAGATGTCTTGTGATTAATGATTAAGAATTTTTCTGAACGTGATCTTGTTTTCCATGCTGCATTTTTTTTTCTTTTTTTTCACCACCATTGGGAAGCTCTTGGCCTTCATCTCATCTGATGGTACATGATGACCAGGCCGCAGGTGGAAGCGAAGTTCACTCGGAATCCTCAACCAGAAAGGAACTGTTCAGTATGAAAATTTGTGATGATCAGGATCTTGCGTTTTATAGAGCTGAGGGCGTCGAATAAAATTATATCTTACAGCATACTGGTGCGGTAACCTGTTATTACTTATTTATAGAAATACTCATACAATTTCGTCTTTATTTCCCATCAGTTGTTTTTACGTCATGTCATCTAAAAATTCTTCAACAATCAAGTTTTTCCTTCCCCCGATCTTCTATTTTGAGCCCAATCCGGATTAAAGCGAGTCACGCAGTTTCCCTTTTAAAGGTAATTCCCCTCAGTAGCAGCCAATTCGCGATAATGTTCCTCCCTCCCCCTTCCCCTTCTCCCTCAAATTATTATGTAATCCACTCGCTTACATCTACCTTTATTGATGAAATAAATCTAATTTGAAACGATCTGATATTTTTTGAGTAAAATAGATTTCTTATCTTGTTGTGAGAGATACTTGAGTTAATAAAAGGACTGTCGCATATACACTTATATATAATATATTGATTGTCTTGTTGTAATGGCAAATATATATTCCAATAATGAAAATCGGGAAATTTTTAGGATCTGTAATTTTTTGTTCTGAGTTTTTGTAAGGAAAAGTTTTGAGGAGTTTCATTCATTCAAGTTCAAGTTTGAACTAAAATAATTGCCATTTTCTATTATGAAATAAGAGCCACGTACATCATTGTGTCGGCATTGTGTTTACAATGTTTTGTCAAACATTCAATGGGTACTCGATTCCATTGATTTTTTTCCTAGAAGCGTTCCGATCAATTGAGTAGCTACGCCAATTTCAACGGCAGACAGAAACTCTTGCGTCCAATTCCAGGCTTATCTCTGATTTGCCTAATGACATCCAAACCCAAGAATATTCCATCTAGGTATAACGCACGAAATGACATCTTTATGCTAAAAATTCTAAGCACAATCACTTATAGGATACGTAGATTACAACCTGAACTTCTACCCTAAATGACATCATCAGAGAAGTCTGTTGCAAATAGGTATAATTCTTAGGAAAACACTGGCGCTATTTGGAGCGCGCGTGGGCGGAGGGGCGCCATTTGCAATCACTAACCTACGACAATTATCTGCGTGTAGACTTGTCTTTATAGTACACTAACGTTTTGATACCTCGTGCTGTAGTTTTAGCTAAGCTATTTGCACTTTGCGGAAATATGTTTGGTAAGGTTAGGTTAGGTTAGGTTATGTTCTTATGATATTACTGCGCTAGATTGAGGACAAAGAAATACCGGAAACTTGGATTTCTATTGCCTTGGTTCTGTATTGTATTGGTAGATTGTAAACTGGCACAGAGCCTTCTCTTAAATTAGGTATTAAGATTACGCAATCGTCCTGCGGTGATCTTCTAAAGGCGGATACCATAGGATTTGGTCTTACGTAACTGTGGTTTGTGTAAAGAAATCTTCATCAACGGAATCTAAGTCATCAGGAAGCGTCAATAAAACATTTTTGTATTTACTAGGTAGGTGTATGTGTTATCTTTGATTTCAAACTTTCTAAATCAACGTGGTACCACCATAAATGATAGGTAACATATTAGGTACTCCTCCCGTTAATTATTTTTACTGCACAACTTGTAGTAACTAAATACGTAACTAAACTCATTGATCCACATTACATCGCAATTAAGCTACAAAATCATTAAAAAACAACTCTCGTAACAACATTAAATAAAACAAAATTATTAAAACCGCAAGCCACTAAAAAATAGTCAAGAGGCAATTTAAATAAGTGCTCTCGGGTTTCCCGCGTCGGCCATATTGCAGCAAACGTCAAAAGTTCATTCACCCCGTGCGCCGGTGATGCATTTCAAAAATGTATCTTTAAAATCAGTCTGTTACTAATAAACTCTTGGTAGGTATTATGCTAATACGGGAGAATGTAGGTAAAGTTATGCGTTTTTCTTGATTTTTTTTTACTAGAATTAAGAAATCAATGATAATTATGATAGATAAATAAAATAAATAAATATTTATTCAGTATTTATATTTCAGTATGAATAATTGGTAAAATTAATATTTTATTATGTTAATACATACAATCTTAGAAATAATTTACTAAGGTATTATAATGTCAAATCTATGCCTGTACTAGCAATCTAGGATAAACATGTTCACAGCTATCCCTGGCGGCATGAGCTCATACTTTATGGTAATTAGGACAATAAAATTCTTAACAATATTTAACATTAGAAGTCACAAATAATGTCAAAATTTTATCATTTCATTTTGTAGACCTTGTTTACTTAAATACTAATGACTTTACAGACAAGTTACAAAAAGTTTTATCGCAATTTTTTATTTAATTTGCGTAAATTAGTTTCTAACACTTTTTAATAACCTATAGTTAAACACATAAGGTATGATTTTGCATCAGCAGAATTGGTTGGGTTAAAGTCAATGTTGTACAAAATTAAATCACGTTCGAGGCTCTATGTGTATATTCGATGTTTGTTGCTGGCGCCTAATGTGCTAAGATATCAACAAAATCGAGGGTTTTTAGACCAGCGCAGTGTTTTGTTGAGTTAGCAGCAGGCAAGTCTGGCCTTGAGGATGACGCTCTAGCCGCCCTCGTAGTCGATAGAGTTGATGTACCTGTGTTCCACTATTTTCCCAGCAGGGCACTCAGCATCTCCCGTTTTGTGGTTATTGGGCTTTTTAAAGCGTGAGCATGTTGCACATTTCGGTGTCAGCTTTTATCGCGCACTCTGCCATCGAGTGTCTTTCATCACCGCAGTGACCAAACGTAGTTTTTTGTTTGGTTTGAATTGGGACGACCTCAAAATCATAAAAATTATGTTCTTTAAGAGGTTAAAGTGCCACTCTTGGATTAAACATTAACTAATCATAATCACTTACTTGTAACCTTACTCATTTTATATTTCTGTACCTACTAAAGCACCCATTTTAAATAAATAACGACTAAAAACCTTTGAGCAGAATGTAAACAAACGTGACAGGTATCGATCAAGTAACATTTTCCACAGCAAAGAATAAAAAGAAAAGTACTTTGTAATTCTCGCGCTCAGGCTCGGTTGTTAGTGTTGCCAGCGTCGCGGCTCCTCCGGGAAATATCGTGTTACTATCAGGCGTACTTTCTTACCAATTGACAGGTTTATGGTTTTATTTTATTTACACATTATTTTTTGGTACGATTATTATTATGTTGAAGAGTTGAAGGAGGCGTATTTGGCGATTTGTTATTGCAAAAGGAACGTGTGATTGGTAGGGTGAACTTCTGGTTTGAAAATAAGTCACCTGACAGACAGCTATGCTGCTGGGGAGATTGTTGCACCACTTGTTTTTTTTTTTTTTTTTGCAAAAACATGTGTAGATAATATACATGGTATGATGCTTAATATAGGTGTTACAAAAGTATTATCTTCGCAGCTAAAGCATTAGGAAGTGGTGAAGAGCGAGTGTTTTTGGGACTGTCGACGTTCGTTTGGTCGAAAAGCACTGATTCTCAGCCTAGTTTGAATTGCCTTTTGATTTTGAGTATTAGTTTATAGTCACTGTTGGTCATCCAAGTGACTAAGATTCAATAGATTTAATGGTAAAAATTTGTTCACTAGAATTAATAGAAAAAGTATTCAGTTTACTGTCACAATAGAAACGATAATATAGTTTTGCAGTCTAATATTGTAAAAGGCTTTCACAGAGTAAACTAATTTCATGCCTGTGTAAAGAAAGGCGTTGATATGGCAACCCCATACAGGCAGAATTAACGTCATTTGATATTCAATTTCATGACTCACTTTTCCAGTTTCGTACAATTTCCTTACATAGGTCCTTTTTACCCGACTGCCCCAGAAGGAGGGTAATGTTTTTTACTGAAGTGCTTATTAATACAAGGGTTTATCTGGTTCACACAATGCCGTAAAAGCTTGATTTAGACGCCTCCAGTTTTTAGTCGAGTGAAGTAGGTACTGTCTTGAGTAAGTACCGGACGAGGTAGTAAGGTAAGCACTAAAATTGTGTAACTTGAAGCATGTAAACAACCGTTTGGATAAATACTAAAAAAGGTTGTGTAAACACGACAGCAGGGTTCTCTTATTATATACAACCCTTTTGCCTCGACAACGGACAATTTCCGAGATAGGGCAAAAATAAACAGCTACAGCTTTCTCTGTTTGAACTTTAGGTTCCGGAAACCCTTTAGGAATATACCAGATATTAAAAATATATAAATACTACGAATTAAAGGGCTTTGATGTTTCCTTTTTATTTATGTGAACAAAATCAATCAATCTTCCTAGCTTTTTTCCCAACTATCTTGGGGTCGGCTTCCAGTCTAACCGGATGCAGCTGAATACCAGTATTTTACATGGAGCGACTGCCTATCTGACCTCCACAACCCAGTAACTGGGTAATACGGTACCCCTTGGTAAGACTGGTGTCAGACTTTCGGGCTTCTGACGACTCGTAACGACTGTCAAAGATCCGCAAATGACAGCCGGGACCAACGGCTTAACGTGCTTTCCGAGGCACGGAGGAGTCTCGGTATGTAAAGATGGTCACCCATCCACTGACCAACCCCGGCAAGCGTAGCTTAACCTGATGGATCGATCCGTGCGGCTTGTTATTACTTAGCCACGAGCTCCTCGTTTATGTGAACAAAATAAAAATGAAAATTAAGTATCATTTTCATTTCATCAAAGTCATGAATTAACCTGATTATTGAGGTAACCGACATAGCCCGAAGAATTGCAATGGGCACTGGGCATGGGCACACATTGCTCGCAGAACAGATGACCGATGGGGCCGAAAGGTTCTGGAGTGGCGACCGCGTACCGGAAGACGTAGCGTTGGAACTTGGAAGGGGGAACAAGATGATCCGATGACCTTATAAAGCAGGAATCCGCTGAATGCGGGAGGCACAGAAAGTGGCGGTGATTGAGGGAGGCCTATGTGCAGCAGTGGACGTCTTTCGACTGAATGATGATGATGAAAGTCATTGGAAGTCATGAAAATCTAAATACACGTCGTATTTGGCTTTTCTTAAAAATTCATAATTTACGTGGTTGGAGCTACAAATATCATTATTATTTATTTCTAAAATACTTAATACATATAAAAAAAAAAATACATATCAAAGTGTAATATATATATTACACTTTGATATGCTGTCTGACATTTAGCTGAGCAGAGATTCTTTGGAAAAAGTTAGGCTTATTTTTTATTTCTGTTAGAAAAATTTGTTGCTCTGAGTTTAGCCGTGACATCTGGTGTTACTCATTTTACTTCCGTTTTTATCCGGTATACATCAATAAACGTGTAGTGTGTGTTTGTGTCTGTGTGTGTTATATGTGTAGTGTAGTCTTTATGTCACAACATTTACATTTGAATGGTATTTCTATATCTGTATCCGCATCGGATAGATTAATATCGGACGAGAGTAGACAAATACTAGACGGTAAAGACTGTCATTTCCATAGATATAGTGATCCGTTATGTTTGCAGGGTTGACTGGGAAGAAAAACGTGTATTTATTGCGTAACTAGGTTTCAAATAACTTTAAAATATTTTGGGCAACATTAATATCAATTTTACTGCCTCGTTGGTGTAGTGGTCGCAAGCGCTACTTCTGAGCATGAGGTCTTGGGTGCGATTCCGGGTCGGGCAAAGTGTTATTGGGTTTTTCTATCTGGAATTTCTCAGTAGCAGCCTGGAGTTTGGATTTGGGCCCGGTTGATGGCAATAGACTCGCCCCCTATTACATGGGACTTAAACATAACTGGCGAAATGTGGGTGTACCTACTACAGGTACACCTCTGCCCAACCCTTAGGGGAAACAAAGCGTGATGCTTAGAATAATAACGTGATGTTATGTAATATCTATTTTAATGTCTAGAAATTGCAATTTTACACTTAATTTTACAGTCTTGATATGTTGAGCTTAAATATACATAATACAATAAAAGACTGAATTTCAGATATACCTACTATGAAACAAGTCAGCGTGCGGTCAATGGGGAACGTAAGAAATAATTTAAATGAGTTAGTGATTTTTTAAGTCACATCCTATGTCTACCTTGGATGTTTGCATTGTTTTCATTGAAAATAAATAATACATTTTCGAGTTATCTATCCCTTATGTGCTAAGCATTGCCACACAACGAGGCAATGCCGCCAGTCTTGGGTACATTACCAGTCGACATCGATACGGAGGAATTTTTCGACGCCATATTTTAGTTTATTAATAGTTTTATTTAGGTTAAGATTTAATATTTTTTATTAAAAAAAAAGACATCGGGCAGTCTTTGGAGACTGTCGATAGAAGTGGAAACGAAGTAACTTTTTGATGCAACGTTACACCATCTAATGAAAATGTCAGGAATTTATGTGGCTTGCTGTCAGTACAAAAACGAAAGCTGTAGCTCCTTTAAAAAATTCCAAAAAAATACAATTGAGTGCGCTGTCAACAAAATTTCTACTCTCCCTCCGTCTTACGAATTTTCGATCAGGTCACGTGTCCTGACGCGAGTTTAACATTTTTTACCCATCTCAAAAACAGTTCACAACGCCGCTAAAGAAGTTTTCACTTAAAAAAAATGGAATATAAATTAAAATTTGAAACTCCTGTATGTTGCACCCGCCATGTTTTGTCCTTACATCACTCTAACTAAGAACTAATAGACTGGTAATCTAATAACCTGCCCCCCAATTACGCAATGCGCGATCAATTTTAAATTGAAACTAATTGAAAAAGATTGCCAATCCATTGCTTCATAAGTTCGACAAAAAAAATCTGGTCAATTTTTTTTGTCGAACTTTTGTAGCAATGGATTGGCAATCTTTTTCAATTGGTTTCAATTTAAAATTGAAAATGCACTACGTAATTAGGGTGCGGGTATATGGTAATAAAACTAATAGATGGTAACTGGTAGAAACACAGGCACAGCCACAGGCATTAAATCCGCTTTTGCAGTAATTTTTTTGGTAGAACTTGTACATAAAGCTTTTAATATATAAATCAGTTGGTTTGTCTTTCTATCACCCCTAAGTTTTGATGACCACCGCTGCTCAAAGATCGTAAGAAATGTTTTACTGTTTACTCTAGTATTATGCCCTATATAACAGTTTTATGATTTTTATTATATTACTTCGTCGCGAATAAAATTTATTGTTGCGAGATGATTCGCTCGAGTTTGTTCACTGTACTTTTTATAGTGGTTATAAATGTTAGTTTATAACCTACAATTGTAGTGTAGTGTAATAAATAAGTTTTGTTGAGCATGGTTTCTTTAGTGATAGTTAAAGCAAAAGAAAGGACGAAGTAAGCATTTTTTCAGATACTTTATCGAGAAAAAAAACGTATATTTAGTAACTTAATCCGCTTAACTGTTCTTAACAAGTCATAAAGAACGCTGTAAGAAATCGACACGTGTTTCGTCATCCTGAGGTCAATCGTCATTCTGAGGATGTGAAACATGTGTCGATTTCTTACGGGGTTCTTTATGACTCTTTAAGAACAGTACCTATACGTCGTCTATTGTATTTTATAATGGATTTCCGCAAAGTTCCCTTCAAAATGGTTGAGCTGAATGGTGCTAATCCATGTGTCATGTTCATGAACGGGCGCCGTCAGTTGGGACTGGTCATCTCTTAGCTGCCATGGCTTATTTTAATTAATTTAAATTTTTGAATTGTTCTTTATTTTTATCTTTTTATTACGGACGCTTTTAACGTGCACGTCTTTTTACATTGTTCTCACATGTATAATTTCAACATGAATAATGTAACCAATTTTATGTAACAATTTTTTGTTTAAAAAATGTCCGTGGAGTTTCTTGCCCGTTCTTCTCCATAGGTACCTACTACGTTTTGGAATGGGCAACTAGCTTCATATTTCTGACTGACTGACTCCTTGACAATTCAAAAGTGCCTGTACATGGTTTAATTGAAATAAATGCTTTGAGTTTGAAAAAAAAAAAAAAAAAAGTCACGCCTGAGTCAATTAATTACATTATCGAGATTTAATTTTTGTTTACTTGGGTACTCTGACAAACCTAAAAACAAGATGATACTTACAGATATTTTTAGTACCTACCTGTGGTAGGGCCAGTTACTTTGGGGAGTTTATTGCGCCACTTCTTCCCAGCTAAAGCACTCGGAAGTGGCGAAGCGCTGTCATTTTGGAGGACTGTATCTTATTCAATTTTGACGTTCAAAAACTGCTGATTCTCAGCCTAATTTGAATAAATGACTTTTGATTTTCATTTTAAGTCATCAGTTTGGGATGCTTTTATGGCTAACGAGACAAAAAAGAATTACCGAATCCATAAAAAAGGGTTATGTGGTAGGATATACGTAAATGCTTCATTATTTTTCAAGACAGGACGCGTTAATTAATGAGGTGCTCATTGTTATTCAAAACTAGGATCTAGCCTTAAAAAAAAAAACAATACAAATCCTAGACATTCTTTTGTCCTCATTCCTCGCACAATCATTGCAGTCATTTTTCATGGCTAAACAAATGGCGATTCTAACCAGACGAAGTGACCTCTTCAGCTATTGTCAGATATACATAGTGAAAGTGAGGGTCAATGGTCTCTGGTTTTTGGTGATGCCCCAGACAGTATTGTGGTGGTGACAGATGGGTATAATGACTGTCTACCACGGTGGTACCATCATGTAGGTCAAGGTGTGATGACCGTATGCGTCAATTAATCGTGAGTATTTTTTTTTCGGGATTGGTCGTTGTTTTTTATTATATTGTAATTTGGGAACGGTATTGATTTTATGTGGGATTTTTTCTACAGTTTTCCTTAGTAAAAATGGGTTTCAAAAAAATCGGGCAGGCTTTGGGGACTGCCGATAGAAGTAAAAACTAAGTAACTTTTTGATGCTCGCGTTGATGTCTTTCGTTCGATACATAATATAGCTCACAGAAAGCTTTAGGTGACGATGCCGCGAGTTCCATGATTTTTGTTCACCCAAAAATTACTCAGCGCGCATAAAGAAGTTTTCACTTCAAAAAACAATGTCAGGATTTTTTATAGTTAAGTAGTCTTCAAAAGAGCTTCAAGAAACTTTTTAATTATTATTTGTTATGAAACACCTCTTGTAGTTTACTACAGAATCCTAAAACTTTAAATTCAACGTAAAACATAATATATATCAAACATATTATAAATTATAACCACAATGATACCGTCATTCCAATATAGTACAAAGTTAACTGCAGAATTATACCTACGTAGTATACGGCAGGGCACTGTTAGGGCCCGGGTTCGGCTCCCGGCCCGTTACCTGTGACTGCGAAGGTATTTGTTGGCAATAAACTCGACGCTCGTGACTCCTAGCGCATACCGTAAGGTGGACGTGACTGTTGTCGGCTGTGCGAAAGGTTTTTTGTAAAGATTTTTTTGGGTGGTTTTTTTACTATTTTCTGTAGATAAAAGGGAATGTAATGTATTTCAAATAATTATAATTAACCATTTTTTTTTGTTTTTTAATCTGTTTTTTTTTTTTGCGTGGCTCTAAAATAAAATGATTATTAGAAATTTTGTATATTTAATTTACAGTATTTGATGTCTACTTTAAATAAATATAAATTTTTACCCGACTGCCCGAGAAGGAGGGAAATGTTTTTTATTTAAACCACACCCTGGTTACTAAGATATTATTTTCATCAAAAGAACGCACATATGGCATTAGTTCTATTTAGACCACCAGTCAACTTATTATTTAAGTCACCGCCTCAGTCTAATTCCTTCAAACCTGAGAGCGCTTCTCACGCTCAGAATTATATTTTATTTCATGGTTCTATGCTAATCGCTAGTTAGTTTTCCTGTTAATTTAACGGAGGTTTACTTACGTTTTATATAGTCTATTACACAGTCGATCTAAGTTATCGGGGCTATCGTAGCCGTGTCCAATTCGTCTATTAATGCCGCCATTTTGACGATTGATGCATCAAAGTGTTTTCTCAAGAGGTAATTCCATTTTTGAACACATTTTAGAAATCATCGAGATTTTTTTCTTGTATGGTAGAATGGCGTATTAGAATTTTGTTCCTTGCTGCCTAATTCTTTTATATACAGATACGGTTTCTAGATAGCCGTGTAAGACCTTTTTTTTTTCTAATTATACTGGTATTTGCACGCTTGAGGATGACTGACAATTGAACGAAGTGTTTTCTCTCTCGTTTTGCATTCCATCACGTTTAGTTACGGCCGTTTTGGCAAAGTCGAACAAAAATAATAAAAACATTTTATTTGATTAGAATTTGACTTTGGAGTTGTATAAGTTTTTTGTATTCTTGGTCGTGGTCGTACGTTTTATCTCTTATATTTGAGATTCGTTTATTGATGTGGAAGATAATACTTGTAATGACTGTTCGATTTTGACGTGAGAATTATGTCAACAAGAGTAATGGGCAGTTTGATGTTAAGCTGGAGCTGGCAGCTTGCCAATGCTCACTTAGTTTGACATTAAGTATTGGTATTAATGACATAAAACATTAACGGCAAATAAAGTTATATTTATTACTCAACATTTTACCTTCCTTTTAGCTTTGCCGTATCGTAGTAAATAACTTAAACCACACATTTAATTACCCAATTACAAGTTGCTTTAATAAATAAGCAACCATTTTCCTGAAAAACCCACGTTGCCATGGCAGCCCCGACCATACCACGTTGTGTTATATGAAATACGATCTATGCATAGCTATGCATAGACAGTATTTCATAACCAGCGCACTCCAGCCTTCAGCTTAGTCATTATTAGTGCATTCACCCCGACACCAGGTGCAAGGGGGACATATAATGTAACGAGTATTTAATACTATGTACACTGTGTATATACGTATAGCTGTCGAAAAGGACTTTGTTAAATAGTGTATCTCCGGGTTTAACTGCATATTTGCATAAGCAAGGGTATTTTTGCCGTTATTAAAATATATGTGAGGAATGTGGCATTCTCAGGCTGTTTTCAGGTTTTTTTTTTGCATAATGTATGTTGTTTCGTTACACAGGTGCATGTAGGATTAATGCTACGATTTTAGGGTTATTAAGACGTTGATGGAATGTGAGCTAGCAGTTTTTAATTTATTTTTTTCAACTTTTTATTTTAATAATATAATTCTTTTTAATGCCTTACCAACGAACAATCGACTCTTGTTGACCAATTTTATACTTCCTAAAATATGAACAAGGAAAAACAATTTCACACCTGTGTAAATTGTATGACAATAGAATATTATGATTTCATGTACATAAATGGAGACGGAAGGAGAAACTATTATAATGATTTTCTTGTATTGATAAGTAGAAAATGAATTGTATGGCGTCAGAGCCTACATTGTAGGATTTATTTTGGTATTTGTCTCGATTTATTTGATAAAACTGACGCCATGAAACACGTTTCATTATTTTAAACTTCAAAAAATATATTTTTTGGTTTATTACATTTATTACTGATTCATAGTAAATGTAAATCTCATCTCTTTGTTTCACACATATACACACATACATTACATATTCTAAAAAGGATCATGAGCTATTTTTTTTTCAAATATCCTAGAGACACGTTATTTTTCTTTTCAATACAGACATATTACTCAGCTTAATAGATTCAGGACTCACGCGATCATGTTGCAACAATGACATTCCAAAGTTTTATTGAAATAAAACTCGTAGGTCCATAATTGGCGCGTTCGCCCTATTAAGTGACAAGGAAAATATTGTAATTAATTCAGAATTTAACTCCAACAGGAAAGACTTTGCCTCTATTATTTGATCATTATTATTTTACCCAATTAGGTACTTATAATAGAAATAGGCGAAGTACTTTATCGCACTATTATAGAACAGGAAATAACAATATTTAACTTGATTTAATTAAATAATTGTTCTGATTTTGACCAATTAATTGCCTTCGCTGTAATTAATATTAGAGTCAATTAATTATTTTACTTTATTGAAGCTGACCACAAAAATATTAGAAAATAGGTGTTTTTGTTCATATATAGCTTTTGTACTGCTCGTTAATTTTTGCTCGTAAAAATGCATATTGCATGCATTTTGTATAAATTTGACTAGAATTAATATTATATCCAAACTAGCGACACGGCCCTGCTTCGCTCGATTATTACGACTTCACATAACATCGAGATTTATTTATATGTATAGTTGGTTGGTCGGTTGGTTGGTCGGTTGGTTGGTCGGTTGGTTGGTTGGTCGGTTGGTTGGTTGGTCGGTTGGTTGGTTGTCTATAATTATGTATTATGACTGCCTCGTTGGTCTCGTGATCGCAAGCGCTACTGCTGAGCATGAGGTCCTGATTCGATTCCCGGGTCGAGCTAAGTGATGTTAGGTTTTTCTATCTGGAATTTTTTTCTAATGGTAATAGGCTCGCCTATTCATCACTGGCAAAATGTAGGTATTCTATAGGTAGGTACAATTCTGCGCAACGCTTCGGGGAAATAAGGCGTGATGTTATGTTATGTATATAAAAACCTTCCGGAATAAATTTTCTAAATGATGGTGAGAACCAAATCAAAATCCGTTGCGCACTTTAGAAGAACAGTGGTCGTCGCACAGACAAACACGAGAAGTGACTTTAATTTATAATTTGTATAGATATGGATTATATATAATAATAATAAATATTAAAAATTTTTTGTTTTTATAAAATTATTAAAATATATACTTAAATTATATGTTATACATAAATAAAGGTATAGGTGAAATTTAAAAAAGGAGATAATAAATATAGTAAATTAAAAATGTAATTCATAAGTATTTAAATGAAATAAAGGAAATAGTAAATAAAAATCAAAATAATATCTAATAATTATGTATGTATGTATTGACATAAATATCCAACTAAAAACACACTTAACACTCATAATCCAGCATTAGCACTTCCTGTGTGGGCTCTGCATGCACAATTTACATGCACAAACAGCTAGCCTCGGATATTACTAGTAGTACTTATGTAGGCATCGCAAATATGTATTTCCTCTGCCTTCGAGGTAGGTATTAGTCATCCATGAGGTAGAGATTTTTTCTAGTAATAAGCGCAAGACCACCAGGTTTTCAGATAAACCAGTAAGAATATTAATTTTGATTTAAAATTAGCTTTTGTCCGTGACTGTTTTTTTGTTTTAAGAGCATGCATTCTAAAAGTTGGCAACGTCGTAAATTGCTGTCAAATATTCACCTGTTTTGATTAATTTGGAAATAATACTGTATGGAAATAAGAAATGTGGCTAACTAGCGAACTAGAATATTGATTATGAAATGCAATAATTAATATCGTTACACCGAATATTTAGTTTTAAATGTAATAAAAGTATTAAGAAACTTTCCGAAAGCTTTTTTTTGCACCTAAAACGGGTATAACATGAAATTCAATGTTATAATTGCAATTCATTATTAATATTGTAGTTCGCTAGTTGGCACATTTCATATTTCCATAAAGTAATATTGACAAATTAACAAAAACAGCGAAATATGTGTCAACTATTTGGATGCCACTTTCAGAATAAAATATCCTACGCTGTCGGCAATACTCGTACTAAAGGGTTCAGTAGTTCCTAAGATAACCCCCCTACATACAAACTAAAAAATAACTTTTTACTCGACTGCCCCAGATGGTAAAGTTTTTTATAAAATATTAGTACCATACAACCTCACATTAATAAATTATTATTATCAAAATTAATTTCCTTTTTGACGGCGACGAATCAGTGTTTGACTAATCAAGATTTTTTTTTCTTAATTGGAATTAACATCATCAAGATATTATAAAGTTCCATAATATAGGTAGATATGCATTATAACGAGCCGTTGATATAAAAAATTCTCATTTATTTTTGTAATGTAACTAAGTAATTAATTATTACAAATATTAAGCGCTACTAGATCAAAAGCTGCGTCTTTCCTGTTCAATTAACTACGAAATTTATTTCAATATTTTCCTTGTCACCTACAGGGTGAACGCTCCAATATCAACCTGCCAATTTATACAAAAAGCTGGAATGTATTTGTTGAAGCATGATTGACTGACTCCGGAATCTATTACTGTATTGAATAGAAAAATAGAATATTACAACCATCCTTTGGTTATAGAATATTTTGACTCATAAATTGTAAAAAAGTTCGAATGCGTTGAAAATGAGTTTTATTTTTTATTTTCTTTAAGTTCATGTTTAAAAATAACACACGTAGTTTCCACGCTACTGTTAAATAAATATAAATAAATTATGTAGGTATGTGCAAAACAAAATATATAACAATTACTTATATCAATTTCAATTATAATAAAATTAATTCACAGAAATTGAGACACCACAAAGAACAACAATATTTGCATACTTATCAGATTAATTATCATAGGTTAGGTACTAGTGTGACCCGCCCCTGCTCAGCACGGATTTTGCGATTGGACAAAAAAATATTATTTTCTATATTTCATGTTAGTAAATTACACAAACCTTCCGGAATAAATTCTCTAAACTATGGTGAAAACCCCATAGAAATCTGTTGCTGAGTTTATAAAATCGACGCGACGCGGCTACACAGACAGATACGAACAGCGACTTAAGTTTATACTTTGTACTATTTATATATAGACAGAACATCTTCATATTTAGCGCGATACCTAATACCTACAGCAGTCGATAATAGAAAAACATGATGGACAGTCCGATTGTATCTTGGAATCAGATAATTTCCGGTCATGACTCAATAATGATTTTAAACGAGAAGAAAAAAAAATGGACGCTAGCCTGAATTGTCGATCGTGTAGCCTGCTGAGTGCGTCATCAGTTTGATGCATTTCCTTTCGCTTCAATGAATCATCCTGTGGTTTACAATTTACATTTAAAGTCTTTTTACCAACTTTTTATATCGAAGTTTAACGCTCAATAAAGAGCTGTTTTTGCTCCGTTATTACTAAGATTAAGCTCTTAATCTACTTTAAAACTGTAATGGTTGGCAATGTTGGAGATTTTTTACGAAATCCTAGAGTTTAATTTGTTTTTCTTTGTATTTTGGCTGATAATTTTAACGTTATTATGGAATATCGGATTATCTATACTAATCTATCCTACTTATATTGTATAGAGCCAAAAATTTGTGAGCGTAATCTTCTGGAGTACTAACCCGATTCCGAAAATTCTTTCACTAATGGGATTGACGTAAGATATTTTGTAATGTTATAACAAGAAATTTCCAAAGACAAAGTCGCGGGCAGGAGCTAGCAGTGAATAAATTGGTTTAAGTTATGTAATATATGGTTTTGGAACACCACTATTATTCATGTCATAGGTATTTAATCATGTAAAGTTGTAAACCAATTTGTACAGTAAATCATGTTATTAAGTGCCACTTAGCCACATAACAGCGATTTTGTATTAGGTGTATATTGCAGAAGTTATGACAGATTGTTAATCAAGACCACCTGGGTTTTGGCTTGACATTATTTCAGTAATAATTTATTGAAAACTAGGGACTTTAGAATCTTAGATTCAAAGACCTTTGTAAAGTTTTCTATCACTCTTGGGTTGATAAAGAACTTTTACTGTTTTATTTATGAGATCAAAACTACAGCTCCATTTGTAATTTGATTCAACGAATTTTCACAACATAAGTCATTTTTATAACAGCGAAAAAAAATAACCTTTTCAAAAATCAACCTAGTGAATCCGAGCGCTAACTGCTTTATTATAGCCAACTCCCACGGTGCGCCATATCGCGGACGCGCACCAGCCCGCACGAGGACGCACCGCCACGCACGCGTACAACGCGCGTCTGCGCTACCACGCACGCTAGGTTTCCCATGGTGCGTCGTGCGCGTGCGTCCGCGATATGGCGCACCGTCGGAGGGCGGCTTTAGATGCGCGCGAACCATAACCGATGTGAATGAACTAATCGAACGATTGAATGAACGTGATGAACGATCGATGAAACAAAGGAATGACGAGGTGTAATTTTGTTATAAAAATTTATTGCCAGATGTAATAATAATAAGAGATTTGCACGTCCGTGTGTAATTTACCTAATCTATTGTATGACCGGTTATAATTTGAGATATTTTGTGTGAAGAATAAAGAATGTTCGGTTGGTAGTGTAATGGATTCTTTTGGTTAACTTAAAACAAGCTTTCAGACATTTTTTTTCGTGTATAAAATCCGACATGAATGCAAAATAAAATATAAAAAAAAACATTCATACCATTTATTGTTTTGTAGTTTGGGGTACCTACCTTGTTATTAGGTACTAAGGGAGTTTCATATAGTACGAAGCATAAAAGAAACTTTCACCACTTAACCCCTCTTCGATAACGAATCACTAATCTTTTAAACCCTTTTCGAGTAATAAAAACCCCCCTTTTCCGTGAAAATGAAAGAATTAGCATCACCACCCATAATGTTTGTTTTTATGGTACGGCTTATAACCCCATGTGAACTGATGGGGCGTGACACCACGAAGGTGACCTTTTCGTGCGAACTCCCATAAACAATAACGATACTAAAACGATTTTATTGTTTTATTAACATTTTATTTGGCTTTTTATTAAAAAGGAATATGTAATTTGGATCTCAATGGGTTGTCATAAGTTTCCCAAGTTATTCTTTGATTTTGACTATGAGTTTGTAATAAAATTGGGACTTTATATTTTTCGCCAGCAAGGGATTAAAGTCAAAGTCAAATAATTTATTTCAATTAGGCACATAAAAGGCACTTTTGAACGTCAAGATTTACAAAAAAATAAATAGAATTGATTCTAGTCGCCCCTTCCAAAAGGTAGTTTTCGTATGGAGAAGAATGGGCAAGAACTCCACCGTTACTCTTTTAAAATGGTTTTAAAATATTTTGTATACATTAATTATAAGGGATGGTTCTATATTAATTTTACGAATTTGCCTAGGTAGCGAAAAATAAAACAAACAGTGTAAAAAAATCGCTCATAAACATTTAGAAACCAAAACTTTTCCGCTGTCTACACACACCAACGAACCGCAACGTTATCTACACAAAACACACATCCTTTAAAACTAAAACTAGAAACCAGTTTCAAATTTGGAAAACAAGAACAAAAAAAATAACAAAAATACCAGCTTAATAAACATTTTTGAATAATTTGTGATCCCTAAATCGAACGGTCAGCTTTGAGTGCATTCACCCTGCGCTAGGCTTTGCATGCTCCGTGCGCGGGCGCTGGCATTTCCGGAGAGGGGGGGGAGGGGCGGGGCGTAGCGGTGCAGGGGGGGTGGTGATCGTGGGAGAGCCTTTGCTTAGGAATGTTGGCCAGTACCTGCATTGGTATGTACTGTAACGGATACAGCGTGTAGTGTTTTAGCTTAATAGAGGGTGGGCATAGAAAGTTGGCTTATCAGTTATCAGTGGGTTGGGTCTTGGGTTGGTTAGAGAGTTGTATGCTAGGTATTTGCGATTGATTAATGGTGGTTTGTTAATGTCTTTGTTTAATTGTTATTTAAAATAATAGTATGAGTGATGTTAGACTTAGAGCTTTTAGAATGAATGAACTTGAGGAATTTCATTTAACGTTTCTTAATTTTCTTTTTCTGCAAAGGAAAGTAAGTTTGAGGACTAGAACATCGCCTTTTTTGTGGAACTCTATCATTATCTACAATCAAAATCTATATCTTATCTATCTATTTTTACTAATAATAAAGTTGAAGTAAGTTTGAGCACTAGAACATAGCTTATTTTGTGTTGTATCTATATCTGTATTGAATCTATATCTTATCTATCTATAAAGATAAGATATAGATTTTGATTGTAAGGTTGTAGGTATTTTCATTTTAGGAAAAATAGCCCAATTCTTGAAAGCTATTTAACATCACTTTAAAACCCTTAGGAGCCGAGCAAAAAGAAAAAAAATCAGAAAGAACGCTAACCGAAAACGAAGTATAGCACGGGCTGGCGACGCGATGCGACGCGGTTGGTCAGGGGACTATAAAATGCACGCGGACGAAGTCGCAGGCAGAAGCTAGTATCTTTATAAAACTTCTATGAAAGGTATATCATTCTAAGTTAAATTCACTTCAAGGCTGTTTTATTTCTTAGAAAAATCTCTCTTCTCGATACATTTAGGGAGTCGATAGCCCTTTAAATAATCTAAAACTAAGTCTAGACAGGCAGGTATTATCGGAAACTTATACTTTCCACTTAAAAAATAAAGGATTTAAGTTCTAAATTTTTCTGTCCGCCTACATATATTTTAAATATTTTTTTATTATTATTTGACCTTTGTCTGCGTTTTATTTTAAAATAACTAACTCTAAAATTCAAATTCGATTCAATTAAATTACCTACTTTATTTCATTTTCACCTGGGCACTTATGAAACGTCAGAAGTTAAGTGCAAAAAGAAATAGTTTCAAAAAATCGTTGTCTGCCTGATCGTACAAATCTCAGTAATCGGGAGTAGTGATGGGCAATTCTCGAGAATAATCTCCTTGCGAGAACTTTGCTGTTAAGTTCTCGAGAACATTCTTTTGGTAGGGAATTTACGAGAATATAAAAATTGGCTGACTTTATTGAATCGGTTTTTTTTTAGAGTAATAGTTTTTAGCGCATTTGAACGTTTTACGAAGTTTGAGTTTAAAATAAACTACACCACAACTTAAATTCTCAGTAAATTCTCCTGAGCGAGAACATTCCCGAGAATATTTCCGAGAAAATTCTCATAAATTCTCTTAAATTTCGTATGGTAGTAATGTTAAAGTACGATTTCTGTATTAATACGAACTTTATGAGTTTAAAATAATCAGCATTAAATAAAATGAATAAGAAAACAACATTATAAGAAAGGTTTATGGTGCAAATAATTAAAAACAAAATAACAATTAAAAATAATTTTGACGCAACTAAAATCGAATTTGACAATCGCGACTCCATGTGGTACTTGTTTGCCCTCCCTTGGGATTTTTTTTAGAGCCGGAGGCGCACAGGAGGGCAGCGTCGACGTGTTTTGATATGGAATTTTTCACTTTTTGTATGGAAAAAAAAAAAAAATGTTACCTACATGTTGAGTTTTGGTGGTTTATGGGTTTGATAAAGATATAAAGTTAGGGTTTATAATTATAAAGATAGAATAAAAATTAGTTGGCATGCACTCACACCAACACTTTGACTTCAGTGCAAAAACAGTACTATATTTTTTTTTTCTTTTGCTTATATCTCGAAAATGGTGCGTCCTATCGCAAAAATAATGAAATTTTCGACACCCTTTAGGAAATCCTTAAACCCCTATATCCCAACATGTTGGTAATAATTTTTCATATTTTTCATACAAAAAGTGAAAAATTCCATATAAAACTCGTCGAGGCTGCACCCCCTGCGAGCCTCCGGCTCTAAAAAAATTCACAGGGTAGAGTAAACAAGTACCATGTGGAGTCGTCACGTGATTGTCAAATTCGATTTTAGATGTGTCAAAATATTTTTTTAATTAAGAGTTTTTTTTTTTGTCAGAATAGCTTTAAGATTATATCCAAAAGTAGGGAATTTTAGTGACAGTTTAGTTAGTTTAGTTCGGTGTACAAGAGAATCGGCACCATTGGTGCCGATTAAAAATCACTAAAATTTAGTTTAGTCCTGTCAAACGAGGATTTCCCATTCTGAATTAGACTAAAGTGACACAACTTAACTATATTTTAGTTTGACAGCACTAAGATTGCACTGAGATAGCAGTTTAGTGAAAATGGCAATTTTGCTATTATGAATTTGACGTTTTTCACCATATAAATTTAGTGTATCTGTCTAAATGTGATTATTTTTAAACGCGATTAAAAACGAGTGGAATGAAATTAGTTGGCATGAACTAAAATTCACACCAACACTTCAACTTCAGTGCAAAAACAGTACTATTTTTTTTTTCTTTTGCATAAATCTCGAGAATGGTGCGTCCTATCGCAAAAATAATGAAATTTTCGACCCCCTTTAGGAAACCCTTAAACCCCTATTACCTGACATGTTGGTAATAATTTTTCATATTTTCCATACAAAAAGTGAAAAATTCCATATAAAACACGTCGAGGCTGCCCCCATGCGCGCCTACGGCTCTAAAGAAATTCACGAAGTAGAGCAAACAAGTACCACGTTGAGTCGTCACGCGATTGTCAAATTCAATTTTAGATGTGTCAAAATATTTTTTTAATTAAGTTTTTTTTTTTTGTCAGAATTGCTTTAAGATTCTCATAGCCAAAAGTAAGGAATTTTAGTGATAGTTTAGTTAGTTTAGTCCAGTGTACAAGAGAATCGGCACCATTTCCAGTCCGAAACATAATACAGTAACGTTTTTTCAAATAAAGTATAAAATAACAACAAAAGATGTTTACTTGAGGCCTTGAAATCAAAATATATTGTAATAAAATTTAGCAATTTTACTTCCATTTTTAAATTCTCGTATATTCTCCGTCGAAAAGAATATTCCAGAATATTGCAGAACATTCTCGATCCGAGAATATTCTCCGGGTGAGAATATTCTCCCGACCCATCACTAATCGGGAGTGAAATATCTGGTATTGTTATTCGGGTTGAGTTGACTTGGGCTGCCACACAAACTAAAACTTGCAGCAATACCTATTTTATTTGTACATAGCTTTATTCAGGTGATATTTTAAATATATGTTCTTAAACTATACATATTTATTTGAGTTTAAATTTTCTGCTAAAACGTCTCAAAATGGCGTCAGCGTAATCCCAAACCTATTTTCTATGCCTCATAAAAGCTCAAGTACCGACTTACCATCCTGTTCCTCTCAATGGGTGGCCCGACCATCCGACGATAATATTTGACAGATAGAATATCAAAGGAGGCAGCTATTGCGCGAGTATGGCGTCACTGATAGTGAAGTGTTATTAATACCTAATAACATTGTGATTATTATTATGATGATGATTATTATTATTATGTGATGTAACGTTGTGGTCGTTTGAGATCGTGTAGCTTTGACCCGAGGTGTAACTTTATCGAGTAGGCCTGTACAATAATATGAACATTCTTAGTGTTGGTCAATGATTGAGATGATGAGACTTATACCTAAACTGCGTTTTTGGGGGACTGTCTTATGTAATTTTGACGTTCGAAAAGTGCTGATTCTCAGCCTAGTTTGAATAAATGACTTTTGAATTTTGAATTTTATAGACGCTTTGTTTTTTTACCATTTTGCACGACTAAAGCGAAGCATTAGAGAGAGCATTGCGATCGAATAATTAGTTTTGCCTCCTTTCTGCAACTGTTTTTATTGTTACACTCCTGCTAGTACACAGAACCTACTTAATTTATACACCATTGTATAGATAATTTAATGGAGATTAATTATGTAGTTTTCAAAAATTGATTTAATGGAGCTGAAACGAAATTATTGATTGCGATTGCGAGGTGTGAAATTATATCCAAATTTTTGAATAAGCGTTATGAGGCGTACACGTTTGGATTTTCCAAATATTTTCTATTTTTTAAAGTACCTGGTACTTGCACACAGGTCTACATTATCCTCCTATACCAATTAACAGTGTTATTTGAAAACATTGTATAAGCCAATTATTTTTAAAAGTAACGTAGAGTACCCTTTTGCTGTGCCCTACAGGGTCCATAATGATCTAAATTATATACGAGTAGTTACCACCTAAGTACACATTATGGTAAAGCAATAAAGATATTGAGTATTGAGTTTCTTGCCGGCTCTTCGCCATAGGAATTGTGTTATTAGAAGCTAACATAGCTTCTGATTATATTTTGATTTTGATTATGTAACAACAAAAGAACATTGTCAAAGAAATACCTAGTAAAGTCAAATGGGAAAGAAAATTAATTAAAAAAGTTTTTAGAAAAAAAAAATGCCATGTCTCGTGCGTCTAACTTATTTGATTGTTGTGAATTCTCATTTTCATTATAATTTCTTCTTGGAGAGAATTTATTAATAGTGTTGTGGCGACGTCTTCCTACATCGCCAATGCGGACTACGCATCACAGTGACGTCATGCGAAATCCTGCATCGCGCATGCAGAATTTACCGCGCTATCAGAATATATATAATTTCCCGACATTAAGCGCCGGGCAGTTGCCCACCAGAGATGGGTATCGTACCCATCTGATAGGAGGACCTTTTCTATAGAAGTGGAGTGAACTTTACACCCTTTTCGTCATACCTCTATAGTGCACGTATAGTAATAAGTGTAGTAATTGTGTACTCATTGTTGTAAAGCCTAATAAATAATATAGTACATTACTATCGCGGCCAGCAATTAGAGCATTGAAGAACGATCGTGAAGAGCCACACATACGCGAGTCCATCAATGCCTGGTTGCGGCCAAGGCTTGTATAGTACTTTTCATAAACAATGCGCGAAAATTCAAACTAAGTAAATTAATTATTTTCAGAATTAATGACTAACAAAGAAAATTTTTCACGTGCCAATATGTTCATTTGTTTCTTCTTTACTTTATACAGCTCTATTTGCAGAGCCAGTTCGAAATATGTATAAATATTTTTTTTGATAAGTTACCTCCTTGGTTGCCATGTGTTGAAGTAAAAATCTAGTTCCATTTTTAAATAACACGACAGAATAGATATGAGTTCTTATAATAATTTATTTGGCCGCTAAACACGACAGATATGGATTTTCATAGAACATTGCCGGCCATTGCGCTCGCTTGTTTTTGGCCAATACAGCAATCTCAATTTATCTCGAAGAAGGTTGTCAAAATAATGTTCGAATTCCCAAGCATGTTTGAGAAACAAGAAAACTCTAATACCTACCATTAGTAGACCGAAAAAAGTAACCTTCACGATTTCTTTCAAATTCTTCTTTACTGTTTAAGTTCCATCAATTGAAACTTCTTTATAAAGTTACCCACATCACTCGAACTTCATGTTGGAGCTAAGTTATTCGATCATATTGAATCGATTAACGTGAAGAGATTATCTTTGTAACTTAGGGATATTTTAGGGATGACTGGGAGTTATTTTAAGATTTGGAGCCAAATTTTGGGATGGTTTATTAGGTACTGTGAGGAATGAAATTGGCGAAGGATGGCAATAAAGAGGGAGTCATGAGGCCAAAAGGTCAGAAGTAAAAATCGTTCTAATACAAGTCGCGGTCTCTCAGCGACAGACAACCAATGCACAATGGCAAATGTTTATCAAATTTTTTGGCATTTAGAGGTATTTCTGACAGATTGAGACTAAAAATGTGTGTTGATTGTAGGACGAAGAAGAAGGATTTATGAAAGCTAGTTAATTACCTAACTTGTGTTTATAATTTACCTTACGTTTGTACCAAGGTAGAGGATAATTATCCTATTACAATAATACATCCATATTTGTTTTAATCTCAACAAATCGAATAACATTTTTCCAATCGCTGAAAAACCCGAGCACCCTTTTTATACTAGATCGAGATAGTGTCTTCATTAAACAGATTAACTGCCCAACAACGCATAACTCCCTACTTTTCCGCCACAGTCGGTCAACGGTCGCTGGACAGGCAGATGTTCAGCACCTGCTGCTTCTGAAAGATTTATAGCCACGATTAAGTTTGCTCTTTACAATGATAATTCTGTAATTGGGAGATGATAGTAAAGATATGCTATCTTATTTTTGTAATTCCACTTTTGTACATTTGTCATTAACGTATTGTATAGAATAAAAATTCATTTAATTTTGCAACCACGCAACTTGGGACGTTTATTTATTTATTTATTTATTTAACACTTTAAGCACACAAATGTACAGAGGCGGACTTAATGCCATAGGCATTTTCTACCAGTCAACCTTTGAGTGATGCAGAGACAAACAGTGGTAGGTGCAATATCGAAAATTGTGGAATAAATATTTAATTAAATCTAAGGATATACATATACCTATCAAAACTACGACACGACACGACGACGACGACGTTCTACGACATTTATACAAAACGTGGTAATTAAACCATTAAGAAAACTTACAAAAGCTAAGTAACCTACTAGGTATACTTTAAGTTAAGTAACCTACTTGACTTAAGTTAAGTAACTTTATTGACTTAAGTAACCTACTTGACTTAAGTTAAGTAACCTATTTGGCTTAATATTATGTAGGTACTTACCCTTAAATTGAATCATACATAACTCAATTAAAAATACCGAAACCAAAAATACCAAGCTTTAACTCTAGACAAGTCAAAAAAACTGCGCGAAAAATGTCAGCCAAAATAAAAAATCGTCTATTTTTTGTCTATCGGACACACGAGTCGCTTTCACTGCGGCCATACCTTGCAGATGCTACCGGCGGCATTGAAATGTTATTGAACCCCGCTGCAGGCCAATCGTCCATGAAATTGGGGCCTCTCTAGCTTTCCTTAGCACAATAGGCACATTGGCCACCAAATTGGTACAAGAATGTTTTGGCGCTCGAGTGAAGTTGACAGGGGGGGGCTGTTGGTAAACATTTCGACCTATTGGTAGAACAATGTTACATGTTAACATAGACCGAAACCCTTTTTATTCGTGATTTACGTTAAGATTGACCATTGCTATCACCAGTAATTATTTGAAAAAAAAAGGTTTAGTAACTTAGGAGATATCGTTAGAACAACGTCCTATTTAAATTTTCCTTCCCAAAAACAACGTTCCATCTTCACAAGAGCTGTTGTTTTTAGTCAGTGCCCGCGCGCACGCGGCGGTCTATGATCAGTCGCATCTATGTTCGCCATGTTCGGCCGAAGGATGGTTGCGTTGTTGTCACCGTTACGATTTTAGATTTATAGATAATTTTGGGCAATATTTACTACAAAATCGGTTTAAAATGAATAATGCACGGTCGAGAAAAATGCTAAACTTAGTATTAAGTCCAAATAAAGTGCATAAATCGCCGGTGCGAAATTCCGTTGGAGATGAAAACGGTGATGAATCTATTATTCCAGGTAAGTTATTTGTGTTCTACTGTTTTTTTTATTGGTATAATCCCAAGCCGATAGGTATGTATTATTATTCATAGAATTTGTTAGAAATTTAGGTCACAAAACCGGTTAGTGTAAATGAAGCGTTCTACGTGCACATATAACTTTGTTCCGCGGAAATTATACTTTTACGTAAATATAATTAAGGCAAGGCAGTTAATATTTATTTATATAACTAGTAATGTTAGATATGTCAGATTCTACTATTAAAAAATCAAATCAATTTTCTGTGAACATGGCATTATCTGCATACGAGACAATATTTTTAAAGTGACTTTCCCTAAAACAACGTTCTATAAGCATGTGTAACAAAGACTGGTACTAGGGCCTCCGCAAAAAAACGTCACATAGTCACATGCAACACCTTAATTCAGGAAATAATCCGTTAAATCTCATAATAAATACTCTATTACCTTAGAACTCATATTCCTAAACACATATCCAAAAATCATAACTCTAAGTATAACCGCTGTAAAAATATGACTGGAATAGTGAGCGCTCAACTTCAAAACGCTCTCCTGGAAAGTACAGATTTCGCAGATAGAACTTTGTTCTACCAATAGGTCGATTTGTGCAATTGTTTTTGTAATTAAAAAAACAATATGGCGGCGTAAGTTTCAATAATGGCCACGCGCCAACAGATTCTTGTGCCATTGTAGTAGGTACGCGGTCCTAGCTCACTGGTTGTTGTCGATCGATCGTTTGAGGCCCTTGATTTCTATTCTGAAAGTTTTTAATAACACATTTCGGATGTTTGTATTAAGGTAGTACAACACAAAAATCAATGTTTTCTGTTCTACCATCAATGAAAGAAAGATATATTGTTGCTATCCATTATATGTATACCACCTAGGGCCTATTTCACGATGTCCGAATAGCCACTACTTTCTTAAATTAAAAAATGGAACAGAATTTGGATGAAATTATCTGCCAAGTAAGACTTAATCGTAGGTGGTGAAACAGGCCCTTAGACTATTAAAATATATCGAAGCAAATACATAATTTATAACGCCTTCTATAAGGTCTACCAAAACATATTCTCACGTAGGTTTTTCCTTGAATTATTTTTTAACTGTTCTGTTTACTAGCATTTCCAATTAGGACGAGAACAACTGTTTATATTATTAAAATACGGTAGCTCTAAATTCAATCCTGACAAAGATTATGCAAAAGTAACTATCGGAAAAAAAAATAAACTCAAACTCAAACTCAAAGCATTTATTTCAAATAAACCAATTACAGGCACTTTTGAATTGTCAAGGGGTCGGTCAGTCAGAAAAGATGAAGCTAGATGCCCATTCCAAAGCGTAGTAGGTACCTATGGAGACGTAAGAGTAGTCTAACTACCTCTCAACCCATTACAATACAACGCATTGCTGGCTTTTCCTTACCTTCTTTATCTTTCACTTTTACCTTTTCATCTTGGTCTTGTCATAATCAGCAAACTATTTCACGAAAATCTCGATTCCCGCTAGCACTAAAACCTTACCCCAACTGAACTATTATTGAATCCTCGAGCTGCGGTTAAATCGCGCATGAAATTGTGCCCGCTGTCGCTTCACCGCGAGATGCCTCGCCTCTGGCTTGACAGGACTCATCGGATATCGAGGTCCTGTGTACCTGTCCATCATTTTAAGGAATGTTAGTTATTGTAAGCTCTGAGGTTAGAATTTAGTAGTGGCGAGGCTAATTGGCAGGAGGAGCTCGTGGCTAAGTAATAACAAGCCGCACGGATCGATCCATCAGGTTAAGCTACGCTTGCCAGGGTTGGTCAGTGGATGGGTGACCATCTTCACATACCGAGACTCCTCCGTGCCTCAGAAAGCACGTTAAGCCGTTGGTCCCGGCTGTCAATTGTGGATCTTTGACAGTCGTTACGAGTCGTCAGAAGCCCGAAAGTCTGACACCAGTCTTACCAAGGGGTATCGTATTACCCAGTAACTGGGTTGTGGAGGTCAGATAGGCAGTCGCTCCATGTAAAATACTGGTATTCGGCTGCAACCGGTAAGACTGGCAGCCGACCCCAAGATAGTTGGGAAAAAGGCTAGGAAGATTGATTGAGGCTAATTGGCAGTGAAGGGTATGTCTGAATACTGGCTTGGGTTATAAATATCTGAATGAATTTTCCATGTTGATTTGGTAGATCCCTCTTCAGGTTCTGAAGGTGAGGAGATGGTTAAAAGAAGATTTAGTTAGAAATAAATATTGGCCTTTTACGAATTTACTGTTTTGTACGCTTATCTTGAGGTCTGGCTAAAACATTATAAGTAGGTTAGGTTTTTTATTAACAAAAAAAAAAAAAAAATTGTTATTACAATTTTACACGCCAAGCTTTCTACTACTAGGTATAGCTGACGGCAAGAAACGCTTGTAATTTAATATAAATTTAAATAATCTAGTAAAAAACCAACCTTAAAACTACTAACTATTTTAATACCCAGAAGACAAGATTTTACTGTCTTGTATAAAAGTAAAATCCTGTCTCACGGTTCACAATCGAGACTCACAAAATTGTGAGCCTTTATCAAAAGCCTTGTCTAGTAGATTCGAAGAAGTGACTAAGTCTTTCGGTAAAGATTCACTCGTATACAGAAAAAATCTAACTACTGGGTAAAATGTCGGTATATAACCGTCTTTGATCTGACAGCCATAATCCTTTGTAACGAAGCTTCACGCGTTCGCCTCAAAGGGGTGGGCTAATAGCTAATTACTTTTAATTATATGAACAAAAGCGCCGATCCGCTTCAACGCTTGCATTGGGAGCTAGGCAGTGTGAAGAAGTTAGTTACCTACATATAATGTATGCATGAGCTGTTTTACATACTGCTTTATTAATGGAGTTGTTATTTTGTTCTTTCTTTAGGGGTCTTATTGCAATACCGTGAAATTGTTAGAAGGTTCATTCTTCTCGTCGGAAAAATCCTTCCTGCCTTGGTACGAGACTTAAATAAGAGTTCCCCGAATGTAGCACCGTTTTTAGTGTTCCTGGGAAAATCCCATGTTGTCTTCTATAGAATATGAATCTGTGATATAAGCTTTTCTATTATAGAGCAGTATTTTGGCTAGCAAAGTTCTACATTTGTAGCTCCATCTGCAAATACACCTACCCTGTTTTACATTTAGCTTTTATATGCCTAGGTGTCCTAAAAAACTTTCACGGCAAAATATAATTAGTACTTACCTAAGTACATAATTAGCCACATACCACCTCATTTCGCAAATACGTGAGATCATAAATATTGGTTAACGGGCGTGTAGGAACGGTGCACCGGGGGTGGGCCGGGCATCGAACCCACTCTAATTGTCCCCCACTCGCCACACGGCCTGCTAACACGCGAACCATGCGAACTGATAAAACTCCAAGTTTTTACAACTACCGTACTTAAATGTCAATTGGGATGTGTAGGGTTTTTATAGAGTAAGGTCCCGTGACAGTTTTCGGAGCAAAAGTTATTATTTTTTTTTTTGTAATAAAGTAGTTTTTGGGTTCTTTAAGTCCCCGAAGGCCGTTATGGGTAAAAACATTTTTGGCATTAGTGAATTTCCTTTTAAACTTTTAGCATCTTGGCTGTCAAAAGATTACATTTATCCTAGATTAAAGTTTGCAGAGTTCTTGTTGAATTTTGTCTATGGAGAGCTATTGCTGGACATAAGCCTCTGCTAAGTAAACAAATGGATAGAATAAGAAATGAGTACATAAGAGGAAGTCTGAAAGTGGCACCGCTGACCGAAAAGTTGTGCGGAAATCGGTTGTCATGGTATTGGCATGTGATGCGGAGGAATGAGGAAAATGTCGTGACGAAAGTTTTGAGTATGAATGTCGATGGCTATAAGAGTAGGGGAAGACCAAAGAAACGATGGATGGACTGTGTGAAAGATGATATGGCCAGAAAGGGGGTGACGGGTGACTACTGAGATGACGACTAATAGAGAAGTATGGAAGAAAAAGATATATTGCACCGACCCAAAATAAATTAGAATAAGGGCAGGAGAATGATGAAATGAAACCTCTACAAAGTAACGCTCTACAAAGTAACGCCTCTACAAAGTAACGCCTCTACAGCTGGTTTTCCACCATCCAAGACACTATGAGAAACCAACCCAATACTGTATCATACCATACCATCATTTATCATTATCCACAGTCCGATAACACCATCTGAGAGGAACCTGACAAACATTATTCGTCACTTCTCTGAAATTAAACTTCCCAGCCGCCAAGTAGCTACTTACAAGTCCAAATGACAAATGGTTAAATATATTGCTTTCATCTTAACCACATACATAATATATACAATACCTACCCCGCGTTACATCACAACACATTTATCAAATACCATGTTGGTACAATTTGACACGATACGTTCCCCCTCTTCCCTGAGGAGTGGGAGGGTGGGGGTTCCTCCCCCCTTTAAATTACTCCTCCGTTGTGGTTGGAAGCGGAGATGACGGTGCATTCATGATGGCGAGCTTTTAAAGAATAACAATGAGAGAAAAGTTATTACATTTTTTTTGCAGTGTTTTTGTCTGGCGTTTTTTTTTGTTCAGGATTTTATGGGAGCGTAACTAGAAGGTTCTGATTCATTTTAATCGTAGGTTTATTAAAAGGGTCATGGTGAAACTGATAAGGACGATGAAATGTAGACAGTAAATTGGGTTCGTTTCCAGCACAGAACAAAATAAAGCATTTTTAACCGAATTTAAAAAGCAGGAGGTTCTCAATTCGACTGTATGTTTTTTTGTATGTTTGTTCCGCGATTACTCCGCCAATTATGAATTGATTTTGATTATTAATTTTTTGTTTGGTAGGTCGTACATACTTCACAGGTGGTCCCATATTTGTTAACTTTCTTGGATAGTTTTTGAGTTAGCTTTAATAATAGTTATTTTTTCACTTATCGTATGTGGATGACATGATGAATGTCCTGTCCTTAGAATTATTATTCTAAGGTCCTGTCACTGTTATTTACATAGCAGGTAGTAGTATTCGAATTTGTGTGGAGTCAGTACCACAACTAAAAAGTAAAAAATAAAAACTCTAAAAGGTGGCATATAAGCCTGCCTATCGTTGACAAACATTGCATGATCGATCATATCATTGATTAAAATGATTAATTTAAAAGAAACATTTGTCTAATTAATCACAGTTACCCATTTGTAATTAAAACAGCTTCAGAAGTTGATACCTATACACATATAATTACCTAAATCCCTTGTCAACATTTACCCGTGTTACGCTAAATAAGACTTTAATGAATTTTTGAGCACTGTTTACAACAATCATGATACAGGATCGGGTAAAAGGTTTATTTGATAAAGCGTGGGAGTATTTTATTGTTTCTGAAACTTCTTGCATAATATCGTCATCCTTTTTCCTTTATCTCAATGAATTTGTGGTCGGGCAGCATGTCTTTTTTTTTCCACACACTAACCGTTATATCAGAATTTACCCCTTCGCAGCACCTTTAACACAATCAATCAATCGTTTTTTCGGTCTTTCTTTATTTTTATAAACTCACTTTCTGCTCACAAATAGCACGAACTATCTCTGAATGTTTCTATATAAATGGCTATCTCTTATCGTAACCGAGAATCTTTTGTTAAAACGAATAGACATTGGTTAAAGCAGTGATTCCCAAAGTGGTTCAGGTGGACCCCCAGGGGTCGGGGACGGGGGTCTACGTTTGGTGTGAAAATAAAATGGGGGTTAACAAGTTGTAACTGGGGGTCCATGAAAATTTATCTGGTTTCGATAGTAAATAACAAAAATGTTGACTTGGCTTTACCTATAAATGTAGGAAGATAACAAATTACTTACACAAAAAAATTAAGGGAGCATAAAAATATTCCATTCGGTGATTTTTGACAGGCTGTATTTCGGTGAAAAACGGTCGTATTGAAACTTTAAAAAAAGCATTATGTTATGATGCTTTAAGATTCTAATTTTCAGACTGGTGGCAAACTCTTTTTAGGAGCTTATATGGTTTACATGCAGTCCTAACAGATAACGCGAAAAAATTCAGCCCACAAATTCCGAAATCTCATACAGAAATCTCTACTGCATAGATAAATAAGCCCGATCAGTTAAAAGCGCTGCAATCGCAGCTGGCACGCGCTTACTACACAGTTACACACCTCTAGTTAAAGCTGAACGATTTAGTTTCTGACTCACCGATTTATTGCCATGCAGTGTTTTATTTACAAGGTGCAGCTTGCGCTATTAATTTGTTAAACTGACAGGGCTTAGACTAGATAGAGCGACATTTTTGTTTTATCTACGGATGTGTGCATGTTTGGCTGGTGCACTTTTTAACCGACTTCCAAAAAGGAGGAGGTTATATGTTCGACTTTATGTATGTTCACCGATTTCTCCGTCAATTATGGACCGATTTTGAAAATTGTTTTTTTGTTTGAAAGGGTATGCTCCCGAAGTGGTCCCATATAAATTTTAATGACTTTGCTTGGATAGTTTTTGAGTTAGCTTCAAAAATACGTACTTTTCCCACTATATACAAATATTATTATTATTATATATAATATTATATATTCTATACATACATTATTAAATAAGTCTCTTTTCGTGTATTATATGACCGCTGAAATCTTCTAAACTGACTTAGATTTAGCACAGAAATCTAAAGTTTGTTTTCACGATTAGGTACCCAAGATTCGCATGATTTTTTGTGAAGAAGTTACTTGACAAAAACTAACTTCTAGAGATAGATTTGATTTTGGATCGGGAAATAAATGGATGACAAAATAACGTCAATATGATTTGAACTTTTTGGGTTATTTAGAAAGACAACGAATAATTTAAAAATGTTTCCTCAAAGGCGGAACCTTATGTATACTAATATTTATACAAAATTCGCCATCTCTACCAATTCATTGTTGAGTTACACCGTTGAATAAACCCTTATAAACGATTTATTTAACAATAAACACGGTCCGTTAAAGGACTCATGAAATATTCAGGGAGGAAACACTGCAAAATGGAGGAGGGTAGGAGGCACTTCCGGCCTCACGAAACTGTGTTAACAGCTACTCGAAGATTTTTTAAACTTACAATTTTTTTTTTTGATTATGGCAGGCAGTCAGCAATTGACAGTACAATTTTTTGGTTATGGCAGGTTTATTTTAAAACAGTGAGTTGATTCGGTTTTATGAAATTGCTGTTGGTATAAGGTTTTAATAGGAAGCTCAGGGCCGTCTTTACCATATAGGGCGCCGGGGTGCGAAAATCAGCCTGCGCCCCCCTTGTCAACGAAAAGAAAAAACTTAATTGCCCTGCACGAAATGGACTGATTTTGATCAATTTTGTTCATTAGTTCTAAGAAAAGGAAAAATAATTTAAACAAAACTATTTGTGATTTGAAAAGTTGAGTTCTTTGTTTTGCATGTGGTGGAAAGGGATTTTTCAAATAAATTAAGTATTCATGGAAAATCACAAATATTCGCAACAAGTTTTTCGAAACTTGACGTGAGACTGACGTTTGATCACTTTTTTACAAGAAACTACTTTTGATTTTGAACATTTAAAAATATCATCAACATCGTTATATGGTCTACTTGCATGTGGCGGAACCACTTTTTTTTAACCTCGATACAAAATATAGCAGAAAAATAATGTTGAAAAAATCCATATTCTTTTAAAAACCCTTTCAGTAATGTTTTTTTTCCTATTATTTAGCAAACCATATCAAGAAATTTAAAAAACATTTATGCAACAACACAACCGTATTTTCGAGAGCGCAGAAGTGATGCAACTATTAAAAGGTGCTGTGACTGACACGAATGGTTGAGCACTACGTAAACTGTACTTTTATACTTACACAGACTTAATGTTTCAATTATTTTAAGCTTTCTTACAATTAGATAAGTTATTGACATAAATGGGTTATTTTCGTGCACGGAGCCTTAAGTAATACTCTAAAGATATGAGATGGCTGACTTCTGAGCCATGTCTACAGGCTGTTTCCAAGAGTCATCACGAACCGACTCGCGTGCAGGTTTCACGAGTTCCAGCCTCCCGAACAAGCTGGATTCCGTAAAGGCTTTAGCACCGTAGACCACATACAGAAGACTGAAGAGTATAACCTGCCTCTATGCTTAGCGTTTGTGGACGACTACGAGAAAGCCTAATATTCGATTCAGACTTGGGCTTTACTGCAATCTCTCCAACGGTGCCAGATTGACTATCATCGAGCTGCTAAACTGTTTGTATGAAAACGCTACTTATGTCAGTCCGACTCCAGAACCAGACCTCTAAACTTATTTTTCTGCAGCGAGGGGTGTGACAGGGAGACGTTATCTCTCCGAAACTGTTCACCGCTGCACTGGAGGATGTTTTCAAGGTTCTGGACTGGAAAAGTGTGCAATTAACATCAATGGCAAATACATCACTCACCCTCGCGGCCTGGGTGTGCCGACGACATAGTAGTCATGGCTGAGACTATGGAGGACCTCAGTACAATGCTCGATGAACTCATTAGAGCTTCCGAAAGAGTGGGTCTTTAAATGAACATGGACAAAACGAAGGTCATGTCGAATGCGGTCATAAAGATCGGAGTTGAGACACTCGAAGTTGTGGATGATTATGTTTACCAGGACAGACTGTCCAGTTAGGTAGGTCCAACTTCGTGAAAGACGTCAATCGTCGGATCCGACTCGGCTGGGCAACGTTCGGGAAGCGTACTATCTTCACAGCACAGTGTCTCAAGACGAAAGTTTTTGTCGAGTGCGTGTTGCCAATGATGTCCTATGGCACTGAAACGTGGTCGTTCACAATGGGCCTCATTATAAGACTGAAAGTCACCCAAAATGCAAAGGAGAGGGCTATGTTTGGAGTTTCCTAAGTGATCAAATCAGAAATAAATATAGATCCGTAGGAGAACCAAGATATCCGACATAGCCCGAAGAATGGCCAAACTTAAGTGGCAGTGGGCAGGACATTTGCTCGTAAAACAGATGGCCGATGAGACCGAAAGCTGGAGTGGTGACCGTGTACCAGAACACGTAGCGTTGGAAGGCCTCCCACAAGATGGACCGATGACCTGATGAAGGGAGCATGAGCACAGAACCGGTCGAATGAGCGGTGCTCGGGGGAGGCCTATGTCCAGCAGTAGACGATGATGATGATGACTCCACAATAAAATTAAGTACACAGCAATTTACATTTTTCTGGCTTTTAGTTGGCAATTTTTTTAATGATATCGTCTGTTTTGAAATCTTACCTGTCAATGTCCGATCTATTTTCACGTGTGAACTTTTTGTTTAAGCATTGTGCTTTTTTTGGTCAGCACTCTTTGAATTTGCCGCGTGTGTTTGTTGAAATATAAATTTTATTCTTGTAGTAATAAGATCTAAGTTGGCTTGCACAACGGAAAAGTCGCAAGGCGAATGTGCCGAAAACTGCACGAGGCGTAGTTTTTGTAAACAATATTGGTGCCTATATTTTTATAGGTACTTATAATGAATATTTGTTAAGCATTTTTTTTAAAGTTGTTATTTATTACGCATGGAATGTGTAGGTATTAGGCGATCGGCTTGCGCCCCTAAGACCCTGCGCTCGGGTGCCACGCACCCCTTGCACCCCCGGGTAAAGACGGCCCTGAGGAAGCTAGTTGTTTTTAAACTGTGATATGATTTTATTTCTGTAAGTAGGTCTGTACAAACACTTTTACACGTCAATCATATTTTTTAAACTAGATGAGGTCGGCGTTTCCTATCTGACTACTCTGAGAAGAAAGGCCGAAACAAACTCAGAGGTCACAGTCTCGTTTTAAAGTCCAGACAAAATCTTGGTCAGATCATGTAAAGACCATGTAGATTGGTGTCTGAAATGGTCTTTTGAGGAAAGAACCACACAGATTGAGTGGACCTGTCCAGTCAGTGCACGCATTTGTCAGTAATCGTGCAGCTCAACTCAGAGTTTAAGCAGCTTTTAACGATAAATGATGTGAAATACCTATTAGAGTCATTATTATACAATGTGTTTCTTTTGATGTCCTTTAACTCTAAGGCCCACTTGCGGGTTTATAGGTTAACCAAATAACTCGGAGTTACCAGGTAACCCATGCTAAATCCAATAATTACCTTTGGATTAAGTGAATGAGCTGTTAACTCTGGGTTATATAGCTAACCCATGAACTCGCAAGTGGACTTAAGGTTATATGCCATAAGATTTTCAAGCTTTCCAAAAATACGAGTACATAGTTTCGAAGATAAGATCAATCATTTTTTTTCTTTGTTCCTCTCAAACAGAGCACCTGCCATCTTATCTCTTCACCACCCTTGGTTGACTGGTAGAGATTGCCTAAGCCTGTACCTTTTTTGTGTGCGAAAAGTTTGAATAAATAAATCATAATTAACATTAAGTTTCTTTGATAACTACGAGTACTTATATCATTTTCATTTAAACCAATCATTCATATTTAAAACTAAGAAATTGTGACAATGTCATATTTCACGTAGTTTTACATAAATAATCGTGGCTTTGTCGAATTATTTTGTACGAAAAATTAAAATAACAAAAATAAAAAACTTGAATAATATTTCATAAGCCAGTAGTTATGGGATAACAAAAGGAGCACGTTGTATACATGAGGTCAGCTTCTAATTACAAGTTATTTATTTTTTAAATCGACCTTGTCACTTATTGTATAGTTTTTTGTAGCTACCGGTATATTCTTGTGCAGATGTACACAAAAATATACCTATACCAAAAAGTGTATAGGTGATTTAAGCCAGGTCAGAAATTCAAAGAAATCATTCAAACAACCAAAAGACTTTTTTGGCAAAGTTCTCCCATATTAAAGTTATTCACATTCACAGTTTCTTTCACCCCTTAAAGTATTATTTCACCCTTCTGTAACCTTGTATAACCCCATTATTTTTAACCTTTGTAAAAATGCCTTATCCTGAACAAGAACCCACAGAAAAACATCCCGAAGAAATTCTATAAAAAAACATGTACTATAACTATAAATATCACCCCTTAAAACATTATTCTTTTGTATTACACTTTAATAAACATCTACAGTTCTATTAAATCAGGGTCTGTCATCAAACCAAAATACATCATGACTGCCTCAAGAAGTCTCGTCAAAAACATAACCCTCCTTCTGGGATAATCGGGTAAAAAACGAAAGGTCAACACAGTCTCCTCAAGTTAAAACCAACAAGACCCCTAAGTCCCAAGGACCATTATAAAACTTTAGGCTCTTACCTCACCTGACCCTTACCTCACCTCAACCAACACAGGAAGGCTGTCTCACCCGAGGGTCGTTGGAATTCGTAAATGCAAATCACTCGAGTTAAACGTAGCCCTTTGCTAAATGTTCGTAAAAGACGTAGGTACAAAGGTACCACTGTATACCTACGCAGCATCTTCCTGCCTGGTCATTGTGGGCACAACACTTTTTTTTTATTCACCCCTGTCAACCGCCACGCTATCTTTCAATCAATCCATCAGTGTGTTTATTCTGGAGCATAGGTACAAAATAGGTACAGGTGTTCTGCAATATATTAGATCAGCTATGTCCCGTCTTTTAGACATACAATATAAATTATTATTTTAATAAATTAACACCCCCCCCCACCCCCATTCTCCCATTTCTTTCACCCCTTCTCTTTCATATCATTCCTCACACAGTCCCATCTTTACTTTGACCTTCCTCTCCCCGTCTATCCTTTACTGTATAGTATGGACAATAATAAAACGCATTATAGAAGACGGAGTCCAACAAGATGTCGAAATAACGCAATTTGCAAACTATGTAGAGATAAAGTTGTACTTTGAAGTGTTATTTTGTCTCGGTACATAATCGGCTTAAACACTGGCACGGCAACCAAATTGGCCCAAATAATTACATACCTTAAGATGCAGATTTAACCCAGTGACTTTGAGTGGTTAGCTTGCGTGTTCTGTACTGAGCTCACGCAACGCGTCGTACGTCCAGCCAGTAATGGGACTCGCCCATCAAGGAGCGCTGTCCTAAATTAGACGCATTAAAATTTTATATTAAAATTACGCAATTACCTCGCTGGTCTTTGTTCCTTAAAAAAATTCCTGAAGGACATCAATCCCTTATATCCTTCTCGACCTTTTCTTCGTAATAACAACATCTCCGAATCGACCTGACCTTCGCATCAAATACCGACAAACTCTACCCAAAACAAATTATAAGTACATCCTACCCCCTTCGACTCGTCCCCTGCTATTCCACCCCCGTCCTACATTCACCCCATTTGCATACCATCCCCGGCAATACCAGCAACACAAATTATCCCTGATATATGATAGCGGCATTTTTTCCGCCCTACTTACTCCATAATATAGGCCAGGAGCTCGGTAACTACTAAAAAACACAAGCGAATTACTACGACTAGTCACTTCCACCTAGCTGGAGGTTAAAAAGTGAGATAGGTCAGGTTTTGAAGCTGAAACTCGCTGTCGAAGGTTACAAAGATTGCTCTAAACGTATTATTTTGTTTACTAGTATGAAAATTAGATGTGAAACATGTTTTTGTTGTTGCAGAAGACCGTATGGTGCCCGTTATTTTGAATTGTATATCTTGTTTCATCATTATTGATAAAGCTTCGACGTAATAGCATTTTAAGTAAAGTTCATTGCCTATTAAAGTTTTAACAGGCACGTTAAGACGCAAAGCATCCGCAAAAGGCAAAAGGAAAAAGTCAAAGTAGTTTTAGAGGCCAAATGTCAACACGATAAATAGTTATTGAAATGCCTACAGTTTATTGCTACAAAGCAATTAAATCGAAATGGATATTCCAAAATGGCAGCCGATAAAATCTATATTCGGTATCGCAAGTATAATTGGAACTCATTAAGTCACTTTACATTGTAGCCGCTGATGAAAATAGGCGAAGATTATTGTAATTCAGGTCTCGTTCACCACTATTGTTCATTCCGGAAGTCTACAACAGTTCCTCTTTTTAAAGAAAATGTTCGTACGTTTGTATTCCGAGCCACCGCCGGGAGTAGATCTAGTTCTCAGAACGACAATGCATTTCCTTTGTTATTAGTCTTATTTGGCATGTCTGCTTCTATATGGACTATTTACAACCGGTGTGTCAGTGGCGAAGCGTATAATTTATCTATGTCCTGTTATAGCCTAGACAGAGAAAGTGTATACCGAGAATAATATCGCTTTCTAGCTTGATCAAGTTTTTTATCTTTTGTGTCTGGCTGTTATCAAACGTTTTAAACGAAATATCACTTTAGAATAAAACAATCGACCGGGCCGCTGAAATACTCAATGGACGCTGCTTAAATAAATTTTAAAAAATCATAACCAGACGCGGATGCAAAACTAGTCAGAAATCGATTAATTAGGCTATTTGATATAGACGAATCATACAAATAGCTATAAACAATAAACATTTTCAAAGGTCTGAGATTATGTATGAGATATACGTATCTAGAATCTGATTGAATTGCATCAGTGTCAGACAGCCTTGTGCGAGGACGTTCACGCCACCTAATACATGCGTCTGCGCAGACCGCGACAGTTGTTTTCGCGATCATCGTGTGCCGTTACACAACCTGTGTTTGTCCGTCTGCGTTCGTAAAAACCGATGGTTCACGATCGCTCTCGGCCCGGAATGTTATTAATTGAAGTTTCGACGCTAGTTTGTTTTCAAAGTACTGCGTAATTTGTTTGTGTTTTTAGAGATTTTCTACTGGATGATAAAATTTTGATACTGCGTAATTTTGTGTTTATGTTTATTGCTTTTAATTAAAGTACTAAAGACTTTAATTCGGAAACAGTCATTTGTTTTGATGTTTGAGAATTGCAAGTATGTTTTTATTATTCTAGAAATTATTTTAATATTTTATCATGATATTGTATTATTACTAGGTAAAATTAATGAATAATAATCCCAATGATATCAAGAATTTATAACTTGATCAGAATCTGAGATGAATGTAAAGAAATTGTTTGTTAAATCCGAGGTCTTATTTATGAAACATTAAATAAGGGACCGACTATATTTTATAATCAAATTTTGAATATTTTATATGAATATTCGCCTTCGCTAGTTTATTAAAGACGGTTGTCTTTGATAAACTAACGAAGGCGAATATTCCGTTTTTTATTGTTTTTACGCTGCTGCCTACATATTTCTAGGAAATTACAAAATTAATTATGAAAAATGTCCATTGATTGACTATTAACCAGCCATATTTTATGCTAATATTCCCATAAGGCCATGACTAATTCGACCACACCTTGGCAATTAAATGAAACATAACGTAAATTATTGACAGCTTGTCTCCTAGACTATTAGCCTTTAATATGCCGCGCAAAACTTCTTGCAGAGATGTGATGATAAATTCTCAGAAAAATGTTTACACACAGGGGCAAAGGAAATTATTTATTAATGCCAAGAGTCTTGTATAAGTAATGGCAAACAACTAATACAAAGGGGGGATAACTCTTGTATTTATGAGTCGTGGTTATTCCGTTCAGGAAGGAGATTAATAATTCCCATATGATAGCTGAGATTAAGACGCAGATATATGACCAGTGACCTTGAGTGGCTAGCTTGCCTGTTCTGTACTGAGCTCAGGCAATGCGTCGTACGTCCAGCCAGTAATAGGACTCGCCCATCCAGGAGCGTGGTTCCAAATTAGACGCATTATTAATTTATAAAACAAAAGGCATTTTAATAAAACACGTATAGTAAAAGATCAATAATTACATTATCTTTAATAAGGTGAAGGTTTCAGAAAAATGGATTTTCCGTGATTCTCAGTTGTTTATCTTCGTTAGACATCATTTTACAAATTAATTTCACTATGTAATTTAAACACAACCTGAAAGATTTCTATAATAAGTTATTAAGAAAATGCTCTAATTTAACATATATTTTTCCTAATCATTAACACTGCTCGTTAAGACGTGATCTTCAGTATAAAAACATTAAAAGTCGGTTATCGTCGCCTTAATTACAAAGTCTGTTTTTAACCACGTGGGTTATGTTCGGGTAGGTTCAATATAAAGCCCGATATAGATGAACGTTACAGAAATAGCTTAGTACTTCGTGTAGGATAAGACGTACGGTAGGCCATTCGACAGTGAATCATTTTGAAGTATATTGTTAATTTAGTGCTTCATATTATGCTCGAAAAACTTTGTCTGCTCTACAACGGAAGTAACGCAATGAATGTTGTTGAACTGTCAAAATGAAATTGATTGTGATTGATCGTGTTTTACACGATTAGGGTGCCCTCTGGCCTCTTGTCTTGACCCTGGCCTCTTAGTCTTTTGAAACTCCGTATTATGCTAGGCCAGCTCATCATAATTAGCCTGTAATGTACCCACTGCTGGGACACAGGCCTCCGCTCTTCGAGAGGGAGTGCTGTTATTTACCAAGCGGGCCCAGTGCGGTTTGGTAGATGTCACAAGTCTTCGAATTTTTGTTTCTAGGACTTCTAGGACATGCCGGTTTCCTCACGGTGTTTTCGTTCACCGTTTTGAGAGCAATGGTGATGAAATTATTTGGTGAAGCGCCTCTATGGGTTTGTCGTGCGTGGCCGTTACCACTGGGTCATCATTGCTCTCCTTCATTTATTATTTATCGCAGAAAGCTAAATTAAACTTATCCAGAGATTCCAGAGCCACGGCTAGCAAGCAACGTCCATTAAACCCGCCCATTTCTCCTAAATCAAGATGCCAGGCAAGCACACAATGGCCCATGACTTATAAGTTTTCAGCCATAACTCCACTACGTATAATAAACATCAACTTCCTCATGTACCTTATCAATAATTCATGGGCTCATGACGTCACAGCTCGGGGGTGGACTGACGTCAGGGCATCCTGTAATGCCTTCCTATGCGATGAAATATGTATGCTTGGATTGTGGGCAGAATTCGCGATGGATGTAGGATGCCGGCGTATATTATTATGAGTTGTTTTGTATGAATTATTCTTTACTTCGGTTTTAAAGATTGGAGATTGCGAGAAAGTTAAAAAAATGTTTATTGTGAATTATTTTGTAATGATTAGTACCCTAATTACCTAATTCACGATCAATCAGAATTTGAATCGTTTTTAAACAGATTGCTAATCCATTGAGTCATAAGTTCGAAAAAAAAAATTTGCTCAACAACGTAAATAACGCAAAGAATATTGTTGAACTGTCAAAATGAAACAGATTAGTCGAAATCGTTTACGATAATGTGTAGCGTAATTAGATAGCGGGTTCTAAAAAGCTCTGATGCTATTTTATATTCGAGGTTTAAAGATTGAAGTATTTTGCAGAAAGAAAGTAGAAATTTGATTTTTTCCCATTTTTAAAATGGAAATATAAACTGTGTGTGAATCTTTAGGCTCTATTCGAGTATTAAGACGTCTTTCTCGTTTAATCTATTGGCAAGGTGGTCACTGACTTAGATAGTCCTACTCCAATTAACCTCACCTATAAACAAACCACATAGCTCCTCTACTAAAAACTCCAAAATAAACTTTTTGCTTGCGCAAGAGCAACAAACAGCAAAAAATGTCGCACTCCCATCAAGATCAATGCACTGCGCGCGCGCACTTACGTCATCGAGTGCAGTCAGCTTGTTAAACGATGCAAGTTGTTTAGATCCATTTAGTTTATTTGTGAGCATATTGAATAACTGACTATTAAAGATTTGATTGGCTCAGTTGTCGAGTATCTACTTAGTTTTCTACGTAGTTCTTGGATGGGTGGGACACAATTTTATTGTTATCTATACCCAGTAGTAGAGCTCGTTGTGAAACAGATCTTCCGAGAAAATACTACATCATGTCTTTAATTAATTAGTGGAAGGGAAACCAAAATCATGTTTTTAATAGATCCTTTGCCAGAGCATCATAATTTACTTTTGTTGACAAGCCTCCCTGTTCTTTCTGTTTGAAAGGTACCTAGGGGTGTAGGAACATGGGGAACGGACCTCTGCTTAGGACCCTTAAGATTGCGGGGTTATAGTCATAGAGCTATCTGGACTTAGAAAAGAAAAGAAAAACGTTGAAAATCTTGTCGCATGCTCACCTCACCGACAATCAAGGTAAAAAATTAAGGGAAATTTGAGGTATTTGTGACGGTTTCAGACAGATTAGAATAAAAACGTTCTTAAAAATACTGGAATTATCTCTAAAATAGGCCTATCTGCCAATTTAGACTTACCCCAGTAAAAAACAAATCTACACGAGTCCACTTTAAATACTCAATGTAAGAACGAACACAACGATAAAAATAAACTTTAGCTACATAGTTACGTCAAATTAAAGCTAAGCAAAAAGTTGACCACTCCTGCGCATTGATCAAGATCATTGCACTGCGCGATTACGTCATTCTGTGTGTTAGTTCTGCGATGCAACTTATTTTATTTTAGCGTGGAAGTTTGCTTTGCATATTAAATAATATGAATCGAGGAGTATTTTTATAATTTGTTGATAGTAATAATTATGATACGTGAATGAAATTACGTGATTGTATTGTTCATAAATTCGCGTGATTCATTTTTACAATTTCAATTCCTGTACTGCAAAAGTTTTTTGCTTTACTTAAAACGGTGAAGGACAACATCGAGATGAAACTGGCATGTCATAGAACCAAAACTTCGAAGACGTGACATCCACCAACCCGCACTGGGCTCGCGTGGTGGATTACGGCCCACTCCCTCTCACAGAGAGGAGGCCTGTGTCCCAGCAGTGGGAACGTTATAGACTGATTATGCTCAATACCTTTCCCAAGTTATCCTCATCATGAATGTTTTGCCTAGGAAAGCTTTACTATCTAGGCGTCTTCTCTGGTTGATCGCTATTATAGATTCTGGCTTTCAGGCAGTTTTAGGAGTAGGAAAATCTGGCATTCTCCACCTATTTACTATCCACTACTAGCTCACTTAATCTAAGGGCCCTCGCCCTTAGACGCGTCGACTTTTTGTAGCGATGCTGTCGCGCGTTTTGTAAACGCGCTTTTACATCGCTACTATCGCGCAGGATTCATCATACACAATTACAGCATCGCGGCTGTATCGATACACATGCGCGACAGCATCGCTACTGCATCGCTACAAAAAGTCGCCGTGGGCGAGGGCCCTAAGTCTTCACAATAAGATGTTCACAGAATAGACTGGCAGGCCTTCTAATTCCTTGTTGTTTTCTATACTATTAAATAATAAATTATACATGAATCTCAACTCCTATCGAGATAAAAATTACGTCATCGTGCCAACTGCACATTATTCCACTGTATCACATTACTCTGTCGGTAAACAGGAGCATTTAAAGTGTTACCCGTTAGTAAAAAATGTGACACAGACATATTATACAGTCGCACTCAGGCGCAGTCTTGTTAAGATCATTGCACTTAGTGACGTCATATGCAGCAGTGATTTTTAAACTGTGCACCATTTAATTGGAAGTAGGTATTGTGTGGTTTGAATGTTGATAGGTTAATTTGAATTAATTTTTGGGATGGTTATAGCCTCTATTGAAAAATAAGTTGGTCAAAATTCACGGACGTAGGGCAATAGTAATGAGCTTTTTTGAGTTTTCTCGGTTTTATTTCCTTAATAGCTGCAACTCGCGGTTTCACTCGCGTAAGTCTTAATCCCATGGGAATATCGAGATAAAAAGTATCCTATACCCTAGTATAGGATACTTTTTATCTCGATATTCCCAAATTCCGAAATTGGGCACAAGGGTAGACCATGACTTGAAGTAGGCTTCAAGTCATGGTCTACCCATGTGCCCAATTTCATTCAAATCCGTTCAGCCGTTTTCGCGGGAAAGCGAAACAAACAAACAAACAAACTCACTTTCGCATTTCTAATATTGGTTAGGATTTCTATGGATGTTTTGTAGTACCACTTACCTATGCTTACGTGCAGCTGCCGACTATTTATGTTCTTTATTTTGTTGAATATTGTCTCTTTATATGCACGTGTTTCTGTTACAAATAGACCTATTTTTCTTTCTTTCTTTTCTTTCTATGGTCAAAACCTCTCAGGACTCAATTCAACCCAGGACACAGTTTTTTCTTTATTTTTTTAAATGAAATATCCTAATTTTGGGTCTTGATGATAAATGGTAAATCCCTGCGGCTTTTCATTTGGTATTAGTCCTGTTTTCCATTTTAAAATAATCTGCCTTTTCCCAACTATGTTGGGGTCGTCTTCCAGTCTAACCTGATGCAACTGAATACCAGTTCCAGTTTTCCATTCTATATAATATATAAAAGTTGATAGGTACTTGGTTAAAATGTTAAACCGGAGTAATAAATGTGAACATAAGACTCAAACTTTATTGCTACAACAGTTTTCAAAACAATGTTTTGAACTCAAGAACATCAAATTAAGTAATAAAGCAACATTATAACTGGCTATACGGTGTATTTACGCACCCAATGGAGACTGTAGCCAATCAATTATTTATATCTGATAAATATCATAAAAATTCACTTGGTGAAGGCCAGAGTAAGGAAAAAGCCATTCCCTACGTGTAGGGTCATCCCGACCGAAGACTGTATGAAAAAATCTTCATTTTATTTACCGTTTGAATTGAAATACTCAGTTGCAAGGGGTTTAAGATCATGGGGGACGACTGGTCTGAACCAGAAATTCGCTGTTATGAAAATCAAGCAGATGCGTTATCCGTGTTCCGCATTATATTAACCTATCGTCCAAAAATGTGGTTATTTATAATTCTTCTATAAGTTTGGTAATGCCAAGATAGGTTGTATTATTTATAAGGTACGCTCATATAGCCAGAATGCACCCGGGCTATGGGCTTGTATACAAAACTGCGATGCGACGTCGCATCTGCATCGCAAAAATCAGCGACGGCACTCTAAGCTTTTGTTCCGAAGCTTCTGTGTTGCGAATTCGCATTGCATCGATTCGCAGTTTTGTGTACAAGCCCTATGGCCCTATGGGGTATTTCGGTAGTAACCCGCAGACTTGGATTTTCTTTGGCCTTTCTAAAACCCATATCTGACTTAGTACCGAACGTTGTAGGTAACCTTTGATGATTAGAGGATCATTCCATGGAGATGAATGGAAGATGTTCTCTAGTAGGTAATGGCAAACTCTACCCTCCAATATATTTGGAAACGTTGTCAACCCTACAGGTACAAGTATTATTTTATATTTATAAGCGTAACAAAAGAACACCGCTCCATTTTATTGCCGGACTATAAAAAAATGTAATTTTATAAGCCCGCTTCAAGTGCCAGTATTAGCTAGATTGACCGGTTAATGCCCGGAAGAGTTGAACGTTACGGGCAAAGTTAATAATCGGTAATAAATCTTTTAAGGTATAAAATATAATAACTTTTTTGTTATTAAATAATTATAGTTATGGCTTAAGAATTTTATTTTCGTCAGGATTTTTAGTGATATTAAATTTAAGTGAGCCGGTAAACGCCCTGTGTTAAAGGTTTTATTCATACCACAAGAATCAATTAAAGTAAAAGTTAAAAAAAAAAGTTTTTTTTGGCTCTTACGTCACATAATCAAATCTTTATTTCACATAAACCTGAAACTTCAGAATCTAGAGGTGCACGGTTCCAGTTTGTCGTTTCCTTTGGAGAAGAGCCGGCAAGAAACTCCACGGTTACTCTTTTAATTAAAAATAATTGGGTTTTACAATGATTTTATATTACAGTGTTAATAGGTATGGGAGGACAGTGTAGGCCAACAAGTACCAGCTGCTTAAGAAAATAGAAAATGGTCTACAAATCTATGGTCTATTAAACCTAGGAAGACGAAGAAGAGAAATGCCGCAACGAAGCATTGTTATCAGTAAAAACACAAAACATCCACTGGAATTTCTTTTTAATGGCTGTTAACACAACCAAGTCAGATAATTATCTCATAGACAGAAACGGCCATAATCACCAAAGACAAATTGCTGTTCGCAGTAAGTTTTAGCAAAAACGTTGCTTCTATTTCAATTACAAGTTATTTCAAATAACTCCGCAGTAAGTCTAGCGTGGCCTAGTGCAAACCTATGACCATAATACTCACAAGATACCAAACATATACATACACAAACACACACACATACACACACACATACACACACACAAACACACAACTAACGCTCACATTCAAAGCCTGCAGCATTCCTTCCGCTCTGTGCGAACTGTCCACTTATTGATGTAGGTCAGTGTTGCTGTACTCCTTACTCCTTCATCTACAGATCTTTTGTCTCCCTCACCCCGGGACCGGCCGGTCGAAGAATTTATTGAACGAGTTAGCTTGTTAGGTCTGCAACTTGCATTGCTTGGAGAATGTATTACGACATGAATTTGTATTTTGGTCTTTTTGTTGCGTCGCGAAAGGGTTGGGTCAGTATTTCAGTCAAATGGGGTAGTATGGTATTGCGTGTATTTGGTACTACGGGAGATAACAATTGAATTGAGTTGGATAGGTCATGAGTTCATGACGTTTCAATTGAGTTTTTTTTTGCGCCAATGCTTCTGAAGGGTTGACTTGGTGGTATTAATCCAATTCCCCCTATGATAACGGGATACTTTCTTTTTGCCTTGACGCAATAATATTATTTACTAACAAAATGGTTTTGTTGGTAAATAATATTATTGTCTATGGAGAATATTGGGGAGTTCGTTGTTTCTCTTGTTTGTCTCTCAATAAACATTTGAATTTGGGTGTAGAGAATGGTAGTCATTTTGGAAGTACTTTTTCTCAACTTGAACGTTCAAAATGTTCTGTCCAAATTCAATAAGAAATTATTTCGAAATTGAATTTTCCCAAAAGCATTTAAGTACCTACTTATTCATTGGATATATTATGGCGCATAAAAGCATTCCATAGTGGTTTTAAAATTGTGGTCAATTACGACCACAATTTTTACACTGCTATATATATTTTATATTATTATTGTTAAAACCATCCACAATTTCCCATATTTTACATTATTATTATGAAATAATAATATAAGCTTAATGGTATTACATGTAGATCCCTAATTCGAGCAGGCCGGTAGACCTTTCCAGCCTTTGGAAACTAAACTAAATAAAATATCCAACAATTTGTTTTAAACTTTACGTGTTACAGCTTTGACCACAAGCGTAAAGGGTTTTAAACTGGTAAATAGAATTAATATCGTAAAGGAGGGTATTTTAGAAGTTAGGATAGTGTTGTTTTAATTACAATTAGTGCTTTGTGTAAAGACTAGGTGTCGCCATCTCCTAATTTCAAAACCTCTAACATGTTTGAAATTTTGAAATTATGGGATATGTTTCTTTTCGTCGTTTTCCTTCTTTCTTATTTCCCAGCTGTTTCGTGTTGGTTTTCAAACAGAACATTCCAAAGACACTATTAATTTAAGTTTTACACCGCATAAGGCGCTTACTTCATTTCCATTACTTCATCATAAAAACAGACAACTGTCATTGACATTATCACTCGCTTGTAGACAGGCACAACCCCTCATATACATCTGCAATGACCTCCAAAACCTTCCAGTTTCGTATTTTGTATCGCAGATGGTTGCAACGTACTGCGTACAACGGGACCCTTCACCTCATCTAAAAGGTTAAGGGCAGAGAGCAGGGTAGACGCACCCCATTCGTTTATCTAACAGTGTTGCTATCTTTGTCTCACATGGCCCATGGGGTGCTATGGCAACTCCCTAATTGCTTTATTAATAAGAATTAGTATAGGTAATACAGTGGAAAGGAGGAGTGTGTCTCAGCAGTGGGAACATTAATAGGTTGATGATGATGATAGGTAAGGTAATACAGTGATTTTTTTGGGCGTCAATGTTGCGGTCATTTGATGAATTATGTCTTTCAGCAAGTTTTTTTCTGGTTTGAGCTAAGGAAAATGCTTTGTAATTTTTTTTATCGTACAAAGGGAATTTCAGAAAACTTTATATTTAGAAGTAGGCATTTAATTTTGGATAGCTCAAGTAACCACTTTATGAAATTGTATCCTTTTAGAATGTCAAGTAAAAATTCGAAGAGAACCTTTGAGGGAAACGAACTTTTGAAGGAGGTTACCTTATTGTGTTTTAAATTTAATTACTTACAAAACATTTATTTTAACAATACGATAATATTTATTGTTAAAATTATATTTTAGGTGTCGTATGTTTAAAAATTCTTCAGGAATGTTAATTTCAACAAATATTTGGCTTCTCAACAGCTTGATCAATGTAAGTAATGAATATTAATGTGTATGTGTCAAAGTTTATAGTCAAAGAAATAAGCCCGCTTATTGGCAAACTGGCCAATAAGCAGGGGAGCCCTATGTCCAGCAGTAGACGTCTTTTGACTGATATGATGATGATGATTGGCAAACTCAGGATTCAAAATACATTCGACTATAAAGCCTTCCTAGACCACAGTAGAAATTTTCATTATATCTAGTCGCGCTAACCCAACACAAGGTCCAAGATAGGCCTAATTTATTTATCCCTAACCGTTACGTTGTAGGAAATGGGGGAATTTTATCAGAGTGCTTAACGCAATTGTCCTCCGAATAAACCGGCACGAACCTTGACCGAGTTTGACCAACCCCGGCGAATTGCCGCCTTGCTGTAGCCTATCAGCGAAGTGCGGCGGGTTCAGATGCAAGAAGTGTGCAAAGAGTGGATTAGGATAGTTAGTTGCTCGTGTTAGATGACAGGGTGAAGGGACCATAAGTGGGACATTAAAAGTGTTCTTTTTTTGAAAAATGTGATCATTGCGACATGAATAACAGTGACAATTCAAATGAAAAAAAGTGTTATTGAATGGTGTTATTTGTGCTTTAAAAATGTGGTGTGGCTAGTATTGGTATCGCTATTGACTATGAAGTTTTTAGGCAGAATCAATATGCTACGTGTTGTGCAATACCATGTTGATTTGCAATGTACTGTTATGGTGTTCCTATTGCGTATTTGGTAAGCAATTTTCCAAAGCATATACCTCCTAAAGAAAACTACAGGAGTAAAACCATAAGTTAATAAAAATCGCTTGTTTCGTTCAGCTGATGTTTAATAAAGCAGCAATCTGTGTAGAGTCGATATTTCTTTGATATTGATACTTTTACGCCCGACACAATTTGATCAGTGAAATCGGAGTGGTATAGTTTGTTTCAGCTACCTTTGTTTTTCGTGTCAAATGAAAACATTTTGTCTTAGTAACTTAGTAGTCTTAGCTAGTAGGAGAGTAGCTCAGTAGGTACTTTACCAACATGTTGGTAAACTTCTAAACACGTCCTTAAAACTTGCGATCTCAGGTCTCCGTGACTCGAATATGACAATCTAGCCGTAAGACTAACTTTGTACTTTTTATCCTCTGGAACTTTTATTAGTTGATGACAATATAGGGGCTTGTAATTTTGATCGTGGGTGAGTTGTGTAAGTGCTGTGTTCGTGTGAGCACGGCGTTATGTCGGTAAGTTGTGAGCACGTTCGATGCTGGGAAGTTACAATAACGCGTGTTCGTGATGTGAATGTGTATAGACGGGGATAGTGGATGAAAGGGCAGTTTTTTGTGAAGAATTCCTAGCTTAGAATTGGTTTCGAAGGAATTTGACTGTATGCCTATATTTTTTTTTTTTGTGTTTTCCGGATACCAATCGACTGGTATAGAGTATGATCAGCAGTGTTATATGTGGTATCGGTACCAACTCACTAATTGACTAACTAACTGTGGCGTTATTAATTTTACAAAAATAATGCTAATAATGTTACTTTACGATAATAATAATAAAAAAAAACTGGCCAAAGCCAATAAAATAAAATTTCGTAAACATAATGTCAATGCAATTAAAATAAACTAATGAGTAGGTACAAACTACAAAGGTCACAGATTAAAAATAAAAAGTCAAATGCAATTAAAATTATTGAATAGGTAACTACAAATTATAAGGGTCACGTCATAAAATAAAATTAATGTTATTATAAAAATATAAATATAATAATGAAGCACATCACCTTTCAGCATGAAAGGTTAATTGACATAGATAATATTAATGCTAAAGATGTATTTGAAGTACGTCGACTTATCGAATTGCATTCTGATGTTTTATAATTCGTGAAAATTCTTAAAAAAAACGAACTTTATGTATTTCCTTTCCTTTGTGGTCAAACACAAAGAACATGATTTACGAAATTGTGGCCTGTCCAAAGTTAAAGACTAGACAATAAAAAAATCTTGAGATAACTAGTATTTCTGGCTGTTCTCATTTAAAATGACAAAGAAACTAACGAGCCCATCATCTATTTAGTTGACTATTGTGGTTTAGTCACTACAATACAATAGTTTCCTAAATAAAACCAAGATTTGAGATAAAAAGGATTTTTATCATCTCCATGTTTTCTCTTGTTACAATCTAAGCACAAATGTGGAAGAAATCCTTGTGTTATATTATTTTTATTCAGTGAAAGACTTTTTTTGTTGGCTGTACATTTTCCTCAAATTATACCCTTGTATGCTGACTTTACAAAATTATAATAATGCTGGCATTTTATCATACATCTTCTGCCCGTGACTTCGTACGCGTGAATTGTCTTGTTTTGATAATATTATCCGATTGTATATAATAATATATACACTCGGCAAGGTTGTAGCTTCCTATTAGTGAAAGAATTTTCGCTATCGGGTCAGTAGTTCCTGAGATTACCCCTCCTACATACAAACTCACAAATACCTCTAGATAAAAGTATGTTAAGTATGTTTTAAACTTTTTTGAACCTTTGTCCTAAAAGTTGGCAACGTCGCAAATAGCTGTCAAATATTTTGGCAATATTACTGTATGGAAATAAGAAATGTGGCTAACTACCGAAGTAGAACATTAATAATGAATTGCAATAACACTGAATTTGATGTTGTACTTCGAGAAATTTCTCTCAGCCATGGCCGGTTTCTTCACGATGTGTTCTTCCACCGTTTTTGAAAAGTCAGAGGTGCGTGCGTGCGCGTTCACGACGTGTTCGAAGTGTTCGAACTCGAGACCTTTGACTTGGCGGTCCGACGGTTACACCACCAGGAATGGTGTTTGATACAGTCGAAATGTAGATGCTTTACACGAACACCTCTACCTAACCCTTCGGGGAATACTGGCGTGATGTTAGTATATTAGTTCGTGTTTTTCTTCTAAATCGTGCCCTAAGCGTGCGTTATTCTTCGTGGAACCACCACGTGTTTGGGGCTTATCAACACTAGAATAAAGAACACGCTGATTTTTCTAGGGGTTTTGAGAGTTCTTTGCTGGCAACACTGAGACTGGCCACCACTACCACATGAAAGAATAACTTACTTTATTTTGACACATTTTTCTCTCGTGCATAATAGAGGAAGCCTGTTGGGAGCCATGAAAGAACCTTTTTATGTATTATTTATTGCATTTTCATGTTAAACCTCCTGTGGGGAACCTTGTGTTATGTAACTTATATGTACTAGCTTCCTATATTTTCATATTTCATTACTTATTTTCACTTTTTTGTCTTTAAAAGCTCATGTAAGGTCAACGCTTAAATACCTACTAGGTACTTTTTTGGATGGGAAATCATCAAATAACTTCTCCCGCTTTGGGCGGAGCGGGAGGCCGTGTCAGACCCTTACTGACTAAAACCCACCCGTGTTCCTTCAGTTGCCTGTACGTTGCCAGGGGCCACGGTTTCCCTTTCGTATTTTCCCGCAACCCCGGCAGGCATTGGCGAGCTAGCGGACCCTGTCAGTTATGCTGACATCTCTTTGAGGCGCGGAACACAACGCGCCGTCGACCCGACCTACTAGGTACCTACCATGCTATTGTCAGCAATAAGCGGAATACTTTGCCATAAATAACGAAGTTGGCAGATGTTTTCGTAATTACAGAATAACAAGAACATGCTTCTACTTAGAACACGGCCATCGTCCTCCAGCCCTAATCACAGATTTATACAGACGGGACACTCCGCAAAATCATTTAAATAAAAAGCAACTCTTGCTACCACTCAATAAAGTGCAATTCAGGTCGCACAACACTAATCACCTACAGTTCAAATCAATCTGGCTAACCTTTTCCAACTATGTTGGGGTCGGCTTCCAGTCTAATCGGATGCAGTTCAATACCAGTATTTTACATGGAGCGACTGCCTATCTGACTCCACAACCCAGTAACTGGGTAATACAATACCCCTTGGTACACACGACTGGTTGTCATACTTCCGGATTTCTGACGACCAGTATCGACTGTCAATGATCCACGAATGACAGCCGCGACCAACGGCTTCCGATGCACGGAGGAGTCTCGGTATGCTAAAATAATCACCCATTCACGGACCAACAACGGCAGGATCGACCCTTGCGGCTGTTATTACTTAGCACGAGGTCCTTACAACCATAAGAAATAATTCCTACTATTCTTATTCGTGGAACAGCCTCGGAAAATACACAAACTAGAATAATACTGTAAATGTTTTCAGCAGAACACTTATGTAGATACAATTTTGCCAATGTAGTAAAAGCATTACTCTTCCGCATTCACTCAATACTACAGACGTATACGAAAAAAACTCTTTACTACACACCATAAAAATTTGGAGTAACATACACATAAACAATAAACCACACAAGCGATAAACAACTTTAACACCTAAAAATCAAGGCCGAAATTCATCTAGCAAAAAAAATTACGCGCAGTTCGGTAAATAAGTGTGCGTCAAACAAGGCTATCAAACGATAATGAAACTTGATGCTCTGTAAATAAAGTCTGGAATAGCGCAGTGATGTAATCAGAGGGACATTAGTGCGGAATTGAGGGGTATACCAGGTCAGGTTTCAAAAGTCCACAAATGTTTTGTGATGTAGTCAGGTAGACCTTGGTCATGATTTTGGGTATTTTATTTATGTAACTTGGTTTTGTAGGAGATTTACTGTTTTTGGCTTAAATACGTAATTTTTTGATTCATTAATAATGGCGGTGTGGATACTAATAAATATTAATTAATATGTGAATATATTTATGTTCCTAAAATAGAACGCAGATTATGTAACTTTAATAATTTAAATTATTTGCATTCTTCATAGAGAGCAGCTTGTTTATTTGGTATCGTACAAAATAATAATTATGGAGTACCGTAAATGAAACTTATAGAAGTATAATTAATCTGTTAATTACAATGAATTATCAATTTCAACAACATTCTTTAACTTAACTGATAATGTGAACAATATTACTTTAGTAATAATTCATAAAAACAAAAAAGTAAGTACTTACTTTATTAATATCTGACATTCTACTTTGGTTCATGATTACCTAATTGAGAAATTGAGAATTATAAAATGATCAATCAAATATAAATTAATTAACGACATGAACCACGGTTGTCATCAATCAATTTATTTATACAGATTCTGAATTTCTGATAGTAAGTTAAAGTATTTAGTCACGACGCGACAGTTAATATTACAACGGTTATCTTTAATGGTACACCTGCAATGGTAGGTTACCGTTGGTACTAATATTCGATGATAAAACGATGCTTAATCAACTTCGGCCTTTTTACCTCTACGTAAAGAAGAAGAAAACACAACATTCCCACAATCCAAGCAAAAAAAAAATGGCAACACCCAAAACAAAATACGGACGTACTCATCACGTGGACCGCGTGCGTGCGAGCGAGATAGAGCTCAAAACAACGGGGTGGGACAAAGACAACGCTAGATAACCTTGACCTGCGCAGTGGAAGCGCACAGCACCACCCGGCGGCGTATTTCGGAACTTCAATATTAATAATAAATGGCGCGAGAAATGGCCGCTGAATTTTATCTACAAATTGACATGATACGTGACGTAATTGCGGTAATAAATTGCTTTGTTGAGAAAGGTATTCGGAGTTTTTTAAATTGATAGGTTTATGTTTGTTTTGGTTTATCGCGTGAATGGGATTTTGTCGAATTAAGTACCTAATGGACATTGGGCAACGTCGCAGTAAATAATGGTATCCACCAATTTTCGAAAAGGTGAAACTAGTAACTAGTACCTTTAAAATAACAGTTTTGCTTTATTGTGTAGGATCATGGAGGCACACTGAACTGCTAATTGAAAATGAACGATCGTAGGTCCTGTATCAATATGGGAAACGGATGTGCCCCGTGAAACACTGCGATATCTTTTCTCAGCGTATTTTGTAACCCCATAAACCTTATTTTCCAAGACAACATTCTTGATAAGGTCGTTGTGGTAGGGTTATTATTTATATGTGATAGGGTTTTATGCGTACATCTATTATGAAGAGAGCTCCAATTTTTTAATTTCATGTTTCTCAATATTTCACATTGAAATTAATTTTCGTCTTCAACATAATTATTTATGAAAAGTAATTAAGTCGTTGGTAATAAACAGAACTTCCTATTGTTTTAATTATTAATTACATTTATTCGTATACCGCGGGGTAGTTGCGTAACACACTAAGACTGTTTGTCCACCGCACAGTGAAGGGATGTCAACGAGAACGATGATATGACGACGCTGAAGTAGCGGCAGTACATTTACTATGGCTGCGTAATGTTTTGTCTCGTCCCGTTCACGGTGCGGTGGACAAACAGTGTTAGTAGCAATGGTTTTCATTTGACAGTTCAACATCATTCTTTCCTTTGAGCAGACACATTTTTCGAATACATGTTACGCAATTAGAAGAAAATCAAATGATATAAAAATCTTTCAAATACAAAAATTTAAACTTCTATCAAAATCTTAGTAATTTAGGACTCAAAAAAACTCCTAAGAAGCTTGATTCTTAGAATGTTTCCTAAAGGTCTGTGATAAATCTAGAATTATGTTAAGGTACCTAGAATAGGTATTCGTTTTTATCTGGAAGTATGTGTAACAGCCTTAAGTAGACGCTAAAGTTCTTTAATTGGTTTAGTACCGAGGTTTAACTTCAGGTTTCATTGTGTCAACGATACGCAGTCCAAAACAGTATTGCTGTCTCAATATTTAAGGGCAAAAGCATGTTTTGGGACAGAGACTGCAGGATGGGAGGAGTAGCAAAGTTACCGACACAGTTCGGCATCCACACCTAGCTGCTGTAAAGTGACCTCTGCGCTGCCACTTACGATGAAGTGAATGTGGAAGTGGTGAAGATATCAATCAAAAAGATCATAATCAGCCTATAAATGTTCCCACTGCCGGGAAACAGGTCTCCTTTCTGTGAGAGGGAGTGGGCTATAATCTACCACGCGGGCAAAATGCGGGTTGGTAGATGTCACATGTCTTTGAATTTTTGGTTCTAAGACATGTTCCCTCACGATGTTTTTCTTCACCGTTTTGAGAGCAGTGGTGATGAAATTATTTACAGAACGTAAAGCGCCTGCTTGGGTTCGAACCCAAGACCTATAACTCGTAAGTCGGGGCCGTTACCACTGGGCCACCACTGCCACACCATAGTATAGGATAGTTCATACTAATTCCATGTAGACTACATACTTATTCCATGCTGCCATGATAGTAGGTACTTACTAATTCCATGCTGCCATGTCAATATTCTAAGGTAGCCATCTTGTTCTAAACTTTGCGCGAGCGAGCTCTGCTCGGGTGAAAATACGGAGAAAACGAATTTTCCCAGGTATGAGACCTTACTAGATCGATTTTTCACCCCCGTACCTAAACCCCGATATTGCAACTTTCATCCGTTTTCCGGAACGTGATTACAAATATAGATACTAGCGGACGTTGCAGACGTTGTCCTGCCCGAACAGCGCCACCTACCGGGTCCAATTGTATTTTCAAACCATCCCCCCTCAAATATACATACAAAATTTAATTCAAATCAGTCCAGTCGTTTAAGAGCAGTTAGGTGACAAACACGCGTACGGAAGAATTATAATATCTAAATAAAGAAAGATAGAAATATTGGGGGAGGCCTATTTCCAGCAGTGGACGTCTTTCGGCTGATATGATGATGATGATACAAATATTGCTCATTTAGTATTATATAGGATAGGATAAGAAAATATGCTGATATGTTTCTCCAAGAACAAACAAAACTAAAGGATAATATGGACCCAGAAAGAGCTACATACATTCATTTACAAGCCTCATTTCTTAAAACATGATACCAATTCAACGAACAGTTCCTTTGAACTCGCCTCCCACTGAATACGTAACACCTGAAGATGTCGTGTAGATTACAAAACACAAGTTTATTGTAATTTCTGTGTTTCGAGAATTGCTATATATTGCTGAAGGCGTTCTGGAATGCTACTTACAGTCTGTGAGAAAGAGGAATCAGTTCCTTGAGTGAGTTCTTAGATTTTGATTGGCTAGTTTCGAATTCAATGTTTTAGTGCTGTTGTTACATTGTAACTTGTAAGACTCCCTATCTGACTAGCAAGATATAAATCTTATGTTCAAACGATTTTGAACTTTTCTTAGATAGTACGGTTATTCATATTTTCATCATTATTATTAGCATCATTAACACTGCCAACACTGTCTGGCAATGATCGCCAACGGATTGGATTGTCCTTATATCCGGCAATGCTGCAGACATATTGTTACGTTGTGAGTGTTCGTTTTTGTCTGTGCTTGTTATCCTGCTTGTATTACTTTATAATTTGTTTGTATTATGAGTTGTGTTCATCATCATCATCATCAGCCTATTAATGTTCCCACTGCTGGGACACAGGCCTCCTCCATGAGTTGTGTTACTCGAATTAAACTTATTTTATTTATTTAGTCCAACACAATCGATATTTTCCTTTCATTTGTCTTTATCAACCAGGATCTCGTCTATATTTACATTTATATCTTATAAATGAAATGCTGTTCGTTTGATAAGCGCATCATTTGTGAAGGGGCGGATCGACTTGGTTTATTTTGGTACATAATACTTCTTATTAGGTTCTTATGGAAAGAAAATTGGAAAAGTTTCCCGGATTCGGGAAAAACTGAACGTCCTTTTTATATGAATTATTAAAATTTGGACAGGACAACGTCAGTCGGTCTGCTAGTTGTACTGCTAGTTAGTTATAAATATAATTTCAATATTTGTATTTTATTTTCCATCTTTTACATCTAAGTTAACTTTCTTCTTGTTATAAATATGTATATTATTGCTTCGGTATCCACATCACTTTCTTTACCAAAAATCAAAAATAAGCTTTTAATTTTATTCATCTCTTCTGTCAACATCAATACAATTATCCACAAAAGTCAATATTTTTTCTCTAAAGCTGCGGTCCCACGGCCCATTAACTGACAATCTGCGCCAGATGTAGCCACGCCTGTCTAGGCCTGTCGCGGCCCGTGCCGAGAATTCCCACGGCGTGTGTTGGCCTGGTGCAGCCTATTGGCCGCTATTCCTACATGTCAAGTGACACTGAGCGCATGGCTGTGTGTCACTGCTGTGGTTTTATTCAGTGGTCAACAATTGATAAACAAAGCAAATGAAAACAGAAGAAACGCGCCCGTACATGCCGTGATAGGTGCTCTCCATCCGCGCCACGCCGCGCCGTTGAAGTTACCGACTCACGACGACGGGACGGACGGGTGACGACAGGTCACCGGAGGCCTCATCGGATGTGACGGTTCCCACGGCCTGTCGGCCTGTCTTGGCGTGATCTGGCCCGTAGGACCGTAGCATAAAGTTCCCAACTCGACGAAACATTAAATTTTCTAACGTAATTCTTCCACTTGTTATAAAAATAAATGAATTGTCAAGTAGTTCAAACGTTGTATTCAAACATTGTGTGGGTAGAAAGAATTTAAGCAAGCTCTTTACGAAGCCCAGAGGCTAAATGCCCAATTTCCTTTAGGACCAAAACTCATTACGGTAACAGTAACGGGTACTTTTTGACAGAATTTGGGTTAAATTCGTGTTACATTTATAAACTTTTTCTTAATACCTTTTTGAGGATTTTCTTTCTATTCTTCTAAGTTGTAGTGTTGTTGTCTAAGAAAACGGCACGTAAACATATTACAAATTACAACCCGGTTTAGAAAAGAATACCTTTTATTCTCCTAATAAATCTTAATCATTACATTATTTTAATTTCTATTATTATTCTATTGTAATATTGAAGGGCTAAAACTAAAATCCGCCATAGCAAACAATTTTGCTCAATTACAAAACTGTTTACCATAAACTTGGATAGAGTTACCAACTAATTTCCAGACAATTTCCTCTCTGTTTGTGTGGTCTGCTCTTTTACTATTAGTTTTATCATTAATAGATTCTGTTACAGTAAACTTGGCTATTTTACTTCTCACCACCAACTATTCCTAATTGGTTTATTTAATATCCGCCGAGCGTTTGTTTTGCAAATTTTCTTAATAATAAAGTTCCTAGAATTAATTTAGAATGTTTTGATCGAAATCTGACGGTGAAATGGGGTTTCAAAACATAAATTGTATTTTAGGTTGCTAGGCAAGATTCATATTATTTATTAGTCACTAAACACATTTTGAGTACTATTACACGAGCACAAGAAACCATTCTTTTTGCTGAAGATGTTGTAAAAGAGAGATGAGATGACCAAAAGTAATAAATAAGAGACATAAGTAATCTTGCAATGAAGCTGATGCTTCATAGGCTCTAGAAAGAAGAAAGAAAAGAAAGAAAAATAGGTTTATTTGTCACAGAAACACGTGCATACAAAGAGACAAGAGTAAAACAAAATAGTTTGGAAAATCCAAAAGTGCACGCCTCATAACACTCATTCTTAAACGAAAAAGAAATTCAAAACATAGTTTCTAACAAAAATTAACAATTTGTCACTTTTCATGAAGTATGTTTTGACTGCTGTTTTACCCATCAATATGCGTAAAATTTCTAACCTCACAATCCTTACGTAATGTCAAAGGCTATTTATTTATTTAGATGTTTACGTTGTGGGTTGCTAGGCAACGACGTCAAGTCAAGGTTGGAAATATTTAGATATAGAAATTATATTTTAGTTAGTATTTTATTAATTATAATTAAACTACTTTGAATAAAAGAGCCAATTTGAATAGGGTTCCTTCTACGGCTGAAACGAACGTATTAAAAAAAATTACTCAATTTATTGATTTTATCGCAAGCTACGAGTACAATGTTTACAGGTTTCATAAATTGACGGACAGGATTTTTTTTTCAACTATTTTGATGCTTTTTTAATTTCTGCTGCATTAAATTTTTTTTTTTTAAAGTACCGTATTAATCTTTATTTAATCATCTATACAATGGTATATAAATTAAGTAGGTTCTGTGTACTAGCAGGAATGTAACAATAAAAACAGTTGCTTTTCGATCGTAGAGCACACTCCAATGCTTCGCATTATGAGTCGTGCAATAAAGAACAGAAATAGTCGGCAGCTGCACGTCATGACTGTGACAAGAAGGCTTCCACTCAGCATAATGCTGTGCTAATCAGCACTGTGCTGTGGGTTCCCCCCCCACAGCACAGCGCTGATTTGCAGTGGTCACCCGTCTCTACACAGTATAGATCTGTATATATACTAGCTATTGCTCTACAGTGTAGAGCTTCATCTATGCATTCTACATTTGGCTCATCAACAGACTGTTTCGTTACGTTCTAAAGTAATCTAGGCTATAACAAATATATCATTATTATATCTACGGATGCCCTGGTGCATGATCATCGAATGGTTAGTATCAGAGTTCATTGAATGTCACCCTTCACTCCTGCGTCTTCACAAAATGTTGCTACGTCTAAGTTCACCTCGGTAAGTTCAAACTTAGTTTAAGTTCGTCAACTACAAAGGCTTCAAATCATCGAACTACGGTTTGTTTTTCTTTATTTTACGCATGTTATTTTTTATTGGTTATCAGTTATTATAAAAATGCTATATTATCGGCAGTGTTATGTTTTAATTTTAGTTAGGTATGCTAGACTGGTATGATAAGAGAATACAGTTTCGGAAATATGTAAAAACGTTATTGTTGTATAATTTTAGGTAAATCAATGTTAATTCAGTTGTTTTTGTTAAAACTGTATGAGTATATTTCCCACTGTTTTCCATACGTACAAATAAGCAGGTATAGTTTATAATAATACCCAAAAAATTATATAGTATTTTTGAGGTTTCATTATTTAACTGTTTACAGATAAAGAATATTTATCTCTGACCTGTGGTAGATATAATTGGTTTTGTTAGAAGATTTATTTTGAACTAATTCTTATGTTATCAATTATCATATCGCCACCCAATTTTCAAGTTTGTGTCTTACTTTACTTACTCAATATTTACTTAGTTGATGTTGATGCTTTCTGTATCAAAGTTATTTCTCAAGATCCACCTTCTCAACCTCCCCTTCTCCGCCAGATGTCCCGATAACGTGGTTGTCGTCACCGCGCGCGTCTGTGCCGTGTGTGGTGCCGGATGCTGACCGGATCCCGGCCCGGCGCCCCCCACCGCCGCTGGAGGCCGACGACAAGCCGCGACCAAAGCCCTACACCTGGAGGAAAGGAGATGAGGAGGTTAAACGGTGAGTTGGCGAAATACTAGTTATTTAACATTATTTTTTGCTGCAGTGGCCAAAGCGTCAATGTCAACGCATCGGGGAGGCCTATGTCCCGCAGTGCCTGCAATGATGATGAGTAAAGCGTCGGCCTTGCCTTAGGCAGCAAAGGGACCCCTACGGGACGGGGTCAAGTGTGCGAGGGAACACCGGGGTGGTTTTAGTCAGTTAGAGTCTGACAGACATCCATGAGGATTTCCACCCGACAAAAAAAAAAAGGGCGCATGGGGACGGCAGTTGGAGCGATGCTGGGAGAAGGGCCTCTCTCTGTCAGTGGACGTCTTTCAGCTGATATGATGGTGATGAAGAAGACGACTTCTCTAAAGTATATTTAGTGATGAATGGTGGTGCATGCGTCCTGTTCGTGAACGGGCGCCATCAGTAGGGACTGGTCAACTGGTCTCGCTGCCCGGCTTATTTTAATTTGATTTTTGTATTTTTTTATTATGGATGTTTTTAGCGTTCTGCATCTCACATGTTTAATTTCATCATTACACAATTATGAAATTATACATAATTTCATCAATGAAGAGAAGATGAATCTTCGAGAAGAAATACCGAATAGGCAATATTAGGTACATAGGCCGACTTTGTCTACAGCCCTAATCGGATTAGAATCAATGACCGAACGTCAGACGGTCAGACCCACCTATCACCACTTCGTTCCCTTAGGAAGAAATGAAGCGCTCGCATTATTCTAAGCAAGAAACTACTTAATATCCATGATGATTTTGTTCCAGGGTACAAAGCAACGGTACCCTCGACGTATCGAGGAAGAAGGATGGTAGTTCCGAGGGCGTGTACCAGTGCACCGTGAGACACCATGCAGGCCTGGTGCTCGGGTATCCAGTCCACTTGAAGTTTGCTTGTGAGTACCACTTGATTATTAACTGACTTCCAAAAAAGAGGAGGTTCTATGTTTTTTTTTTTATATGTATGTTCATCGATTTCTCCGTCAATTATGAATTACAAAAATAGTTTTTGTGTTTGAAAGGGTAAGCTCCCGCCGAGGTAACATAATTATAAATTTTATTAACTTTGCTTGGATAGTTTTTGAGTTAGCTTCAATTATACATATTTTTCCCACTTAGTTTATATATGGATGACTAGCTTCTGCCCGCGACTTCGTCCGCGTGGTATAGTTACTTTGGGCTAACGCTAAAAATCCCCCGATTTTGAAACATTCTTCATTGGTGCTCCGCTCCTATTGGTCTTAGTGTGATGATAGGTATATAGCTTATAGCCTTCCTAGATAAATGGGCTATCTAAAACAGTTTTTTTTTTAACTTTAATTCGGAGTAGTTCCTGAGCTTAGCGCGTTCAAGCAAACAAACAATCATAAGGATCAAATCTCTCTCTCTCAAATCTCTTGCTATCCCCCTTATTTAGAATACTTTCCCTGCAGGTGAGTTTCAAAAATTCTACCCTGTATATGTCGCTAACGCGTTAAATTCTAATTGCGAGATGCAAGATTTGTGTGACGTCAGGATGGCTCCACTTCGGATTATAACCCGCGCGTGCGAAGCTTCACAATTTTATAGTGTATAGATATTGTCATGTAAAATACGTTGGCAAATATTACACTGCGCAAACACATAGATTTTGAGAAAAAAATCTTAAAGTTCACAAAATTCAACATTTACTAAATAAAATTGATATTTTACCATAGATAATGTACGAATTTCACTCCTAGTTCCGTTTTGGGTTCAGACAAAGTGACAGCGGATTTTAATGGTTTTTAGTACTATTAGTGTAAGTTTTTGAATTTTTGCAAACCGAATCGGGGCACCCCGACTTTACGTAGTCTTTTGGCCCCTCCTGCCCCTAGAGTGTATATAAAAACCGGAGGCGCGGAGGGAGAGCAACCCCCGCCCGCTGTAACGTAAGGGCGAAGGGGTTGCACTTCCCGCAGCACCGGAGACGATGCAGAAGCAACTTAGGCGCCGAGAAAAAAATCGCCAAAGAAATTTTTGGCGATTTTTGTCTCGGCGCCTATGGTTTTGCGCACTTTGCGGTTTTCAATAATACACTAAAAAGGGTCTATTCTACCAAAAAAAAAAAAACCTAGTATATAAAAGCGACGGGTTATAATACGAAGTGGTTCCCGTCAGGATTTTTGTGTGACGTCAGTTATTTGATGAGTAGTTCGCATGTGGCCATGTAGATGCCGCCACAACACCTAAAGATTGAAAATTCTAATCCTATATCAACAAGCTCCAGCATCATTACCCTTGTACAGAATAAACTCGATACATTACTCTCTCTTCTAAAAGCAAGCAAGTGTGTACCCTCCCTAGACTCACATTGTGGAGGTATTATCTACAAACATTTACTAAGCTCGCACGGGTAGGCAATTGTGTTATTTACCTTGTTATTTATCTTCAGGCTTTGTGTACCTACAATCTATAGTCGATTAAATATATCTCGAGTTACCGTAGTATGGTTTGAGCCTTCTTTTAAAAGGAAGAGACTTCAAATCAGGCGCGGTCGCAGTCATAGACTTTGGGGACAGACAAATACTTCTTCACACAGAAAAAATTAAATACTTTGTATTGATAGTAAAAAATTAGACTTTACTGCACAAAAAACTTATGAGAAATGATTTTATTGAATTGATATGAATTGATTTTATTGTTTTTGATTAGTTAAACGATTTAAACAGGAAGTTAATAATTTAAATATTACATTTTCAAAAATTTATATTTCAATACTGATTGTCATTTTGACGTGTACGATTTTGGGGGGGTCATGACCCCTAGGAACCCCCCTCGGACCGCGCCTGCTTCAAATGACCAATATTTTTAGCGGGGAACTGCAGAAAACTATTTCGGCCCTGCCTTTTGGTTAGTACACTGTTAGGTAGGTTATGTTGTTTGAGATTTTCTATTTAGATAATAAATAGGCTTTTATATATATTAAACACTTGCACCCAGTTTTTGAATTGAGATTTGAAAAATATAATAATAGAACCAGAATCATCCTAGCCTAGCCTTTTCCAGTCTAACCGAATGCAGCTGAATACCAGTATTTTACATGGAGCGACTGCCTATCTGACCTCCACAATTCAGTAACTAGGTAATCCAATACCCCTTGGTAAGACTGATTGTCAGGCTTTTGGGCTTCTAACTATCCGTAACGACTGTCAAAGATCTACAAATGACAGCCAGGACCAACGACTTAACGTGCTTTTTCGAGGCACAGAGGGGTCTTGGTATGTAAAGATGGTCACCCATTCACGGACCAACCGCGGCAAGCGTTGCTTAGCCCCATCGATCGACCCGTGCGGCTGTTATTATTTAGCCACAAGCTCCAATAATATAACCAGAATGATAAACAGAAATAAATACCTAAATAAAAAATATTGACGTAATATCGCCGTCATTTTGATAAAATGTGACCCATTCTCCGACCAAGTTCAAATGTTATCGAGAGTTGACTGCGATTTTGAATACAGACTAAAACTAGAATGACTAAATTCGGTATCCTGTCTCCAGGTCAACACCTCCCTTTAGTTCATAAATAATAATATTGATTGTCAACGTAGATTTGCTAACAAATCTCAGTAACACTAAACTTTGTAGTTATTAAGTTATCCCAACCGAACGGTTCTTCATGAATAATCTGTCAGGATTCATTATTGTTAGGGACCTGTTTTGACTGGTTCACGCTAACTTAGTTATTTATTTAGGTGAGCAGAACTGCTAGTTGTGTTTATTTGAAATAGTAGTTGTTACGGAAGATATTATAGTTTATGAAGTAGATGGATCTCTCTCTCCCTCTCTGCTCTGAAATAATCGGTCATGTGGTGGTGTACACTTTTGTTAGTGCTAGAACTTCAAGTTTCAACTTTGCCCATACCTAACAAGAACAACTGACTGTCAAATTGGTAGTACCTATTCAAAATTCAAAGAGGACTTCGACAACTGTCTATGTTTTTGATTGAGATAAAATATCGTCAACCCTCAGTGAGAGCCGGTGTGATAAAATAATTGTGGATCTGGGAAAGTCAATTTCCGTCAAATAGGTTTATTAGGAGGCTTTATAATTTGTCCTTTTAATTGAGGCAATTAAAAATACAACAGCTCATTGTCCCCAAACACTGAAACCATATTTCCCTAGTACCGTACATACACTGTTGTATCACAATAAATCTAAATTTTGTTCTCTGTGACAACTCCCTAACGAGAAAACGAAATTATTTGAACACCCCACTAGCGAGGACTAGACGGAATAATCTCGATTTCTAGAACTATTGTTTGAATATTATCATTAGGGAATAGTGTTTGCTTTGAGTTATTATGTTCAGCAGAATTTGAAGCTGAAACTGGGAGTTCCGGGACACTCTAATAGGGTTTCTCTAGGTTTCTGAGAATTCATCAAGTCAATAAACCTGCTGTCTGGATGTTATAATTGGCTAACAGAAATATCTTCTAGTGATTTTACATTGAATAAATTGCTACGGTTAGATTTCTTACCTTTGGGGTGCTCTCGATCATCAAGACTAGCAAGTATTGGCCTTATTATTAAGAAGTTTTTCTGCCATTCCAAGTATTATATTAGATCCCTAGTAACAGCCAGCAATAATGAACGGTGCTAGTCTCCTTAAATTATTTAGCATTGGTTAAGCAATGTGCTTTTAACAAATTCGATTCCCATTCCGAATAAATATTTGCTTAACCTACTGATACATTACTGGCATCGGTGAAGGAAAATATCGTGAGGAAATCTGGACTTACATGTAGTTAATATAAGTCTCACATCGCCAACCCGTTTTGAGCAACCGTGGTGATCTTTGCCCTGCAGTACGACAGTAACAGGTTGGTATTACGAGTATTATTACTACTGATACATGTTCGGGTCTGAATATTCAAGCAATAGCAGAAAAAGTTACTACGATACCAACAAAAAACATTGTTTTGTCGAAAACAACATCGGCTTTCAACTCCAACTTTACACAACGCTTTCAACCCGTCGATTAATTCACATAATTTAAAACTCCAAACCTTTTGGCAACCCTATCAGGTGCCCTAATTCCCCAGAGACCCGACAGATGTCGCCCAAAAACCTGAACACACGACTCCGATTACATCGCTGCGTTTAATTACACCGCTGTAATCACACCTCCTACTGTAACAATACCTCTCTGATACGGTATTTTAGAAGCCTTTTGTTTTTGGGCATTCTGTGTGCGGAGTAGAAAATATTGGGCAGTTACTGTGCTGATGTGATTTGGGAGTTATCTTTTGTACAAGTATCTGCTACTCGCTATAGTATGTTCATTTTAATTAAGATTGTTATTACTACAGCTATACATGAGGCGCGTAAGCCATTGGTCCCGGTTGTCATTGACAGATCTTTGACAGGCGTTTTGGGTTGTCAGAAACTCGAAAGTCTGATTACCTAGTCTTATCAAGGGGTATCATGTTATCCAGTAACTGGGTTGTGGAAGTCAGGCAGGCAGTCGTTCTATGTAAAATACTGGTATTCGGCTGATTCGGTAAGACTGGAAGCCAACCGACCATGAGAAAGCAGGCTGATCCATGTTGGTATGACACAAATACAAAAACAATCATTTGACAAGCTAAAGCGGGTTTATGCAAATAATACTTTATTTAACCCTCTTTGAAACTCATAATAAGTTAAATACTAATGAAAAGGCTCTTGTAGGAAGTGCGTGGGATTATCGCTAAACATTTTCTATTTCCATTGAAACGTTGTAAATAACATACATGTAAAATACGAGATGTTTACATCCTCTGAAGGTCAGGAGTGGGATAGTTCTAGGAAGATATCTTTAGCAAGTACCTACCAACTTACATCCTTGTTATTTTGCACTGGTGATTTTTGATTTCATTATTTATTTGATTGAAAGTGTTTTTCAATTTGCTTGCTATTTGGAAAGGATATTGAAGTGTTGATAAAAATTAAAAACCTCTTCTGAAGCATGGTTTAAATTCTTCCTTGAACTAGGCTTGGGTCTGATTTTTAGCAAAGTCAGATTCGTTTTTGTCCGTGGGATAAAATTGACATCTGACGTTTTTGTATGGAAAAATGTACAAATGTGTTCGGCGCTTGACGTGGCGACACGTCGTGTTCGGGTTCTCAACAAATCAATCGTTATCCTGAGGATGCCTCGTTGAGAGGTGAAACACGTGTCGATTTCTTACAGGGTTCCTTATGACTCTTTGCGAACAGTTAAGCGGATTATGTTACTAAATATAAGCCGTCTATTGTATTTTATTGTACGCCATGTAAAAAAAGATTGCTTTTCCAGAGTATTCAACAAACATGTTTGCCTGTCCCCCTTTCAGATTTTATCAGCGCCTTGGTAGAAATGACAGCCCATCCATCAGGTAAATCTCTCCCATACCCGCTGGGACACAGGCTAGTATTACCCCGGACACGCCCGTTATTGTCCTAAGCTATAAACTAGTTATTCAGCCTAGAATTTATTACAGTCTAGTCTCTCCATCTGTCATTGTTTATTGCACTTGGGTGTGTATTAAAGCATTTCCCTTTAAGCTTATAAGTTATGCGAATCATAAACTGTTGTAAGTACTCGTATATCTTGGTTGGCATTTAGGTCTTGGAGTTTGAAGCGGGAATTGGATAGGTTTTAGTTCTTGTAATAGGTGTCGTATCGGAGTGAATTATGCGAGAATAGTTTGTCATTTGAAAGGCAGTCGCTCTGTGTAAAATACTGGTACTGGCCGATGGCGGCTCGGTACATGAGGCGAGTCACTGCGCAGTAACGAATTCATGGGTCAGCGGGGGTGAGGGGTGGGGTACTGCGCAGCGTGTAGCATACTTCCGAGCCGTCAACTGCATCCGGTTAGACTGGACCCGACCCCAACATATTTGGCAAAAGGCTAGGCTACGAAAGATGAGTTTGTGATTTAAAAGATTGTTTAGTCTGCAAGTTTCATAGAGCTATTATACGATCGCTGACTATTCAGGGTTTATTGTCTCTGGTTTTATTACCGGGCGTATTGTCACTGGTTTTATTTTCCACCTTTATTTTACAAATATAGATAATTGGAGACATTGGACATTATATTTTAAAAAAATCTGCTAAAATCATGCCAGATGTGTTTTAGGGTTCCGTAGGTACCCAAAGAGTTCCGGGAACCCTGTTACTAAGGCTCCGTTGTCCGTCTGACCGTCCATTTGTCTGTTATAGGCCTGTATTTTTTTTACCGTAATAGGTAGACGGCGGTAGCCCAGTGGTAACGGCCCCGACTTACGAGTTGTAGGTCGTAGGTTTGAACCCAAGCAGGCGCTTTACGTTGTGTAAATAATTTCATCACCACTGCTCTCAAAACGGTGAAGGAAAACATCGTGAGGAAACCGGCATGTCTTAGAACCAAAAAATCTACCAACCCGCACTGGGCCCGCGTGGTAGATTACAGCCCACTCCCTCTCACAGAGAGGAGGCCTGTGTCCCAGCAGTGGGAACATTAATAGGCTGATGATGATGATGATGATGAATAGGTAGACAATTGAAATTTTTACAGAGTGTGAACTACAATGGCTGATATAACAACAAATAATAAAAATAAAATTAAATTAAAAATTAAAGTATGTCCATTCAAGAAACGGGTTTTGTCGGAGATTTTTATTAAAGTATTAAAAAAATAACGTGGATTCGAACCCTTCGTGTGCGAGTCCGACTCGCACCTGGCCGATATTTTTAATTTAAAGATCTTGCTGCGGTCATTACTTGCAACTAGGATGTAAATCAGGTTGATGAATTTTATCAGAAATTGGTAGATCAGCATTTAACGTTACAACCCATCAAGAACTGTCATGCAGAAACGTTATTATAGCAGCTCTCTACAATATATCTTATTGTTTAACATATAGGTACGTTAAATACATGGAAAACAGTAAATTAATAATAAGATATCCTTAGGGTACCAACTGTTTATCGTATCTCTTTCCTGAAGTCATAGTTCCCGTAGTCTCTTTAACTTTACAAATTAATTTAAACGTCTTCTTCAGTCAATCACGACTCCCGAGCGAACCTTTGATCTAACTAACATTCAGTTTTAATTTATAACGTAGAGAATATACGGGACAATAAAGCCAAGAACAGTTATTAAAATATTTTAGATTTGTTAACCAAAAAACAATCTGCTTAACCTTTTCCCTTCGATCAACAATGGTCGGTTTCCAGCCCAACTGGACGCAGCTGAATACCATTATTTGATAAACATTTTGTTAAAAAATCTTTAATTTTTGAAGTGATAGCTTCCTTGGCGGCTTTGTGCACTTTTTTTGGCATGGGTAAAAAATGTTAAACTCGCGTCAGGACGTGACCGTAGGATCCGTTGCTTAGCAACCGACAAAGTAAATATCAAAATAAATAGTCTTTGACATTACGTAAAGATTGCGAGGTAAGAAATTTTACCCATAAAGAAAGAAAGAAAGAGAAATATTTTATTTGGGACACGCACATGAAATACAAACAGTAATAAAAAAAATAAAACTAAAACCACCATATTGATGGGTAAAAAAAAGCAGTTAAAGCAAAAAGTGTTTAAATAAATTGTTTATTTTTGTTAGACTTGTTGTTAGATGAATATTCAAAAATGCACAACGTTAATGTTCAAGTTTTCACTTCTGCTGGCATTCCCGGAGTGCAACCCGTTGTTTTTATTTTATAGTAAGTGACATTGGGACAAAGTGATACCGAGGAGCTCGTGGCTAAGTAATATCAGCCGCACGGGTCGATCTTAGCCACGAGCTCCTCACTACAACCTACTTTCATACGTCATGATACTAAATATACCTACACGATCCCCAGAACATAACCGAGTACGTATTTTTTACCGTCGTTTCTCCAGCGCGCCCGCATTAACCGCCTATCAGTATGTTTACAATATTAATTGTCCAAAGCCTCCGCCTTTGAGTTCTCACACTTGTAGCCTGTTCCCTTAGAATCGCTGAAATGAATTCTATTCCCTCTCAGTCGGAATCAGCATCATCATCTCAATTTACTGACTGTGGATTCCTTGTGAACATTTAATTTTTTAAGGTTCCGTACCTCATTAGGAAAAAACTGAACCCTTATAGGATCACTGGTGTGTCTTTCGGGTGGGTGGCTGGCTGTCTGTCCGTCTGTCACAGCCAATTTGCTCCGAATCTAATGGACCGATTAAGTTGGGTACATGTGATTCTGTGACCCAAACACGGATGTGTATCGTAAATAAATGAATTTTGAACATGGGGGTCATTTTTGGAGGTCAAACAAGAAAAAAAAAAAGTTTCGCAAACTGTACCGTGTGTCATATCAAATGAAAGGGCTTGTTGTGGGGATCTAAAATATTTATTTTTTATAATTTTAAAATTATAAATATTAAGGATTGGAAATCATATTTTTCAACTAAAATGTAAAGTTTGTTCTTGGGATAAATTCATCCCAACTACGGAATCCTTCATTGTGCGTAGTCCGACACGCACTTGACTGGTTTTTTACACTGGCTCGTTTATCTCGTTGTTGCGACTGCTGAGCAAAGGTCTTGGGTTTGATCATGACGTCGGACAAAGCGTTATAGGCCTTTTTACTTCGAATTACTCATCGGTCGGAGTCTGAATTTGTGCCCGGTTGATGGCAACGCCCCACTATTACATGGGCCCTAAGTAGCATTTGAAGAGCAGTGGTGGCCAAGTGGTAAAGGCCCCGACTTACCGAGTTATAGGTCGTGGGTTCGAACCCAAGCAGGCGCTTTACTTTGTGTAAATAATTTCATCACCACTGCTTTCAAAACGGTGAAGGAAAACATCGTGAGGAAACCTGCATGTCTTAGAACCAAAAAATTCGAAGAAATGTGACATCTACCAACCCGCACTGGGCCCGCGTGGCCTGTTAGATTACAGCCCACTCCCTCTCACAGAGAGGCGGCCTGTGTCCCAGCAGTGGGAACATTAATAGGCTGATGATGAAGTAGCATTTTAGTGCTCTATACATTGCACTGTTAATTGCCTACAACTATTTTCATTAAAATTAACATGTAATCAGTAATGCTTAGGTATTAGGTGGCACGACGTGACAGTGTGACCTACATAAAGCCTAGGCGAAAATTCATGGGATTCGAGAAAAACTATTTTTATGTTGTTTTGGATATTACCCAGAATTCGTCACTAAATATCACTTTTTTCTAAACTCTCAAATTGAATGACTTTCGTTGCCTTTCCAGTAACAACGTTTCTAGTTTCCCATTTTTGCCTAGACTTTATGAGGTGCTAAATTGTTGCAAATGGGTCACACTATCACGTCTCGGAAGGAATACGTCAAATTACAAGTCCCCCTGTATACCTAGTGAATGTACTAAATTATAATAATTGAAATAAAAATAAGGGCTTAATTTTTTTTTTTCTGCATTTATTTGCGGTAAACATGACGCAAAAAGAAATTAAACACGAATATAACAATTTGGGGGAAAATATGAGTCACATCCACGCAAAACGGCCATCGCTCAGCATAAAGCTGCGACTCCATACGAGACAGAGCCCCAGCTCTGGTTTTCAGCGACAGCTGGCGTTGACGTGATGACGTCAAACCGGTGCAGCATAATATAGTGAAATAACATAATCAGGAATAAAACATTTAAAAAAAAATAATACATTAGTCCTAAAAGTTTAAATATTATATAAAATGGCAACATTTCGTTCCGTTCTTCGTGGTCTATCTTGCTGGAGTTCACAGGGCACCTTTTCCGACAGACTGAAGACATTAAAAATACTTTGGTTTACACTAATTATTGGTGCCGGCTATCAGCCAATTATCAGTAAATATGGTACACAAATAATTTAAAATTATAACAATATTTATCAAAATACGTACTTTTGTTGCAAGTTGACAAAACATCGAGTTGTTTTGAAAAACATGTTTTGCGCCTGAAATTGTACAAACATCTACAAATTTGAGGCCTTTGACCTACAGGCTATCTGAAAATTGAAATGCCTAGAGGCATAAGTACTAACTTTAAATTTTATTTTGATCAAAACAGTTTTGGTCAATAACTCTGACAACAAAATAATATTAATTGGTCGAACTTTAGAGAAGTTTGTGCCTCAAAATGTTAATAAATGTGATCATAAAGTTGTAGGTAATGTAATAATAATCATTAATAAATTTTTCTATCCCGTTTCGGCCTTTTCGGTACATAAGCTATAACAAAGCTTACCTTAGTATCGCCACTCAACTTAGCTCTTTTGATTTTAAAATTGATTATATATAATTGAGAATGACATTAATTTGTACAGACGCCAGCACATCAAGTAGTACTACTATACTACAATCTGTCAAATGTCTGTAATAGATTTTCAACTTTATCACTAAAGAATAAGGTTCAATGTTGACTGGGACAGATTGGAGTAGGTTGATGTGCTGGCGTCTGTATACAACGTAATGTGGTAGAAAGTACAGAACATAAAAAATATTAACATCATACTCTGTAATACTTCATTCTAACAAAAGAAAAAACCTTTTACAAAAAAAAAACCACCAACTTGCAAAAACAACACTATGAGGTGATAAATTACTTTAATTTCGGATGTCGAATTTTCGTTTCTTGCCACCACCAACTTCCGAAATTAAAGTTATGTAGTTACCACTACCTGCTATGTAAATAACAGTGAAAAGAACTTATCATCATATCGGCCACATACAAAAACATACTCCTCCTTTTTCAAAGTCGGTTTTAGTCAAATGACAACCGGACCCAAAACAGATGAAAACAAAGCGAATAATGGCGTCCTACAAATACAAGCAAACAGTTTTAGAAACACGTTAGTCAATAATATATTATAGGGCCGAGTACTCCTGCCAAGATACCCCGTAAGCAACGTACCCTAGTTAATGTAATAGAACTCCGATAATAAGATAATATTTTGCTATGAATAATTTATAGATCCCTCGAGAAACGTACGGTTAAAGGGAGGTATTGACCTTATTCCATCAACTGTGTTCAGCAAACACGGAAAGGACGTAATAAATGTTTTAATTTTGTCTTTCAAGGAATAAACGATGTTTTTTGAGCGTATTTGGAGCGGGATGATTGTTATCGGTTATTTGACAGCAAATAGGGCTGACTTCCTGATAAAAGTAGTAGTATACAGGGTGACTTTCAAAACAATCGACAAAATCTATGCGGGTAATCTACCCATAGAACACCACCCATACACCCATAATTATCCGCTTGACTGTGACTAATGAATGAGACACAATAAAATTTTAATTGTTATCGAGTTGCATCAGTCTTTCGGACATTTGAGCTCACCCATAAATAGTTACCAAAAGAACGAAGAGATTCTTCATCAGTGAACATTTTTAAGAATAGGTTGAAGTTGTATTTGGCTAACCAAAAATAATAAAATAATCATTACTCACTGTATGTACTCGATCGATCGAACGACAATAATTATGTTAATTACTTAAGATATTTTGTTTAGTTTCTCATATTTAAGTTAACTATGTTATGTTCATCTGAGAAATAATAGTTATTTGTTATACAAGAGTGCAAAGTTGCTTTTTAACCGCGTGTTCAATTTTGATGACCGAGCAAGCGAAGGATTCTAAAATTGAATCACGAGCGCAGCGAGTGATTCAAAATTAGAAGCCTGAGCGTTAGCGAGGGAATCAAAAGAGCACGAGGTGAAAAATCTTTGCACTCGAGTGCAACACGTAACTTTTCATTCCACCTCAGCGAGGAAATGACTAAATGCAAAAAAAAAAACGTTTACAATCACAAGATAGGTACACTTTTATTTCAGTTTAGGTATTAATTACTACATTATAACAGGTAAGTATTACAGAATAATCTTTAAATTATAACAAAATAATACTAAGGTATAATTAAGAAAATTTTAAAGTAACGTTGCTACAGTTATTTAAATTGAGTGTAATATTTTTGTTTGGTACTGTAATATTGGTGTTAGTCACTTGTGTACTGTTTTTCGGTAAACTATCTGTCATACTTAATAGTTGTACCGATTCATCGGATTCCCTTGGCGTGAATGTTGGAGAGAGAGGGAGATGGTTAGGTGTTTCATAACGGCTTATTTTTGATGTAGAAGGGCCAGTCCAAGGATCCGATTGAGGCTCTTTCAGTGTAATGGCTCCTACGATGCCTTCACATATTTTAGAATTATTTTGGATGGAATCCTCTATGTATCCCTCTACAACTGCATTGGACTTCCAGCCTCCGTGGCGCTTAAGGGACAGGAGATCAGCTCCGGAATCAGCCAAAAGTGTGGCTGAAGTTCGTCGGAAACAATGACCCGTGTACAACAGGGGTTCTGGAAGTTCAAGAAATGTTGCTATTTCTCGTGGGATACTGCCAATTTTATTAGTACCCATAGGCTGTCTAACACACTTTCCATTGCGATACTGTAGAAAAAATCGATTGATTGGAGTGTTAGGCGGGCGTAAGGCTTGATATTTCTCAACAATCGTTACGTATTCCTTGCGAATGACGAAGTTGCGGTCTCTTTTTGTCTTTGTATTAGGTAAATTAATTAATAGTAAGTCATCTGAATGTTTCTCAATGTTTTTGACATTAAGTTGTGTTAGTTCATTAGTTCGACATGCTCCGTTTATTCCAATAATAAGAACAACCTGTAACGTAAAGAGTATTGTAGTAGATAAATGAATAAAATTGATATGAACGCATAATTATGCCTATCAACATCTACTAAGTATACTATTTAATTGAGATTAATATACTTAAGTAGATACTGAATGTGCAACTGACTTACTTTTGCCGCCAAATATACGGAATCGGGTGCTTCGTTAAGAAACTTTTCAATATCAGATACTGTGAAAACCTTCGATTTTTTTGGTTGATGACCAGATGAGGCTCTTTTTAAAAATGCCACTAATTTAGGATAGGTATCGATATGTTTGTCTTTTTTCATCTTTATTGTTGCTTTTAGCATCGAATACGTACTCCATAGAGTGCTTGCTTTCTTGTTCTCGGATAATTCTATAAAATATGCCAGCAAAACGTTTTCTGAGAAAGTTTTGGCTCCTTTTGCTAGTCGCCACGTGTTGAACATATCGTACTGTTTTAAATACTTCTCGCGTGATTGTTGAGGGAGAAAGCTCATTTGCGCATTATTAACAGTTTCAGTCAATTCTGTTGGCGTCAAGCAAACTTCCTCGTCGCTAGAATCACTCATTTTAGTTTTTTCACTTGTTTTCAAGTTTCTTGTTTTTAATAAAAGGTTTAACAATGACGTGAAAAAATGTCGCGTAAAGAACCGCGTACAAAGCAAATTGAAAAAAGAACACCAAGAAGGTTCCGAGTCTGAGTTTTTAAAAAAATTAAAAAAAAGTTGTATGATATATTCGGCACCATAGAGGTAGCAGTAAATAGGTTTAATGTTTTTTTTAATTCACAAACTTAGTGCACACGATGTTCTAAATTCAATTTACTTTATCCTCTAGCGAATAAAAACGGCTTTTCCACTCAGATATTGAAGATTAAAAATACTCTTTCCGAGATGGTAGGATGAAAATTTCTTTAAACCGAAATGAGCAGAAAAATAGTCGACCATCCCTTATAAAGGTACTATACCCGATTGAACCATTTTTTATAAGGTCGATTTTTTTTGCGAATTCTATTGGCCCCATAGTAAAAGTTATAAATTTATATTTGATGGCTAGGACACCCCCTTATATTTTGTCGATTGTTTTCAAACTCACCCTGTACATTTGGTGGGGCGTTAAGCTGGCAACACACTTTTTTAGGGAATCCACGCTTGCTTATGCGATGGTGTGATCGTATACCTTTAGAGAGTTTAATTAATACCTCGTATACCTAGAAGCCCATCAGGATGGGCTTCTCCTAGTAATATTCACAGGACGCTGTGAAAAACAACTTAGGAAAATCCTCATACCAAGTAATTTGAGAGAGACGTAATTGCATAATTTTCCAAAAAATCACTGTCTTTTCAATGTAAATTAACACAAGCGCTCTAGTTCTTTCATCCCTCATCCCCTTAACCTAGAAACTCGTTATCAATCTACGTATGTTCCACATAACTTGCCATGACATGCGAGTTGCCTCCTTAATCAATCAAACCGATGGATAGGGACTGATACTCGGACTGACGTCTGACGGGATGTGCAGACAATGATTTACTGTTGTGTATCGGCACTGATTTATAATGGCCGGTTTACGTCGTACGGCATTTCATTCAAACTTTCAAGCCCTTGTTTTTCGAAATGACTGAACCGATTTTAATAAAACTTCATACGCATATGCAGGATACAAAGGTCTAAAAGCATAGTTAAGAACATTTAAAAAAAAAAAAACTTCCGCGACGAACATATAACCTCCTCCTTTTTGGTAATCGGTTAAAAAAGAGATAAGGGCATTGAGTCCTACCGCTGCGCCCGCGTTGCCGTCAACGATAATTATTTTGTTACGCGTAATTTTGAATCTGTGATATCTTTTAAACTATTCATTTAAATGATATGATATCGAGGCATATTTTAATCTAAATTAAATATCCAATTTAAATAACATGTTTTATTGGATAAGGATTAATATAATATAATAGCTTCCGAAATAATAATGAAATTTTTATCAAATTCTTTTTAAACTAAATCATTCACATTAGTACAATAATACCTCAAAGTTCTGGCTCATCATATCAGCCGAAAGACGTCCACTGCTGGACATGGCCTCCCCCAAGCACCGCCACTTCGACCGATTCTGTGCTTCCCGCATCCAGCGGATTCCTGCGGCCTTTACAAGGTCATCGGTCCATCTTGAGGCCTTCCAACGCTACGTCTTCCGGTAAAGTTCCGGTAAAGCTCTGGCTAACATCATTTTTATGTATCTTTAACGGTTTACGTGGCGCAAGCTCCCACCTTTCGCCTACTACAAACCTTCCGCATGAATCACTCCTTCCATTGCATTGGTGAAAACCGTTTGAAATCACTTTTTGAGTTTATCGCGTTCAGACAGATAGACAGACAAACGTGGCGGGGGTCATGTTGTATAATATCTAAGGATTACTAACAAAAAATATGATGATATTTACATAACGCCTACTTCATTTTCTTTACGCATTTCCTTACACGTATAAATAAAATAAAAACTCATAACAAGCCTACCAATTTCGGATATTGCCCTTAAAATCTTCCTGGCGATAACATTTCAGTATCATTGCAGTCATGTAGCAAACTGAAACGGTATGAGGCCCAACATCAATGTTTATGATAAGGGATATAACCATTTTTTGGCATTCTACCTTCCAAAATGTTTTCTGAAGTGTTATGGGCTATTGGCACCGATTGTTTGAAGCTGATGTGGCAACGGGCCGGCCATAGCAGCCATAGGACCGATGACCATTGACGTGTTCTTGAGTGGTGACCGCGAATCGGTCAACTTAAGGGGGATGCGCTAAGGTAGTCCGCGAAATTCAATTTTTTTTTCGTTTTCTGCGATTTGCAACTCATTGTCAGGTTGTATGTTGATTAAAATATGATTCGCTTTACAGAATTATAATCATTAGAATTAGCAATACAACTCCTTAAGTTAGCAAAAGTATCAAATGTCATGATTTCATGAATTAGTCATTCAATACAGTTACATGAACTTAGAGAGTTGTATTGATGACTTTTATGATTTTAATTCTATAAATAAACATTTGATACGGCCGCGAATCATATTTAGATGTACGTACAACCTGATACTGACCTGCAAATTGATGTTGAAGATGAAAACGACCGATGATGATCCATGCAGCTAAACTATTCGCAATTAAATCTATTGATAACGTGTACTACAAAAAAAACTAATTAGAATTTTAGTAAATAGTGAACCCACCGAAAGCTGTAAACCCCACTTTCAGGAACTAAAGATTTTATCCCTACCCTGTCTCTATATATTTGAAGTTTGTAAGTTCGTGCGTAAGTACCCAGAATTCTTCACAAAAAGGGAGGAAATACAAACCAAAATTAATTTAAGACATAAAAATAGACTAAACTTATCAACATCGCGACTAAAAATGCACTCCAATAGTACCTATGTCATGTCCATAAAAATTTATAATAAGTTACCCGAAATAATAAAGAATTTAAATAACTATAACATCTTTATCAATAAATTGAAGTTTTTCCTTATAAGCAAATGCTACTATAGTATAAGCGAATACTTAAATGATAAATTATAAGCAACATACCTATCTATTTGTATCTACAAATACTCAATTAATATCAATCTTCCTAGCCTTTTTCCCAATTATCTTGGGGTCGGCTTCCAGTCTTGCCGGTTGCAGCTGAATATCAGTATTTTACATGGAGCGACTGCCTATCTGACCTCCACAGCCCAGTTGCTGGGTAGTACGATGCCCCTTGGTGGGACTGGTGTCGGACCTTCGGGCTTCTGACGACTCGTAGCGACTGTCAAACATCCACAAATGACAGCCAAATACTCTATTAAATAAAACAATTTATACAACGTGAAATTTGAATCACAGTTTTGCTAGAACAAACGTTGTTCAGACCATGGTCTACTACCATTCTATACCATTTAATAAAAAAAAAAAGTCAATGGTATTTGAAAAAAACACAAAAAATACTGATTTATTTATTTGCATTTCGGCCCGTATTGGCCGGACATCCTTGTAGTCCACGTGGACTCCTCATAACTCTTTTGAATGCCATATTGCTACCGCGGTGAGTACTTAGATGTTACGGTTAATGTTTGAACACGTTTGAGCAACATAAGACTTATTTGAGAACGCCTAGTTTAGTTTGTTTTAATAACATATTGGATGGTATAGAATGGTAGTAGACCATGGTCTGAACAATGTTTGTTCTAGCAAAACTGTGATTCAAATTTCACGTTGTATATAATTTTTATATATATTTTTTTTTTTTTTTAATATAAATATGTTTTTTTTTTTACAATGTTACTAAATAAATAAATGTATATAATTTATAAAACAATAATTATAATTCTAATAAAACAGTATAACTTACTAACTACTTTACTAATAATAAAATGAATCACATTAAAAACCCAGTGCCCTTCCTCCTCTCTTCTACTTGATCTATGCTGTGCCCGACAGGGTCCATAATTGTGACTAATATAATTATTTCCATACCAACTATAATACATTATGGTACGCAATAAAGAATTGAGAATTTTATTGAGAATACTAATGTGTGGTTTGGTGCCATCTTTGTCATGTCAGTGAAGGTAAAGTGTGTTTTTTAACCGCCTTCAAAATGAGGAGGTTGTCAATTCGACTATACGTTGCTTTTTTTTGTGTTTATTACGCGATTAATGAATAAATCTAAATTTTATATTTGCTTGGGTAATTTTTGGGTTGGCCTCAATAATACCTTTTTTTCCCACTTAGCTTATGTGGATGATATCCCTCCGTATCAAATCGTCCTAAAAGCAATAATTATTATTTATTTATTTATTTATTAAGCTATTGCATAGCTTCTATCGCGGGCCTTGAGCGTGGAGACCTAATCCAGAAAATTCGGAACGAAAATACTACCTAAGAAAAGAGTGTTTTGTATTGAAAATTATGTTTAACTGCTTGACAACAAAGTTCAAATTTACTTAAACGAATGATACGAGAGTGTTGTATTGAAAATTATGTTTAACTGCTTGACAACAAAGTTCAAATTTACTTAAACGAATGATACGAGAGTGTTGTATTGAAAATTATGTTTAACTGTTTGACAACAAAGTTCAAATTTACTTAGACGAATGATACGAGAGTGTTGTATTGAAAATTATGTTTAACTGTTTGACAATAAAGTTCAAATTTACTTAGACGAATGATCCTTGACTATTAATAGTTAAATTAAAACTTTTTTATTAGTTTGATGTTCCCGGCCATTACGTTGTGTCAAGTTTTAAAAACTATAAATGTGAATAACAGTTCCTGTCAATGTCATCATTGCTATTTCTTGTATTCGGGTTAATATTTTACAATTGCGTAAGTTGATAAAAAATGCTATGCAATAGCTTCGCCGGGGCAGTCCCCGAGTGCCACACGTCTTTTTTTTAATATAATATAACAATTCGCATTGTGTTTGAAATATTTGTACCTTAATTAACATACTGTTCTTAACCAAGTTTTTAGACCTTTGTATCCTGCATATGCGTATGAAATTTCATTAAAACCGATTCAGTCATTTCGAAAAATAAGGGCTTGAAAGTTTGTATGAAATGTCGTACGATGTAAACCCTCTTAACGAATTTTTCTTAGTTCGTTGTAAAGTTCGTTCCATTTTTAAATAACACGACAGATATGAGTTTTCATAGTAATTTATTCGACCGCTAAACATAACATATTATATGAATTTTCATACTAAAATTGCCAACTGCTTGCTCGTATGTTTTGACCAGTACAGCATTTTCGATTTATTTCGAAGAAGGTTGTCAAAATAATGCTCGAATAGCAAACTACAAACTTTCAGCCGGTGTTTAAAAGGAGTGCGTAGGATGATTCTATTTGGAACAATCTTAAATTAACGTTTCAAGTTTGACGTTTAAACTTTATTTAGACCTCGTTTCCTTATAAATATTTTAACTTAGCAACAACAGTGTATTGTGAGAATAATAATATCCAATTTACGTTTCCTTGGAGACTGGAAGCCTTCCTCAGTACCAAGAACAGTCACCGAGTGGTTTGAGTCAGGAGAAGTATATTATAAAGTTCTCAGAAGCAGCCGGGAGACCGGATTTGTGCTCGGTTAATGTCATAAGACTTGCCTATTAATACATGGGATTACATTACAGCAAAATGTAGGTTGACCACTTTCTCCCATTTTGGGTAATCTTAGCGTAGGTGGTTTTTCTTCTTTATAAAAGAATCCTAGATGGGAAAAACCTCGAAGAGGGCTTTAAACTCTTGTATGTATTGCCTTTCTGTACTGTCTGCATTATGCACGATGTAATGCTAAACGTTTGTACAGGCTTTTTGCATAATTAAAAATAAAGGATCACGCGAAAACCGGAGATTTTCGTGGACAGCGTCTGGTGGACGCTTTACGAAAAAGTACTTAAAGTCAGGCAATGCTGTCAGTAAGACGGTCCTTAACACGTTCAGTGCTGGAACCCCTCCTGAAGGGTTCACGTAGTCGCATATGGGATGCTGGGAGCCCTCGCGGAGGGCTCATTTTAAATGTAGGTTTTTCTTAGCGGATACAGCATTATTAACCGTGATAATAAAATCTGATGTACATTTTAACAAGATTTATTAGTAAGTATATGCGTTGTTTTTCGAATCCATGCATTTTTATTTTATTTTACAAAAAAATTAAAAGGTTGGAAACTTCGTATAGCGACAAGACCCCCTGAAACCAGAATTTTACTTCGTTTTATAGTGTTTTATAACACGGTTTTAAACCTAATGCCGTTGACCGTCCGCGATGGTTAACTTTAGTGCAAACGGAGGGTTCAGTTCCAATATGTATAGCGGCATGACGTATGAGTTTTATGAAAAGTCGGATTTTAACCTAAATTTTCCTTTTTTTACAGATCTAGGTAAGCAGTTCTCGGTGCACCCAGAGAACGCAACGGCGTGGCGCGGCCAGCCGTTCGTCCTGAACTGTGACATCAGCTCGGGGCCCGCCGCCGCCCTCTCCTGGCAGAGGGATGGAGAGCCTCTGCCTGAGAATAACAGGTATGGACATAGAAGCACTAATGGGACGCTTCTATTTGTTGACCATTTCCTATTTTTTTAAGAACCTGGTGTGTTGACAATAATACACTGTCACTTAGAAATATTGTAAAAGTCATTTAAGCTGCATGGCTACTCATAGCCATGGAGCTTCTTACCTGCTCTTTTCCATAGGAAATGACAGTTGAAACCCTAGCTTTGACGTTTCACAAGTGGTTTATGTGAAACAAAATATTTTGATTTTAAAAGGAACGTGATGGCCAAACAAAATCAGGAAAAGAAATGAACAAAAAAGAACATTTTATCTTAAAGCATCGATTTTTCCAATTTTACCAATTTTTTTTTTCCTTTGAGCCTGATTCAGACTGTTAAGAACATTTTAGAACAAAAATTTGCCTAATCGATCCAGCCGTTCTGAAGTGATGCACACCAACGAACAGCATTTTATTTATATTATATACAATATTGCTCCAGGAAAAAAATGCTTTCCGTAAGAAAATAAAATTATGAATTAATTTAAAATTATAAAAGTTTGTAACATTCACGACTAGCACTTTGTTTGCACTAAATGCGGTATCAAATCTTAAGCAAAACGTTATCCAAATATTGATGCCCATTCATTGTTTCAGATATCATTTGCTGAAAAATCAGTTACTTATAACGGACGTGACAAGAGAGGATGCAGGATTATACAGGTAATTTTTCACTATTTTATGAAGGAAAAAGAAAAGAAAGAAAGAAAGAAAAATAAGTTTATTTGTCACAGAAACACGTGCATAAAAAAAAGATAATAAGTTCGAGAAGAACAAGAAAATAAAAACAATAGGTACTTAGATTTAAAATCACGAACTCATAACAGAAATAGTCGGCAGCTGCTGGCACGTCATGACTGTGACAAGAAGGCTGCCACTCAGCATGTTGCTGTGCTATGGGGACCCACAGCACAGCGCTGATTTTCAGTGGTCACCCGAAAAAGACGTACGGAAACCAAGTCTGACATAAATAGGTAATAAAATAAAACAAATAGTACAACATAGTAAAAACAATTATTGTTTCTCGATGAAAATGTGCCAAAAGATTAGCATAGGTAAAAGAACTGTTACATTACAAGACATGAGATTCTGTATTCTTACGTGTTTAGAAGGAACAGACTGCGCATAGTTTTTCCCGCTACGAAACGTGCGTCTTGCAACGCTACGAACCGAGCTACGGCGTAGCACTCTGCTACGATTTCCCTACGCCACGACAAAAGCTTTCTTTTGTGGTAATGAAGTTTTGAAAATGAAAACTCTTTCTCGTTTATTTCGCTCCATTTTTGACAAACGATTTTGGTAACCAGGTTTAAAATATGTGTCATCAACCTTTAGAGATCAAACAAACATGCAAACATGCTTGCTTGCTTGCATGTTTTCTCAAACATGCTTGAAAATTCGAACATTATTTTGACAACCTTCTTCGAGATAAATCGTAATTGCGGTAATTTGTGGTACTGGTCGAATATATGCGAGCGCCCGGCCGGCAATGTTTGTATGAAAATCCTTATCTGTCGTGTTTAGCGGCCAAATAAATTACTATGACAACTCATATCTGTCGTGTTATTTAAAAATGAAACAAACTTTTTAGTTCAACACATGTCAACCAAGGAGGTAACTTATCAGAGATTTTATTTAAATTTTAATTTGGTTTGCAAATAGAGTTGTTTAAAGTAAAGAAGAAACAAATGAACATATTGGCACGTGAAAAATTATCGTTGTTCGGCAGTGATTTTGGAATTTATAATTCATTTACAGATTGCGGCACGTAAGTTGAGCTAAAATGGCGGTCGTCCACGCAGGTAAAACTATGATTATACGATTGAGACCCTAAAATGTTTTTCTGCGCATTTAAGGTCATAGTTTAACTTACGTGTCAATCTGTACTTAGTTTGAATTTCCGCGCATTATTTGAGAAAAGTACTATAAAAGCCTGGACTGACGGATCGACTTACGAAGTGGTGTGCCTCGACTTCGCCTCGGCCCACATTTTCACGATCATTCATCAATGCCCTTGTTGCAGGCCGCGACAGTAAGGTTATCTTATGAGTGAGCCTTATACTTGTAGCGGTTAGACCGCCACATACAAAAACTACGAAACAAAAAGACATGACGTCACACAATTCCTACATCTCGCAGTTAGAGTTTACTGAGAGAATAACATAGATAAGACTATCCGAAATCAACATATGGGCAGTTGCCCGCCAGACATAATACCCGTCTGGTTGGAGGATCCTCCCTTTTCTATGGTGGATGAGTGAACTTTACACCCTGTTCCTCATACTCCTAAATTGGTGACCCCGAGAATGAACGTCAACGCAGCCTTCGTGCAACTACTTCAGCGTGACGTCATCATCATCACTCCCGCAAGCTTTCGTGAGGCGAGTCACACAGCCAGCCAGCACCCACGGCTTCAACGGGTATCCTGACCACCAGCATGCAGCGAACGCGCATTCCTGGTCATCACCCTCAGCCACATCACCCCGACTCACTGGGGAATCACCGCAATCACCTCAATCACCGCAATCACCTCAATCACCGCAATCACCTCAATCACCGCAATCGCCGCAATCGCCGCAGGCGGTTCCGACCCACCGTGAGCTGTGCGGCGCCCGGTTCCGACTCACTGGAACCACAATCACCATCGCCGCAATCACTGCAGACAGTTCCGACCCACTGTGAACTGTACCTCTACCATGAGTTGCCATCGAAAATTTACTCGCTAGCGCTAGCGTATTAACCCGTTCAGTGCCGGAAGCCCTCCGAGGGTTCACCTAGTCGCATATGGAATACCGGGAGCCCTCGCGGTGGGCTCATTTTAAATGTTGTTTTTTCTTAGCGAATACAGCTGGCATTATAAACCGTGATAATAATATCTGATATTATAATTTATAATTTAATTACTCGTATCAATAAAAAAATTGTTCACTGTTACAAATATTCACACAAATTAACTTCGTTTTACAGTGGTTTATAATACGGTTTTAAACCTAATGCCGTAGACCGTCAGCGATGGTTAACTTTAGCGCAAACGAAATGCCGGTGACCCTCCCGGAGGGTTTACTTCCAATATGTATGGCGGCATGACGTATGAGCTCTATGAAAAGCGGGTGGAGTTGGAAGTGTTGACGTAGATCAAACTGATTTCGATAATGCTCGCACCATGAGTTTTACGGAGTCTCATGCAGGCGCTAAGGTAAGCTCGATAGATCGTGTCACCTACAGTGTGACCATTTCATAAATGGCGAATCTGCCATAGACTGGGCAAAAAAACTGCCAAAATCTGCCACACTTGGCGCCAAAAATGCAAAAAATATGCCTTCATGGAAACGGAAAAAATACACACAAATTCAATGAAATATCATTAATCAACAAAAATATTTAACAATTTTCTTATGCATTATTATACCTAATAATAATAAAAAAAGGAAAATTCTAATAAGGTTATGTGAATTTCCTTGAAGTCTTTTAAATCTGCCAAAATCTGCCACTTTTGTAAATCGTCAGCAGGATCTGCCACAGACAAAATTTTGGAGCGAAATCTGCCAAAATGGTAGAAATCTTCTACACTGGTCGTCTAGCTAACTTCACTTTTATGTTTTGTTTCTATCTTTCTCAGTAATAAGAAGAGGGAACGGCTCATATGATCAAAACGTCACATAAGTAGTGATGGGTCGGGAGAATATTCTCACACGGAGAATATTCTCGGATCGAGAATGTTCTGCAATATTCTGGAATATTCTTTTCGACGGAGAATATACGAGAATATAAAAATTGAAGTAAAATTGCTAAATTTTAATACAATAAGTTTCGATTTCAAGGTCTAAAGTAAACTTCTATTGTTGTTATTTAATACTTTACTCGAAAAAACGTTACTGTATTATGTTTCGGACTGCAAATGGCGCCGATTCTCTTGTACACCGAACTAAACTATCACTAAACACTATGACACTCTTGTGTCACTTTAAGTCTATTTCAGAATGGAAAATCCTCGTTTGACAGGACTAAACTAAATTTTGGTGATTTTTAGTCTAGTTTAGAGGCATTTGTGACAAGAAAATCGGCACCAATAGCGACTCCACGTGGTACTTATTTGCCCTACCCCGCGATTTTTTTTAGAGTTGGAAGGGCGCTGGGGGGCACTCTCGATGTGTTACGTAAGTTTTCACTTTTTGTATGGAAAATATGAAAAATGTTTGCTTACATGATGAGTTTTAAGGGTTTATGAGTTTCATAAAGGGGGTCGAAATTTTCATTATTTTTGCGATAGGGCTCACTATTTTCGAAATATTAGCAAAAGAAAAGAAAAAAAAGACAGTACTGTTTTTGCATCCGAAGTCGAGGTGTTGGTGTGATTTTTAAAACCCATAAACCCTTAAACTCAACATGTAGGTTATTCTTAAAATTTTCCATGATATTTTTTATATTTTCCATACAAAAAGTGAAAAATTCCATATCAAAACACGTCGACGCTGCGCCCCTGCGCGCCTCCAGCTCTAAAAAAAAATCCCAAGGTAGGGCAAACAAGTACCACATGGAGTCGCGATTATCAAATTCGATTTTAGTTGCGTCAAAATTATTTTTGATTGTTATTTTGTTTTTAATTATTTGCACCATAAACCTTTCTTATAATGTTGTTTTCTTATTCATTTTATTAATGCTGATTATTTTAAACTCATAAAGTTCGTTTTAATACAGAAATCATACTTTAACATTACTACCTTAGGAAAGTTAAGAGAATTTATGAGAATTTTCTCGAAAATATTCTCGGGAATGTTCTCGCTCAGGAGAATTTACTGAGAATTTAAGTTGTGGTGTAGTTTATTTTAAACTCAAACTTCGTAAAACGTTCAAATGCACTAAAAACTATTAGTCTAAAAAAATACCGATTCAATACAGTCATCCAATTTTTTTATTCTCATAAGTTCCCATAAGCTCATAAGTTCAAAAGAATGTTCTCGAGAGTTTAACAGCAAAGTTCTCGCAAGGAGAATATTCTCGAGAATTGCCCATCACTACACATAAGGTATCGCTATGGTAACAATGTTATGACAGTCAATAAGTATCATGAAACAATCCGACTAAATAGAAAGGTTGGCGGTTAGTGCACCTTTTTATGGTATTTAGGGGTTGTTGAATTTTTATTCCTTATAGGTAATAATTATTTACCTTTATTCAATTTGTAATTTTGTTGACAATGTGTGATTCGCGGCGTTATTTATTTAAATTTAAAATGAACTATGTTTACAATAATAGTGTTGCGGACGGCAGAGGTACCTACAGTACCGCAGGCAACCTGGGACGATCTCCCACTGATATTTGATGTGCGCTCCCTGCTAACTGACCCTCGGTGAATCCGCTGGCTGCACAACCACCACGGACCCCTGAATACGTACCTAGGTTGGGTACCATAACCCACAGTGACCACGATGAGGACTATCTTGAGGCAGCGAAATAAAACACTGATTTACAATCTTGAATTATTCCGGAGAATTCGGCTTTTCTTGGTATGTTTCTTCTTTGGTGGCTGAGCTCCGTATTTAAGTGTATTATCTAGGGCTGAACTGCGACTGAATTGCCCACAAAATGGTACGTCATTTATAGTAAGTAAATCCGTTAGGATATTGTGGTGCAAGCCGAATTCTTGGAATTGTGCATTTATTTATTTCTTATTAGAATTTCTTACAATCTTTGTAGATTATTCATATAAAACACTATACAATTAATTAACTTATGTAGTTAAAACTTTTAGAACAAATCGGTCCCGTCGGCGTCGCCGGCAAATAGAATATTTTGTAAGAGAACTAAATAAGATAGTTTCTTGAAATTTACGTTCTTCCAGTCGTTGGCCTCCAAATTTTGGGGCCACTAACATATTCCATGCTAAATAATCTCTTCCAGACATTATTTTGCCTTTAATAGACTCAAAAACGTATATGATTTGAATGTAAACATGTTTCACACGTCAAAATGGTAGTGAGCAACGTAACTACTATCGCAAGCGTATTTTTCGATAGCGTCTGTCGATTTAGTGACTCATGGTGCCGTTTTGTATGGTGACAGCTGAAAAACGTTAGCGACTATCGAATAGATTACGTTAGGTTTCTTACCTATCGAAAACTATAGTGCTCTTGGAACAAATTTTAATTCTTTCTGTGACCGCTAGGGGCGCTGTACAATATCTTTTCATATAAATCATTTACGGGGACGCTAGCAAGTTTTGACATTATCGAAATGTATTTGATTAACGTTAATACGCTAGCGAGTTTAACGCTAGCGAGTAAATTTTCGATGGCAACTCATGGTAGAGCTACTGAGCGGCACCCGGTTCCGACTCACTGGAACCACAGCTGGCACTGTGAAGCATCGCAAGATCCAAGACTCAGCCCACTATCGACCTCCGGTCTCCGGAGGGGAGTGATGTAGCGGTTAGACCGCCACATACAAAAACTACGAAACAAAAAGACATGACGTCACACAATTCCTACATCTCGCAGTTAGAGTTTACTGAGCGAATAACATAGATAAGACTATCCGAAATCAACATACGGGCAGTTGCCCGCCAGACATAACAACCCGTCTGGTTGGAGGATCCTCCCTTTTCTATGGGGGATGAGTGAACTTTACACCCTGTTCCTCATACCCCTAAATACTATCTACTCGTTTTTGTTTATGTACATCTGTCTGTAAAGTCATTTTGTCCTTATTTTTACCAGATGCAAAGCAACGAACTCCCACGATAACAGAACGCGCGTCAGCCATGGAGGTAGGCTGCAAGTGGAAGAGTTTCCTGCTGACCTGGACCCTGCCATCCTGCCGGTCCATCATGAGAGAGACATAGCTGTTCCGAAGGACGGCAGCGTGGTGCTGCCGTGTCCTGTCACCGGATGGCCAAGACCTAAGGTGAGACAAATTATTGAAATGATTTATTTTGAAGATTTAAAGTAAAGTAACACAATGGGGAGAGGACAACACGACAGTAAATGAAAATATTGGCACTGGCATATTATGAGTATTTTGAAACTATCAAACAAAGCTAACACTGAAAAAAAATCGATTAAACACGGTGTTTTTGTTCCCTCCGTATCAAAACGTCCTAATAGCAAATAGTCCGATTAGCAAAACGACCCATAATCAAAACGACACTATAGTAAAATGTGACAAAATGTCCTATTAGCAAATCGTCCTATGAGCATATGGTATATCCCATAACTCTAGGGTATTATTAATGAGACCAAGTCGAAGAATCAACTAGCATAGAAATTATTTTACAATTTTTTAAAGATAACTTACCACTAGATAGATGTGTTTAACTAAGTTTAATTGATTAGTACGTGTAAATCATTTTCATTCAAACCAATCATTCATATTTAAAACTAAGAACATGCGACGTTGACATATTTTCTTTTTATGAACAAAAGTTGTCTGAATTGATTATTTTTATATTTTTTTAGATGTCACCTAAGGGTTTTTCACATAAATAATCGTGGCTGGTGTCAAAATATTCTTATGAAAGTTATTTTGTTGGAGATTATTATTTTGGTCAAAAAATAAAAAACTTGGTCAATGAATCGCACAACGCGGGACCCAATTGACTCGTTCCTCTCTTTTCCAGTTAATATGGGAATTCTCCCAACCCGGACAGAGAACCAGTGAGTTAGAGGCAACAGATGAAGTACTCATTCTTCGTCAAGTAGACCTGGAGCAAGAGGGTGTCTACACCTGCACTGTCGAGGGGAACAGTGACCTGGTTAAGGTGAGCCATCATCATCAGCTTATAGCTGTCAACTGCTGGATATACGTAAAGACGTATCTCTCCAATTGCACGGCAATGAGCTTGATCTCCGTCACTCTCGTCGATTTATTACTGGTACTCCACCTGGCCTTTTGGGTGTCTTTCACTTAACTAAATTCTGAGTGGATCTCTGGCTAGGCTAATTCTAGACTTGCCAGGAAATTCTAGACTTTCAGACCTTTGCATAAAGAAGGAAGTAATGGGTTTTGTCGTCATTACTTAAGTTTTATTTCTTTGTCCACCATATTTTTGTACTGTTGACTTTGATAGCATGACATCAAAATGCCTTGTTAAAGTTTAGCTACTCAAAAGATGTTTTAGATACCTTGTACATACAAATAAATACAGAAACAAAAGGACACTTAGCATCGAAGTACTCGTCCGCATCGCTGTCATCAGGAAACGTGCCCAAAAGACTGGCAGCATTGCCACAATGAATGATCCCTATAAAAAGACTTGTATTGTCCGCTATCGTTTTTTGTAAATTATCACTTTTTTTTTTAATGCTATCGCTAATTAGAAGAAAACAAATTTTATACCTACCACGAAGTATTTTAGATTCTAAAATGCTGATTATTCATGACACCTTTTGTATTTTCTACATAGTACAACATAAGCCATAATTTTGATGGTACAGATAAGGTTAATGAACAGTGTATTCATTTCTACTGTTTGAAATGTAACATGAAACTATTGTTGTTCAATGTACTGTGTTGAACTACTTGCCTGCGGTAGATTATATATTTTAAGACATGTAAGTAAGGGTGTGCACACATTGGCAACGCTTTTCCCATATTGTTCTCGAAAACGAAATTATTTTATTACGTTAAAAAATGAATTAGCTAACACAAGGTGAAAAGAATTTTGATTTGTGGTTCATGTTTGGGTATCAAAGTTCCGAGACCGGGGACAAAAACATGAAACTTAAAAATAGAACCATGAAAATAGCATGTTTTTTCAAATGTTCTATAGAGTTGAACCCGTTCCGATTGGGCACCAAACTACTCCATACAAGACGTCTCTATTCGTCAACACTTGAGAACTTTTAATAAACGTTTATTTAAGGTGGAACTAGTCGCGGGCTCGAACTCAATGGTGGCATGGCCAAAAACCACGCTGTCTCACCTGGCATCGTGTCCGACAGAAATAGTATCAGTGATGAGCAGTTAGAAGCTGGTCTACATGGACAACGTATAGTTTGCACGCACAGAAACACCGTACCGAACGATTTTAGTAAAAAGAGCGCGTAAAAAATTACGAAAGGTCCTTTGGAAAATGGAATTTTATGAATAAACCACTGCATGAATCAATTAGAAACAAAATGAATTGAAATCTTTGATAATTTTGCTATGTCGGTACGGATTTTGTTTTCGAGATTTCACACTTCTTGTATTACTTATTTACGCCCAAAGTTGCGCTAAAATTAGCAAGAAAAACGAATCTTTGTTGGCTTATAACTTTTTAATGGCTTTTTATTTTACAATTCTGCTTCCGTACAGACAAAATTAATAATGAGACCTAACGATATTATGTTAAACTTTGAATGTACAAACAGTGGAGTAAAACCGCTCCGAAATTTGTATGGAAAAAATATCGAATTGTTTCACCTTAACAATCATATTCACGATTCCTTACCATTATATATATAAGTCAGAGGCCCATGGGCGGCTTTAAAACTCTGACACCAGGTTATTCACTAACCACACGAAAAGAAGAAGAAGAACCATTATTGTCATGCTTGTTGCAAGGTATATCGTTGTATACTTAAGTGTCACTCTGACACAACTAAAGCAAATCTTGAAAAGCCTAAAAAAAACCCAAATGCCTAATAGCCTTTAAATGCCTATGGCATTAAGTCAGCGTCTGTACATTTCTGTGCTTGAAGTATTCAATAAATAATTAAAAGCATTTGGCGCTTTTTATACACGTATGTATTTGTCAATGTGTACGCACCCTACATTACGCCAACGCGAAACCTTATCAAACAATATTTAATTCAAATAAGGCAAAGTTATCTATATAATTGCTTTTCGCTATACATAGATGAGATGTATATAATGTCGTGTCTTCTGCGAATATCCTTGTATGCCTGGCAGCCATTTATGTTAAGAATTGAATACATATTGCCTTATTTAACTGAATGTTAACCTGAGGCGTATTTGATTATTTGTATGTCATATTATATTTGATTCTCTTGTTGATAGGGAAATTGTTCTTTGTTAATATAATAAAATAGGTTTCAGTTGATAGCCAGAACTGAATTGATTTTACTGGGTCATCATTCCTGCCCTTATACAAAGGAGAATGCTACTACATGTATAGACCAAAAACCAGGGGGGGGGGGGGTGTGTGGGTTCGGTGCAATATGTTGTTTTCTTCCATACTTCTCTATTACTCCTCATCTCGGTAGTCACCCACTTTCTAGCCATATCATCTTTCACACAGTCCATCTATCGCTTCTTTGGTCTTCCCCTACATTTATACTCAAAACTTTCCTCGCGACATTTTCCACATTCTCCGCATCACATGCCTACCAATAATGATTAAATAAATTTAATGTAAAGGTATTGTTTCAATTTCCTTGCAAATTAGATTGACAGAAAAAATTCTAACACGTGTAGACTTAATTTCCGAAAATACTCTTTTATCTCGTTCTCGATTTACCGTTAAGTGGAAAATAGTAGCATACATAATTAAATAGTTTACGTCTTCTTTATCTCTCCTGTCGACACGTGTAGATTAAAATAAAGCTTACACAATGATTACTAGAAAATAAAGTAAAGGAGGTTATTATAAAAGAAGGGGGTATTAGCGTGATTAAAGTTGCAGTTCTGACCCCTCAAGGGTCTGCCTGATGTAGATAAGACGAATCAACACTCGTGAAGGCTCTTTAAAGACCCTTGGTTTATAAACTTTTGGAAAGCTTCTTTTTAAACCTTTCTCACATGGTGGTAAGTGATAATGCATGCAGGTTAGATCTACCCAGAATCACAGGTTCTTGCAAAGAGTTTCATCCTAAGGGCGTTTGCACATTTATCCGTATCCGGTTCGTATTCGATTCGTGTTCGATACTTGAAAAAGTCTCCGCACTTATCCGTATTTGGATTCGTTTTGTTTGATATACTCGGTTTAGATCCGTCAAAAAACAACTCGATTTTAGAATTTACGAATCGAACATGAACCCAATACGAACCGTACACGGTGCACTCAGCACTAATGTCCATACAATTACTAGGATGGCCAAACCGAAATACACACGAATCGAATACGAACCGGATACGGATAATTGCGTAAACGCACTTAATCTGGCATTCAATCTGCTACAATGACAGGGAGGCGCTGCTGTTGGTAAACACATATATACGCACGGAAAAAATATTTGTATGACCTACAAGTAGTTTTTCCGGGTCTGGCTGTTTGTGTATGTGTGTTTAAATGTTTGTATACACACCCACAATATAAGAGAAAATCTTAGTGTAGGGCAACGTTTAAAAAAAAAAAAAAATGAATATTTTATAGAACCATGGTAAACATTTGAGAAATATTGTTTTGTGATTGAAAACCAATATGGTTTAGCTTTAGTTCCGGGTAGTCCTTGTAGGTAAAAAAATAAAAAAACTTTTTTTAACAAGTGATTATCTTAACAACAAATGATTGGGGCCTCTTTTGAAGCCAATAAACCCGTGAGCAGGCTGAATAAGATTCTCACCTATTTTTTTTCTTCGTCTCCAGACATTCAACGTATCAATAACAGAACCAGTGAAGATCACAGTGCCTCCGACGTCGAAGCTGACGTTCAGAGCAAGCACGGTGCGGTTCAACTGCACGGCCGTGGGGAGACCAGCCCCCAATGTCACCTGGTACAAGGATGGGAAGCCGCTGCTGTTGGCTGGGCGGGTGAGTTAACAGCATAAGGCTATTTATAGCATTCCTTTGTTAAAATTTGTCCCATTTTGCTTAGTCTCAAGTAAGAAATAATGTCTAAGCTGGTACGGATTCCTTAAAAATAAATATGTGCACTCGATTTTTGAAATGTATATAACATTTAATACATAACATCACGCCCGTATTCCCCGATGGGCTAGGCAGAGGTGTACCTATAGTACACCCACATTTCGCCAGTTATGTTTAAGTCCCATGTAGTAGGGGGCGAACCTATTGCTAGCAACCGGGCACAAATCCAGACTCCGAACTGCTTCTGAGTAATTATAGATGGAAAAATCCAATAAACTTTGCCCGACCCGGGAATTGAACCCAGGACCTCATGCCTAGCAGTAGCGCTTGCGACCACTAGACCAACGAGGCAGTATCATCATATCAGCCGAAAGACGTCCACTGCTGGACATAGGCCTCCCCAAGCACCGCCACTTCGACCGATTCTGTGCTTCCTGCATCCAGCTAATTCCTGTGGCCTTTATTAGGTCATCGGTACATCTTGTAGGAGGCCTTCCAACGCTACGTCTTCCGGTACGTGGTCGCCACTCCAGAACCTTTCGGCCTCATCGGCTATCTGTTCTGCGAGCAATATGTCCTGCCCATTGCCACTTAAGTTTAGCAATTCTTCGGGCTATGTCGGTTACCTTGGTTCTCACGTAGGGAAACTCCAAGCATAGCCCTCTCTATTGCTCTTTGGGTGACTTTTAGCCTTCTGATAAGGCCCATTGTGAGCGACCACGTTTCAGTGCCATAATAGTCATCACTGGCAACACGCACTGGTCAAATACTTTCGTCTTGAGACACTGTGGTATGTGGGATCAGAAGATATTGCGTAGCTTCCCGAACGCTGCCCAGCCGAGTCGGATTCGACGATTGACCTCTTTCTCGAAATTGGACCTACCTAGCTGGACAGCTGTTTGTCCTAGGTAAACATACTCGTCTACAACTTCGAGCGTAGCGTCTCCGATCTTTATGAGAGCGGGTGTTATATGGGCGTTTTACCCTCGAGTATGACGGAATCGAACAGCTTCTGGAGGGCCTTTAGAACGGGTTTCCCACCGGCCTTTAAGAGTTCGGCCGTAATTACGTCATCACCCGGCGCCTTGTTGTTTTTAAGCTGCTTTAGAGCCATCCTAATCTCGTACAAGCTAACGTCCGGGATATCTTCGGTATAATGTCGGGTTAATCTAGCTCTTGGGTCGTTTGCCAAATTCGTCGAGACCAACGAGGCAGTATATTGAAATGATTCTCTGTTATAGATCGTGGTGCTACCATCAGTTGATGGGAAACGAATGGAGCTTCTCATTAGAAGCGTTACATCTGAGGATGCAGGTAAGACATACCGACCGGCCTACTAGGGTTTGGGAATTCCCAACAATTTAAAAGTCCCGGGACACGGGATAGCCTACAATCAAAGTCTTGGGAATTCCCGGGAAATCGAGACTTTTAAGAATAGGTACATTTATTTTTGTTTTTTTTTTAAGAGTAGTTAGCCTTTTTTGAAGAATTTTAATTGAGTAAATTTCTGGTGAAACGTATTAAAAAAAGGCATTAAAAAAAACAACATTTATTAAATATCAAATTAAATCTTAATCACTTTAACGTTAATTTCAGTCTTAATAATTGCATATTTCTTTTAATCACACACAGATTCACTTTAAAGCAGTTAAATCTTATAGTTATAAAACGAACTTAAAAATCATACAGTAGGTATCTAATCATTGGTCATAATCACAACATTGTTAATTCTCATAATCACAGATTTGTTTCTAAATATAAACAATAAGGCTGCCTATCCACCGAAGCGGAGAGGAGAGGAGAGGAGCGGAGATGTGTCAATATTAACCAATAGAATCAAAACTCCGCCCCCGAGGTGCGATTCTATTGGTTAATATTGACACATCTCCGCTCCTCTCCTCTCCTCTCCGCTCCAATGGACAGGCAGCCTTAAACAGACTTATAAATCAGTCTTTTAAATAATCAACTAACACATTAATTAGACTTCTTTACTGATTGAATAAAATTGACTTTTAAAAAACAACAAATAAAGCGGCATAACTGCGGCACGGCAAACGCATTTATTGTGTCCTCAGTAGTTACGTAGTAGACCAAGTAATTATTAATTAAACTAACAGATGGCATTAGGCTCCTTCAATTATTTTAAAATAAAAATCATTACATAACAATTTCGACAATATTGTCTCGTCTCGAGTCTCGACCCGAAAGTCCCGGGACTCGACTCAAACACCTACATCATCATCATCATCATCAGCCTATTAATGTTGCCACTGCTGGGACACAGGCCTCCTCTCTGTGAGAGGGGGTGGGCCGTAATCCACCACGCTTGCAGTTGGTAGATGTCACATGTTTTCGATTTTTTGGTTCTAGGCCGGTCTCCTCACAATGCTTTCTTTCACCGTTTTGAGAGCAGTGGTGATGAAAATTATTTACACAAGTAAGGCGCCTGCCTGGGTTCAAATCCACGTCGCACAACTCGTAAGTGGGCACACTGGGCCACCACTGCTCATGAGACAAACTGCATAAAAAAATAAAAAATCCAATGATTTTGTATAAATAGCAGGAACTAATATTCAACAAATTCCTATGTGCTGGCAAGTTCCTCACGACGTTTACAATGAACGAAAATTACATTGCAGCATAATGCTGCCATGTAATAAACTACCCAGTTAAAAAAACTTTTTATAAAAAAATAAAAACCGACTTCCAAAAAAAACACTACAAAGTAAAAACCAAGTTTAATTTCGGAAGTCGGTGGCAAAAAACGAAAATTCAAAACCAAAGACACCAACTTCCGAAATTAAACTTATTTTTCACTTTGCAGTGTTTTTATAAGTCGGTTTTTATTTTTTTATAAAAAGTTTTTTTTTTCTTTTTTCTTTTTCACTTTTTCGTTGTGGTACCTACCCCACACAAATTCGAATACCACTACTTGCTATGCAAATATCAGTGACAGGAAGTTATCATCATATCATCCATATAAACTAAGTGGGAAAAATATGTATTATTGAAGTTAACTCAAAAACTATCCAAGCAAAGTTAATAAAATTTATATAGGACCACCTCGGGAACTTGCCCTTTCAAACAAAAAGAAGAATAATCAAAATCGGTTCATAAACAATGAAGTTATTCGCGAACAAACATAAAAGAAATATATACGGTCGAATTGAGAAACCTCCTCCTTTTTTGAAGCCGGCTTAACTGTCATAATGCCCGGAGCATTATGACTTTTTACCAAAACCTTATTGCATTTTATCGATTGTTTCCCCAGGAGTATACCAGTGCTTCGCGCAGAGCGGCACGTCGTCGGCCTCGTCGTGGGCCACGCTCAACGTGACGGGCGCGGGCGTGGCGGCGCCGGCCGGCGTGCGCTGCAGCCCCACGGGCGCGCGCGCCGTGGCCGTGCACTGGCCCGAGGTCGACGCGGATGTCATAGCTTACACGGTGCAGGTTACTACGCCGGGTAAGAGACATCAAATTAAAGAATAAACCTTCTAAAGAAGGATCGAATACTTGATGATATTACACCATTTTCACCATAGAGCCGTAGACCGCAACACAACAACACTTGCAACACTTTTCGTACTAACCAAGCCTAAAGCTTTTTTCCTAGGAAAGCGGTCCCGTCATATTATAACGGCCGCTTCATTCATCAGTATTTGACATTAAGTCAAACCTCGCTGCCCAAAGATTTAAATCGCTTGATTTACCCTCACCTAAAAAAAGTGTCCATGCTAAGAAGAGTGAGCTCACACATGATTAAGAGGAGGCTCCCTAAATTGAATTAGTAGATTGTTATACAAGGGTCGAAAGAAATCAATTCCCATACGAGGTATTTAGACGCCCGTTCGAGCGAGTTCGAGCACGAAACAACGCCCACCGGGTACATGGCGGCGGAGCTTGCGTGGAAATTGTGTTTAGATTGCCTGGTATTAAATAGCGTTTCCATGATAATCAAGTGTAGTCACTGCGTCATTGTGTGTTGGAGGTGTTATAACAAAATGCGACTATCTTTTAAAGCGGTAGGGCGAATCTAACGATTTAAATCTTTGCAACTCCCAATATTTTCATGATAGACGTCACTGCGGCCGTTAGTGGCGGACATTTACAGTTTACTCGCACGACGACACAAATGACGTGTAGAAACTGGCTGCTTTGAATGACGACGATGACAGAAGTTGTGAGCTCAATGCACATAAGGCGGCACGAATTTATTATCACTCCCATCTCCAGACGCTGTCGGCTTGGCGATTCCATGCTCTGCGATTTTACCATATCTAACAGTTACACAAAATGCCTTTGAGCCAAAATAGATCCAAATTTAGCCTGTGTATTACATTAAAAATGTCGAAATGGGTCCTTTATTAATACTAATTTAATTTTCCAGGAGGCACATCATTACCAGGTATGCCAGTTCTTGGGCTTGAGGATGTCATGCTTGTTGCGGAGCCACTAACACCTTACGGGTTCCAGGTTAGTACAAACTAGTTCCTACTCAAGTTATTGCAGTCCACCGTTGGGAAAGTTAGGCGTTCACAAAAAGAGAAAATATGGGGGTCACCAGTTTCTCAAGACTGTAAAAATCACCATTATTACATACATACAGTAGAAAATAACTTTATGCACTTTTTGCGTACAGGTTCGAGCTTACATCAAGTTTCCGACGGCGAACAGAAATGTTGCTAGTGATATGTCGGAGAGCGTCACATGTCAAGGACAGGGAGGTAAGCAGAACTGTCATTACTCAGCTATTTACTACCACTAAGACCCGGCGCACATCTCGCGAGGCACAGCGCAGCGCATTCGTCACTGCCATACAAATATCGACCTTGCAGAACTTGAAATAAAAATGAAAATAAATAAACTTCCATTAGCTACAGAGCACGTCTAAGCGGAAACAGGCGCGTGTCATGTTATTTATTCTCAAATTTATTTTTAGGCATGTAACGTTGATATTTGTTTGGTGCGCCGCGCTGCGCCTCGCCAGGAGTGTGTCGGCCCTAAGGCTCACTTGCACCACAAATCATTAAATTGGTTTATCGCAAAATATGTAAAACATAATTCTGTCTTTTTCATCTTCAAACGACTGACGGAAACAACGTAGTGATTTTTAGTGCAAGCGGGCTTTATTGTTGGTGAAGTTGGTATGAGAATGAGACCATCTCGTCCACAGCTTCCGCGACTTGTAGCCTAGAGTACCCATCAGTGACCCTTCATGATGATATTTAAACTATTCCAAACCATAATTTTGATCTTCTATTTTATGCTATTGCAACATCTCTATTGACTTCCGCGTCAACGCCGCACAACGTCGGCGGTCAACACGTCCGCAGTAGACGACGACGCTTCAGTCGTTGCTCGCGAGTGGTCGTGTGACACTTGACACGACCTGACGCTGCAATGGTTCGAAACAATTAGAGGGGCACCGCAAAGCGTTTGAAGGTTGCGTACGACGTCAAGACGGTGACGTCAACGTGTGAAAGAGACCACAGCAGTATATTTCTATAGTACGCAACGTGACGCGGCGTACGGCGTTACGCACTCATCCTCATGTCTTGATTCCTTCCAGTGCCAATAAAACTGGGTCGCCAAGGAGATGACATCATGGTATCGTGGCGACAGTTTGCTGACCAAAACCCTGGAGTGCAGCAGTGGATCCTGCAGTTCAAGGCAGAGAACAGCACTGATGAACACAACGTCACGCTAAATGGAACAGCTACCAATCATACTATTAAAAGTAAGCTGTCATATTTTATTTTTTCTTTTAGTAATATGCATCGAATAATTGTATACTAGCTTTTTCCCGGGGTTTCGCCCCCGTGGAGGTCGGACATTTATTATCTCACAGGAACATACTACCGGAATAATAGTATCCTATATGTTAATCCAGGTTATAAACTATTTGTGTGCCAAATTTCATCCAAATCCGTTCAGCCGTGATTGAGTAACAAACATCCAAACATACAAACTTTTACATTTATAATATTAGATATTAGACAACGTCCTACTTATGTAAAAAAATCATTTCCTAAACCTTAAGTTATTTTTTTCCCCAGTGTCATCACAAGAACCTCTCCAAGTCCGAGTCCTGGGCTCCAAGCTCGTTCCCTGGCTGCAGCAGAACCTGACGCTGGTGCCCTGGACGTCCACCAGCATCGCCATCCACGCGCGCGACGACGGGTGAGGTTCTGTTGGCACCAAACAGATGATCTTCTAAAATTTATAGTTTTAAGTTTAGATGTAGTATCATCTTCAGCACCATTTACACAACGCAACTATCTTGCCTACATAAAACAAAGTTGGAGCAACTAATGACTTGCACGTCTTGTAGCGGCATCTACAACGCCACATGCGAACTACGCATGAAATACCTGACGTCACACAAATCCTGCATCGCGTAAGCAGTTTACCGCGCGATCAGAATATATAACTCCTCGACATCAATCGTCGGGCAGTTGCCCATCAGACATGATACCCGTCTGGTCGAAGGATCCTTTCTTTTCTATAGAGGATGACTGAATTTTACACCCTGTTCCTCATACCTCTCTTGTTTAAACGAAACTACAACTGGGCACATCTTTCTGACTGACCGACCCCTTGACAATTCAAAAGTGCCTGTAATTGGTTTATTTGAAATTTATATGCTTTGAGTTTGGTTTAGACGGTGCAAATTTTAGTGTTGCTTTAAGTTATAGTATACCCCAGGCAATTAAATCGCACCGTGTAATTCAGCCTTAAGTCGAGGTTCGCACGGTTTTTATCGCGGCGATTTTTTTCGTACACTGGATTTTCATCTCTCGGTATTCAGCCGAGCATTGAGAATTCAACAGAGCGCATCCAGCGCGTATACTAGCGCGTCACGAAAACACACTGTTAGATATTCAACTGTCGGCGCTAAGCAGAGCGTCGAAAATCCAATACGCGAAAAAATATCGCCGCGATAAAAACACGAACCTGGGCTAAGACCTTGAGGAGGCTGAAAACCTAATTTAATCTTAGTAATAGGGGAGCTCTTTGTGGAATTAATAGGTCGTCCGAGGAAGTACATATCCCGTTATTATTTCTGTCGCTAAGCAGCGTGTGCTATCTACTAGTTTGCCGTCTGTGGCCGGCGTAGTGTCGCGTTATCGTGAACTTTACTACGCGCGCTCTCTGTTGCTCAGCGAGACGTCGAGCGGTGTGCAAGAGAGAGCTCGCGAAGTTTAGTTCGCGATAATGCGACAATGTAGCCCAACATAACAAATACTTAGAATCGAGAACTCATGTATCATGAAACTTCTTCAAAGTCTCGTTCCTTGAGGATAAAAACTTAACATGAAATTGCACTACCTATGAATTATTGGAGAGCTTATGCCATGGTAAAAATACTGTCAGCTATGTGGTAGCGGGCAGACGGCCCAGGTTGCTCCACTCCAGACTACTGATTCATAACTAACCAAGGCCGTATATATTATCCCCCATCATTCATTCAACAGCGACGAGATAGCGGTTGCAGAAGATGTGGAGGTGACCGACGTGGCCCCCCGGGAGTTCACGGTGCGCTGGCGGTGCGAGGAGGCCGATTTGGCGCTCGAGGCTTACTCCTACATGGTCTGCACTAGGAAAGTGGATGGCAATGAGGAGTGCTTAGAGAGGTATGTGGACTTGATGACGAACGTCAGGTTTACGAAAAAGATTCTGGTTTTGTATGTCTTAGTTATTGTATCCTGCCTTCAATTTATAGCACAGTCTACTGAACTTCAGTGGTATCCCTGTTTTTATTTTTTACTAGCCTTTGCAAAATAGTCCTTTGACTCGGGCGCACAAAGTAACCGACAACGATTGGAAGTCGCCCGAGGCAAGCGGAGGTTACACGAAGCGAACCGAAATGCCCTTCTACTCTCTCGTATTCGCTTAACTTCGCGAGTAGTGTAGTGCAGGCTTACCGTTGTAAAATAAAATGAAGCGTCTTGGACATTTCAAGCGGATTTTTATTAAAAAGCCCCAGAATCCTTTCACTTTCGTCAGGCTATTTTCTCCTAAGGGCCTGGTCTATCGAAGATTTTCAAAGCTCGTATTTTTCCTTCTCCCCACAGCCACAGCAAGTCGGCTCGCATAGAGAAGCTGTCACCGAGCACAGAGTACGAGGTCCGGGTACAGGCCAGAATACCGTCCAGAATGGCGGTCGGGGAGTTCTCTGCTCCCATCCACATTAGTACGCCTTCTGAGGGTAAGTGGTTTCCTAATTGGAATTTGTGTTTTTACCTAATTAGGTATTGCCCGCGGCTTCGCCCGCGTGATGGTAGGAAATTAATGAAATAATACTACGAGAACGTACGTACTAGGTACCTAGGTACCGGGTTAGGTCCAAGTCATGTTCTATCCGTGTGCCAAATTTCATCATGGATCAATTCAGAATAGATAGTGCCTAAGAAGGATTCATTAAAATTAAACAAAAAAACATTAAATGTCAGTTTTATAAGGCTGGTGTAAAAAAAAAGTAATAACAAATTGAAACAAAATGTTTATCTCATTTGATATTACGTACAGTATATTTTATTTTGAGGAGCTCGTGGCTAAGTAATAACAGCCGCTCGGGTTGATCCAACAGGTTAAGCTATGCTTGCCGGGGTTGGTCCGTGGATGGGTGACCATCTTTACATACCGAGACTCCTTCGTGCCTCGGAAACCACGTTAAGCCGTTGGTCCCGGCTGTCATTCGTGGATCCTTGACTGTCGTTACGGGTCGTCAGAAGCTCGAAAGTTTGACAACCAGTCTTACCAAAGGGTATCGTATTACCCAGTTACTGGGTTGTGGAGGTCAGATAGGCAGTCGCTCCATGCAAAATACTGGTATTCATCTGCATCCGGTTAGACTGGAAGCCGACCCCAACATAGTGGGAAATGGCTAGGTAGATTGATTCATTGAGTACCTACTTATATATATTTTTTTACATAGACGCAATCTAGAAATTTTGTTTTTTGGCCCTACTCTTACAGCCCGATTCAAACTTAATGGCGGCTTGGAACATGAGGCGAGTCGCTGCTTAGTAACGAATTCATGTGTCAGTGGTGGTGAGTGGTGGGGTACTGCGCAGCGAGTGGGTTACTATACCATTCACAATTATCATCTTATTCTTCTTTCTTCCCCTCCCTCCCAGGTCCCCAGCGCTTCAAAGACCTGAGATACAAGCTGGTGAACGCGTCCAGTCTCCGCGTCTCTTGGAACAGTGTTCCTGACAAGTATACCATCCACTACAACAACGAACTGAAGGTGCCCATCAACCAGTGGCCTGCTGTCGATACTGTGGGAAATACTGTGCTGGTAAGTGAATTTTAGATAAATTTGTAGGTCGTGGGTTCAAACCCAAGCAGGCGCTTTACTTTGTGTAAATAATTTCGTCACCACTGCTCTCAAAACGGTGAAGGAAAACATCGTGAGGAAACCGGCATGTCTTAGAACCAAAAATTCGAAGACATGTGATATCTACCAACCCACACTGGGCCCGCGTGGTAGATTACGGCCCACTCCCTCTCTCAGAGAGGAGGCCTGTGTCCCAGCAGTGGGTACATTAGGCCGATTGATTGATTGATTGATTGAAAACATTTCTGTGAGCAACTTGGAAGTAGCGCTTGTCGGCCGCTGCCACGGTACCGCTCGCTTTCCTCGCTCGGCTCGCGCGCCTTTGTTCACAGTTCTAACCTAACCTAACCCTATTTCACCCAGTTCAATATGACGAATCATACAATCTGCCTGCGACTAGATAATTAGACAGTGGTGAAAACATTTCTGCGGCAGATTGTGACTCGTCATTTTGAATTGGGTGAAATAGGTTAGGTTAGGTTAGAATTGTGACCAACCGCGTGCGAGCCAAGCGAGAGTTTCCAAGTTGCTCGCAGAAATGTTTTCACCATTGTCTAATTATCCGTGTTTTCGCAATATCCCCAGGGTTTTCGCGAAAATTGGAATTATCAAATCATCTTACGACATTATCCGGGTACCTCACATAAGGAGCGCAGACATACTCATATTGAGAACCTAATATAACAAAATATCGGTTTGACGAAATGAATCTGTGAGAAAAGTATCAATCTAATTATGTTATTTTGTTCCAGTTAACTGGTCTAGACCTGACGAAAGAGCTGCACGTGATCGTGACGGGGTACGAGCCTATCGGTCACAGCTCCATACTGACCATACCTGTGCAAGTGCCTGGTAAGTGTGTAGCGGCTAAGACTTAGTTTGTTATAATATTGTTCTATTTTAAAAACTAATAAGTATTGTAAACACTACACCGGCGGCACATTTCATATCCTCTTACATAAAATGCGTTCCGAGTTATGCTGTAATACATTGGAGCGTGCTAACACCCGTTTCGAATTAGCATGATCGCGATAACGATGTGCCGTGAAATGAAGATGACGCAATGACATGCGCCATCTTGCGATTACGCCGAGAGCGCTGTCAAAAATGCTAGTTGTGCTGTTTTGTTTTGAGTCGCATCGTATCTTGTAACTTACGTGGCATTTTTGAAATTGTTCTTCTGGCATACTGTTAGCCAACCATCTTGTGCAAGGTTTGGGGTTAGGTATATTATAAGTTTTGAAGTTGAGAAAGTATTGTCAGCGCGTTCACGATAGTTAAAAATTGTTGGCAGCGCTTGGCGTTCTAACAAAGTTTGCAGCTGCTAGGATCACCATCCATCCACATGTCCAGCTTTTAGGCCCCCGTTCGGAATTTTTTCGACTGAAGGTGATTTAAAAAAAAAAAATCATCATGAGAACTGAAGAAAAAGTTTGTAAAACACAAAGTTTTTTTTTACAAGTAATCTGGCCAGAGTTTTTTTACAAATGTCCGTCTTTTGGTCAGGACCTTCGGAATGCTTACTGCCCATAGTAACGTTTATACAGGTCGACATAAAAGAGTGTGACGTGTTGACAAATGAAACTAAATATTTTACTTAATGCAGACCTATTATGCGGCACTTTGCCGCCACTTTACTTTGCCCTGTGTTTTTAGGTATTGATTTTGAGTCACCCACAAGCAGCGTTTTTTGTTGCTAATTAATTTTAACCATTGAATCCTATTCGAAGTGCGATAGTGGCGCCCTCATATTTTCCAAATTCTTTTTGGCCAAGCTGTACCTAACTGTTAATTCCTTGTTCCAGAAGCCAAAGAGCTGCAGTACTCGTTCACGAGCGCCGGCGTGCAGGTGACGTGGCAGGGCGACGGGCCGCGCATCGTGCGCTACTCGCAGAACCTCACGCAGTCACTGGACAATTGGCCCATCATCAACGTTACCACTAATACAGTCCTTGTAAGTTGAGAGGTTACTGTGGCGTAGGGCTGCCATCACCAAAATTACGGACCCCGGACAAAAACTTGAAATACTCTGAACATTTGGGTGAAATGAAGATTTTTCCCCCGACGCTCTCGGATTTTCTAATAATCCGGGTTTTACCCGGACACTATTATAAACCCCGCCCGGACGCTCCCCGAACGCCATCCAAACAAGGACAAATCCGGGGAAACCCGGACGGATGGCAACCCTACTGTGGCGGTATCTACATCGCCACATGCGAACTACGCATCAAAGACCTGACGTCACACAAATCCTGCGTCGCGCAATTAGAGTTTACTTTACCCCGTGAGCAGCATATATATAACTTCCCCGACATCAATCGTTGGGCAGTTGCTCGCCAGACACGACACCCGTCTGGTCGGAGGTTCCTCCCTTTTCTAAAGAGGATGAGTGAACTTTACACCCTGTTCCTATGCCACTAAATAACTACCAAATGATGCCTTTTAATGTTAGCTTCGAACTTTAGGTCCGGATTTTCGTAAAATTCACCAATCAAACGTTTTTAGCCAGATTTTGGAGCATAGGTTCACCAGAGATTGACTGCCAAAAGAATTCCGTCTGAGTGGTGATATCATTTAACCAATTTCTGTGACAAGACGTCTTCTTTATAATACTCCCTATGTTATTCCAGATAACAGGCCTGGAAGCTGAGCAGTCTACCTACGTGATGGTGGTGGCACCAGGCCCCAGTCCTCGCAGTCAAGTGCTGACGGTTCCACCTCGACCACCCGACCACTCCTCCTTCTATATGAGTAAGTAGATAGCAGTTATTCAGTCTTTCGTAGTTCACTGTTGAAATTAGAAAGAAAGAAAGAAATTACATTTTCTCAAACATGCTTGGAAATTCGAACATTATCTTGACAACCTTCTTCGTGATAAATCGAAATTGCTGTACTGGTCAAAAACAAGCGAGCGCGCGGCCGGCAATCTTAGTATGAAAATCCATATCTGTCGTGTTTAGCGGCCAAATAAATTACTATGAAAACTCATATCTGTCGTGTTATTTAAAAATGGAACAAACTTTTTAGTTCAACACATGGCAACCAAGGAGGTAACTCATCAGAGATTTTATTTAAATTTTGATTTGGTTTGCAAATAGAGCTGTTTAAAGTGGGAACACCCAAATACTCCGAAATATTTTATTCCGAATTTCGATGTTCCGATTTTCAAAAGTCCGAATTTCATAATCCCTAAGAATTATAATGTCTATTTTTAAAAATCACGAAATTTATTTTACCGAAAGTCGTAAATGCGATTTGTTTGTTTTCCGATTTTCATACGTTCGAAGAATCAAATGCTAGATGGGTTCGCGGTCCGAAAAACGTAATTCCGATTTTTGAACACTTCGAATAAATTACTAAAATTAGAGGATTCTGATACTAATTCAATTAGTATAATATTTAGTTACGCATATAAATTAAAAATCTATGAGTTTTTAATTTAAAAACGTCTGCTTTGGTATTAATATTTTTTTTTTGTGTTTTCTTCATATTTCTTATTGTTGGTGAATCATTTGGGCTAGGTTGAGTTGAATCAGTGACCATTAACGCGCGAAGGCGAGCGACCGTAAGGAGCGTGTCCCGGTAGCGGCCGCCGAGCACCAGATCCCCTCTATTGTTGGTGAATCATTTGGGTTAGGTCAGGTTAGATCAGTGACCATTAACGCGCGAAGGCGAGCGACCGCAGGGAGCGTGCCGCGGCAGCGGCCGCCGAGTGCCAGATCCCCTCTATTGTTGGTGGATCATTTGGGTTAGGTTAGGTTAGATTAGTGACCCTAACGCGCGAAGGCGAGCGACCGCAGGGAGCGTGCCGCGGCAGCGGCCGCCGAGTGCCAGATCCCGTCTATTGTTGGTGGATCATTTGGGTTAGGTAGGTTAGGTTAGATCAGTGACCATTAACGCACGAAGGCGAGCGACCGTAGGGAGCGTGCCGCGGAATTCCGATTCTTGAACACTTCGAATAAATTACTAAAATTAGGATTCTGATACTAATTCAATTAGTATAATATTTAGTTACGCATATTAATTCAAAATCTATGAGTTTTTAATTTAAAAACGTCTACTTTGATATTAATATATTTTTTTTGTGTTTTCTTCTTATTTCTTATTGTTGGTGAATCATTTGGGCTAGGTTGATTTGAATCAGTGACCATTAACGCACGAAGGCGAGCGACCGTAGGGAGCGTGTCCCGGTAGCGGCTGCCGAGCACCAGATCCCCTCTATTGTTGGTGAATCATTTGGGTTAGGTCAGGTTAGATCAGTGACCATTAACGCGTGAAGGTGAGCGACCGCAGGGAGCGTGCCGCGGCAGCGGCCGCCGAGTGCCAGATCCCCTCTATTGTTGGTGGATCATTTGGGTTAGGTTAGGTTAGATCAGTGACCCTTAACGCGCGAAGGCGAGCGATCGTAGGGAGCGTGCCACGGCAGCGGCTGCCGAGTGCCAGATCCCCTCTATTGTTGGTGGATCATTTGGGTTAGGTTAGGTTAGATCAGTGACCCTTAACGCGCGAAGGCGAGCGATCGTAGGGAGCGTGCCACGGCAGCGGTCGCCGAGCGCCAGATCCCCTTTATTGTTGGTGAATCATATGGGTTAGGTTGGAACTGTGACCAGTGTGTTTTGTTGTCTTGCTTTTCAGTTTTACAAGGCCTTTTTATTTCGGAATTCTAATTAATCGGTACTTTAATAATCGGAATTCGTATTTTTGATGTTTCGAATTATCATAAAGTCGGATTTTTTGTTATTCGATCTATTGAAACTCGGTATTTTGAGAATAGTAATTATGAACGTTAGGAATATTGAAATTTTGGAATTATAAAAATAGGATGAATGATAAATCGGAGTTGTTATATTAGGGATTTTGAACCATTCGGAATTCTGATAATCGGTATTTTGAAATTCGTATTTGTGACTTTCGGAATAAAGTTTTTCGTATTTATGTAGTGTACCGTTTAAAGTAAAGAAGAAACAAATGAACATATTGGCGCGTGAAAATTTTTGTTTTTTCGTCATTGATTCTGGAATTTATTAATAATTTACTTGGTTTGAAGTTCCGCGCATTGTTTGAGAAAAGTACTATACAAGCCTTGGCCGCAACTAAGCATTAATGGACTCACGTATGTGTGCCTCGGCTTCGCCTCGGCCCACATTTTCACGATCGTCCATCAATTCACTGATTGCGGGCCGCGTCAGTAATGTACTATTGTTTGCACTAAATGTGACGTATGCGTCACATTTAGTGCAAACAAACAAATAAATTAATAATAAAGCGAACGACACGAACATAATACGCCTTTTAACCGCCTCTGTGGTCTATTGGTTAGACGCCAGGTCCGATTCCCAGTGGGGGCAAAACTTTCTGCTCTGTTTAGTTGGTGGTAGGCCTTGTTCTTACTCCGCCTGGCTAGCTACCACCATCTTATCTAAGTCTGTCGCTATAACAACAATATTAACAGCATTGTTGTGTTTTGGCAGTTAGGTAAGATAGCCAGTTTCTCTGTGGTTGCGGATTCCGGGTGAAGCTCGCTTCCACGTATGCCTGATCATCAGGAGAGTTGCAGTCCAAGAGCTTTCCCGTTGTGGATTAATAAAAATATAAAAACTTTTTACAATTTACAAAACTCTTTTATTTTTAACTTTTTATTTGTGGTAGGTACCTACCCCACACAAATTCGAATATCACTACTTACCTGATACAGGAAATTATCATCATATCATCCATATAAACTAAGTGGGAAAAAAATACGTATTCTTGAAGCTAACTCAAAAACTAGCCAAGCAAAGTTAAAAAAAAATTGGGACCCCCTAGGGAGCAAACCCTTTCAAACAAATAACCTCCTCCTTTTTGGAAGTCGGTTAAAAATAAAAACAATAAGATCAAGTTGGAGAAAATTATGCGCCACATCTATGCAAAACGGTCATTGCTCAGCTTAGTGCTGTAATAGTATGCTACTATTAGGAGTTTGATTCCTTGGTGACCAAATCAAGCTGCCTAGCCTTTTCGCAACTATGTTGGGGTTGGCTTCCAGTCTAACCGGATGCAGCTGGATACCAGTATTTTACATGGAGCGACTGCCTATCTGACCTCCACAACCCAGTAACTGGTTAATACCAATACGATACCCTTTGGTAAGACTGGTTGTCAGACTTTTGGGCTTCTGACAACCCGTAACGACTGTCAAAGATCCATGAATGACAGTCGGGACCTTCCGAAGCACGTACAGTCAGTCCTTGGTGACCAAGTACAGGTAGCTAAATCTACTAGGTAGTACATGCAGGTTTTGTAGCACCAACCGCCTTGTCACTGTGGTGATGCTTGAGGGAGGCTTATGGCCAGCAGTGAGTACGTCTTTCGGCTAAATGGTGATGATGATGGTGACGAAGCACGACTACTGAACATGGGGTCCTGGTTTCGAATCCCGGGTCAGGACAAGTTAGTGTTATTAGATTATTTGTTGGAAATTCTCGGTTATAGCCCTAAGTATGAATAACAGCCCGGTTTATGGCAATAGGCTCGCCCCTTTTCAGCTATGAGGCACACAGAGAACATAAGGTCTAATTATAATCTTGTTTCCAATTGATATTATTTCCACTTAAAGAAACATCAACTTTATACAGGTGTAGATAAAGTTGATTTTAGACTGACTGTTGAAAAAGTTATAAAAAATATGAAGTTGTAGCGCAAACTGAACCTTATGTGTAGCTATTACGGTTAGTCCAGGAAAATTATTCAAATGAGGACAAGTATCTCGGAATAAAAGATAGTCAGCTTTAAACTTCTATAAACCCTTTTTTTAGGCACCCTAAAACTTGTCTCAAAACCTACGTATCGTAGGGTGTCCGCGACTACAGATATTCCAAGGTCAAAGGTCAAAAAATCGTTTCTTTACACATTTATTGCAAATATCTCGTTTCCTATGGGTTTATGCTGTTTGTTTTGATAATAAATAATGTAGAAGATTAAATTCTTTAAAACTTATGTTCAATATTTTTTTTTATATCTACAACCATTTTCGAGATAGAGGGCAGTGCGCGCGCAGTGTTTAACTATTTAGAGTATTATTCGAGGTCAACCTGTAGTCCCGATTAAAAACACGCCGTATAAAGTTTATCAATTACTGATAAATATATAATTCTAAATAATGTTCTAAAGTGTTTTGTATATATGTTGCAAGGTGTGATGCAGAGAACTAAATATATTTAATGGATTTTTATCGCTACTACCTCCGATTATTAAATTATTAAAACTAAGTAAGACTTAGTGAAATTCTTACACATAGTTGCACATGTAACTAACAGGTGCATTTGGTTTGATAACCGACGTTATATTAAAACTATTTCCCACCAAGTTTTGAAGTAGTTCTCTAATTTCATAACCGGCCTGATCAGCGAAGATAGCAATTTTATGCTTTGGTGCCAGTACTTGCGAGAGTTGTTTACAGGATCTATTTTCTGTCAGTTTTTTGAGGCGTGACATATTCTTGCCTGTATTTCCCTGTCCGTCAAGTATGTATTTCTCCATTTTTTTGTTCCTCCGTGTTGGATGTAAATGAGTTTTGGATAAAACTCACTTGCAGTTCTTTGTAACTGTTTGTAGGTGACAAGGTTCCTACCACTATGATACAAGACTTATTTAACTTTAACTCATGAATGAGTGCTGCCGACTTATTTCCAATTCGATCCATTGACGATAGGGCATGCATAGTAAACTCTCTAGAAGAGGTTCTGGGTAATCCTGTTTTCATAGTTATTGTTATTGTCCTGAGTCGACGTTGATATTGAGGTGAAGAGAACATTATTGGTGTTGCCACTGTATCCGAGGAAGTAGAATCCTGTATTCCTACGGATTTAAAAATCTTTATTTTGCTTTCTAATTTCCTAATTTTGTCGTTTTCTAAGTTTAAATTATCTATTTCTGAGTTGGCCGACTGTAGTTCCAATTTAAGTTTGTTTATTTCTTCATTCTCCGCGATTATAATTATCAACATTTCCAGAGGTATTATTATTGGGTAAGCTTTGATAAGAGATATCCATGTCAAATTCAAACTCGCTAACGTTTAAATTATGGTGTAATTTTGTTCTTTGCGTGACGTCCTATGTATCATCCTCCATATTTCAATTTCACAATATTTACAAAAAGTGAAACTATGTTCCAGTTCCGAACCAGTGAGTAACTGTTTCCCAGTCCGCGCATATTCTTAATGCGCCAACTGTGTTCTTATCTACTACGACCAAATAGTAGGTACTATAGCTTCCACTATGTAGACTACTATTTAATTGTTTTTCTACTGTCAGTTTCGGTGTTTTTAGACTAGATGTCGCTATTTGGTGTTACGTTTGACACTGATTTGTTTTTTTTTTTTTTCGTAACGGTGTGTATAATGAATTGTTATGAAAACTCACAATTTCTGCAGTCACTTGGCTTGTTTGGTCCCAGCACGTATTTATTTGATAATTTTCGTAATACACATCACAATAATTGATTATTCATTTGTAAAATTGAGTCATTCAAAAATGTAAACATAAACAAATAACTTGCAACTTCCACAAAATTTTCAATGGATAACACTGTCACTGAATGTTTATAGCATAACCATTTGGTCAAATAGAAAAGATGATCATAGAAACTTATCTCACTATTTTTTAACAATTAAAAACTGCGGAGCAAATGTTACTCGTGACTAGGGTTGCCACCCGTGATGAAATATTAAATGAAAAGATACTGAATTATAATAATAAAAAATATTAATTATAAAGTAACTTAATAAAAAATGCAAATTATTTAGAATTACTTATATGTATATTTATCAGTAATTGATAAACTTTATACAGCGTGTTTTAATCGGGACTACAGGTTGACCTCGAATGATACTTTAAAAACACTGCGCGCGCTCTGCCCTCTATCTCGAAAATGGTTGAAGATGTAAAAAAATATATTGAACCTAAGTTTTAGAGAACTTAATCTTCTACAATATTTATTATCAATACAAATAGCATAAAACCCATAGGCAACGAGATATTTGCAATAAATATGTAAAAAACGATTTTTAGACCTTTGACCATCAGTAGTCGCGGACACCCTAAGATTCGTAGGTTTTGAGACAAGTTTTAGGATGCGTAAATAAAGGTTTATACAAGTTTATAGCTGACTATCTCTCATTCCGAGGTGAAACCCCTAATTTTACTGGGTTAGGTTGGTTTTCCAAAAAAATGGCGAACGCATAGACATGACGTTATGTTTTTATTGAACAGGTATTGGCCTCGGCGTTGGTGCGCTGGTACTGTGTATCCTGGCGGCCGCTGCCGTCTGCATGTGGCGCAGGAGGAAGAGGTCACAGTCACCTGTCAGGTATGTCTTATTCCTATTATCATTCATTTATAAATACTTATACAACATGTAAAAAAACTCTGTCCGATTCGTGAGGGAGTTGCTAGGTATCGTACTGAGTGAGAGTCTATTTATGTAGTTAATTTCAGGAAAAACGAAAAAAAAATACAAATCGTAAAAACATTTGCTAGGTTATTATATGAGGCGCGGGCGGTCATCGTTTAGCGGGTGTGTACAAGTCATATAATACATATGACCCCTGTTGAAAATTTGTTCATTTTAAATGAATTTCGGTACTAAAATGTGTTTTTTAAATAGCAATAACTTTTTTATTTTCAATAATAATTATATTTTTTATTACTTTTAGGTAATGTTAATGCAGTACCTATGAGTTTTTTTCGGATCAGACAGGGTTTTTACATATTGTATACTTGATTAATAGCGCAGTGACTTAACGGGTTACACCACTTTCCGAAGCTTTATTCTAACCTCCTTACTGATAAACGTTGTATTTATTACACAACGCTTTGTCTTCTTCTTTCGAATGTCAAATTACTGACGACTGAATGAGAGAAATCGGATAACTATACAAGCGATATAGGTACAACGTTTATTAGTAAGGGGGTTTAGACTAAATATTACTGGTTCCTCGTCTTTTATGTGCAATGTTGCGAAATTACTCTGCATCTGTGCAAATTGGAGAAAAGATATAGTCACGCTTCATAATCCTATATGATTTTTATATTCCTCTTTTCGGCATTCTAGCAAAAGATGGACCTCAGTAGTCATCACAATTGATAGTATAAACGCAGTCAGTCACAAAAACTTGAACCCTTATATTTTGCAGGTCACGTCGACGAAACCTATCTGCTAACGAGGGTAACGAAGAAGAAGGAGCAGAGATGAAGGTATGTACTGAGGTACGTAGCATTTCTTAACAATTGCTATAACGAGTTCTAATACTAAGAATATAGAGTCTGTAATGCTAATGTCGTGTCTGCAGAACATCGGTAACCGACTGGCCAATGGCGGCGGGTCGAAGGACGCGGGGGAGCCTCTCCTGAACGGTCATGTCCATATTACTGAAAACCCTAACGTGAGTACAGACTAATTATTAGTTTATTATGGCATATTTAGGTTACTTACCTTCATTCAATTAATAAGTAATACAAAAAAAAAAAAAAAAACGTGGCTGTCTGTGACTGCCGATTGAAGTGAAAACTAAGTAACGCCATCTAACGAAAATGTCAGGAATTTATGCGGCTTGCTGTCAGTACAAGAATGAAAGCTGTAGCTTCATTAAAACAATTCCAAAACAATTCACGTTTCCTGATGCCTGACGCGAGTTTAACATTTTTTACCCATCCCAAAAAGTACTGAACGCGCACGAACGGTTTTTCACGTCTTTCGTTTTGGTATCAATTTCTCGAGTATCTTAAGAATAATTGAGTAGAGTTAGAATTACTGAATAAAACATACTATTTTGATCACCAGCAATCAAAGACACCAAACGGCCGCATGCGCAAAGGATGTCGCTACGAGGCCGCCTTCGACGTGGCGCGGTACGAAGACCCAGACAGCACGCTGGAGACTGTCCTAGACCCTGACACGTCTGCTTCCACCACCTTCAACCTCCTGGACACGTCCAGGAGACCAGAGTATGACGTGTCTAGATCCTCAAGAGATCTAAGTGCAAACAATTCGTTCAACAAACTCCCTGACGATAACATGAACTCAGAACTCACTCGAAGCACCGACTTCCAATTAGACAACAGCAAAATTCTCCCCACGCTCCAACCTAACGGTTGAGGATCCCTTCCCTTCCGGTAACCAAGAACTACACTGGGGTAGGCGGCCCCTGAGACCTGGTACCGCACGGTACCACTCTCTTGCGTCAATTCGAATGGTGTTGCTATTTTTAAGTCAAGGATTGAGATTGTGTATAGACATCTTTTTTTTACTAGTTGCTCGTTAGACACAGTAAAATGGATATACGACTATAAATAAGGAAGGGTAATACTTAATGTTTTTTAATAGATAATAATGAGGCTTAAAATAGTCCGATCAATACGGGTTCGCGCGAGGATAGCTTATCGTGTCTCGTTCCTAACTTTAGAATTTATTTTTAATGATTGTAAGGCTGATATTTTTTTGGTAAACAATAGTACGGGTAAATAATTTAAGTGTTAAAAATGGATTCAGGTCGAAAGTAACTGTTGTTCTTTAGCACGTGTAGTTATTCTCGCCAAATCTGTTCATAACTTCGCCGTAGTGATGGATCACCCCCTATAATTGTTATTATGTATATATAACGTTTTTATTGCCGTTTTTATGGCAACATGCACTTGTATATAGCGTTGTTCGTTTACGGCCTGAGATTATATGCGCCCGACAATAAAGTAGGAATGGCGCGTACGCACGTAACTGCAAATATATTGTGTCGGCGATACCTCCCGCTGCGCAGTGTACTTGTGTTATGTAATATATAAACAGTGCCTCTGTGAAGTACACACTGATTCATAAGACATACAAAATAGTTTTCACCTTTAGTGCAACATAATCGTACAAAATATAGACCAAAATAATTCCAAACACCCATTAAAATTCGCGTGTACATAACATAAAAAAGTATTTTATCGATGTTGAAAAGAAGTTAATAACTATATTTATTTTTTCCTGATTATTTTCCCCACAAATCATAGACAAAGCCTCAGATGCTAGTTATCTTCACAATTTACATTCCAGTTTTTTTTAATATATATATATATTACACACAACACAATAATAATTAATAAAAACGCACAGGTTCTTTATATATTACTGTTATATTATTTAATGCAGTTTTTCATCTAATAATCCACAAATTTCTAGATACTTAAAACCTAAGAAATCAAGTAGATAGATTAAAAAGTAATTGTAGAATATAATATATATATATTATGATAAAAGTAATAATTTATTACAACGAACTATAACTATTATAAAATGAAAATAGTTTATAAAATCACGCGTTATCGTTATAAAAGTTACTAAAACGTTATTGCACATGTTTCCTCTTTTTTAAAAGCTAGGACATGTTTAGCTTACGTCTACCTACGCTGAAAAAACGATCTGGTCATTTAAGTTATACTACCCTATTCAATAATAAAAATAAAACTTACCTAAATCTTCTTCATAATTTTATTATTATTTTAGGATCGGTGGCTGTTCTGTTCAATAATAATTGGATAATATTACGAGATGATCGATTTCCCTAGCCCACCCAGTTGTCACATTCCTTACACAGTATTTTTTATTAATACAGTATAATTAAATACATTAATCATTTATAACTTATAATTCTTTTGTACTTGCATAGACACAATTTTGTAGCCAGGATTATTAGCAATTTGGTCTGAAATACAGCCTTATGGAATGTGAAGTACCGTACTACAAGTATGTGTCCGACCCGGATCTCGAAAATGGAAATATCACATTATACTGGGATCGATCCATCATCATTGACAGGACTATTGTTGCCAATAAGCCTGATATAGTCATGGTGAATCGAATAAAGCGGCGCGCAATCATTATTGACATAACAGTCCCGCATGACGGGAACTTCGTAAAAGCCGAGAAAGATAAACAAACCAAGTATCTAGACTTGGCTGGCGAGGTTGTCGACATGTGGGATATGGACCAGTAATCTTGTGCTAATAATATTCGCAAAAATCGAGTGTAATATATTTTATTGTCGTTCAATATAAAATAATTTTGAAGACTGACGTGGCCAAATCTGTCGTGACGTAATCTAAGCATATTTTAGCGCAGCCTACATTACAAAAATAATGTCTGCTGACCATTATTCCATATCACAATTTATATCTACCTCATTTTATTCGTTTTAAGTTTACTTTAGATGTTATTGGAAAATTTTAATGTTGAATCGATTAAGTTTTCTACATTAACCCATCGAAGTGGTTAAATGGCACTTACTGGATAGTTTTAGTGGTGTTTTTTTTATTTATTTATTATTAGGACATTAAGTATTTCACTTATGTGATGTAATGATTTTTTCCTTCTTTTCCCAGTTTTTTTTAAGGTTAGTGATAGTGACTGGTGTTTGTTCGATATTAATATTGTTTTTTTAATTTATATATCACTTTGTTACTGTTTTTTTTATAATCAATTTGACAAAGATATAAAAATATATTTTATATTTTATTCTATTTTAGCTATTTAGCGTTGAAGTTTTAAAGTATTTAATTTGAATTCCTCCATAGTGTATGATTTATAATAATAATAATAGTATCGACCAACACCAGAAGTTGATAAAAACTTGTTACGGCAGAACTTTAGTATCGCATTTTTGGTTTCTATTTGTACAAAAATATCATGGCTGATTTTATTATGTTTTATCGCACTAAAATCAGACGCCTTTCTTCGAGTATATATATTTTATGTAAGTACCTATTTATATTTTGAGTTAAAAGCACCTAGGTACAATTTATTATACTGTAAGTTTTGGCGGCCATGAAGTAAAAGTCAAAAAATAAAAATTTACAAAAAAAATCATTTAAAATTTTTCACTGTATAAATTTTTCTCTTAAATATTATTAAAGTTACGAAGTGTCTGAATCTAATTGATTTTATTTTTTGACTTTTTGTGGCACGCGGCCGCCATTGTAAATAATATAAAATATAAACTCAGTTTAAAATTAAATTGAAAAGGAAAAAACGCCGACTATGTACCTGAAAAAATTCAATTACACTAAGTTAGCTAGACTTAGGTGTAGTGTTAGATCTTTAAAAATCTAGAACTTTATCTTTGACGCTAGGTTTTGTCACAGGGTCTACGCTTCGATTCTGACTAGTTGCAAAAATAAGCGCTGTTTTTTTCCTTAGTTTTAGCAAAAAAGTAGTGTATTACTTTATGTTTTTTCAATGTATCCTTTATGGCTCGACGTAGTGCGCTGGATTTCTTCGTTTTTTGCTGATATATTACACATCTATGTATATTATTTTTATTTCATCCCAGTATTGCTGCATTGCGTGTCAGAATTTCGCTGTTGTCTTTTTCGCGGATTACCATTGATGACTTGTTCCTGTTTACAAGTACAGCAAAGTCTCAAGGACCATTTACAGCCAAAAATGTATAAATACACGATTTAATTATCGCCTATTTCAGTGTTAAATGTAAGTTGTATAAAAACTTCGAGAATAATATTACATTTAAATAAAATACAAATGCTTCGGTGACTATTTTAATAAAATAAAAATAACGATTTCAATGTTTTCTATAGTATAAAATAATAATAAATTAACGACTTCTATAACTATAACACCAAACATATTTTTCTTAAAATTTGGGATAATTTGAGAAGAAAAATAAATACTGTTTCGCAAAGAAATAAATTTTATGAAGGAAAATAAGCGTTGCATTTTTAAGAATTATAGATTAAAATTATGACGAATAGCATTTGCTACTCTTAAATGAAAATAATATAACTATAACGCATTTGATTTTATACAACTTAAAAGAAAATAGGTTTAACTTTGAATGTTCAAAAAGTACCGTAGTTGTAAAATAAGAATTATTAATTTCTACCATAAGATTACCGTCTAGTTAACAATTTTAATGTAACTTATTTTTATTATTATTTTTTTATTCAATTATTACGGAGTTTCAAGTTCACTCGTGGTTGTGTTAAGAAATAATTTAACCACTTTATCTGTATTACTGAAAACTGTTGGATTTATTATTATTTTTCTATTATTAATCTTTATTGTATTGTGAAACCAAAACAATTTAAACGTCGACGCAATAACAGATACCTGAATGATGTACAATGTTTTTTTGTAACTTATTTAGAACACTGTAGTGCATGCATTTATAAAATACGTTGTATATTTCGTTTGTTTGGTCTATTATTTTGGTTTAAAAAAATAAACGCGTGCATAATGCTGTACGTATTTCTAATCCTTTTTGTATTATCTTGTTTAAAAGTTTACAAGAAAGTATCTTCATTTTTGTTATATAGGTACGTTTCTATTGAAAACTTTGAAAATACATTCCGCAAAAAAAAAACTAGAATCCTAATATTATTTTCAAAATTTAATAATAAATTAAATATGATATCGAACGTATCACCCACGGTCATCGGTAATGAAACTGCATATCCCGCGAAAGTGTGGAGGTCGAGGCTTTTGAAACGCTAAGACCTTCCACAATCGCAAGATATGCAGTCTCCGGGAATATTTCCTAGAATCCGACGTGGGGATGCATCGAGATGTGGTTGCGGTGGACAAGGGCCTCGCCCCGCTCTTCTTGGCTAAAGAGAACTGACTAACGATCGCAGGGAGAGGCAGAGTCCAGCTTCACGGACGCTTTTTCCGGCCCCTATATGAACCCGATGTAGATTTGCTAGAGTCCATAGCCTGGCTGCGTTTTGGTGACCATTTTGGGAAAAACGAAGGTTTTGTCTGTGGACGAAGTTTTATTGTGATCCCGACGGCACGGTTGACATCTGTTGGGCATGCCACCTTTCGGGAGATCAATAAGACTCATTATCTCCGTGTGTTCTCGTCTTGGGAACGAAGAGTACTTGCAACCTTGTAGACAGGATTATCCATCAGCAATTTGCTCTGAAATACAACCTTGTGAATCGGAAGTGCCGTACTACAGGTATCTGCCCGACCCAGATCTCGAAAATGGAATTATCACATTGTACTGGGATCGATTCATCATCACTGATAGGACAATAATTGTTGCCAATAAGCCTGATATAGTGATGGTGGATCAAATAGAGCGGCTCGTAATGATTATTGACATAACGGTCCCGCATGATGGGAACCTCATGAAAGCCGAGAAAGATAAACAAATCAAGGATCTTGTCTTGGTTCGCGAAGTTGGGGACATGTGGGATGTGGACTCTGCGATCATTGTGTCGATAATCGTATCAGCCAATGGTATAATTACCAAGAGCCTCGACTAACACCTAAGGAGGATCTCGTTGGGCAGCTGTATTAAGGGGTTGATTCAGAGAGCAGTACTTCTGGACACGGCTCTCATTGTTAGGATGTTCCTCTCTCTGGAGCCCTGACCTTAGACCCTGTTCCCGCTATCGGTGGGCTACTATTTTTTATATTTTTAAATTATTTTATTCTTATATTTAAAAATGTAATTAATATATGTAGGTATATAATGAAATAAAGGAAATAATATTTAAATATTCTTTAAGTACCAAAAAATGGACCAAGCAAATGAATTGAGTAGAATTAAGGTTTACTACAATAGTTGTTCCCATAATGCTGATATTGATTTTAATGTTTTTTCTATACAGTTTTTTTACATTGGCTTGTCCGTCCTTGGAGTGAAAAAAATAAGAAAATAAAATTAAAAGCCTGATGTTGTGCCTCTGATGATAATTTTGAATCTCATTTCGCAATATATTAATTGTAAACTGTAAAATGGGGATGGTTTTAAGTATAACTACGCAAAAAAAAAAAAAAAAAAATTTGTAGAATATTTATTATTTTCCAGTTTTGCATCTTCATATTTTTATATTTAAAATTTTAAATAGGTTAATGCCTGTTTAATCCGGCTGTTCCAATGTTAAAACGAAATATGAAGTAATAAAATATTCAGGATACATTAGGTTATTGACCATCCCCGGTCTGAATCTGATTTTCATCTTCACCTTTCTCCCTGATTTTCCACATGTTATTCTACAATATCAAAGCGGGTATACCATTCCACTATATTTATTTCAATAGATACATTATTTCTACTAAAGCGCATTCCATATTGACTGCAATAGTTTCATACTTATCAAACAGATTTTATATTGTACAGTTTTTCTTGTTTTTTTTTTGTATAATTTTAATTTTATTTTAACTTATATACAAACGTAACGTTACATTTAGTATGTGACTTTGCGGACTACAATTATATAGCTGACCAATTTGTTACAAAATATTAATAATAGAACTCACTAATAAGCAATAATATGTTATTAATAAATTAGCCATGTTGTTAAAACACAGTAAGATTTTTTCGCTTCTATAGTTATTACTCAGTAGGCGCCCATACACAATGTCCTTTCAGCAATATTTGACGTACATTAATTGATTACGATAATGATTATGATTACTATAGTGATTATGATTACTATGATTATAATGTAAATTGAAAAACACCTTGCCAAAAATCAGCAATGGATTTTAAAAATGTTGCTGAAATAGGGCATTGTGTACAGACCTTTACAAGTGACACTGGAAGCAAATGTTACAGATGCGCAAATAATACCGTGATCGCCTGAAACTGTAAAGCAATAGAATAGTTATATTTGTTGTATTACGTATATATAAATATGTTGGTTATAAATTCGTATTGTCTCTGTTCAAGCGTTTCGTACGTTTTCGATCAAAACATGAAGAATGATCTTGCAAAGTAGAAATTAAAAAATCAAAGGGTTATAGAAAAAATATAGGAACTTTTATTGGGATAAAAATAAATCACAAAACGTGTTTTTTTATTTGTTATGTGTTTTGATTGTAAAATGACGACAAAAAAACACAAAATAACAGTACTAAGACTCAGTATAGTGTGACGTTGATTTAGTAGCATGTACTTAGTGAAACTCGTCCAAAATATATAAAAAAATATAACTTTTTAACATAGTTCGAGATCTAACACGAGTTGATTTAAAGTTTTATTGTGAGTTTCGCTTGATTTTATTTTGTTCCCTTTCTGACAGATTCCTTGTTATTGGTTACCTTTGCGACGATAAAAACAAACTTTAGGGCAGAGAAAGCTGTAGTATTTTCTTCTCCTTAAATTTTTCTACTGTTTTGGTGTTAAGAATCAGGGGACCAACCTCTGTAGTCATTTCCTTTAGTATTTACTTTCTCGTAATAATATATTGGCCTAGACTTTTTGATTATAATGCCCGCTTTTTTATGATGACTTTTAGCCTCGATAAGGAATGTCTCACCATCTTCTCGCTTTTGAGCGTTTTTCGTGCGAGAAGCACTGGTAAAAGCTATAATGTCTTGTCAACAGAAAACACTCTTTTCTATTTAACCTACATAAAAAAAAATGAAAACATGTTTAAATTGAAAAGTGCATTAAAACAATTACTTTATCTTGAAACCAATTTTTTAATTAACTTGTAGTATTTTTTTAGCTATTTAAATATTTTTTTATGAAATAAATCAAACAATTATTTATATAGTTGGCAAGGCATGGCAGGCAGATGTGTCTTCATAATTAAAAGCATTTTTACAAAATTCGTTGCAAAGCACCAATAGCATTTCTACAGGAGATAATTTAAGGTGTTGTTGTATATTAATATTATACAAGTTAAAAAAAATTAAAGACCATTGTGGTGGCTCAATTTCGATATAAGTACCTATTGATGATAGCCACAATCCGTGTTTTTAAGTCAAATATTTTGTATATACCGAGAAATTGGGATAGTTTAATGTCTTTTATTCTTAACTTAGAATATTTTTCGATATAATTTTGGGTTAGTGAAAAATTATAATTTTCCTTTTATTTTGGTTTTGTGATAAATCTAGTTTATTATTCAAAAATGTTGTGCGTGTATTAAAATATCCCAAATTTTCGTTTAAAAAAATCTGTAAAATAAGGAATTATTCAAAATATAATTATTGTGGGGACATGATAAAATTATTATAATTTTTTGGTTTGTATTTGGTTTTAAGATTAATAATAATTATAGAATCCTCTACCTACATATGAAAGTAAAGAAAAACATAAAATATTTTGGGACATAAAAATAGCACATACGCCTTAGAAGAAAGTATTTTCAACAGACTAAAGTAATCGCACCAAGAGAAGGCGCGAGAAGCATAGTTAAATAAAAAAAAAGAAAAGTACACTCGCGATTGTTGCCTAAATCATGTACCCACAAAACAAAAAAAAAGTTAGTTATTTAAAAATATAACTGAATCTACCTCAACCAAATTACCCATTAATATTGTTTATAAGTGTTCTTTTGAGTCTTATTATTACTAATAAATAACTGAAATGTAGTGTTTTTTATAATAAATGCTATTAGTTCGAGCATCCACCTTTTGATATGGTAATTATTGTTACCGAACTATTGAATGCGGACGTCGGACTGTTAACACGGTATTGTACGAAACGATATTAAATTTGAAAATAAAGTATGGTTTTCATTGTTTCATTTTTTTATCTTTTCGACTATAAATCCACTTGTGTGACAGAATTTGCACGAGTTTTCCTAACAACAATAATCCTTTTGACTGGTCCCGCCAAAATTTCTTACACCCGTGTAGGTACAGTCATGCAGCGTAGGCGCAGGCTGTTAGCAGGCTTTGACTTTGAAGACTACTCGTATGGCCGCGTAATCTGGGGTATCGTTCACGGTGCGGTGGAAAAACAGTGTAAGGTATTTATGTTTGAGACTGTAGAGTCTGACTGATTCCTTGATAATTCCAATTTACTATTGGTTTCATTGAAATAAAATACTGTTTTAGTTTTATCATAATCAGACTGTAAATACCTGTCCTTGATAAATGATGAGATATTAATTGATTGATTAGACATAGTAAGTAACACTGCCTCCAAAGGTCTGCCAGAAGTTCAAAAAAATAAAACGCTTTATACAATGCGTACAGTATAATTAAATTATAATTATTTAGTGTTTATTGATGAGCTGAACGAGCAGGCTCTGGCGACAGAGGCGGGATACCGCACCGCCCTCGTCACGTCGTCGCAGCTTGGCCGCCAGTCGAGCTAGGCTGAAGCGGGACCGGGTTCGACCCTCACGACGAGACCCTGGTGGTAAAAAACATACATAAATAATGCATAGCATAGAATTTGTATTCTAGAGTTTTTTGGGAAAAGAATAATGTATTCTTGTCTGTTGTAAAGTATGTAAAAGGAACAAATGAGTCTTTGCGAGTAGTCAGATGATAGGAAACGCCGAACTAATCTAGCTAATTTTTAACATAGGATATTTTAATATGACGTGTAAAAGTGATTCCAATATCCTATTTACAGAATAAACAATTTCATTTCGACATTATTTAATTTGTTTTTATAGTAGTCAGTCAATAACGAAAGTATTTTAAAACATTTTTTTTATATGTTAACTAAACACAATTACAAACAACTCTTGGTATAACAAGAGAGTGATTTTGTGTCATTCAGGTATGATAAGTAAAAGTATCAGGGATACTGAATCATGCCAACCCGAATCAGTGTGTAGTCCCTTCAGGTACGAACGAACTTCTCTTGTTGAGTCTGTGACCGTTCCTCTCTACCACGATCATAATAGTCAAATGCTTACCTTCAGCCACCCTCTGCCAAGCCTCTCTGTCCACGTTGACCATGCCTGTGGACGCACTTCTGCCCAATGCTGCAGCCTCCTGTGTGCTGGACCCCTGAGACTCTGCCACATCACTCTCGCAACTTATTCTACTTGATCTGAAATTTTAATAATATCTGTTGTTTTGGCAAGTTTTAAAAAATATCAATATACTATGTAGGAATTTAAATAGAACATGATATCAACAATAATTGAGTAAACATGTCAAGAGAAATAGAGGAACTCGCGATTACGAGTCTCTATTGTAAATTATAGAAGAATAACCCACCTGTCTCCAGGCCTGAGATCGCTGGCAGAACTGGTGCCCTCCCTCCTCATGGGCACCGTCGAAGATAAAAACCTCTCCCTCGCGTCCCTTAGCTTCGCCGCCCTCTCAGACAAGGTTGCTGCCGCGGCTTCATAATCCACGTAGGTCGTCGGAGTTTCCACGGTAGATATCGACCTCCCGAATAACCCTGGCTGTCCAGACATGAAACTGCTAAACGTAGGTACTGTGACATCTGACACATGCCTTAGAGCTGGAAGCGATTCAGTTTTCGCAGAAGATTGTGGAAGGTTCTTAGTCAAATCTGGCACTATAGTATCAGTGCTGGCTGTTGGCATTATAGTCTCTTGACTGTCCTCTATCTTTTTCTGACTGGGAGCTTCAGCTGTTGCCTTTTCTGGATGTAAGGCATTTGCGCTGTGGGACTTCAGAACACCATCGAGCCCTGTGGCAGGTGCTGGTGTCAGGCGCTTCTCCGCTGAGGTGGCATCACGTCTTGACAGTTGGCAGGCGCTTGCTGATTTTTGGACTTCCCTTTCGAGGAATGGGTTATTTCTGAAAAAGGGTAAGGAGATCTAAGATTTTGTTAAACCTTTACTATACCTACTAAATCTCATGAGATTGGAAAGGCTTATGTCCATTTGTAGTAGGCTGATATAGAATGATTAAGATGATAATGAAACGTTTTAGTCGACATTCAGAAATTGACTCAACATCAGACAACTATAGTCCTGTTCATCAACACTGCAAAGTTTTATACCTTTGAGAAAGGCGCATTATAGAAGATAGAACGGCAAGGTAGATAAGAATGTTGTTACCTGATGTTAACACCAACAGGCATATCGGGAGGTCTTCGACGTTCAGTGGTCGGTGATCGCCAGGCTGGTGAAGATGCTCCACTGCTGGCTCCAGACGTTTGACCTGCAATAATTTCATTATAATTATTTCAATGGAAATCGTTCGTACGTTGTTTGTCTATGGTTGAAAAGACGATTGAAGAAGCCCTCGTGCAGCAGTAGACTGCCATAATATGCTGAATGTGATGATGAAAATGATGATTATAATTAATTATATTATATTTACTTTTGTTCATCTTTGCTTCTCACAGCACTGGTCGATGTTAGAGGCTGACTAAGATTGTAATGATTATTATGATTCGCAAATGCCATTCATAATTTTGCAACAAACTTGTTTGTCTGTTTATCTTAAAACTAGTTTTTAATAACACTGAGACCTTGTGCCTAGCACCAACATTTTCTTGGTTGCTTATTGTAAAGTTGACTTATCAAATGACTTTTGCATAATTGGTAAATATAAATACTTTAATAACGACGTTACTTATTTACGTGTAGTTTCGTCTTCGTGATGTGTAGCTTCGTTAACTAATAAATAGATAGAACGAGATTCTTGGTATGTACCTACTATATGTGTCCGAGACTCCTCCATACCTCGGAAAGCACGTTAAGGCTGCCTGTTCACTGGAGCGGAGAGGAGAGGAGAGGAGCGGAGATGTGTCAATATTAACCAATAGAATCAAAACTCCGCTCCCGAGGTGAGATTCTATTGGTTAATTTTGGCACATCTCCGCTCCTCTCCTCTCCGCTCCAGTGGACAGGCAGCCTTAGGCTGGGCTGGATTAGTTCTATTGCACGACTCGTAATGCGAAGCATTAGAGTGTGCTCTACGATCGAAAAATATTTTTTGCCCCTTTTCTGCAACTGTTTTTATTGTTACACTCCTGCTAGTACACAGAACCTACTTAATTTATATACCATTGTATAGATGATTAAATGGAGATTAATACTGTACTTTTTTACTAATTGATTTAATGCAGCAGAAATGACCAAATGAAATGATTAACCAATAGAATCGCACCTCTAGAGCGGAGTTTAGATTAGCAGCGTAAGCCGTTGTTCCCGGCTGTCATTCGTGGATCTATGGCAGTCGTTACGAGGCGTCAGAAGCCCGAAAGTCACACCAGTCATACCAAGGGGTATCGTATTACCCAGTTACTGGGTTGTGGACGTCAGATAGGCAGTCGCTCTATATAAAATACTGGTATTCAGCTGCATTAACCGGAAGCCGACCCCAATATAGTTAAGAAAAGGCAAGGCAGAAGAAGAAGAGATAGAATGAGATTATAAAAAAATTTGTAAATAAATGTCTCATTTAGTCAAATCCTGCTATAGATTGAGTTATAAAAGGTAATATTTTTAAATAATCAGGATAGTCTCTTACCTTCTTCATTAATTTTCTTATTGTAACGCTGTATCATAATCCGGATAGATGGTGCAGTTTCCTTAGGTGGCTGTGGCTTCCTCTGTGACGAAGGTGAAGACGGCAGCGGAGGCCTGGTCCTCTTCTTCAATTCCTCAGCCTCTTGAAGATCACCAGAGCTTTTAGACCGAGTACTTTTCTCCTGTTTTCCTTTTTCAGATTTCGCCTCTTTCTTTTTCCCTTCGTTTCGGTGGCTGTGATCTGAGGGTCTGACTTCGGCAAGATCTTCAACGTTGACTGGTATGACGGCTCTAGGTACTGATTCACCGCTGCGGACTACTGGTGAGAATATTTTGCGGGTAGTTTTGACTATTACTTCTGGAGAGTGGTCTCGTTGTTCTGGTGCTTTTAGTTTGAGGACGAAGATCTGGAAATTACGTATCACAATTTATAAAAATTGTTAAAAAAAGCTGAGAGGTGTCAAGGGACACCCGGATGAAACGAAGTTATGGAATGAACCTCACAAAGGCATGCCACTAATGAGTACCTGTGGTCACTCACAGATGGCGTTATAATAAAAAATAATTATGGAATGAACCTCACAAAGGCATGCCACTAATTAGTACCTGTGGTCGCTCACAGATGGCGTTATAATAAAAAATAAAAAGTGTCGTTACAACTTTTGGTCCCAATTTTTTCTGTCTAGCCCCCTTTCGCAACGCGCGAAAGGGAACTTCGTTCCAAAACTATTACGGAACATCCGTCGACACTGTTATATTTATAATCCCTTTAATATTACTGTATTTCACGTCAATAATATATACTAGATGAGGTCGGTGTTTACTATATACAACTACTCTGCGAAGAAACACTGAAACTATCTACGCCTATCGCCTCCTGTGGTGAATTGCTCATGCTTATTGAGACATTCAGTGCCGGGAGTCCTAGAGGGTTCACCTAGTCACGGGGGGCAAATGTGGATTTTTCAAACCGTGAAAATAATATTTTATAAATATTTAAAAAAGATTAATTAGTTATGCGTTGGTTTTAAAATCCAAGCATTTCGGTTAGAAATATTAAAAAAAAAAGGTTGGAAACTACGTATTTCAATAAGACCCCTGAAAACACTATTTTACTTCGTTTTACAGTGTTTTATTACACGGTTTTAAACCTAATGCCGTCTTTAGCGCAAACGTAATGCCGGTAACCCTCACTTCCAATATGTATGGCACTATAGGAGCATGGCGTACGAGTTCCATGAACAGTGGGTGGAGTCGAAAGTGTTAAGTATAAATAAGCAGGTTTGTAAACTTGCATAACATTTACAACAACAAAGTAAATAAGCCAATATAGTAAAATAGTTATATTTTTAACTTACTTCCCCTTCTGAATCTGAATGCAGTGACGTCGGCGGTGTTCTTGGTTTCTCAGATGCACGTCGTGGTCTCTTTCTTCTCCTCGGTATCTCCACTGTGACAGTATCTACTTCAAGCTCCGTGTCACTCTCAGAAGGCTTCGACTGTTCTCTTTCTAATCTGGCCCTAGTCTTAGATTTCTTTTTACCATTTGTTTTCTCTACATCCTTCTTTTTGGCATCATCTTTTGATTCTTCAAAACTATCAATATCTTTGTCAATGTTTCTCTCTTTATCACTTTGTTTATTCATCTTTGGGCTGTAGTCTCTTTCTATTTCTCTTTGTGGTATGACTGGTAGTTCTCTCTCTGGACTCTTATGGCGAGTCTCGTTGTCAGTAGCTTCTCTATCTCTAAAACGACTAGAACTTCCTCTTTCTATTTCTTCTATTGTTTTTCTAATAAACATGGCATCTTCTTCTATGCTCGGCTGCCTCATGATCTTTCTTCTGCTCTTCTCTGTGTGTTTGTTCTGTAATTTTATTTACTTATGAAGGATTTAGACTGAATTTCTTAGATTGTGAAAAATATGTGTGTTACCTGTTCACGAATCTTCGGCCGTGCTCCAGATGATTCCTTTGATTTCACGCTGCGAGCATCGGAAAGAACAACTGTGGAATTGTTAAATTTAGTTTTGTCGTTTTTAGAATATTTATGACTAAGAAAAAAAAAATTAGCTTACCAGCCCCATTAGGTTGCAACACAGCTGTCCCGGTGACTGCCGACCTAGTTTCACATAGCAGCCTGGCTTCAGCTTGTCCATATGTGTACACTGGCTTCTGAGGAGTGTGGCGAGGGGATACGGCCATCAGGGGAGCTGCTGTGCAGACCTCTTCAGCCTCAACCTCAACGAGAACAGCCCCGCGGGACTGAGGACCATCGCAGTCATCGATGCCGTCAAGCTGTGGATGCGATGATGTGAATGAGATGACTTTTCTATTGGTAGCGTACAAAGTTTTAATCAATTTATTTTATAAATTTATACATCTATACTAATATTATAAAGATGAAAGATTTTTTTGTTTGTTTGTTTGTTTGTACCGAATAAGCTCAGAAACTTCTGGTCTGATTTGAAGAATTCTTTCAGTGTTAGATAGCCCATTTATCGAGTAAGGCTATAGGTTATATATCATCACGCTGAGACTAATAGGAGCGGAGTACCAATGAAGAATGTTTCAAAATCGGGGGTTTTTTTTGCGTTAGCCCAAAGTAACTATTTCACGCGGACGACGGACGTCGCGGGCAGAAGCTCTAGTAATATTATAAATTATAGCCGCTTTTCGTCTATGTCTCTATGACTACCTTATTCTTTTAATCTTCATAGCGGATTTTGGTTAGTATATTTTAACCGTGTGCAGCAAGGGCAGGTCACTAGTTAAGTTTAAATCAATGTTGAATTGTCTTAGTGACCCTTTGACATGAAGTCAATAAGGGACGAATTTTCAAAAACTTTAAACTTTTTTTGATCAACCACAATATTTTTGAAAGTCATACTCACAGAATGTTCCTCTCTATCGTACTCCGAATCGAAGTCATCAGCATCGTTGACACTGAGACTAGAAGCATGGAGTCTATTGCTAGATCCTGCTGCTGAAGGGGCCACGCTGCCGTCCGACTGGGTTCTGGTGAGAGGAGCTTGAGGAACCTTGCTGTTCCGAGCTCTTGCTGCGCGGAGGAGAGCTGATGTGGAACATTCGGGGGCGATGCCGCGCGACTTCTCCCATTCGTGAAGCTTGCGGGTGAAGGATCGAGATATTCCTACAACATAATAACGGAGATATTGTTAAGCATTATGTACACGATACAAGTTTCAGGAACGTTTAAGAGGAATAATTTTATTGTGTATAATTACGGCATACGATTATTTCCATTAAAAAATCGCAAGCAATTGTTTGCACGCGTGCAATTTCCTTGAAATTGCATACAATAAATTATTGAACGCAAGTTGAAATTAACTAATTATGTTATGTTTTTTTTGGAGAGGACTAAATAAATGCAGATGATAGTAGCGGTTTATTTAAAAACGGCCATGATCGGGTGTAATTTTAATATAGGTATAAAATAAAGAAATGAAAGTACGATAAACTATATGATATATGGGTATTGTAAACAATAATCGTCGTGATGGTCCAGTGGTTAAGGCCTCGCCTCTCATGTGCGAGGTTGTTGGTTCAAATCCGGACAAGTACCAATATGATTTTTTCAATATGTACTTTCTGAGTTTATCTTGGATATTACTGACATCGGTGAAGGAAAATATCGTGACCGTGGGACCTCTGTCTGCGAGCACATACCTTGGAATTTAAAGAGTCCAGTTGAAGTTTGAACAAGCACTTCATCAGGTTTCGCCTCCTCTTCCCAAGCTGGTACTGAATTTGTCTCTTTCATACGTTTCCATTCGTCTGTAGTGAAACAAAGTTTAATTAAATAGTTTTATAATTCAAGAAGTCTTGCAAAGTACAGTTTAAACAAAAAAAAAATGCGCTTCCGTAATTTACGTGTTTCCGAAATAGGTAGGAAGAACCCTTAGGGTCGCGCCACACCTGCCGAACGTTCCGCGGCGGAAGGTTCGGTTGAATACGCTCCTAATGTTTTTCAAGTTACCTATGACACATCAGCCGAACGTTACGTCCATAGAAATGAAAGCAAACATGACGCGACGGAACGTTCCGCCGCAGAATATTTGGCAGGTGTGGCGCGACCCTTACGAACCTCGCGCCATAGAGTGAGAAGCTTAGCCTCTTGGAGGGAGACCCTCCATAGAGGCTAAGCTTCTAATTTTTGCTGTCGTAGTCAGTAGTCACGGAACAGAAAATCTGTTCTATGGTTGTAGTGCATCTGTCATTGCTTGTCATAAGTAGCTTTTCCTCTGTTGGGTTTGAGGTTGGGTTACTTCTCTTAGTTATTACTCTGAGGGTTACTTACTCTATAGACCGTTCACTACAGTCCGCGCCACCACTAAAGTCCTTTTGACGCGGCGCTAGTGTCAATGTCACTGCATAAAAGTGTGACGGCGGGAGCGTGGGCGTAGCGATAACGGGGTCGTCATCTTCGTTTCTTGGTACGGGTTCCATGAGGTAGGTGGGTACTCGGGCAAACCAGTAAAACGTAGAAATACAATCACTGTCACGTTTATTCGGTTTATTCGGCAATTTACAATAGTTGTCGTTATTAGTAGCAAAGAAGAAAGGCTTGTACGGTGAACGTGACAGTTTCGATCTTATCATCTGCACTATGATCTGGCGTCAGCTACAGCCATCCGAATCTCGTATATTCAAATTTCGATCGACTCTGTCCACGTTTGTGGCGGGAAAATTATAGCGCCACCTAACGGCGTTCACTGTACTAACCGATCTGCCAATAAGAATTAAGTTACAGTTTGACCAATATTATGAAATCAACGGGTAGTAATTTTGGTAAAGTTGTCGTCTTGGAATTGCTTGCGACGACACGGCCAAACTGATGAATCACACGTCCTCGTGTGTATCTGTAACAAAATTCTCATTTGTAGCAAAACTCTTGCTCGGCTTAACCTGACTACAAGGTTGACTTGAAGGTTAACATAATACAAGTTCGAAAGATACCTCATAAGTAAACATAATCAGAATAAACTTTAAGTATTGTACCTACAGTGAGCAATTACAGAAACACACAACACTAATATGACCCGGCTGCTCGGCAGCGTAGTCTCATTGAGACCCAAATAAAACAGTAGTCTTTCAGACCCAGACAATAGTCTTATAGACCCGAACAGCAGTCTCACAGAGACCCATTAGTAGTCTTTATAGACCCGAACAGTAGTCTCACAGAGACTCATTAGTAGTCCTATTGAGACCCAAAAATAATCTTACAGACTCAGCCACCATACATCCAGCCGTGCATTGCACCCTGAACGACTCATAGAATCGCAGTTACAACTACGACTAGACTGTACAGTTTGATTAAGGGTAGGTATTTACTTAGTCATTTTAGTGTGCGTATATTCAAACAATGGCGGAAGTGCTTTCACTATTATTATCTGCACTAGATTCTATGTCAACAATTAGTTCAGATGGAACTTCACATTGAGGCATATTTCTAAGGCGATCGTGGGCATACTTATAGGTTCTGTTACTGGTCAATGATTTCAATGCGTAACGATCGCCTTCAAGTACATCAGTTATTTGAAATGGACCTTTATATTTCGGATCTAACTTTGTTTGATTTCGCTCTTCGTTTTGAATAAGAACCAGGTCACCGACATTAAATTTGACTAATTTAGCCTTATTACTGTCAAAACGAGACTTTTCGTAATTAGAGCTTCGTTCGATATTATGGGCTGCGTGCTCTCTCGTCTCAGAAATATCTATCTCAACTTCAGTATCGTTAACAGTCAAAAGATTCAGTGGTCTAGCTACGCGACCAATCATAAGTTCGAGGGGACTCGCCTTTGTCACTCTATTTACAGTGCAATTTAACGCCAGTTGTACCTCGTCAAGGGCGTCTTGCCACGATCTTTGCGATGTTTCTACTGCAGTAAGCATGCTTTTTAGTGTACTCATCACGCGTTCTACCTGACCGTTAGCTCGGCTGGAACCTGTCGCGATTAGATGAAGGTGAATGTTATGCGAACTACAGTATTCTTTGAATTCTTTACTAGCAAAGCAACGACCCTGGTCTGCTATTACGCGTGAGGGTGCACCAAAGAGAGCTACACTAGATTTGAGCGCCTTTACGACACTAGTGGTGTCGATACGAAGCGTGTGATAAAGAAGCACAAACTTTGTGAATGCGTCTATCAACACTATCACGTATTCTTTTTGATCGTTTTTACCGCTTAATTTACCGGTAATATCGGCATGCACTGTATGCCAGGGGACAGTAATTTTGGGGATAGGATGAAGCTCTGCTTGGATACGTCCGGAATGAGACTTTGAAACTTTGCACGTGATGCAATTATCTACGAATTTACGTACGTACTTAGCCATACCGTCAAACCAGTAATGTTCATATACCTTCTCTAATGTTTTATCCGCGCCTAGATGCATTATCGATTCGTGTACGTAATTTATAACGGACCATCGAAACGCACGCGGTACTATCGGCAGACAACGCGTGCGATTATTTCTTTGCACTTTACGATGCAATACACCCGATCGCAGCTCATATGTCTTGGCAATGTCGGCAGGGAGTTGATTTTCTTTGAGCTTTATGACAATAGCTTGAATTTCGTCATCTCGCAACTGTTCAGCCAATAGCCAATTTTCTGACAGAGTTGTAAGGTCAATTCGTTTTTGTTCTACCCTCTCGACCGTTGAGATATTATTAGGTAATGCGGGTAGTTCGGGCAAAGGGTTGCGAGATAAGAAATCAACATGGCTCATACGTTTACCCTCCCTGTAGACAATCTCAAAATCATATGCCTGTAGGAAAGCCCAATAACGATGGACTCGCGGGGAAAGATCAACCTTGTTGTGAGATGCTTTTAGGGAATTACAATCAGTAACAACTACAAAGTGACGTCCCTGAAGGTAATGATGGAAACGTTTTACAGCCTTCACCACCGCCAGAGTTTCCAACTCATATGAGTGGTATCTCGACTCGGCGTCTATGGTTCTTCGACTGTAGTACTCGACAACGCGCAATTGACCATCTACTTGTTGAAATAAAATACTACCATAACCGACAGCACTCGCGTCAGTGTGTAATTCAACCGGGAGGTCTGGGTCAAAAATCGTAAGTACCGGTTTGTCGGTTAAAATAGAAATAATTTTCTGTCTGACCTCTTCATGCTCAGGTTTCCAGTTGAATTGGGTACTGGTGTTCAAATGAAACAATGGGAGCATAATAAGTGAGAAACTCTTTACGAATTTTCGAAAATAGGAAGCCAGGCCTATAAATTGCCTCAATTGAGAACTATTTTCGGGAGGAGGGAGCTTACTAAGCGCCTCTACTTTACGAGGGTTTGGTCGGATCTGCCCTGAAGAAATATCATAGCCCAAAAACTCGACTCTTTGTTTGAGGAAAGAACACTTCGAGAGGTTTAGTGAAAAACCAGCATCGGTCAAGGCAGTTAACACCTCACGTAGCCTAGTAAGTCCTTCTTCTACGTTGGTTGATGGGATTAAAATGTCATCTAAATAGAGAATCGCGTATGAAAAAGCTAAAGGCCCCAGAGCATTGGATACTGCTCGCTGAAAAACACTGGGCGCATTGCGTAAACCGAAGGGCATGGCTAGATATTCGAACTGCCCGTCCGGTGTCACAAATGCCGTGCGCTCAATGCTTTCAGGGTCTAGGATACAAATCTGATTAAACCCACTTGCACAATCTAGGCAAGTAAAATAGTTGGCGCCATTCAGTCTAGCTATTTGATCGTCTATACGCGGGAGTGGAAATCTATCTGGCACTGTATTCGAATTTAACTCTCGATAATCTATTACCATACGCTGTGAACCATCACGCTTTTCCACAAGTAGAATCGGGCTAGCAAACGGGGAACTACTTGGTCGGATTATGTTTGCATTCAACAACTCGTTTATTTTGTTACGCACTATCTCTCGTTCGCGGGGACTGAGTCGGTAAGGGCGGCGATAAACAGTACGGGTTGGATCTTTTAAACGAATTTTCATTTCACCTGTAGTAACCCGAGTTAACGGTAAACCATCAATAAACGCAAACGAAAATTCACTCAACACACGCTCAAGACTATCTCTAAAGGCAGGCGGAACGTCGGTATTAATTGCACTTAAATTAAGTTCTGTCACCGCGGCAAAACAAGAAACCGGTTTTGTTATCACTAGACACCCTCTCGATAGGGTACACACAAATCACAATTTAAAATATCAGAGCCTATCATTATGTTATGTGGCATAAATTCATCTGGAACTATAAGAAATGTCAAATATAAACAATGTCCGGCAATAGCTACCTCACATAAAATTTGTTCCGTACAGTAAACATGAGCGTTACCAACGCCTGTCAATCGTATGTTAGCAACGGAACGCTTTCCTAAGAATTTATTCGCGATACTTTGTTTTACGAGAGAACACTCAGCACCACTATCAAAATAAAAAATGTACGACTCACCGGATTGTGTTAGCTCTCCTCGTACACCTTGGACTTGGCAGTAGTTGACTCTTCGTTCCAGGGCGGTGCCGCTGTTGCTGCTGGTGTTGTTACCGGCTGCTGCGTTGCTCGTCTTCGGACAGCGAGGTGCGACGTGGCCATGTTCTCCACAGCGGTAGCAGGTGACATTCTTCTTAGGCTCCCATGACGTAGGCGTAGTGGTAGAAGTGGTCCTTTGTGTAGCAAGCACCTGATTGCTTTTACGTAAACGACAGTCGATTGCTTTGTGTCCAATCTTATGACAATAATTACATTGGAACGGCGTGTTGTTTGTCTTTATTCGTTTAGCGTCCGAAGTGGTGTTTTCGACGTATCGATCATGTTTTCTCTTCAAAGAAAATGCGTTTAATTCTTGGATCAACTTAGTTCTCGTTTTAATTTCCGTTGTAAAAGCTAGTCGGTTGATTCGACTATCCATTTTTGCTAAGTGAGCAAGTACATACGATACAGCTATCTCCTCACAGCTCATATCCTTCCATTTAGCTAGGAGTGACGTCATCATTCGGCTCGCGTATGCAGCTAAATTTTCACCCTCTTTTTGTTGGCTATTGTTGGCGTTAATTATAGTAGCTGCACAGGTTTCCGCACAATCATATCGTGCTAGGAACAGGTTCTTGAAGTGGCTCCACGTCATACCAGTATGAGATACTTGAGAAAGCCATGTCGATGCACTTCCTTTCAGAGATTTGCTAAGGGCAATAATTAGCGCGCCTCCTTCCATGGGATGTTCTGTGAGGCAAATGTCCACCGTCGAGCTCCAAGAAAGTGGATCGACGTCTGGTAGGTCCGGGTTGAACTCTGGCAGCTTGATTGAATCTGGCGTCCTCGTTGATCCTCGCATGGCTTCAATCATGCGCATGGTAATCTGGTTTTGCTGCTCGAGGAGCTGGCGCCAATAGATATCCATGGTAGGCGCCCGAGCTGATCCCACGTCTGATGACGGCGGGAGCGTGGGCGTAGCGATAACGGGGTCGTCATCTTCGTTTCTTGGTACGGGTTCCATGAGGTAGGTGGGTACTCGGGCAAACCAGTAAAACGTAGAAATACAATCACTGTCACGTTTATTCGGTTTATTCGGCAATTTACAATAGTTGTCGTTATTAGTAGCAAAGAAGAAAGGCTTGTACGGTGAACGTGACAGTTTCGATCTTATCATCTGCACTATGATCTGGCGTCAGCTACAGCCATCCGAATCTCGTATATTCAAATTTCGATCGACTCTGTCCACGTTTGTGGCGGGAAAATTATAGCGCCACCTAACGGCGTTCACTGTACTAACCGATCTGCCAATAAGAATTAAGTTACAGTTTGACCAATATTATGAAATCAACGGGTAGTAATTTTGGTAAAGTTGTCGTCTTGGAATTGCTTGCGACGACAAGTGTATTAAAAAAATGTAGTTCCATAATTTTCCACCGGACTTCAGTGGTGGCGCGGATTCTGTAACTTGTCCCTTGTCGTCATGTTGGCACCATTGCTTGTCAAGCTTAGTTATAAATATAAGGTGCTAACAAATTAAGTACCAATATTTTAAGAGGTGTTACATTACATCAAAACAATTAACTTTGAATAGAAATTAAAAAAAAACTTTTTATACGATATTTTTGTTTTAATTTCCGGAACAAAATAAATAAATAAAAATTTGGCCCAAACATAATCATCCTGTGCATTTAACTGACAAGATGTTTAACACTTTCTGTCAAGTGAACATCGTCGTTTGTGACAAACGTCAATTATTGGCGGGAAAACTGTTAGTAATCAATTGGCCTTTGATCATTTTCAATAAGTACTTCTTTTTCTCATTTTCAAGTAATAAAACCCAGTTTTAGTAAACATTTATTTACATTACAAGAACTGTTGAAAATGGCGACCCTCTTTTTCAATGCATAATAATGCTCGCTTTTGGATGTTTCCAGTAACACGCAACAAAATGTCTCTTTCTCTTTTCATGACTTCAAAGGCGTTGGTAATACGTGCTCGTAGTTCTTCAGAAGTTCTAATTGTATGACCATCGTCTCCGTATACCAAATCTTTGGCTCGACCCCATACATGGAAATCTAACGGGGTTAAATCTGGTGAGCGGGCTGGCCAGTTCACTGCACCTGAATAACTCCCGCCGCGGCCTATCCATCGAGCTTGGTATTGAATCGTCAAGTATCTTCGTACGGCACGATCATAATGGGCGGGGGCACCGTCGTGTTGAAAGTACATCCTCCTACGGAGACTGAGAGGCACTTCTGCTAGCAATTCAATTAGATCTCCTTGTAAGAACTGTAGAAACGTTGTTCCATTTAGGCGATTAAGAAACACCTAACAAATAGTCGCCAAGTAATACTGCCCATACATTGACGCTAAATCGAGTTTAAGTAACATAAACTTTTAAATGTTTCATACTTAAGTCTACTCCTAGAGACGAGTACTATCAGCTCTAAAAGTATTGGTACCTAATTTGTTAGCACCTTATATAATACAAATAGAGATCGAAATGGCGACTGACCGAACAGTGTTACCAATCGCGTCACGAGACAAGTTATAATGAACGCACTGTACAGACGCCAGCACATCAAGTTACTATGATCTGTCAAATTTCTTTAATAGATTTGCAACTTTATCGCTAAAGAATAAGGTTCAATGTTGATTGGGAAAATTTGACAGATTGGAGTAGGTTGATGTGCAGGCTGGCGTCTGTACCTTGTCATATATTATTCAAAAGTTTTTGGAATTGCATAGTTATAATGTCCTATTTTGTTTGTAATTATTATGGTAATACAAAATAAGTAAGTACGTCCATAATTGTAACAGTTTTACATAATTATAATATCCGAAGCGAAAACTAAGTAACTTTTTGATTCGCGCGTTGATGTCTTTCGTTCGAGACATATAGCTCATGGAAAGCGTTAGGTGACGATGACGCGAGTTTTTACGCGACTCCCCGATCTTTTTTTCTCTAATGATGATCAGTATTTCTTGGTTTTATTTACATTTGGCGCTTTTACTGCAACGATGATTGTTAAATTCCAGTTGCCTACATAATTTCATAAGTGTCGTCTTACCCCATCTCCTAAGGAAGTCTTCGCTGAGGTCCTGCCTGGCAGGCACTGGCAGCGGTTGCTTGACGCCTTTCTTGAGTTGCCACTCTGCAAGTTTCTTGCGGAAGTCTGCTGATAGCTGCTCCTCTGTTGCCACTGGGCGAGCCGCTGAAATAATAACGAATTACTTTTTTGTACTATTTTGTTTTCCTATGTTTTTGTTTGTCCTTTTATTTTACATTCTATACTTTAACTCTCACACTGACTTATTACAGGAAAGTCGTATATTTGTACAATGTTTGTAAATATGTGAGCACCATGTATCTATCACATCATTTTTTATTTTTTTTATTTATCTGTCATTAGTCCATTTTAAAAATCTTTTTACCCGTAGTTTTTACTTATTGAGGTATAGTAATGTTATTCAAGGTGCATCAGTCACATTTTAAAACAGTAACGGTGGAGTTTTCGGCCCATTCTTCTCTATACGAAACTAACTTTTGGAGGGGGTGACTGTAGGTCGGTGGTGGGATCAAATTCAGGCAATTATTAATGTACTTTTTCAATTTATATTCAAAATTCAAAAGTCATTTATTCAAACTAGGCTGAGAATCAGCACTTTTCGAACGTCAAAATTACATAAGACAGTCCCCCAAAAACGCCCGTCCTTCACCACTTCCTAGTGCTTTTCCTGGAAAGAAGAAGTGGCGCAACAAACTCCCCAGCAGCACAGCTGTCTGTTCAGTTAGAATATGTAGGTAATTTCTAAGTTTATCTTGAACATTACTGGTGAGGGAAAGAAATCGTGAAGAAACTAGGACCATTAGTAAATATAAGTGTCTTGAGCGACCGTGGTAATCAATACCTTCTCTGTATGAGAAGAGGCCTTGACCTACAGCGGGAAATTATAGGCTGGTATATTATGGTATCAGCTGCTCACCTGCATACAACTTCCCTCGTCTATCGGAGAACTCTCTTCGCAGCCGAGACTGTAGTGCTGCGTAGTCCCGAGCTATTTCTTCTCGCACACCACTCGCCTCACATCCGCTGCTAAGTCCCTCTGTTTCTGGAATAGATGAACCAATATAACTATCCATTTTATCGATATCGGTGTTTGCAAGATTTTTCCAACATCGTCAACATTATGATCTAGCGCAGGAGTTACCAAATAGCGGATTGCGTTCTGAATTATTTTGTGCGGACCTTAAGTAGGTAAACAGTTTTTATAACTAAAACTTAATCTAAAAGTTTTGAGTTTTAGTCTGCACCAACTTTACTCCATACTATAAGCAGATGAACAGAGTTAAAAAAAAAATCACATTATTATTAATTACTTTCTTTGTTATTTGTGAATTAACGGTTGTTTTTCAAGGCAAAAAAACCGTGTGTGATTTCACAAATGAAACTGAACACGATGAGCTCTTAAACCGCGTTCAAGATCTGTTAAGGGTCCACGAAAATGTTGACATTGACAGCTCTTGCGCGATGGAGGATTTGTGTGACGTTAAGTCTTTGATACGTAGTTCGCATGTAGCGATGCAGATCAATGCCACATGCGAACTACATTGTAGTTGAAAAACATGTTCTCTCGTACTTGTATGTACGCACAATATTTAGTGATTTGCCATGTTATTTTAAAACCAAAGAAGAGCTCGTGGCTAAGTAATAACAGCCGCACGGGTCGATCCATTAGGTTAAGCTACGCTTGCCGGGGTTGGTCAATGGATGGGTGACCATCTTTACTTAACGAGTCTCCTCCGTGCCTCAGAAAGCACGTTAAGCCGTTGGTCCCGGCTGTCAATCGTGAATCTTTGACAGTCGTTACGAGTTGTCAGAAGCCCGAGAGTCTGACACCAATTTTACCAAGGGGGTATTACCCAGTTACTGGGTTGTGGAGGTCAGATAGGCAGTCGCTCCATGTAAAATACTGGTATTCAGCTGCATCCGATTAGACTGGAAGCCGACCCCAACATAGTTGGGAAAAGGCTAGGTAGATGATGATTTTAAAACCAAAGACTTCTTATTAGGTTTTTCTGTAAATTTTTAAGTAGGTACAGAACTATTGCTTGTACATTTTTCAAAAAATTTGGCTCTGTAGTTTCTGAGATAAGGGGGAATTGTAAATTTTCATGTATTTTCTTAAATAGCTTTAACTATTTATTTCAAAATTATTAAAAAAAATACTTGACACCCGCACAGTAAGTCCTTCTATTCACACGAAAGTGTGCAAAACTTTTTTCCGCCCTGATTTGCCCCCCAAAAGCGACCCTTATATTCACAATTCATTTATTTACGTTACACGTCCTCGTTTGGGTCATAGAAATTCATAAATGTGTACTAGGCTGTGATAGACAAACACACGAATGATCCTATAAGGGAACCGTTTCTTTATTCGGACGTGAGGAACCCTAAAAACCTACAGACGTACATAGAACCTCCTCCTTTTTGTAAGTCGATTAAAAAATACTCTTTCTTGTCTTTCACAGACACATCAAAGTCACGCGAACGCTTTGTCAAAAATAAGTATTATGTTTCCAAAACTTTCCTAAAACAATAAAATTAAATGCCTCAATAAACATTAAAAGAAATAAAATACAATGATTGTAACAAAACTGGTATAAAAAACAAAACCATGTAAGTATCTAAAATGTATGTGACTTTCTATAAGTATACTTATTCTACTCTTTGCTATATTATGTAAAGTCGGGTATAGCTTGTATGACTTTCTTGATTCCAGTGAAAGTTTTTATATAATTCTGAAAGATTAAAATCGTAGAAATCTCCTAGATTGTGCCTTGTTGTGTGAAACATGACGATATTGTTTAGACCAAGTATATTAACTAAAAATTAAAAATCAAAATCATGTAATGTATTTTATTTCACATGAACGTACATGGGCACTGATGAAACTTTGGAAGCTAGGTAGGTTATGAGTCGTAAGAGGTTACGCTACAGTTTACAGTCATGAAAATGATGGCGCCGGGGATTGACTAACAAATGCTCTCTAGTACACGTTTGTTTGTTGCGAGCCCGTCACTCGGCAGACGTATACTGGGTCTTTTTGCGTGATTTGCCGTTTGATTTGCGTGTATTTGCGAGCCCACGGGCTCGCCTAAAGCCCGACTCCCACCGTGCGCCATATCGCGGACGTACGCGCACCAGCCCGCACGACGCACCGTGGGAAACCTAACGTGCGTGGTAGCGCAAGACGCGTGCGTGGCGGTGCGTCCTCGTCCAGTGCGGGCTGGTGCGCGTGCGCGATATGGCGCACGGTGGAAGTCGAGCTTAACGTGTAATGGCTTTAGGACATCCGACGTTTAGCAGAAACTTGTATATGTGGCTCCTAATTGTAACCGGTCCTCATATGGCCTGACCAAGATTATGTCTGGACTTTAAAAGAGACTGTGACCTCAGAGTTTGTTTCGACATTTCCGCACAGAGTAGTCAGATAGGAAACGCCGAACTCATCATGCAACTTTTTTTTTTTTTTTTAATGACTTTTGAATGTGATTCCAATATCCTATTTACAGAATAAACAGTTTTATTTAATTTCATTTAAAAATGTTAATGTAAAAACGTTTATTAGGAACAATTTTGACGAAAAAGATAGCTGCAAAAGTAAAATACTGTGGCGCAGCCCAACACAAAATACATGGAAGACTCTAAAGAAGTCTTATAAAAAAAACGGGGCAGTCTGTGACTGCCGATAACGAAAGTGAGAGAATAAGTGAAAACTAGGTAACGCGATCTAACGAAAATGTCAGGAATTTATGTGGCTTGCTGTCAGTACAAGAACGAAAGCTGTAGCTCCATTTAAAAAAATCCAAAAAAATAAAACAGAGTGCTCTGTCAACGTTTCTACTCTCCCTTAGTCTTACGAATTTTCGATCAGGTCACGTGTCCTGACGCGAGTTTAAAATTTTTTACCCATCCCAAAAAAGAGCTCAACGCGCCTTCGGTGACGATGACGCGAGTTTGATGATTTTTGTTCACCCAAAAAGTGCTCAATGCGCCTAAAGAAGTTTTCACTTAAAAAAATCACTAAAACTTTGTGTGTAATGATGTAGAGTGGAAGTGAGGGTGAGAGAGATGTGTGTGAAAGAGTGCGAGTATGCGTAAGATGTGCAATTATGTAGTCTACTATGAGAGAATGCTAGCATGAGAATTTACTTATGATAACAGAAGTTGCTCAGTCAAATGCATGAGTAACGTAGTATTCTATTCCATTCTCTTGAATACAAATTATTAATTAACTGTATGGAATCTTGACCATGTTACTTTCTTGCTTGCAATATTTTGTTTCAGGTGGAAGCCGGAACCACACAAATGCTTTACGCCTTCGTTTTCTTGGCTGTACTAATATTGTTACTATACAACTCAGTAAGTGTAACACGATCTTCTTTGTTACCCTTTGGATGAATGAATATAATTATGGGTATAATAAATCATAAGAGAGAAATAGAGAGACGGATATCATAACCTCTGCCTTTTTTTATGTATTAATTACCTTTAAGAGTACGCTAGTCGGTCATTCTTCCATACAAACGTAGTATAGGGATTACTCGTCTGTTTTGTACGTTCAAAACTAAAAATTATATCAATTTGCCTTGTCATTTATAGCCCTGTATGGAAACAGAATTGGAAAATAAAAAATTGGTTTGAAAGTTAGAGCGTCGAAACTTCCATATTTCAACACAAATTTTAACTGTATTCTGGCGTAAATAAATAACTTATGTGGTAAGAAAATGGCATAATGAAAACCGTACAGGGATAGATAAAATTTATTCAATAGTTCAAATAATTTTATTTTGAGTAAATTCATTTAGTAGTTTTTTTCATAATATATATACGCCCAAAGGTCTATTCATGAAATTTTACGCGCTCGTTTTCATTATAAATAATTGTCCATTTCACTAAATACATTAATAAATATATAAATAAATCAATAAAGTAAATACTAAATAAAAAAAGTAAATAAATAAATGATTAAACTAATTCGCATACATATTAGTAACGCCCACCAAAGAGTTCGAGTCGTCGACTAGCGTACCCTTAACGTAGTACATTGTATTCCACGCGTTCTACGTATTCCGACGTTTTCTTCACATTCATTTATTTATAAAGTAAAACAATTTCTGTTATCTAAATGCTATTATATAATTATTGAATAAAAATTTTAAATTATATGTTTTATAATATTTGTACATTAATAATGTAAATTATAGTTCCTGAATTAATGTAACAGCTAATTTATCAAATTACAGCCCTCTCTCTTCTTTTCTTCCTCTCTCCTACTTTGCTGTGCCTAACAGGGTTCACAATGATCATGTCTTTGTAAACCTAAGGTCACAATGTGGAATGCAATAAATATATTGAGTATTCTCATGTGCCTTTTAGACACTTAAGGATTCTCAGTTTTGCAACTCCACCATCGGCTATTCGGCAGATATGGGTCAACCAATGTGGACTAGGCTGCATAACCACCAGAGACGGCAGAGACGACGAGGGAAATAGGATGGCTATAAGGTGTACCTGCGAGGCCTGCTTATGCGCACCGATCCAGAGATACGGCGTGTATGTGATGTCAAAATCAAAAGCCATTTATTCAAACTAGGCTGAGAATCAGCACTCAAAATTACATAACCCGGTCCCCCGAAACGTGAAACCCTTTACCACTGCCTAGTGCTTTAAGGAAACAGCACACATATCGAAACATTCAGTATTCTTTGTATGGAACTCCCTACTGCAATGCACACTAATCGGAATCGTAACGTTATCGCCTCGCCTCGGGACAAGCTCACGAACCGCGGTGGGTGTGTGGTCAACTTGCAGTTCCCGCGCTTACGGCTCGTCGTCCCCGCGCTTAAGTCTCCATACCCGAACTTACGTCTCTTCGTCCACCCTTGCCCCTCTCACCCGTCCCGCGGCCTGCCTGCAGCACACTACTTCCGCGCGCGTTTACGGCGAGCCGTAAGCGCGGCGTCACCTAGCCGTAGCCGAGTCGACGTATCGTAGCTGCTGTTCCGCTTTGGTTACGTGCTTACGTAAGGTTGACGCCTGTTTGACGGCGAGGCGAAAGGCGATACGGTGACGATCCCTTTCCGAGTTAATATGTGTGCTATGACCTTTAGCTGGAAAGAAGAAGTGGCGCAACAAACTCCCCAGACTAAATTTGAACTATCAACTGTTCTTATTTATTGCACGACTCATAATGCGAAAGCATTAGAGTGTGCTCTACGATCGAAAAAATTTTGTTGACCCATTTCTGCAACTGTTTTTATTGTTACACTCCTGCTAGTACACAGAACCTACTTAATTTATATACCATTGTATAGATGGTTAAATGGAGATTAATACTGTACTTTTTAACAATTGATTCAATGCAGCAGAAATGGAAAAAGCATCAAAATAGTTGAAAAAAAAATCCTGTCCGTCAATTTATGAACCCTGAACACTGTAGCTTGCGATAAAATCAATTAATTGAGTCAATTTTTTTTTAATACATTCGTTTTAGCCGTAGAAGGAACCCTATTGAAAATGGCTCTTTTATTCAAAGTAGTTTAATTATAATTAATAAAATACTAATTAAAATATATCAGAGAAGACACCGCGAACAAAAAATGTGTCCCTTGGATGCTTTGACGTTTGACTACTGCGGTGCATGCGCGGTGCGAGGAGATTCTCATAGAGTAATGCACCCGCAGATGCGACACAGTCTGCTTCTTCTGCCTACTTGATACCTAACACAGTTTTAACTGCAGAACATTATTCTAATTTCCATTGTATTAATGATGAACATTATGAGAGATTGTTCACTTGGCAACCACGTTTGCTCGTTACGGTCAACCGGGGCAATTGCGTCATAAAAATTCCTTACAGGCTATTGAAAATTCATATCACACTAATTATAAATTTATTAGAGAAATCCTTAATACAAATGTATATAGAAATTATCTGTGTGCATCCTTAATTTATTGTGTGTTCCATTAGTCACAGTAAATACGAGTAAATACGCATTTTTTTTTAAATTGGAATTTTAGACGCTTTTTCCCGTATTGGGGCAAACGCGTCTTCATTAAATAAGTTTTAAACCTGTGACGTTTGAAGGCTGAAATGAATATATTTTCCTTCAATTAAAGTTTTTTATACGAATCTTTTAGTAAATTACAAAAATATTAAATAATCATCACATCAGAAGCTATGTCATATAAACTGGGTAAATGCGACTATTTTCTCTTAGACGCATTTACCCCGTGTCAAATCCAGACGTTAAGAACATTTTATATGTGAAAGTAAAATTAGAATGAACTCTCCTAGAAAAACCTACTGTCTGAATATTTATCGATATCAATGTATCTCAATATAACCATTGTGATCGTATTCTACCTGCAACACAAATTGATAACTTCACTATAGCAAAAAATAATCGCTAAAGTTCTCACAAAAAGTTAAAAAATGAAGAAAGATAAATTTAAATTCAAAGCTAAACAAAACTCTCTGAAACATTTAGGTAATTACGAAAATAAATTAACGATTAAATAAAAATAAAAAAAACACGAAATAAAGGTTAACATTAAGTTTAAGGTTTAACATCTCTGGTTTTGGGGCAAATGCGTCATATAGACGCAATAACCCCGAAACTGCAGATGCATTTACCCCATAAGCTCAGACCTAACCTAAAAAATTTAAATCATCATTTCTCCACAACCAAAACGATTTCAATAAAAATAACTATTGTTATAGACAGGCTATAATATATTATTTAAGTACATTTCAGAATAAAAACGGAAAACCGAGAAAAAATATGGATTTTTAAGGATTTTGATCACTCACCTCGTGCAGCACAACTTCACAAAAATCAAATGATTTTCAATATGGCCGATATTTTGAATCTATGCGTTTCAACGCCATCTATTGAAACTATAATTTTTAATTTTATTCAAAATAAACAAAACTAGATGGCAGGAGAGGTCGGTTTTAAAACAGATTTTAAATTATTTCAAATAAACGCAATTGCCCCAAAGACGCTAATGCCCCGGTTGACCTTATGTGTAATTGTATTAATACAATTTGTGGCATTTTTCCCTTGTTTCCTGGAGCTCGGACGTGGAAATCTTAAAGGGAAAAAATGCCACAAATTGTTATAATTATTTGATGACAAATAACCTTAATATAATAAGACAAACATTAATATTAGCGTTCAAAATATTAGATACAGTTTAATATTAAAAAAATCCGCCATAAAAACAAACGGCAGCTAGAGTCTGGCTAACGAAAGTTGGCCCCAGAATATTGGCGGCAAATTTAAAAATTACATGCATGACAACACTAAATACACCAGAGATACCGAACGACAACCTTGTCAAATTGACGTTCACGTTCATACAGAGTTGCTATATAAAAAGTTCGCAAATAATTCCAGGGCCAACTTTCGTTAGCCAGACTCTATTTGTACCTACACTTCACTTCTGAATGTTTTAGTCTATGGCGAATGGCGCCGTAAAATATTTTGTTCGTATTTCAGTTTAAAACTTTAGAGGCCTGAGGAACAGGGTGTAAAGTTCACTTATCCTCATTTGAAAAGGGAGGATCCTCCAGCCAGACGGGTATTTGTGTCTGGCGGTCAACTGCCCGTAAGTTGATTTCGGATAGTCTTATCTATGTCGGTCGCGCGGTAAATTCTAACTGCGTGATGCAGGATCTGTGTGACGTCATGTCTTTGCTGCGTAGCTCGTATGTGGTGGTGTAACTGCTACATTACTCCCCTCCGGAGACCGGAGGTCGATAGTGAGCTGAGTCTTGGATCTTGCGATGTTTTGTTTCCAATGAGTCAGTGCCAGCTGTGGTTCCAATGAGTCGGAACCGGGTGCCGCATAGTTCGCGGTGAGTCGGAACTGTCTGCGGCAATTCCCCGTGAGTCGGGGTGGCACTGCGACGTCATCTAGTCAGTCGGATGTGGGACAGCGCCGGGTTGTGGCTGAGGGTGATGACTAGGAATGCGCGTTCGCTGCATGCTGGTGGTCAGAATACCCGTTGAAGCCGTGGGTGCTGGCTGGCTGTGTGATTCACCTCACGAAAGCTTGCGGGAGTGATGATGATGATGACGTCACGCTGAAGTAGTTGGACGAAGGCTGCGTAGCCGATCACGTCGGGGTCACCAATTTAGAGGTATGAGGAACAGGGTGTAAAATTCACTCATCCTCATTTGAAAAGGGAGGATCCTCCGGCCAGACGGGTGTTTGGTGTGTGGCGGGCAACTGCCCGTAAGTTGATTCCGGATAGACTTATCTATGTCGGTCGCGTGGTAAACTCTAACTGCGCGATGCAGGATCTGTGTGACGTCATGTCTTTACTGCGTAGCTCGTATGTGGCGGTGTAACCGCTACATTATTCCCCTCCGGAGACCGGAGGTCGATAGTGAGTCTTGGATCTTTTGATCTTGAACGGAACACAGTAGTGATGTGTGGCGACTTCTCTAGTACGTTAGTACAATAATAGAATAGAATAGAATACTTTTATTTCTTCTTTATTTTTTTTTAAGTATTCTATTTAATTAATAACAATTTACCTGACATAATAATACCTTAATATCTTTATCTAAATATTTCCAACTTCGACCCTCGCTCGTCCGTTGCCTAACAATCGACAAAGAAAATATCAAAAAAAAAAATAGTAGGTACTTAAAAGGTCTTTGACATTACGTAAGAAATGCGAGGTTAGAAATTTTACCCATATTGATGGGTAAAAAAGCAGTCAAAACATACTTCATGAAAAGTGATAAATTGTTCATTTTTGTTAGAAACTATGTTTTGAATTTCTTTTTCGTTTATGAATGAGAGTTATGAGGCGTGCACTTTTGGATTTTCCAAACTATCTTTTTTATTATTTATGTACACGCAGTTCTGTTCTGTTCTGTTCTTCCTATTAATTAGTTTAGCTCTGACATGGAAGCTGGTAAGCGATACGTCTGCGAGTCTTGCTAAAGAACTCTCATGATTGTAGACTACGTGTAGCTTCATAAAGAAATCTTGGTGAAGCAAAAAATTTAATATCACCGAACTTTCGATCAGAAATTCTTTGTAAAGAGGGATCTTTTTGGCATCGTATCTAATTACCTACCTTCAAATGATCACTAAAAGATCTAAACACAACAAACAGCAACACACAACAGTAATAGATTAAACGAATAAATTATTCACTTTTATTCTCAAGGACGAAACACTATATTAATTATGTTCGATTACTTTTGTTTAAAACGGCAACATCTTTTAACTTGGCCCACCACCTTATCTTAAGAATGCAGTGAACTCGCTTCCTATTTTGTTGACAATGATCATACTTCAATATTTTTTGTTTTTTGCTTTTTTTCTTTTCTACCTGCACTGATATAATTATAATTATTAATAAGATTTAATGTTCTCATGTAAGTGACGATTGTCTTAATGAGAATAAAGTTCTTTAAACCGAACGAATGACGTGAAGAGAGTCATTAGCTAATAGTTGTAGAATAGAAAAAAATAATGACAAGAATGAGTGACCAAAACGTTTTTGTCGTTCGCAGACCAGCTTCGTGGGTATGCAGTAGTACAATAAATACAATATATCAGCAATGCTCCTATTACAAAAATAGGGTAAGTGATTGTTACATGCATTTTATAAAGCATAATCAGCTTATAATGTTCCCACTAGGACACAGGCTTCGTCTCTGTGGGAGGTCGGGGGCCGTTATCCGCACCACGTCGGCCCAGTGCGGGTTGGTGGATGTCACATGTCTCTGAATTTTTGGTTCTAGGACATGCCGCTTTCCTCACGATGTTTTCTTTTACCGTTTTTGGAGAAGTAGTGATGAAATAAGTTACACAAAATAAAGTGCCTGTTCGGCTTTGAACCCACGACTTACAACTCGTAAGTCAGGGCGTTACCACGACTGCTCTTCGTTTTATTTAACACTACACTAGAAAATTTTCGTTTTTAGGGTTCCGTACCTCAAAAGGAAAACGGATCCCTTGTAGAATCACTGTTGTGTCTGTCTGTTTGTCCGTCTGTCACAGCCAATTTTCTCCGAATCCCCTTAGATTCGGAGCAAATTGGCCACAGCCAATCCGAAACTTGATTCCCCCTTTCAACTTAATAGGTCACAACCTATTAAGTTGAAAGGGGGAATCAAGTTTTTGGTATCATTATTTAGGTAAACTAAACGACTGTTTGACGAGTAGATAAAAAAAGATAGTTCCCGGAGGAGAATTTTGTAATAACCTTGATAAACGTAATATTGATCTTTTAGCATTTATTGTCAATATTTGAGTTATTTAACCCATTGTTAACACTTTTCACTTATTAAAAGTTTTTATTTTGCCATAATTGGACATTAAATTCCAAAGGAAAAGTACTTTTAGTATGCATGCTTCATAAAATGCGATCAAAATACAAAAATGGCTGCCATTCAGGGGGGCTGGGTTCCGACCCCCCATGTAGAATAATTTTATTGATAAAATAGAGCAAACTACCTTCCCTTAAAGTTTGTACAGTCCGAGACCAAACACATTGTATAAAGATCGGCAGAAACCACAAAATGCCTCATGCTACTCAATCTACATACCCTTTTCCCAATTATGTTGGGGTCTGCTTCCGGTCTAACTCGACGCAACTCAATACCAGTAGCTTACACGATACACTTTGGTAAGACAGGTAGTCAGACTTTTGAAGTTCTGACTACCTGTATCGATTGTCAAAGATCTACGAATTACAGCCGCGGGACCAACGACTTAACGTGTTTTTGAATCGTTATTCAGGTACCTATTCACCATTGTGAAATGGCAATTATGGTTGTATAAGTAACATCCACATTACGCCAGGTATGTTTGTCCTACGTGTGTGTATTCTATGTGTTTTGTTTAATTATTGCAGTTTAACGTCTGGTGGGAAGAGTACCGCGACTGCAGAAGCGGCTGCGGGGCAAGACGTGCACAGGTACCTAATTGTTATTAGTATTTGTTTTTTCCTATTAAATAATAAATTATATAATTTATTTCTGTAAGTAGCTTTGTGCAAACACTTTTACACGTCAATCATATTTAAAAAAGAAGATGAGGTCGGCGTTTCCTTTCTGACTACTCCGAGAAGAAAGGTCAGAAGAACAAACTCAGAGGTCACAGTCCACGGCCAGAGGTCCGGTGCACCGCGGGCACAAGGCAGCAACCATGGTTCAGTTTTTGGCTCGATATTGACCGCGAAAGACGTATTATGCTAAGACGTATCGTACGTATTATTAAGAACTTATAATGTACCTACCTATGTTTTACAATAAATAAATGAATCAGAATCTGAATCTGCTCCTGATACTAAGGCGACGATTAAGAAAAAACAGAGTCAAAGAAAATATTGGGTGAATCCATATCCGTCATAATTATTAATCATGATGGAGGTCATTTTGAGAGGAAATATGAAGCGCTGTAATATGATGATGAAAAATTTTATGAATGTCCAAATCAAGTTTTGAAGAACTAGTAACCAAGATTGCACCTCGTATACAAAAGCAATACGTGTTCAGAAGACCTAAGGAACAACAAAACATTAACTACCGAGCGGTTCGACGTATTCCACCGCGGTGCACCGAACACGGCACCGTGCCGTCCGAACGCTCAAGGACGGCTCAAGGTTACGTCCGCGACTTACGACTGACAGTTTGCACAGTGTAGTGGTAATGTACTATCCAAATACATTTATAAGCCGCGACTGGCAGCCGCGGCTTACGGACGCGTCCGATAATTTGTTCCCAGCTTTAGAGTCCGTTTAATTAAATAGTTCCTATAAATAAATTCTTTATTTTGGACAACATAAGATCCACTGTGTTAGTAAATTTCTTATAATTAATGTTAGTAAACGTGCCTATGACGTTATGTTGCCAGTTTCTTTGGATGTATTTCTCTCATCCACAGACACTAGATTAAATACAATAATTTATCAGGCTGGTGAGGGTCAATTAGTCTGTACAAAAGCATGAATGAAGCTCAACAATCAAATAATGGGAGAGGCATCGCAATTACCTACATACTTGTTGAAAATATTATTTATAAAGTACTTTTAATAACCACAATAAGCATAAAATAATACAAGTAACTTTCATTACAGCTTCCCGTCGATGGTAGGACTCCAATGTTTGGCGAATCCATTGAGAACTTTAGACTTGTTCCCGATTCAAATGTTGAGAGGCAACACAACCCGAAAAAAAGAACTACTATTAGTGAGAGTACTCCAGCGTCTGCAAGTGAAAGCGCGACGCAAGCTGTCACCGGAGGCGTCACGCAATACGGTAACGAAATGGTTGACAAGCTACCTGAAATAGAGTTACCTCTTAACTTAGAGCCGGAGGTGCTGATGACCAGCACGAGTAAAGCGGAAGAAACATTGGACCCAAAAATAAATTGTTCGAAATGTATTCAACAAGGAAAAACCTGTATGTCAGGGTGTCCAATTGCTGAAAAGAAACGGAAAAAAGAGAATCAAAAATAAAATATTTCATTGGCTTGATGTCTTTTTTATTTCTAACCTAGGTACTAATTAATTATCTAACGAAAATTAGCTTCCGGAAGGGCACTATTTACATCTACTTAATACTGCCCCGTTGTTCTCGTGATCGCCAACGCGACTGCCGAGCGACTATGAGAGTGAGGGAAGAGGGAGTGCACCTGTGTCTGCGCACACACTTGTGCACTTAATATCTCCCGCGTCGAAGGCTGGTCACCGCTGAGATTGGTCGCCATGGCTGAAATTCTGGAGAACTATTATTACATCTACATATAAAGGTATCTTCCAGATAAGTTAATCGCCCTGAAGAGGTGGTGAAACAGACCAACCTTGCGGCTCCATTTGGGGTGACAATGAGTAGCGTCAATTGACCGCGCGCGTGCAGTTTCTGCTACGTCATCATAGTTTCGAAGAAAAAACTTCAGTGCGATAGTGTCATGTTAAAGTAGCATTCCGCGCGGCGTCATGCCACTGTAGTTATGATTCCAAACCCGACTGCAGGCGGTAGCAGCCCGTATTCCAGTCGCTAGACAGATGATAGAAAAACATGTTCGCTCGACCGTTGGCGCCAACGACGTTTCGCTGGCAACGGAAGGACGTATTTCATAGAAACCAGTCGTGTCACAGCGCCACGTCGTCTGCAGTTGGCTCCTGCGGTCGGGTCTGGAATGGTAACTTTAGACTTACCAAAGATAAACAGTGAATATCCCGAAGAACAATGTATTGCGTTGTTCAGACAGAGGCGCTAGCGGTAGGAGGCACCGACAGTTGTAATAAAGAAACTGACAAACAAATAAACAACTAACACCGTGTAGTGAAAGCCTCGCGATTGTAATAAGACGTTATTTTACAGCGAAAAGTAATAAATCGGTCAAGTGCGAGTCGGACTCGCACACGAAGGGTTCCATACCATGTCGTACAAGATTTCACTATGCATTTTTGTAATACTTTCGTAAAGGTAACAACAGAGGCGCTATAAAAAAACATAAAAATTTGTTAAGAAATTGTCTAATTTTAATGAAAAAATAATTATAGGTGTAGAAGTTTATTTCATTTATTTTAGTAACATGCATTAACTAAAGTCAAAATTATTTATTTGCTACTAACATAGTATTAGTAGGTATAAATAGGTATATGTGGTAGGTAAGCAGGTAGATATGTAGGGTAGGTAGGTTAGGTTAGGTAGCAGTTAGGGTAGCTAGGTAGGGTAGGTAATTAGGTAGAAATAGGTAATTAGGAAAGGTAGGTGGGTAGGTAGGGTAGGTAGGGTAGGGTAGGTGGTTTTAGTGCTAACCGTGCGAAGCCGGGCCGGGTAAAGCTAGTTACTTATAAATAAAAGGATTTCTCTTACTACATCAGACTATATTGTACAAAATAGAATGTAAGTAGTACGCCAAATTTTAATTACAACATTCCAAAGACATTAAATTATTTGTATCAATAGACGGGACATAGCGTACAAAATCGTAATCCGATACATTTGTCCTAGTGGACAAAAGTCGCTTAGTCTAGTGTGGTACGCCTGCATGTCAAGACGCATTCATGTCCACCAAAAGAAAATTATTTTTGAACTATTTATGCAGAATTGTGCATTATGGCATTGCTAATCTCATACTGAAAAAATTACTAGATGTAACCACGGTTTATTTTCGTTTGTACCTACCTATTTTGTCATTTATAAATTATTTAAGTAAATTAAATAATTTTCTCTGTTATGTCAAACTATCTGACGGTTGGTAATCAAATGTTGACGTCGGTAAAAGCGTATCATGTCAAACTAGTAAATTAAGTCATTTTGCTATAATATGGTAGATGGCGTCACTGAAACATCGGATCACAGTTTTTCTATGACATTTCTTCTGATAGCCTCTCTATAGTATCTTAAATCTCTTTGCAACATTCCGTCAATACAGGTATTTATTTACGTTATTTTTGATAGTCATAATTCAAATTCAAATGTCATTTATTCAAACTAGGCTGAGAATCAGCACTTTTCGAACGTCAAAATTACATAAGACAGTCCCCCAAAAACGCCCGCCCTTCACCACTTCCTAGTGCTTTTGCTGGAAAGAAGAAGTGGCGCAACAAACTCCCCAGCAGCGCAGCTGTCTGTTCAGTTACGAAAAAAAACTTGATTCTATACAATAGTATGCAAATATTTTACATTACTCAACACAAAACATTAAATAAAATATATTTGCCATAATGACAGCTAGCACACGCCAATGTACCAACAAAAAAAAAATCGAAATCTAAACTCAAGCGAAAATAAAAACTAAAAACGTAAACAGAACGACAGAACTTAATACCCGAATTATAAAGCCTCCTGGCATAAGGCTGCCTGTCCACTAGAGCGGAGCGGAGAAAAGAGGAGCGGAGATGTGCCAATATTAACCAATAGAATCTTGACTCCGCCCCTGAGTTTAGATCAGTGATCCTAAGTCAAGATTCTACTGGTTAATATTGGCACATCTCCGCTCGTCTTTTCTCCGCTCCGCTCCAGTGGACAGGCAGCCTTAAGGGCGTGCCCGCTCCATTGAGATTGGCCGCCGTGGCTGAATATTTTTACACAAATAAGTTTTCTCAATATGAAATTGTATCCACAACGGATTAAGGTAACTGAATAGTACCCTGTATGTACCACCATTAATTTCAATGTTACTGAATATTATTGTCTATTGGAGTGTAGTTTTAACATGAGGTACACACATCAACACCGTCTAGGGATACTTTGAAAAAAGTCGATAAAGTTCTTAAACTCAAAAAGTTAAATTAAAAATTTAAAAAACCCCCGACAGAAAAAAAGAAATCCTTTAAAAAGCTATAAAATAAAATATACTGGCCCTTTATGTTTAATATAATTTGTAGTTAATATTTTGTCGTCGCGTCGGGGGACGGCATGCATATTGTAGAAAATATATTTTCAATTTTTCATTCGCCGTCCCCCGACGGCGAAAGGAGGCAAAAGGAGTATGTAAGGAGCGTAGCAGGTGGCGTTCTGTTGTTTCTGCCTAAGATAGCGTGATTTTATGAGTATGAGATAAAAAAAATCTGAAAAATGGCCATTATTGCCAAATGATATATTATACATTATAATGAAACAATATAAAAGTAGATTATGAAAAATTTTTTATAATTTTTCAAATACGTTCCGGAAATTACCCCCTACTTATAGGGGGTAATTTCCGGAACGTATTTGAAAAAATATTTTTGCATTGGTTAGCTCAATTCTTAAGAAAGGGTATAAGGCATATGTCATATGTAATATCACGCTACGACCCTCAAGACCCGAGCAAAAAGAAAAAAACTCGGGAACAACGCCCCACCGCTGCGCACGGAGAGGCTACGCACGTGTGTTTAGCTTTGCTTTGCATGAAAATGTATGTGATAACGTCCACGGACACGCTATGCACGAATTGACGTCATTGCTACACGCGTGGCTTGCTCGAATTCGGCACCCACGCAGCTCAACGCACGCGGTACATGGAAGCGTGAGTACCTTCCCTGCGGGTTGGAACAGGGAAGCGTCGCACATAGTCGTGGATTTTTTTTCGTGTGTTGCAGTGGAAACGTAGAGCCTTGTTGTCAAACAAATGAACCCACGTGGCTAAAATGCACCGCGTGCCCGTGGACAGCGTGCGCCGCCGTAGCACAGCGCCTTAAAAAGCGGGCGGCGCGGCGGCGATGGGATATGCAACGCGATGGGTCGGGGGCCGAAATTCCACAATCAGAAGCTAGTTCTAAATATGAATTTAGAAAGAAAGAAAGAAAGAAAAATTATTTATTGGGACAAGCACAGGAGATCACAAACTAAACTAAATCAATTTAGAGATTTTCTATAAAATAAGTCATGAAAAAGAATAACAGTTCATTTTTATTTACGAGGTTTTGAATGCACGGCGACGATAGGAGCTATTCAGAACACCAACCACCAACTCCGTCTGAACAACGCATTATTTTTACAGTGTCGATTGTGTATTTTTCCAAGGTTTGTGACGTAAACTCTTTGCGAGCAAAAAGAGTTTACTCAATTAAAAAAAACAAAATCAACGTGAGAAGTCTGACTAATGACAGAATTGACTGATTTAACATTATTTGGACTATAAAGGAGTGTTTGCAGCTTGGAATAAATTCATAATTATATGGATTAAATTATTGTAGTTAAAATAAAAGGGGTAGATCACGACAACCATGCCGAAAATGAGTCATGAAAGCTAAATCTTAGTTGAAGGCGATGAGTATAAATTGTCCCACGTGTTCGTACCCTTTCCCGGGTACGATACGAAATTCGAAGTTGTTTGGAGGTAAAAGATTTTGGTTTTAAACTTGATTGCACTTGACTTGATAAGCAAATAGTGGCCAGGTCGAAGAAATCGCGCCAGTCGTGGGAAACCAATGCCCTTTTTACATCTAAAACGGTTACAATATAAAATTCAGTGTAATAATTGCTATTCATTATGAATTATTAGATCACAGCTTAGCGATATTTCACATTTCCATACATTCATCATATCATCATCAGCCTATTAATGTTCCCACTGCTGGACACAGGCCTCCTTTCTGTGAAAGGGAGTGGGCTGCAATCCACCACGCGGCCCAGTGCGGATATGTAGATGTCACATGTCTTCGAATTTTTGGTTCTAAGACATGCCGGTTTCCTCACGATGTTTTCCTTCACCGTTTTGAGAGCAGTGGTGATGAAATTATTTATACAAATTAAAGCGCCTGCTTGGGTTCGAACCCACGACCTACAACTCGTAAGTCGGGGTCGTTACCACTGGGACACCACTGCCCATTCATTAATATTGCCAATTTAATCAAAACAGGTAAATATTTGACAGCTATTTGCAACGTTGCTCACTTTTCGAATGAACGGTCGCTGATTTAGATGAAATTTGGCACACGGATATACCATGACCTGGCTAGGATATAGGTTATTTATTCCGATAGTACGTCACGAGGGAGGAGCTCGTGGCTAAGTAATAACAGCCGCACGGTTCGATTCATCAGGTTAAGCTACGGTTGCCGAGGTTGGACGCTTCAGTGGATAGGTGTCATCTTTACATACCGAGACTCCTCCGTGCCTCGGAAAGCACGTTAAGCCATTGGTCCCGGCTGTCATTCGTGGATCTTTGACAGTCGTTACGAGTCGTCAGAAGCCCGATAGTCTGACACCAGTCTAACCGTGGGGTATCGTATTACCCAGTTACTGGGTTGTGGAGGTCAGATAGGCAGTCGCTCCATGTAAAATATATTCAGCTGGATCCGATTAGACTGGAAGCCGACCCCAACATAGTTGGGAAAAGACCTCACGCGGGTGAAGCCGTGGCAAAAGTTATGTATTAAATATATTTCCAGAACATGTCTGTCCAGTGGAGTGCACAGCCAAACTGCTATTGTTCCTTTGTGTTTCTACAATCATATTGGTGAGTAGAAAGAAAGAAAATAAATAAAAATAAAGCACACAAATACAACAAGAATAAGTTGTGGGAAAATATACGTCACATTGACGCAAAACCGCCATTGCTCAGCATAATGCTGTGACACTGAGACACAGAGCCTCAGTGCTGGTTCAGTTCAGAAAGATTTTTTTTTAAATCAAAGATGACTCTGGTCTCTAGTGATCGCCAACGCGACAGTTGAGCACGAGGTCCTGGGTCTGGGTTCGAATCCCAGGTCGGGCAAAGTGCAACAAAGCCGTGCGCTGGATTGGATTTCTCATCGGCAAAAATCGCGAACTTCCAAACAAAGTTACAACCCCTATTTACAACCTCTCAACCCTTTATTATGAATTTTCCATAATTCTTCTTCAGTTCTCACTTTCGTTATAGGTATATAAAATATATAACTCTTGTGTGTGTAGTAGGATGTTATTGGGCATTCTACTCCACCTTTCGTTACATCAGCTCACTCCGTTCACCTCGTCACTTCAGGTGGTTTAGAATGTCCAATAACATAAATGAAATCCTACATAGTGCAGTAAAATACTGATTCGGCGCCTATTCCAGTTGCTTCGGCTGTGCGCTGTCAGTCAAAATAGACAGTCAGACAAATAAAATATATTAAGTACCTAGTGATCTGCCTGTCAAGTTGTGTATAATCACGTCAGATTAATAATATGTGGGCTTACTAAAACTAGGCTGGGGACGCCCATCGTACATAGTATCGTATTACCCGGTTACTGGGTTGTGGAGGTCAAGGTCAGATAGGCTGTCGCTCCATGTAAAATACTGGTATAATGGTATTCAGCTGCATCCGGTTAGACTGGAAGCCAACCCCTAGTTGGGAAAAAGCTAGGCAGATTGATTGCTGGGGAAGGCCATTAATCTGTACATTCGTTTAACTTAGCTGGTACAGTAGGCGACTTTTTATTATTTCAGTACATACCTCTAGGAAGATTCACGAACTGTGGGCCGGATTGTAAAAAAAAAACAAGACTGTTGACAATATGGGACGACAATTCTTCGGCCATGTGCTGTTTGTGTGACTTTTACAAAACGATTACTCAGTGAGTATAAGGCTTTACTAAATGAAACTAAAGCTTGGGGTTTCTATGACAGCGGTGGCTGCCACATGACGGCAGTATAGTGACGGTCTTCATAAAAATTATGGCACCGGGATTTGACGTGACGGTGTCAATAACACACTCTAGGGAAACACACCAATTCACTTTCATAATGCCTTAGTGTCAGTGTCTCTTCCAGTAAGAAAAAAGAAACCCCCACCCAAAACCAGATGGTGTATGATAGAAAAAGAGGAATGCGCCAGTATGTTTAAGAGTCAAGTGGTCGATAAAATGACTGAAATGAAGGATATGAAAGGAAAGTCTGTGAATGAATGTTGGAAAGAGATGGCGAATTGTATAAGGAGGGTAATTAAAGATGTTTTTGGAGAATCGAAAGGGAAAGGTATGATAGAAAAGGATACATGGTGGTGGAATGAAGGCGTGCAAAAGATGCTTAAAGAAAATTGCGTTTAAAGAATGGCAGGTTGTAGAAAATGGGAATGATAGTTTGAAAGGTGATAAGAAGAAGTTTTATAAAGAATGGAAGAAATAGGCGAAAAAGGCGGTAGCAGTTTCGAGGTCTAAGGCGCAGGAGAAGTTGTATGACTCACTGGACAGCCCTAGAAGCCAGGCCAGAAGGAGCTCTACCGGATTACAAAAGCAAGAGAAAAGAGAACGAGAGACATAATTCACATTAAATGTATAAAAAACGACGACGACAGTCAGTCAGTTTGTTTCTGTCCAAAGATGACGAAATAAAAGAACGATCGAAGATTTATTTTGAATAGCTAATGAACGAAGACAATAAATGGTATGTGATTTCGGTGGTCTCTCCAGTTCTGGAGCCACAGCGCTTGATGTCACGCTTCTCCCAGTCTGCTCCGACTTTCGGTATCTCGGTTCACTCGTGCAAAGCGATGTAGAAGTAATCCGGGTGGTTAAGCACAGAATTAACACTGGATGGATAAAATGGCAGCAGGTCACGGGAACAATCTGCGTCGCCCGCATTCCTCTTAAACTTATGGGGAAGATATATAAAACAATGGTTAGGCCTGCTGTCTTGTATGGATCAGAATGTTGGGCTACAAAAGAGATGAATGAAAGGCAATTGCATGCGGCTGAGATGAGAATGCCAAAAGGGATGTGTGGTGTTACACGAATGGATAGACTAAGAAAAGGGGACATAAAGTACGAAATGTAGTGCGGTTGTCATGGTATGGGCATGTGATGCAGAGGAATTAGGAAAATGGCGTGAAGAAAGTTTTGAGTGTGAATGACGATGGCTATAAGAGTAGGGGAAGAGCAAAGAAACGATGGATGGACTGTGTGGAAAGATGATGATGGCTAGAAAGGGGGTAACTACCGAGATGACAGAGAAGTATGGAAGAAAGGGAAATGTTGCGCCGACCCCAAATAAATTGGAATAAGGGCAGGAGAATGATGATGAACGTTTTAGTGACTGTGGATATTATTTGGCATCCACCATAGTATTAGGAAACCCTACTTTAAAGAAAACCCAATATTCAGCAAGAATAATAATTAGTCTTATCGTATTATAATGAACTTTGAACTTTGACTTATAGTCTTGGAAGCCTACATTCTTTAAAACATAGCTATAGAAGCTTTCTTTTTTCCTGTGGTTGCTGACTAGCCTGGTGTCAGAGTTTTAAGCTGCCCATGGGCCTCTGACGTAGCTTCAAATGCCGTCTCGAGAAATATCTCTCAGAGATGCCGTTTTCCTCACGATGTTTTCCTTCACCGTTTTTCAAGCAAGTGCTAATTAGGTATATAATACGCACATGAATCCGAAACGTCAGAGGTGCATGCCTTGGGTTCGAACTTGAGACCTATGCCTTGGCAGTCTGACGATCACACCACTAGACTATCACTGATAATATTGATGCTTGTATTGATGTGACTTTATCTGCTATCTTTTAATATAATTATTCTTGACCTTTGAAATAACATTTTTATACAAAAAGAGACCTGTGCACTGTGATAGGATCTCATAACGATTTGCGTCTCAGTCAGTGTTGGTGATGAAATATATTTTTTTGCAGTTTAGGTTATGCATTGGGAGAAATTTGTGATCAAAGTCTAACTTTCCTGTTGAACTCGCTGTACGAAGGCAAATTGCAGGTATGTCTAATGAACATGCTTCATACAACTTCTCAAATTCAAGATCCTAAAATGGCGGAATAATCTTGATTGTTTTCCGTATACCTGGTGTACGTCCCCCAAATAGGGATGAGCGATACTTCAGTACCTACGCTTTTTTAGCGGCTCAAGGGGGTCCGTCAATGTAGACCGCGAAATGCAATTTTATTTAGGATTTGTCCTTAAACAACTAAAATGTTGCACACAGTATTAGGCTCAGTTTTCAGTTTCTGTTTAGCTTTAAGCAATTAAAGACCCGTATTCAATATGTTCATTAAAGAATTTCGAATTACAGGACTAACTGAGAATAGAGTACTAGAAAAGTCACATTCACATAATATCGCAAAATAAACTAGTTTTATATACTCTTTCGTGACTAATTTGAGCATTCCGTTTTGTTTCCCCTCTAAATAAAAACTAAAACATTGTCCACAGTTTTATCGGTTGCTGGGCTCGTTGGATCACAAAGACTTGTGCCGTTCCGTTTGTTGTGATGTAAGTTATTCAGGCTAATACAAAAAGCAGTAGTTTAGTTTTCGATGGCATGCAAGCTGACTGTCCCCTTGATGGTAAGTGGTCTCCGCCTGCAAGGATAGGAGGCTTCGCAGATGCGTTGGCATCCCAGTGACAGAACTGATATGTCTCATATGTCGTCAGATCCCATACCCGTCTAGCCGATACAGAGCAATAAAAGAAAAAGAAAAGAAAGAAAAATATTTTATTTGGGAAACGCACAGGAAATACAAACAGTAAAAAAGGAACATTTTATAAGTAAAAAAGCAAAAAATAGTGCATGTCGGACTACGCACAACGAAGTTTGTTCTTGGGATAAATTATTTATTTATTTATTTGTCCCAAGAACAAACTTAACATTGTAGTTGAAAAATATGTTCTCCCATACATTCCAACTGCAAATATAAGTTTGTACGCAAAAACATTGAGAGGTTTACCATGTTATTTTAAGACCATAGACTTCATATAGGTTGTCCTGTAATCTATGAGTAAAGAATCATTCTCCGTATTTTTTTTTTCAAAATTTTAAGCTCAGTAGTTTCGCCCGCCTAAAGTGAACCCCATATTCAAAACTCATTTATTTACGTTACATAAATAATGTGTACCCAATTTCAACTTAATCGGTCGATTCGATTCGGATTAAATTGGCTGTGACAGACGGACAGACAGACAGACAGCCAGACACACGAGTGATCGTATAAGGGTTCCGTTTTTTCCTGAGGTACGGAACCCTAAAAATGATGCAATGGTACTTGGCAGCAGATATAGTTACGTTGGTAGTACTTCCCCAGACCAGCGCCATCGTAAAACCGGGTCTCCCTTGTTTCATCTAAAAGAAATTGACAAATTATCACTTCCCAAACAATTTTCTGCATAATTTCATTTGCCAAATTATTACTTAGCAAATAAACTCTTCACAAATAATTGTAACGCAAACCTAATGTTTGGTAAGTGAACGTTTAAACAATAACTTGCATACCAAATAGTACTTTTACCAATTTTAATTTAGTCAAATATTTCAGTTGGTATAACATATTTTACGCAAAATAAAATAGGCAGTGTATAGAGTGCCACCATTGGCACTCTATCCCTATCGGATAAAGTGCCACTACAGGCACCCTAGTAACACCGCCTCGGCCCGGCTCAAGTGCCGCAAGCATTGGATTGTCATTGTCACTGTCACTAAGTCACGTCACTTGGTATTTTGTTTGATTGTCGAGGTTAGATCGCTGTAAAACACCACATTCCCAAAACATTACATTCCCTTGTGCCTAAACGGACCCTGGCACTTCGCCGGCCGCTACCGCTACGCTCGCTCGGCTCGTGCGTTGTGTGGTCACAGTTCTAACCTAACCTAACCTAAATAACAAGTGACAGTGACAATGCAACGCTCACGGCACCCTAGCCGGGCCGAGGCAGTGACACTAGAGTGCCACAAGAAACTCGCGGCACTCTATACACTTCGAATAAAATAAGCCAAATACTTAATTTCGCTAGTTTTCAATTTACGAAAAAATATCGATACGATGTGGGTGTAGTAGGGTGGGGAAACACCATGGGACACCTTAAGGGCATTGTCCTTGACCTTGATGTTATTGACCTAGATGTCAAGGTCAACATTCTGAAAGTCAAGATCCGCGATTCTCAGGAGCAGTAACAGGTCAATATCATGATTTGCTTGCTTCAAGCATGCAGCATGCAAGCAGGCATGCAGCGTGCAAGCAGGCATGCAGCGTGCAAGCAGGCATGCAGCAGGCAAGCAGCATGCAAATAAACATGCAAGCAGGCATGCAACATGCAGCAAGCATTGTTTCTGTCACGGCTCCGGCGCTGCGGGGTTTGGGCGGCTCCACGCGAGCTTATCGTCGCAGATGGTTTTAACGCTCACCACCGCAGCTTCGGCTTGCTGACCGGCTTCGCCGGCCAGCCTCAGCCGCGGCGGCGGGCCTTCAAACCACCTGCTCCTCAGCTCGCGGGCCGCCTCGCCCCTCCGCGCCTACGCGGGTTTAAATTACACTCTAGGGGTGGGGCAGACAAGACTACGTGGAGTCGGTTTTGCAGCGATTCGTTTCTGTGTATTTGTTTTACGACAAACAGTTGGTCGGACACAAAAATTACCACGACGCTTTTAGCCTTACATTAACTTACAAAGAAGTACGCAAATAACATCGCATATAAATGATTATATTAAAATAAAAGCGCATTTTTTAATAATATAATTACCAAAAAATCTTAATTTTGTCTTTATATTTTTTGTCATAACAAATCAATTGACTAAATGTTTATTGTCTAAAGATAGTTTGCTGTAATAAATCATTTGATTAAAGACCAAATGCCTTAATGACATTATCCTTGGTAATATTCTGCCAAGTAAAAAATTTACCAAATGAAAATGTGCGTACTAAAATCATTCCAAATATTGCATTGGTATAAAAAAAGGTTGCTAAAATTTGTTTGGATAATGAAAATTTGTCAAAATCCTTTAGGCAAAACGGGGGGATCCCCGTAAAACCAATTATTTATTCATTAGCGATTAAATTAAGAAACGAAATGATACCTAGAAGTATCATTGCTTGTATTTAAACATAGCTGGCGAAATGCAGATGTGCTATAATATGTGCTTCTGTCTACCTCTTCTCGCATTACAAGCTATGTGTTATCATAGAAATCAGCTATATTTTTAATATTTTCAGGATGTAGAACTACGCAGCCGATATTCTAAGCGCAAGGAGTAAATACAGGCCATGAGTTGATACAAGAACATCGCAGCCATTTGGAATTGTTGAAACCATTTGTTATTATTAAATTATTGTTAATTTTTGTGTCTTTTCCTAGCACGACACATTATAATTAGGTATTATAAAGTGGTAGTGCAGGGTTCGTGGCTAAATAATAAGAACTGACAATGGGTAGCTCGCCGTCCGATAAAGACCAGGACCGAGTTGACGCGTTGTGTTCCACGCGCGCCTCAAAGAGATGTCAGCACAACTGACGGGGTCCGCTAGGGCCGATGCCTGCCGGGGTTGCGGGAAAGTCCTAAGGGGAGACTGTGACCCCTTGCAACGTACAGGCAACTGAAGGAACACGGGTGGGTTTTAGTCAGTAAGAGTCTGACACGCCCTTCCGCTCCGCCCAGAGCGGGAGAAGTTATAATTAATACAGTTTTGAATGTAAAAAAGAACTAAAGGTACGTTATAATAACTAAATTAATGCTTTCCAGAGATAACTTTGTTCAAAAAGGTGTAAAATATGGGTTAGAATAATGTCATAATATATGATTTTATACTTGAAAGCAAAGGTAAATAGATTAAAAAATGTGTTTTTTTTATAATAAAATACCTCTACCTTTTTACGAATGAAAAACACATTGCATACGTGTCATTTTTTAACATTAAAAACTGTACAGAAGTCAAGCGTGCTAATAAAATATCCAAAGTACGTCTTGCAAATACAAATGGTAAAATAAATGCATCAAATGTATGTTTACTTATAAAAAATAGCCAATTTACACTTCGATATCGATAAAGTTTTTACGACTTTTCATCGTAAACTGTATTACATTCAAATGTAACAGATTTATTTGTGTTCAGAGTATTTCTGGATAAGTTTTTTTTGCAGACTTATCGGCGATTTCACTATGAGGCATTTGATGGTTGAGGCTTTAATTTATATTTGCTTTTCCGTATTTTTGGTAAGTTATATTCTGATAATTATTATGATATACAAAAGTTTCTGGTTTTTTTCGTATCCATTTCCTATGAAACAACTTTTTTGATCTTTCATTACTACAACAGTCTTTAATCGAAATATTGTTTAACTAACTTTCGCCGAGGTCGGAAATTATCCCACGGGAACGTACTACCAGGATAAAAAGTATCCGAAATCTTAATCGAGGCTATAAACTATGTGTGCTAAATTTCATCCAAATTTGTGCAGCCGTTTTTGCGTGATTGAGTAATAAACATACAAACTTTCACATTTATAGTATTAGTACGATTATATTTTGCTATAGCTAGTAACACTTACTAGGTATAGCAAATTATGATATACTTAGTAATACTTAGTACAAATAAATATATTCTATTCTATTCTTACAATTTTGCACACAAGAATACGTGATAAACATATGTTATGTGGAGCATTCCTGCAAACCTTGCCGATTGTAATTAATCAAATAGCTTGATCGATGATAAAATACTTTTCAAAAAGTTAACAGAAGCAAAAGAGATTGGTAAAGAAGAAGTGGACAAGGTCATAGAGGATGAAATAACTCAGAAGTTAAGTGATGACCTACTGCAGAGCCTCGAGAGGAAGTTCCAGGTTGATCTCCAGAAGTAAGTCTCTCTAAGCATAGTATAGGCTAGGCCGGGTCTTTCTCTAGCTTTCGGTAACCAGGTGTGGAATGAAAGAACAGAACGGACTACCACTGGCTGGTAGGTAACAGAAAAACATCAATCACCGAAAGGTACTTTTAAGATTGTCTGTAGAACACAGTTTATTGCGTTAGCAAGATCCAGGGAAAAAAAAAAACAAAAAACTATTTCAGAATTTTACTTTGGAGTGCACACCAGTTTTTGATCACAACAGGGAACATTTTCTCAAGGGACGTCTTGTTACCAGACTTTTCTTAACCGGGTATTTTTGGCAGTCAGAAAAATTGTTTATTCGATTAAATAAATATTGAAATGATGGCCAGGTCAGTGGATACGGTGCTGATGAAGATCAAGCTGTTACTCAAGAATGGGACGCTGCACATCCAGGAGAAACTGGGTGACCTCCAGGAAAAGATAGACGTCATCAAGAGTCATGGAGAAAAAGAGGTGGGTGCCCAAATTTTACAGGATTCCTTTGAAAGATACATAATATTGCCTTGATTTAAACCAATCAAAACTTTTTACAAAAAAAAAACAACCGATTTCTAAAAAATGCACTACAAAGTCAAAAATAACTTTAATTTCAGAAGCGGGTGGCAAAAAACGAAAATTCGAAACCAAAGACATCGACTTCCGAAATCAAAGTTATTTTTAATTTTGGAAGTCGGTGTCTTTAGTTCACCGACTTCCGAAATTAAAGTTATTTTTGACTTTGTAGTGCATTTTTTAGAAGTCGGTTGTTTTTTTTGTAAAAAGTTAAAAAAAAAAATTAACATACAGTCGAATTGAGATCCTCCTTTTTGAAGTTGGTAAAAAACCGTGTCGTGTAGGTTTACAATTTGGTCGATTTTGTCGATTCCCTTAATCTGGTGGTGGTGGTGGTATCCAGATGTATCTGATAATTAGCTTTAATGAGCAAAATATTTGTGACAAAATGTAGTAAAAAACAGTTTTTGCGCAAAATATTGACGCAAACAACAAAAATTTCTTACAGAGTATTTTAAAATAGCTAAATTATTTCTTCATTCCCCAACTAGCTGGAAGACTGCTTACAACAGAAACAGAACGAGACCTCAGGGTTAGCGGAGAAAGCTCTCCATCAGATGGTGGTGTGTGGCTACGCGCTGATTGGCCACGATCCTGCGCAGGCGGTACACAGCGTTCTAGCTCTTAAGAACATGATCCGGCAGGGAATCAAACCGGTGAGACTAAAATTATTACCTAAGGTCTAGTTTCACCTGGTTAATGCTGCTGTTATTAAATAAAAAAGTCGTGGATGGTATTCAAAAACTATAAGGTGGAAAACACCGCGGACGAGGTCTGGCTTTGCAACGACAGCGGGCTGGACCATTTTATATTTAATAAAATATATATTTGTTTTTCGAGAGTAAGTCGTACTACAGTAAACTGTAATTGGCAAACTATGTGCCATATTCTAATCTTTCACAAAATAAAAGCTTCTGGCAAAGAATGACTTTTTAAACTGTGATTTCTGAAAATCTAAAATCAATCAACCACATCTGATTAAAACATGAAAGACAACCAGACTTTAGAAATCAAAATAAAAGATAGTACTAACATTCTATTAGCGCACTGCTAGAACATCAAAATCAATTCAGCCGTCCTGTCTGGAATCCAATTGGCTTATATCCAATTATCTGCATATCGAAATGATTTTGGAAAATTCAGCTCACACGGTTAAGAATGTGGTATTTCCTTTGTTTATTTTTTTGTAAAAGCTAGCATTTGCGTAGCAAGAATTGCCTTTATTGCAAACAAAATATTTCTTCTTCATTCATAAACAACATTGATGGATGGTGTTCACGAGCGCCCAGTGTTCCACGCAAATAGTTTGCACTGGAATCTGGACAGTATTTCTGGGAATTTAGGTATAACATCAGCGGATTGTCTGCTAGTTCTCTGGCGTCAGGAATTAGCGGCTGTTGATAGCTTCTAGGTGGAAATATGCTACAGAAGATACATCTAATGTAAGAGTCGCAAAAGAGGTTCCAATTTTTGGAGCGACTGGCAGGGACAATCATCTAGATAATATCATCCGGCAAAAAATTACAAAAAAAATCTGGCAATCGTCTCTAATCATTCTGAGAAACCGTCAATATTTGCTTTACACAAAGTGGAACATATTCATAAGCAGGAAAACGTACCCAGTTTAAAAAAAAACATTCTATTTACCAGCCATCAATTCCGAAAAGCACAAACGAATTCATCACAACGGACACAGATCAATAGCCTAAGTCAATTCCATTTAACATCAAAGGCAATTTCAGGTGCGTAATACTAAATTAAATTTCCAGATATACGACCAAAAGAACGAGGTTTACGGTCTTCTGAAGGTCTGTGGACACGACCACGATACTTTGAAGAAGGTCATTAAGTGCGTCATTTCCAAGGTGGGTGGTTTAATGACTTTTCGACGAAGTGTAGGGTTCCAATGATGCATGTGATGGCGGTTTGGGAGCAATTATGTGTGTTTAATGAGTTGTGTTTGGGCCGGTGATAGACCTTGGCCTGAATTTCATGGGTTTTGGGGGCAACTGAGAAATATCTAGGCTTTGAAGATGTTGGTGGTAATTAACCTATTTTATGGCGAACAAGATGCCTCAACATTGTGTATAGCTGCAGAAACCTAAAAGTAGTAATACGTCTATACGTGATGATTTGTAATTGGCTCACTGATGAATAAGGTCTCCTTTTTTGTCTGTTGTTATTAGCTGTAAGTCCCCCATATAGTACTAAATAAATTGGGAAATGTATTTTGAACAGTGAAATTTTAAAACATTCGCCAGCATGTTCTATAAGTTAGAAGAATATAATGTTTTTTTGCCTAATGATGAAAGAAAACAAGCTCCATTATACTACTATTGCAATCTTTCCATCGTTGCACTGTTTATAACGTTTTAATACTGCAGAAGTTTTGATAGGTTTTGATTTATGTTACCGGTAATTATTGGTAATTTAAATGCGGATGGGTATAGAATTTTAAACTGTTACTAGTCTAAAAATAAAGCAATCTGCATTTTTTCTAATAAATCTACATGTCAGCCATTACGAACAAGTCAGATTCTTAACAATTTTAATTTAAAATTGGCATCTTTGGTTTGCAGTTTGGCACTACTACCCATCACCTTGATACAATTTTTTTGGCAACTTACAAAGAATAAAATTACTACTGCAGAGTGAATGTCAAGTTTCAATGTTCATAGTTTTACTTTATTATATTAATTTATCACTCAACGTCTGTTGTGCGTCAAATTCTGTAAATGACGTTTTTTGAAATCATGCCGATAATCGGTGCATTCAACCCAACGTTTAATAGTTCATAAACACAACCGGGAAACGGATATTGCAATACAAATTATCTACCGTAACACTTATTCGGGTCGGAACTGCAAAAAATTCGTAAACTTCACGGAAAATGACTCATTTCCGGTTACAGAGCGAATAATATTCAGTATAACGCGACGTTAGAATGTTTTACGAGAATATTTCAGCTATGAAGCTTTCAGTGCCTGAATTCTGATATAATTTTATAGTTTTATTTGATACATTTTGTTAGAAAAATAAAATATTATAAATTTTAAGTGTGCGAGGTAGGATTTCGTGGAATCTGTAGGAGTAGAACGAGATACTGGTTGTTTTGATGCTTCAATATCAACCAAAGACTAGAATATTTCGGCTCTACATAGTTTTAGCCAGAAATTTTCATGTTTGGGTAGAAAATTGCTCGTGTTTGGAATGCTGGGCTATTTATACTTTTTCCGTTACCAATAATCGCTGTGTATAGTTAAGTTATGAATTAAATCAGATCAAATGCTTATCTTAAATTTACTCAGCGATTCCTAGTTAAATCATCATTCTCCTGCCTTCATCCCAATTTATTTGGTGTTTGCGCAACATGTCCCTTTCCTCCATACAAGTATGGAGGAAAGGGATGTATTCTCTATTAGTCGTCATCTCGGTAGTCAACCCCTTTCTAGCCATATCATCTTTCACACAGTCCATCCATCGTTTCTTTGGTCTTCCCCCTACTCTTATAGCCATCGACCTTCATATTCAAAACTTTCCTCCCGACATTTTCCTCATTCCTCCGCATCACATGCCCATACCATGACAACCGATTTCCGCACAACTTTTCGGTCACCGGTGCCACTTTCAGACTTCCTCTTATGTACTCATTTCTTATTCTATCCATTCGTGTAACACCACACATTCCTCTTAGCATTCTCATCTCAGCTGTATGCAATTGCCTTTCATTCATCCCTTTTATGTACCTAGTTTTTATTTATTTATTTATTGATAGGAGAACCAACAGCTATAACAAATGGATAACAATAATTGAAACATACAGGTTCCCACGGGTAAAAACAGAAAAAGTTGTAGAAATCTTAGGATCGCTAACACGCACGATAAAAAAGATTAAGTATAAGTATAAATATATAGTAATTATATAAGTATAAATTAATGTAGGTCCCAATTTCACTATTGTTGTTCTTTAACCTTTATCGTCTCTCTCTGTCTCCTTTAACATTTCTTAGGTCTCCCTCTTAGAACGAATTAACATAATTATCGAATGAACATTCTTTTTTCCAGTCACCAATAATAAAATCTTCAATGATGGACGTAACCTCGAAGCTAATCGAAGGAGTAGTAAGCCTCACAAAGCTCATGGCTCATGGAGCGATGCACGAAGCATGCCTCATAGAAGTCATTAGAAACATTGAAGATGAAGCCCTTAGCCTGGTTGAAGACGTCAGAGTCTGCGTATATAACAACAATACCTTCATGCAAGATGTAAAAGATTATATCAAAGAGAACAATGCTACAGTTCTTGATATACCTAGAAAGGAGAAAGGTAAAAAACCAGAGGCTTCAGTAAAAACAGATACACTAGATAAAGTGAAGTCAGAGACACTCGAGAAAGAAGGAGATGCAAAGCATATGAAAGACTTGATAAGAAGGATGTTGACTGACAATAAGGTGCAGGACATAGATTCAACTTTTAAGGATAAACTCGTTAAATTACAGCAGGATTTGACATCGGTTGATGCTAATGAAATTGTAAAAAAAGTTAAGGCTGATAAATAAAACATTATCATTTAAAATTGAGTTTGAGTTCAGAGTTTGTAAAAAGAAAAAGTAATGACAACCGGTGTGAATTATAATAATGAACTTCCTGCTTTAAGTTTGTTCTGGTACTTTTCTTCTTGTCAATAGACTTGCCAGATTTTACTCTTATAGAATAATATCTGTCCAGGCTGTATCAAATGTAACTAGCATTAAAAAAAAATATTATTCGACTTCACACACTGAGCCAATTTTGCCTAATGTGGGGGCTGCTGAAAAAAAATAGTTGTCTAACTGTCATGTCACCAAGATAACCACCATAGCCCGAAGAATTGCCAAACTTAAATGGCAGTGGGCAAGGCAAATTGCTCGCAGAACAGATGGCCGATGGGGCCGAAAGGTTCTGTAGTGGCAATCGCGCACTGGAAGACGTAGTGTTGGAAGGCCCCTCCACAAGGTGGACCGATGACCTGGTGAAAGCCGCAGGAATCAGCTGGATGTGAGAAGCACAGAACCGGTCGAAGTGGCGGAGCTTGGGGGAGACCTATATCCAGCAGAGGACGTCTTTCGACTGAAATGATGATGATGATGAACTCCCATGTGTTCGATAAGAACTAATTCCATTAAAGAGATTCTCTGTCTATGATGTTGCTCCATTTTATAACCTAGTTAGCTTTATTTTCACTAGAATCAATACTGGCTGAGCAAAATCAAATTTATCGCCGGATAAAATTTTATTCTTTAACCCAAATCTGCGATGCAGACGATATCCAAACATTAAAAATAGTCTACTTACGAAATCCAAGTGTTTACGATGGAAACGCTAAGACAACGTTGGCTGTTCGCATTACACTTTTTGTTTACCCGACTGCAGATGGAGCTTGATGCACGCATTGCGTTTGGTTGCAACGCTTTTCTGTGATGTAATCTCGGTCTTTACGACTTTGTTTGTGTATTTGAGGATTCCTTTTTATATTTGCTGTAATGATTATTTCAATGTAAAACAAAGCTAGTTCAATTTCTTCGACGTCTAATTGAGAGTTCGCCTTGTCGGTTACAGGTCAAAGGGGCAGAATTTGGTGATTAATTTGGCATGGATATTAGGTATACTCGTACCTAAATACCTTCTGCTATAATAAATTGGACTTATCTCATTTAATTGTTGGTCCAGTAAGCGGGCTAGAAATCAGAATTAGTAGAGTTAGAATAATACTGGGCTCAGTTAACACATTCAGTGCCGGGAGTCCCCCTGGAGGTCAAAGTCAAAGTCAAAGTCAAAGCATTTATTTCAAATAGGCCTTTGAAGGCACTTTTGAACGTCAAAATTTACAAATTATAGTTATTATATATTATTGATTCTACCGCCCCTTCCAAAATGTAGTTTTCGTATGGAGGGTTCACCTAGTCGCATAATATATGGCATGCCGGGAGCACTCGCGGAGGGCTCATTGGTTTTTCATAGCAAATACAGCATTATAAACCGTGAAAATAACACAACTCTAACAAATCTGATGTATATTTTAACAAGATTATTATTGGTATATGCGTTGGTTTTAAAAGCCAAGTTTTAAATTTTTTGTTCACGGTTACAAATATTCACAAAAAAATTGAAAGGTTGGAAACTACGTATAGCGACAAGACCCCCAGAAATAATTTCACTTCGTTTTACAACACGGTTTTAAACCTAATGCCGTTGACCGTCCGCGATGGTTAACTTTAGCACAAACGTAATGCCGGGAACCCTCCCGGAGGGTCCACTTGCAACAAGTATGGCGGCATGGCGTATGTGTTCGACGAAAATGGGTGGAGTCGAAGGTGTTAAAAAATATTGTTGTGGACGTACACGTCTCCACGTCTCGGCGCGGCGTCACGATAACACAGGGAAGTGAAATGTACGCAAATATTATGAAGACGGTTTTAAAATTCCGTCCACGATAACGTGTAACGGATAACGTACGTGCACGTATTTCTATACATTTTATGACCATGGACAAGGACGTACATGATAATATCGTCAAGTTAGAGATTATAAAAGCGCGCTCCGACCATCCCTATTTCATATTTCAGATTGACAGATCTACGCACTAGTCCATACCCTATTACCCCATACCCATTCAAATCTAAAATTAGATCAATTCCTTCAGTACCTTACGTAATTCTTATATCAAATGGACTAGATATTTATGCCACATAATAACGTTTAATCTCGAAAACGACTTGTCATAAACGGGACGTGTTTCTTTGATCATGACATAAATGACATTATTATTTGCTATAATATTGTTTTTCAGTAGTTAAGGTGAACGCCCTTTGCCTTTTTAATTATTGGCCTTTCTGGCTTGCTTCCAAGTGTTAATGCGTGAACGTATGTTGGAGTGCTTCGATTACGTATGTATGTTTTGTGGGTGATGTTCTCAAAAACTGGAGTGCTTACGTTTGTTTATGAAATTGCTGTCATGGGATGAAATATCAGTGGTGTTATGTGTGTTATATCTCTGTCGGTTGAAAGGGTTGTTAAAGATTTGTAATTGAGTTAATGCGAGCTAATGTGTGGATGCCATATGCCTTTTCTGTGACGTAAGAGGCGTAGAAGCTCTTTCAAGAAGAAACGAAATTTTTCTTAAACAGTCTGTATCCTTGGCTCCGGCTATTTCTTGAAGTACTTAATGGTGTTACTGGGTTTTCAAGTTTTCTGCCTGTGCTGTTTCGCCATGTTTAATAATAACAACCTCATATTCATGTTTGTTATGTAATAATAATAACCTCAAGCGTAACTATATTTTCGAGCCTTTTGGGCTTTACGTCTGGGGTCCGAGTGCTCATGGTTTGTTCAACGAAACTTCGCAAACGACTGGTTAACACTTCCCGTGACCCAAGGGCTGGCTTTTACCTGGGCCAGAGGCTAAGCATTGCCGTACAACGTGGAAATGCCTCCAGTCTCTTGGGTACATTACCAGTCGACAGCGATGCAGGGCAGTTTTTCAAAATAGTTTTAGTTAGGTTAGGTTATTATATTTGTATTTTATTAGTGCATGATATACAACCCATATATTTTTCCACGAACAATTATTATGTTACAAAGTGATGAAAAAACATAATTTTAACGAAGTGTATAGAGTGCCGCGAGTATTCTTGTGGCACTCTAGTGTCGCTGCCTCAGCCCGGCTAGGGTGCCGTGAGCGTTGCATTGTCAATGTCACTTGTTATTTAGGTTAGGTTAGGTTAGAACTGTGACCACACAACGGACGAGCCGAGCGAGCGTAGCGAGCGGTGCCGCGGTAGCGGCCGGCGAAGTGCCAGGGTCCGTTTAGGCACAAGAGAATGTAATGTTTTGGGAATGTGGTGTTTTACAGCGATCTAACCTCGACAATCAAACAAAATACCAAGTGACGTGACTTAGTGACAGTGACAATGACAATCCAATGATTGCGGCACTTTGGCCGGGCCGAGGCGGTGTTACTAGGGTGCCTGTAGTGGCACTTTATCCGATAGGGATAGAGTGCCACTCGTGGCACTCTATACACTGCCTAATTTTAATCAAAATCAAATCATTTAATAAGCATGCCCACTTGACGGTAAAATATGGAGAACTTTATTATAAAAATACCTATGTACTATACCCATGTGAGCAAAGAAATAAATGAATTGAATTGTTGTTTTAAAAATTATAGTTTTATATTCGTTTGTATCGATTCAGTATTACAAAAAAATCAGGACAAGATTACTGCTTTGACCAACTTTTCATATTGAAAATGCAACGCAGTTTTCAATAACCTACTTACGTAATGAAATTCAGTTTCCCACTGAATTTGACTATTAATAGTTTAACTACCTGCCTTAAAACTATAATTATTTATCGTCATTTCCGTTTCCCTGATATTATTATTTGAGAGATAGATTTCCTCGAATAGTTGTAAAAGATATTAAATACGGTTTTCATCTTCCTGAAAAACTCGTAAATGTCGACTAAAAGTTAAGATTTAGAGTGGCGCTTATAGAGACGTCATCGTTGGTGCGGAGAAAACGTATAGTCCGTTCCAAACGAATATTATGAAAATGTAAACAAATGCATTAGATAACTGCTATGCCAATTTGAAGTGCCATTTACAAATTGAGAGCTTTGATTTGATTATTTGACTACTTAAATCTGAAATTTCAATTTTAAATCACCTTAGATATTTTTCATTCGACAATTTAGGTTAATTTTATAACCTCAATTTTCGTTGATGATTTTTTAATTACAATTTATTCATATTCATACAATACTTGTATGGAAAAGTGGTGAGATATAAACTTGAAACCTTCTAATTACATAATTATGAATGTATTAGGTACTTTCAGTGAGAGATTGCGTCAGAATTTAACTTGAAGATGGTTTGTTTACACTTTTATTAGGTTCTTTATGATCAGACTAAAGATAACCTTCCTCTAAATAATGTGGGTTTTTGTAGTACAGTGTTATTCTAATACTGGTAGGTAGACAATAGGATGTTGTTGCAATAGGCTGCTATGATCGCTCAAAATGTTGCAGTCATTTATTATCAGGATAGGATTAAGCTGTTTTCAGACCAGCGTGATTTGTCGCGCGACGCGACGCGAACAATACAAAACTTCACCGTATAACAATAACCGGTGTCGCGTCGCGAGACAAATGGCGCTGGACACAATAGACGATGTATATCTAGTAACTTAATCCGCTTAACCGTTCTTAAAGAGTTAGAGAACCCTGTAAGAAATCGACACGTGTTTCGCCTCTCAACGAGGCATCCTCAGGACGACGATTGACCTGTTGCGAACTCGGACACGAAGTGTTATCAACGCGAGCCGAACTTTGCGTTCGGCTCGCGTTGAGCGGATTAAGTTACTAGATATACATCGTCTATTGTGTTTTATGATGGATTTCCGCAAGGTCACGCCTGAGTCAATTAACTAAATGGCGCTGGTCTGAAAACAGCTTTAAGTTTCCATAGTAATATAAGTGTTCTTATCTAATGTCGAGTCTTATTTAAGGCGCGCTCCGCCGCGGAAGGCGGTGGTGGCAAAGGGATTAGCACCGCTCGACCGCGCGGTCGGGCGCTGTACGTGTGTTAGGCATCAACGGATTTATTGGAGGCCAATGCGACATAAGATCTGCTTCACCGCCTGGCGTGGCGGTGCGCGGTGCCGTGTGTAAACCGCCTTAAAGCCATCATCGCGCGAATATGAGAATGTCGCACTCATTATGCTACTTTTTGACGTTCGGTGAACCCGAATGCGTGTTTTCCCCGACAGAGGGCGTTTTCCGGTTATCCAAACAAAAAGCCTAACCCCGCTTGGTTAAACTTGTTTATGACGAACGTTTATATCTGCTGTACATAATGTTTAATGTCGAACACATGTTTTAATGTACCTACATAATATATAGGTACAATTTCCTTATGTAAACACAAAGATTTCCATGTTGGCTTGCGATGAAAGAAAATGTTTTGCTAATCATTTCCTGGGAACATTTGGGATTATTTAAAACGAACTTCCGTTTATAATTGATTATGACTGATTGCGTTGAAATTCGTAGGAGATATTTACAAAACATTTATTTTGTTTATAGGAGGTAGGTATTTACGTAAACAACCGGGTGTTAATTCGAAAAGATGTGTACAGCTCGCATTAATGGAAGGGAAAGTCTCCAATCAACATCTTCCTGCCAGAAATTCATACAATTTGATTGAGTGCCCAAAACGCAACGTACAAGGCGCCTGTTATAACTAGGGCCAAATATTATTTATGACAAAAATCAATCAATCTGCCTAGCCTTTTCCCAACTTTGTTGGGGTCGAATTCCAGTCTAACCGGATGCAGCTGAATAGCAGTATTTTACATGGAGCGACTGCCTATCTGACCTTCACAACCCAGTAACACGATGCCCCTTGGTAAAAGATCCCCACAAAGAATAATTCTTTACTGACTTTCTTGATATTCCACTATGCTACGACCAATCCCACACTGATTGGCGTTTAAAAGCAGAATATCAAAAATAAACTGTCGTTTAGCTGCACTCTGTGCTCTTCTAATAGCATTTTAACAGACTTTAAAATCACATCAACGTGAACTATTAATAACGCCCTCGACCAACTCCTCCTCATAAATGTTGCCCATTGCCAAAATTTCTGTACAATTTACCGCAAAAACTCAATCTTGTGAAACAAATATGTGTCAGGGACGGTTGTGACGTGATCGGCAAGCAGTAATATCGACAGATCTGCTAATGTATGAGTAATATTACTAAAATAACTTACTAATACGTAGTTACGTATTGTGCGGGAAACTGTGGGTCGAAGTTTTAATGTTTTCTGAATGGGCATTTTGTGTGTCTCTTGAAGGAGTCGTCTCTTGAGCCACTCATTTAAATAGTTCTTATTATAACAGCATCTTTTCAGATCCCGCCCTTAGGGCCCAAATACACGTACCACAACCACACCACAACGACACCACGAGTACGAGAGCTAATTTGAATGAAAATGAATAGTCTATTCACACGTACAACGTTTGGTCTTCAAATTCAACACTCGTATGCGATACCGACCACATCAAGGCGACATCAAAGCCACAACGGAACCACAACGTTGCGTCGACGTGACGACACTGTCACAGCCGGGGTCGATTTGTCATCAAACACTAGCCACAAGTACATCGCAACGACTAGCTACAACGTAACCACATCGAAATTTTGTAGTTACCGCAACTGCAAGAAGCTGCAGCAACACTATTCACACACAACCACTGCTTGCCCACATTTTTCGCTGCGATGCGGTGTAGTTGTGCTACGTGTATTTAGGCCCTTAAGTTCACGTCCTCAACGAGGACCTAAGAGCAGGCTTCTGATTCCTTTATGTTTCGTACCTATCATTTTTATAAATGCCTGTTCGGTACCCCGCTGGTCCTGGCATAAAATTTAACCAGAAGTCAGAGGAATATCTAAGACAGTACAAAATGTTCCTTCTTCTTGACCATAAAGCATCAGATTAAATGAGATACAAATATTTGCAATAAATTCAGTTGATTTCAGAATGGGGCTTACAAATGAAACATAAATTCAGTTGAATTGCAAAGTTTTCCATAACTCATCTCAATCAGCAATAATATTGCTTCATGATTTAAAGTGTAACCGACTTACTGACGACAATCAGGAATTGGCAATAGCTTTGGTAATAAACTGTTGTTACCGTACTATCGTAAATTGTGATAGTCGGGGAATAAGCTGGTCTTTCAAATCGACATGGTTATGGGCTCTTGTGAGTAATAGGTGCTTAGGTCATCTTCTGTTTAGTTTCGCTATCTAGATGTTGTCTAAATATAGACTATTTTCTAAGCTTCTGCTATAAGTATTGTACCCACAACATCTAAAACAAAAGATTTTGTTGCACGGTAGTTTACTATTTTCAGAAAAGTTTTATCTCTTAGAGCTGATCGTGCAAAAACGTAGGATGATACATTTACTATGGGTATTAATAAATGGGAATTGTCAGGGCCTGTCACAATATAAGAACATGTTGTCCGTGGAGGAAGTACACCAGCTCTGGTTGATGATGAAGGACAAAATAGGCACTAACCTGCATCAGTGAAGAACGCAGAATGCCTGTTAGGGCTGGACGGAACTGAGGCAGACGCTGAAGTCAGAAAAGCTCTCTTGACCTTGGTCCACTTGGAGGCTCGAGGGGGGCGGTGCTGGGGGGGTCTGGCACCAAGCTCCAGGGATCGCTGCTTGCGAAGAACAGGGTGGGAGGGTTCAGATTCTGGAAGAGAGAAAACTCGTCAAGCCCCAGTTCCACCATCAGCCGTACCAAGTCTTTGTTGGTTGAAGACTCGAGTATATTGACTCTTAGGTATGGCGTTTGAACACTCTTAAAAATTATAGTGTAAGTAGGCTATAAGGCTGAAATCGCCAATCCACCTTAAGCTAGCGTGGTGTTCAATGCTCATGCCTTCTTAGTAGAAAAAGAGGCCTTTGCCTAATAGGCCTTTGAATAATAGGCTGGTAGAGTATGTATATTATTAAAAGCTTGTAATTATAAGTAGTTAAAACTTCAAACAGAATTATAAAATAGCAGTGGACTTGAGACCTCATTTAGAGGAAGATTTTGTAGGTCTAATGATATTAGGTGAAGAAGCCCAGATTCTGGATTGTGAAATAAATGGCACCAATTCTGAAGAGGAAATAGGTGGTTTTGTTTTGCCAGAATTTTGGAGAACATGGAATTTTGAGACGGTCCATCAGCAGTTATGGTAAAATAATGATTTATGAGGGACTGACAGAAACTGATTCCAATGTAATCAAAATTGTTTTGATTGCTGCACGTGCTATGAACGGATACAAAATCTTGATACACTTTGTATTGGCACAAATATAAGCTCTGTTTACAGCACAAACTAAAACAGCTACTGGAACATGCAGAACTACGTAGATATTTTAAATTTTGTATGTGTTTGTAAGTATTTACAGCATAGAATATGCATCGGTAGAATATGAATCGGTATATCAAGCATAACCTTGAAAGGCAAAGAGATTTCGGTTCTCATTCTAAAGTCCTTCTACGGCTATTTTATCTCGGACAGCAACCCAAGCAGCAATGTTGGGTTGCTGCTTATTGCAACTAGAATAAAAATTACCTACTGTGATTTTAACAGTGATTCAATATCAGAGGTAAAATGACTGAAGGACTGTACCACATTAGACACACCAGAATCTCAACGAACCTTAAAAGAATCTATAGCCTGATAAACTCCTAAATTAAATAACCAAAAGAGAAGCATATTGGTGTTAACCTAAATCGTAAACGTTTAGCGTTATTCTTATAGACTCGTAAATGTCGAACTGGTATCTAACATCAGCAACATTTCACATTATTTGGCGCTAAAGTTTTTGTAAACAATATGGATTTTCAATTGTTAACACATTTCCTATGCTCAATAAATTCTGTGTAACCTTCAAGACAACGTCTACAACCCATATAATATTATTGCCAATACCGGAATTAGATTCTGTGATATAATATAATTTGTTCACTTTCGAAGAATCCATTACACAAATAAACAAGTCAATAACACTGAAGTAACATAATTATTAAGTAGGAAGGTATTATCTAGTCCTAGTTTCAGAGTAGAAGCCGCAAAATTATTCAAGATTCAAAATTCTGACATTCTGACTAAGCGAGTCAGAATGTCAGAATTTTTATCTATCTCATCTTTAAGTTGATATCAGTGTGCCAAAGGTAAAAAACATTTTTGATTGAGTTTAGCAGGCTTATACAATTCCATGTTCATGGCAAACAAAAGTAGAGCAACTTGGTTGCAACAATATAGTTGCAGCAACACGGTTTTCTCCTGCTTTAAACATGCAATGTGCGCAATGCCATGTCATGCCATGTTACCATGAACACGAGACTCAAAAATCAAAATCTAAACTCACCAAGTTCCTCTGACGAAGGTATCGTCAGAGTCAGTGCTGGTGGCGCATCGCTGTCCCCTCCATCACTGAGTGACCTCCGTCTCTTCGGCACCACGTCGGGAGAACTCTTGGACCCTCTGTTGGAGGTCTTCTTCTTGACTGACTCTCTGTGGGTTTGGATGATGTCCCTCATCTTGCCCCATGGACTCTTGTGGAGCTTGTTCGGTGATGGTGAGGTTGAGCTGTCGTCCTAGGTGGAGAGATTGGGTTGGTTAGTTGCAGTGTATTGTGGATAAAATTGGAAGAAGTGACAAAGTAAATAATAATTATAAAAAGAAATAACACTGTTCTGCGTACGTCACAATGAGCCCATTAACATTGGGGTTATAGCAAGGTTTTGAACTGATTCACCTGGAGATTGGCGTTTATACAAAGTAATCTGTCTTTCGCTATGGGATAAGTTTGGCGGATGTTTGAGAATACGATTTAAAGGCAACTTTTTCCTCGTTGGTCTAGTGGTCGCAAGCGCTACTGCTGAGCATGCGGTTCCGGGTTCGATTCCCAGGTCGGGCAAAGTTTTATTGGGTTTTCCATCTACAATTACTCAATAGCCACCCTGTGTCATTGATTTGTAACCGGTTAATGGCAATAGGCTCGCCCCTATTAAATGGGACTTAAACATAACTGACCAAATGTGGGTGTACTGGTACTATAGGTACACCTCTGCCTAACCCTTCAGAGATTACAGGCGTGAGGTTGTGTTATAATTTTTAATGATGCTTGGAACAAAAATCAATCTGCCTAGCCTTTTCCCAACTATCTTGGGGTCGGCTTCCAGTCTAACCGGATGCAGCTGAATACCAGTATTTTACATGGAGCGACTGCCTATCTGACCTCCACAACCCAATATCTGGGTAATACGATACCCCTTGGTAAGACTGGTGTCAGACTTTCGGGCTTCTGACGACTCGTAACGACTGTCAAGGATCCACGAATGACAGCCGGGACCAACGGCTTATCGTGCTTTCCGAGGCACGGAGGAGTCTCGGTATGTAAAGATGGTCACCCATCCACTGACCCACCCCGGCAAGCGTAGCTTAACCTGATGGATCGACCAGTGCGGCTTGTTATTACTTAGCCACGAGCTCCTCCTTTTAATGATGCATTAGTTATTATGTAATAAAAATCCTATGTCCAGCAGTGGACGTCTTTCGGCTGATATGATGATGATGATGAATAAAATTCTTCGCAAGGAATTTCTACACTCCCAGTGTTTACAGACCAAAATTAAATACGCCCAAACAACCAGTTACTAAGCAAGTATGTACATCTAGGCCAAACAAATATTATCCGAGTAGGAATCGAACCCGGGGTGTATAGTATAAGACTATGATGTATACCGATCGCTCAGCCATCGGTTGTCAATCGAAATCATTTTTAGAATTTTGTTTATTTTTCTTTGTCATAACGTGGTTTGTTGTGGTTAGATATCTATAAACAACTTTTGTTCTAAAATGTTTATGCTTAAAAATAGCTTTATTTGTTTGTGTTCTAAATACTACGAAGGAAGATTACCAATAGAAAGATAATCCCAACTTTCATAAAATTCAAAGCGATTTTTAAGGAATGAAAAGTCAAATAATAGTTATCTGTATCCGAGGGTAGTTTAAATAAAAATCCTTATTGTGTTAGCTAAAGTTTCTTTTTTACTGCCAGAGACTAATTTGACAGGAGTCAATGTCAAACTCCAAATTGAAAAAAAAAACAAACAACATTCACTTAAAATGTCAAATAGTCTCTGGAATTCAAAAAACTATTCCCTCGACAGATTATCTCCGACAGCTTTATAAAGAACTAGCTTCTGCCCGCGACTTTGTCCGCGAGATTAAAGCCTTCTTCAAGAATTGACCTATCCAATGAAAAAAAAAAAATTCCTAGCCGACAGGTAGTTCCGGAGATTACCTCCTACATACAAACTTACAAACAAATAAACTTTATAATATTATAAAAGTAAAGATTGCTTATATATTTTGTTAAATTTTAAATCGATAGTTAAATTTTCCAATCATTTTATCAGACATGCGTGCGCGCTGCCTACACTACACCTTCTCACGGTCCAACTATAGCACAAATAATCATAATAAATAATTTCGCCAGTCGTTTAGCAGACGGAATCACAAGTGAATGGGGGCTATTTTCTTCAATAACTATTTCAAGGAATACCACAGTGTAGGTAAGGCGGAATGTCAACTACAAATAAAACTTCATAGTAATCTCGAGTAGGAAACGCAATCTCGACCACGCGACATCTCGAACTTTTTTCGACATTTAATTTCGTGGCAAGACAATCTCGTTCTTGAAATCTAGTCCGAATTTAAGAAGCCCTTTTTAATACAATACATTTTTGGATTTACAGTGTGCGTGATGTGCGTGTGTGTGCGGATTTTTTGCGTTATATTTGCATAGTGCAGATTATTACTTAGATAAACGTAAATTTTTTGTTTCGAGGTTTGAGTTGCCAATCTCGACTCGAGTTTACATTTCCTAATCTCGACATAGTGACAAAAGTAACCACTGTTTGTCAAGACAAAGATCATGCCCAAAATAATTGGCTATTGATAAATGAATTGGAAATGCATGTTATTTTCCTGTTGGGAAATATTCTTGGTAAAAGATTAGTCATATAACATTTATAACAATCTTGTTTATGTGCTTTTCTCCCAAAAATATTTACCTACACAATGTGTTTCCCAAGGTGTAAATATTTTCAGGAACGAACTGACAAACAGCTAAATGCACAATCTCATATTTTTAAGCACGATTGGAAACAGCCTGTTATTTAGCAAACCTCTTAAATATTCAATGAAATAGAAACGCGTTTTCTAATAAACTATGAAGTTATTATTGCGAATTAACTTAATGGGCCCTGCACGAAATGGACTGATTTTGATCAATTTTGTTCATTAGTTCTGAGAAAAGGAAAAATAATTTAAACAAAACTATTTGTTATTGCATGCAAAACAAAGAACTCAAGTTTTCACTTGAGTTCTTTGTTTTGCATGTGGTGGAAAGGGATTTTTCAAATAAATTAAGTATTAATGGAAAATCACAAATATTCGCAACAAGTTTTTCAAAACTTAACGCGAGACTGACGTTTGATCACTGTTTTACAAGAAACTACTTTTGATTTTGAACATTTAAAAATATCATCAACATCGCTATTTGGTCTACTTGCATGTGGCGGAACCAGTTTTTTCAACCTCCATACAAAATATAGCAGAAAAATAATGTTGAAAAAAACCATGTTTTTAAAATAACCCTTTCATTATTGTTTTTTTTCCTATTATTTAGCAAACCATATCAAGAAATTTAAAAAACACACATTAGTCTTCAGCTATCTTTAAAATAAAATCAAAAGTTTATTTTATGATTATACAATATCTTCATTAAGTAAATCAAAGGCGAAATAAACCTTATTTTCGAGAGCGCAGAAGTGATGCAACTATTAAAAGGTGCTGTGACTGACACGAATGGTTTAAGCACTAAGCTACGTAAACTGTACTTTTATACTTACACAGACTTAATGTTTCAATTATTTTAAGCTTTCTTACAATTAGATAAGTTATTGAAGAATATGGTTTTTTTTTGTGCACGGAGCCTCAACGGGAATACATAAAAAAAAAATCGTATTGTTTGGTATAATGTTCATGAAAACTAACTCTAATGACCAAATATACATAGTGTAACTAGAAAAGAAAAGGCACGAAAAGTTTTTCGCAACAAACAAACTAGTTTTAAAGAGTGGGTCTACTGTAGCGTAAATTGCACTGTGGTATTTTTACAATGTTGATTCTGACCTGCGTAGGAGCTTGCAGGAATGTGTTGTCGCCGTCGTCCCGCACACTCTTGCGCGTACCTGGAACAGATCGACCGGTTATTGTGGAAACTTTCTGGGAAATCCGGGAAACATACTATTATGATTAATAGATTTTTCGGGGAATGGAAAGTTTTGAAAAGTTCCTGCGTGTAACGCAATTTATCAACTGTTTAGATAAAGTTTGTGCCAAATGTAGTTTCTAGACGTGGTTCGTTAATTGAAACTTTGCTCAATCTGTCAGGCTTTTTTGTATGTAAATTTCCTGAGAACTATCAATGGGAAGACCAATATTTTTCAGGAGTTTAGTGTTTTGCATTCGTTTTAAATTTCTTTTTACACCTTCGCGTCTAATAAGGAGGAAGACAAAAATTCAAACTTGTGCTCAAACTGAACCATTCAGATCTACGTTGTTATTATTTTCTCGCACCTGTAAGTTCCTGAATAAGTTTCAGATAACTGCAGTAAGTGGAATCATTGTATTTCTTCCTTTTTAACAATTTTTTGATGTCTGGCTCCAATATTTTTCCTTTTTTACCCTTATTTAAATGGATAAAGTCAGAAATGAGTATATAAGGGGAAGTTTAAAAGTGGTACCAGTGACAGAAAATTTGAAAGGAAATCCTTTGACCAGGTATGGGGAGGAGAGAGGAAACATTTATGACTAAAGGAGTAATGAATGTAAATGTTGATGGATGGAGCGGGAGAGGAAGGCCAAAGGGATAGGATGAAAGAGATGATGAAATAGATGATATGAAAGAGAAGGGAGTGAATGATAGAGAGACGGATGACAGAGGACAATGGAAGAAGAAAACGGGATGCGCCAACCCCACGTAATTTACCATCAACCTTTGTCTGTGCAATTTATCTGTAAAATCATCACGCTTCGCAGACAGGAAAAAGCTACAATTTGTAAAACCAAGCAAACCCGAATCTAACAGGTACTTTATCATATTATTCTACAAGATAAAATCTCTAAGGCATGTTTCTCATCACCTCCTGCGATGGTTTACGCTACCCCGATCAAAGAACAGAAACTCTCACGCACATCGCGCGAACGTTCCGACGTCGAGTATGGAGTGACTCACGTTGACAGAATAAGGTCATCCATTTACAGAATATACAAGCGTGTTATAGTTTATGGTTTTGTGCCAAAATGTTTTACTTTTACGGTTCTGTGTTCAAAACGTATACCAGAGCTAACAAAGACTACGGTGTATGGCTCTATGGTATGCTTGTCTTTAGGCACAAAACCTCTGTTTACTGACAGTACTGCCCAGTTTCGCAAAGCCTTTTCTTCGGTGGTTAAGTCTCAACTAATTCGATTGTCTTTTATTATTTTGTTTTACATACTTATAATTAAAACAGCTGTTATGATTTTTCGCAGTAGATAGAGCGTCATTCAAACTTCTGAATATCGGGGTAAGAATTATTTTTTTGTCACACACATAATCGCTTAGCAACCCGTTAGAGGTGCCTAACAATAAAGCTGTTTTCAGACCAGCGTGATTTGTCGCGCGACGCGACACCGGTTATTGTTATACCGTGAAGTTTTGTATTGTTCGTGTCGCGCGACAAATCGCGCTGGTCTGAAAACAGCTTAATGCTGACACTTGACCATTTTGCTTCCGGTATTATAGTTTTGTATATAATATCTACTACTAGTTGCAGTAATACTGGTGACAAAAAAACGTTTATTCTATTCTTAAATTTAATTAAATATTAAACCAAGATGCACTAAGAGACTAGCACTTCGCCAGTTTTTTTTGCGCAGTTGTGATTTGTCAGAGTAAGACATTTTCGCAAAAAATATAAATGTAACAGTTTTTAACGTTTGGCAAAGAAAATGAGAAAACACTTAAGGAGGGAATGGCATCAGTGCTTGTTTTCTTTTGGCATTCAAATTATAGATGAAGATATAAGAAACTGTGGAAAGAAAAATAATAGGATTCTTCGACTTTTGGAAAACGGTGATATAAGATAAAGTTTAGAATATATTATTATTGTGCTATCCAAATATAACGCGCATGCTGGGCCGAACTTAGCTTTACTATAGACAAACGTGATGAAAAGATATTAGCAAACATTAATCCTTCTACGGAGCAGTGGTGGCCCAGTGCTAACGGCCGCGACTTACGAGTTGTAGATCGTAGGTTCGAACCCAGGCCTTTACTTTGTGTAAATTATTTCATCACCATGCTCTGGAAAACGGTGAAGGAAAACATCGTGAGGAAACCGGCATGTCCTAGAACCAAAAATTCGAAAACATGTGACATCTTCCAACCTGCATTGGGCCCGCGTGGTGGATTACGGCCCACTCCCTCTCACCGAGAGGAGGCCTGTGTCCCAACAGTGGGAACATTATAGGCTGATTATGTAATCCTTCTGCTGCTTGCAGAGTAAGCAAGCTGAAGTGGCAGTGGGCTGGCCATGTTTGTTATAGGACCGATGGCCGGTGGAGCAGATGAGGAGAGTGGAGACCGCGTATCGGCAAGCGTTGTGTGGGACGCCCCCCAGCAAGACGAACGTTTTAAAAAGGTGGCTGGGACAGACTGGATGAGGAAGGCGGAGGACAGAGTGCTGTGGGGCAGCAGCCGTGGACCGCGATACGTCGAGAGGAAGACAATCCTTCTGCTATGGATACTCTCTTTGAAGTCATGATTGTACCTACCTGTGGTTATGTAGGTAAATATCTTTCATATGGAAGAGCGAGCGATGTGATTCTGTCTCGAACTAGTAAATTCCTAGTAGTTTTAACTTTAGCATTTTTACTTTCAGAACACCCGCAAATATCCGATATTGTAAACATCAGATACATTGAATGTTTCTCTAAAACTCTCACGATTCATAAACAATATCCGAAAATATAAAAATATTATATACAATTTATATACCTACATACATACCGGTTTATGTATTCCATGGTTTGTTTAACTTTTACGTTTACGATTGAGAACACTTCATTTTTTATGCGCAAGAGTGAAGTTGTAAATCAGTACTTTATACGTTAAGTTGACTTTTAAGCGCGTGCAATAAAATTTTACAAAGGAGAGAAGATGGACCAATTTCAGTGTTGCAGCTGGGAAAGCAATCTCGAAAAAACCCGAACTAAATACCTCCTTTTATAAGCTAAGGGCTTCTATACGCCAGATAACTTTTAACTCGGGAATTACTATGACGGTTTGGCAACATTTGTATAGAAAATAAATAGGTATGTCAATCCGCCATATATTTATATTCTTGCGATAAAAACTGTGACTATTGGAAAATCGGCCCTAATTATTTGTAACAAAACCGGCATATCGACTAATATGTAGCGGTTACGCCGCCATATACGAACTACGCAACAAAGACATGACGTCACACAATTCCTGCATCGCGCAGTTAGAGTTTACCGAGCGAAAAACATAGATAAGACTATCCGAAATCAACATATGGGCAGTTGCCCGCCAGATACAACACCCGTCTGGTTGGAGGATTCTCCCTTTTCTATGGTGGATGAGTGAACTTTACACCCTGTTCCTCATAACCCTAAAAATACTACGGCAAAGCGTTATAATTATTAAGGACCCTTAAGACACCAGCCGCTGTTTTATTAAACGCTAATTATTTTTATTTATAGACTGGTATTCTTCTTTTCGTTTAGTTAGTGACTAACCTGGTGTCTGAGCCAAGTCAGAGGCCCATGGGCGGCTTTAACCGCCCATGGACCTCTGACTTGGCTTCACATGTCGTCAAGAAATATCGCTATATCTCTCTATTTGTGTTCACGACTTTGTAAGCTATAATGTTCTTTTTTTATTTTTATTTCTTTTATTTTATTGTTGTACCTATTTCCTGTGCGTGTCCCAAATAAAATATTTTTCTTTCTTTCTTTCTTTCTCTCACTATAATATCTCTTGCGAACCTGGCTAATCCTGGCTCCGTTGAGATGGCCACTGTGACCGAAATGGGTCGAGAGGATTTTAAGTATAGGTACAATTTTTGCTAACACTATTGAAAACAATTAAATTGATAGTTCCAATAGGACTATGATCTACAAACTGAGGACTACAAATTTAATTGATGGTAAAATGATCCAGTAGACAACAATATAAAGAAATGCTGCTTGAAAACTTACCAGGGTCAGCCCTCAGCTCTTCACACGAAGAGTTAGGAGTCAAGGATAACGCGCTGCCAGGAGTCAAACTAGCAGAGTCACGAGGCTCAGGGTTGGCGAGAGTGGCTGTTGATGGAGAGGACCCAGCTAAAGCCACGGCCCCCACCATGGCGCCTGCTGCTACGGCGCTGGCTGCACCACCCATAGCTGATTGGGGCCAAGTCGCCTTTTCCCACCTGTAAAATAAAAGCTTGGATTATTCAAGAGCTCTGATGGCACTGTAAAATGGTTTGTGATTAAATGAATTTTATTTTGACTGCTGAATGTGATAGCCCAGTCAATAGCAACATCAAACGTCGGTCGCAAACGTGCGCATGTAACTACGATTCTTTTATATGTTGTTAGGTCTTCTGAGAGTAGTTTATATCCAAGTTTGCAACCCTGAAAACCTTGTGCTACTCCCATGGTGCTCTGCGAAATTCTGACACCTGTGAGTTTTCAAATAAGTTAAAAGTTTTGTTAAATAATAACAATAATAAATATTATTAATGTATTTTATTTTTCTTGATTTTAAAATTCTTTTTAAATATTACTAAAACACAATAGAAAACTATTTTATTGAAAAAAATATAAAAGTAATGCACAAGATAATGCATTTTGTGCCTACGATTTGAACCTCCAATCTTTATGCGGTCTTGTTTCCTCCGGTCTATTTAGACATTGAATGTCATTTGGTAAATGTTAACGTTATTCACTAAAACATACATTAATTAATATGATAAAATGTTTTTGCAAAATACAAAAACCAACTTGGACCTATCACGGATTTCAACGCACATGCCTTTGGGAGGGGTAAGCAAGCACTTAATGGAGCTGTGTGTACTGCCCCTCACTTGTCCCTGAAGGTTCTTTAGAAAACCAGAATCAGACAGCGTCAGACAGCGTCTTTTTGGCATTAATGTAGAAATGAACCTTTTTGACGCAGCCGTGAGGCACACATTATTGTTGATAAAACAATGTTGTCCAAATTAACGTAATACTTTCTTTTTCCCATAGTAGTCAGAAATTACAGAACGCCACTTGCTACGGGGTATTCCTCGAAGTGCACCAACGTTAGTGGGTATTCGTTATTACGAATCCTTCATGCTCTTATCTATGTTTTTTCGTTGGTGCGTTTCGAGGAATAAAATTACTTATAGTATTTTTAATTTGATTTTGTTAGCGCACCTGAATCGTGCGTTTCGAGGAATACTTTTGGTGCGTTCCAAAGTTGGTGCACTTCGAGGAATACCCCTTTGCTACGATCCTGTCTGAAACTTGTTCTGATATTTTCGAAAATTTATTTCCTCATTTTCATAGTAAGCAACAGCATCTAACGGAACATAACCATCAAAACGAAAACTTATCAGATTTTAGGTTATCAACACAAGACCGTGCATTAGCGAGATTCATCTATTAGGTACTAAATAGCTTCTGCCCTCGATTTCCTTCGCGTGGAAGTCGATAAAATACAGCCCGTGTTACTCGCTGGTAATGTAGCTTTATAGTAAAATAATTTTTATAATTGGTTAAATAGTTTTTGAGAAAACAAACACACAAAAATCAAATCTTTCCTCTTTATAATTTTAGTTTAGATGAGAGGTAAGTGAAGGAAAACATCGTGAGGAAACCGGCATGTCTTAGAACCAAAAACTCGAACATGTGACATCTACCAACCCGCACTGGACCCGCGTGGTGGATTACAGCCCACTAACAGAGAAGAGGCCTATGTCCCAGCAGTGGGAACATTAATAGGCTGATTATGTATAATATGTTATGTATGAGAGGTAGGTAGGTGTCATATGAAGTTACTGACATTGTTTGACTGTGGTATGCATTTTTAACCGGTTCACAGTCCAATGAACCATAATTATGTGCTCTGTTCCATTGTTTTAACTATTGTGTCTGGGACAGTGAACCTGATTTACCTAGGTACTTTAAAATAACAATTAAGTATTTGCTCAGAATTAACAATTAACATTAGATATCTGCAGAATATTTTAGGTTATACCTAAGCGTTGTATCCATATCCACCATAGAAATATAAATTATATCTACTATATCCACACTAATATTATAAAAGCGAAAGTAACTCTCTGTTTGTTACGGATTTCGATGAATTTAGATTAAATTTGGTACACAGACAGCTATACTCGTACATGACCTGAGTTAGAACACAGGATACTTTTTATTCCAGCAGTACGCACCCAAAGGATACTTTCCTATCTCGCCGTGGGCGAAGATTCAGGCAAAAGCTAGTATAGTAAATATAACCAAAAAAAAAGAGATTATTTTAGAGTAAAACTTAAAGAACAAAAAATATTATTACAAATACACTTAATTGCACCTTCTGTCCTAATCCTATTCATTGCACCATTATCCAGTTTGTGCCAAAAAAAAACTACTTTCTTCAAATGTCGTAGAATAACTCGTAACGAATTAAAATCATTTATTCTAAACACATGACTAGTTCAAAGATATAAATCTGTTGACGCATCACTTTGTATTACATAAAATTATTGTTGCATTACTATAAAGTGAATGTTTCAGTTATCTATAGTAGGTACTTTTATAGCATAGGTAGGTACTTTACAAGAGTTTTTTATTTGTCTATAAAATTATACACGCTGATTTTTAATTCACTGTAACCTAGTTTCAGGAGGTGAAAGTACACATGGTTATAAAAAACTGTCACTGTGGGTCCAACTACGATAGCAAAAACAGTACATGTGTTTCATACGTTATCATCGGGTACATATTGCATTTTTGTATGAAACATCTGATCTTTTTTACGATATTTCAGAGTTGGTGTGATAGTTAAAATTGCTCATAACCATAAGTACTTTCTCGTCATGAAACTCGGTTAACAGTGAATTAAAAATCACCGCATATAAGGAAAATTATCTATCGTTTTGTATTTTTCTTTTTTTGGGTAAATTCATCAAATGACTTCTCCCGCTCTGGGCGGAGCGGAAGGACGTGTCAGACTCTTACCGACTAAAACCCACCCGTGTTCCTTCCCTTTGCCTGTGCCAGGGGCCACGGTTTCCCCTTAGGACTGGGAGCAACCCCAGCAGGCATCGGCCCTAGCGGACCCCTTCAGTTTTGCTGACATCTTTTTGAGGCGCGCGTGGAACACGACAGTCTTACTTTGAGTCAAGTTACTTACTTTGACTTCGTTTTCTTACGTTGTGGTTTTCTTGGTTAACCATTAATATCAGAACTTACATAAGAATTGAGCGAAGCACAAAATTCTAATGGGTTCAATTCCCCGGTCGGGATTTTTTTTATTGGATTGATTTATCATTAATTAAGCTTCGCCCAGTTTTGCTTCTATAGTGAAGTATATATTATATAGTTTTAATAGATATATATGTTTGTAAGTATATCCTTATATATAAATAAATATTTATTCCACAGTCTTCGATATTTCACATACCACTATTTGTCTCTGCAGCACCCAACGGTTGACTGGTAGAAAATGCCTATGGCATTAAGTCCGCCTCCGTAAATTTGTGTGCTTAAAATATTAAATAAATAATTATGAATTTTATTGAAGTATTATGTGTTTTTTATGGCACTTAGTATCTAAGCAATTATGTATTCCAGTAATAGTAGTGTCCGACCGAAAATGGATTTTCTGCCGAAAACGAACACGAGAATGAAGCTTCGACTTTTTTTAATGTTTTCTTAAAAGCTTGAGGCTTATCTTTATGTTTAAGAAGGACGTTCACGCCTCAAGCTTTTAAGAAAACATTAAAGTTATCTGTTTACGTAAGTTTTATTTTGTACTTTTTAGTTCAATAAAAGCTTGTTTTAAAAAGATTTTTACATATATTTTATTTTGTGTTTTTTAGCACTATCATCAGACCCTAGACTACACCTTGGGTTATAGTTTTTGTTAAGAGATCTTATTTAGTTGAAGATTTTCTGTGACCACTTTCTAGCTCCACCATCACTCTAGACTTCAACCAGGGCTATGGTACTTGCAAAGACAAATCAATATAGCCGAAAGACAACGGGGCTATCTTGTTTCTGTGAAAGTTCCTATGGTGTGGTCCCGGGGCAATGTTGTTCTGTTGAGAAGTCCCTATAGCCATCATCTGGCTCCATCATTAGATCCTAGACTTCCCTTGGGCTAACGGTACCTAGCTAGCTACCTACTTGTCAAAACAAATCCAAATTGCCGAAACACAACGGTAGCCCCGTTGTGTTTCGGCCGTTTGGATTTGATTCGTTTGGTCTTGTCTAGATAAGGAGTTCCTATGGTGACCTTCCAGATCTATCATGAGGGCTATAGTACTTTGTAAGACAAAACCAACGACCGCAAACACAATGGTACTATTTTGAGAGAGGTTAGGTTGAGAAGTTCCTTTGATCTATTTTCAGCTCTATCATCAGACCCTGGATACCACTTTGGGCTATAGTTCTAATCAAGAAAAACCAACCAGTTCAAACTCGATCGTAGTCTAGTTTTTTTTTAGAAGTTCCTATGTTCATCTTCCGGCTCCATCATCAGATCCTGAATTCCATCTAGTATAATAGCACAATACATATCAGTTCATATATAAAATTTCGTGTTCGTGCTGTTGATTATTGAGGAATCCCCTCGTCTGGAGCCAATCCCGGGGGCAGCAGCCAGGTCATGTTGGAATTTAGAACGGAATATCATAATTAAATGCATGTATAAAATTTCCCGTTTGTACTGTTGACCGTTGAGGAGTTCCCTTGTCTGGAGCCAATCCTGGGTGCAGCAGTCAGATCATGGTGGACCTCAAAATGGTCTATCATAATTAAAGCATATATAATGTCTCGTGTCTGTACTGTTGGCCGTTGAGGAGTTCCCTCATCTGAAGCCAGTCCTGGGTGCAGCAGCCAAATCATGGTGGAATTTAGATCGGCTAATTAAAGCTTATATAAAATTTCCTGTTTGTACTGTTAACCGTTGAGGAGTTCCCTCGTCTAAAGCCAGTTCTGGATGCAGCAGTCAGATCATGGTGGACTTTAGAATGGTCTTTCATAATTAAAGCGTATATAATGTTTCGTGACTGTACTGTTGGCCGTTGAGGAGTTCCCTTGTCTGGAGTCAATCCTGGGTGCAGCAGCCAGGTCATAATGGACTTTAGTACGGATCATCATAATTCAAGCGTATATAATATTTCGTGTCTGTACTGTTGGCCGTTCAGGAGTCCCTCGCCTGAAACCAATCCTGGGTGCAACAGCCAAATCATGGTGGAATTTAAATCGGACCGTGATAATTAAAGCGTATATAAAATTTCCTGTTTGTACTGTTAACTGCTGAGGACTTCCCTCGTCTGGAGCCAATCCTGGATGCAGCAGTCAGATCATGGTGGACTTAAGAATGGTCTATCATAATTAAAGCGTATATAATATTTCGTGTCTGTACTGTTGGCCGTTGAGGAGTTCCCTCGTCTGAAGCCAGTCCTGGGTGCAGCAGCCAGATCATGGTGTAATTTAGATCGGACTATCATAATTGAAGGATATATAAAATTTTGTGTCTGCGCTGTTGATCGTTGAGGAGTTCCATCGCCTGAAGCCAATCCTGGGTGCAACAGCCAAATCATGGTGGAATTTAGATCGGACCATGATAATTAAAGCGAATATAAAATTTCCTGTTTGTACTGTTAACCGTTGAGGAGTTCCCTCGTCTGGAGTCAATCCTGGGTGCAGCAGTCAGATCATGGTGAACTTTAGAATGGTCTATCATAATTAAAGCATATTATAATGTTTCGTGTCTGTACTGTTAGCCGTTGAGGAGTTCCCTCGTCTGGAGTCAATCCTGGGTGCAGCAGCCAGGTCATAATGGACTTTAGAACGGACCATCATAATTCAAGCCTATATTAAATTTCGTGTCTGTACTGTTGGCCGTTGAGGAGTTCCCTCGTCTGAAGCCAGTCCTGGGTGCAGCAGCCAGATCATGGTGTAATTTAGAACAGACTATCATAATTGAAGGATGTATAAAATTTCGTGCCTGCGCTATTGATCGTTGAGGAGTTCCCTCGCCTGAAGCCAATCCTGGGTGCAACAGACAAATCATGGTGGAATTTAGATCGGACCATGATAATTAAAGCGAATATAAAATTTCCTGTTTGTACTGTTAACCGTTGAGGAGTTCCCTCGTCTGGAGTCAATCCTGGGTGCAGCAGCCAGGTCATAATGGAATTTAGAACAAACCATTATAATTAAAGCGTATATAAAATTTCGTGTCTGTACTGTTGGCCGTTGAGGAGTTCCCTCGTCTGAAGCCAGTCCTGGGTGCAGCAGCCAGATCATGGTGTAATTTAGAACAGACTATCATAATTGAAGGATGTATAAAATTTCGTGCCTGCGCTGTTGATCGTTGAGGAGTTCCCTCGCCTGAAGCCAATCCAGGGTGCAACAGACAAATCATGGTGGAATTTAGATTGGACCATGATAATTAAAGCGAATATAAAATTTCCTGTTTGTACTGTTAACCGTTGAGGAGTTCCCTCGTCTGGAGTCAATACTGGGTGCAGCAGCCAGGTCATAATGGAATTTAGAACAAACCATTATAATTAAAGCGTATATAAAATTTCGTGTCTGTACTGAGGGCCGTTGAGGAGTTCCCTCGTCTGAAGCCAGTCCTGGGTGCAGCAGCCAGATCATGGTGTAATTTAGAACGAACTATCATAATTGAAGGATATATAAAATTTTGTGTCTGCGCTGTTGATCGTTGAGGAGTTCCATCGCCTGAAGCCAATCCTGGGTGCAACAGCCAAATCATGGTGGAATTTAGATCCGACCGTGATAATTACAGCGTATATAAAATTTCCTGTTTGTACTGTTAACCGTTGAGGAGTTCCCTCGTCTGGAGTCAATCCTGGGTGCAGCAGTCAGATCATGGTGAACTTTAGAATGGTCTATCATAATAAAAGCATATTATAATGTTTCGTGTCTGTACTGTTAGCCGTTGAGGAGTTCCCTCGTCTGGAGTCAATCCTGGGTGCAGCAGCCAGGTCATAATGGACTTTAGAACGGACCATCATAATTCAAGCCTATATTAAATTTCGTGTCTGTACTGTTGGCCGTTGAGGAGTTCCCTCGTCTGAAGCCAGTCCTGGGTGCAGCAGCCAGATCATGGTGTAATTTAGAACAGACTATCATAATTGAAGGATGTATAAAATTTCGTGCCTGCGCTATTGATCGTTGAGGAGTTCCCTCGCCTGAAGCCAATCCTGGGTGCAACAGACAAATCATGGTGGAATTTAGATCGGACCATGATAATTAAAGCGAATATAAAATTTCCTGTTTGTACTGTTAACCGTTGAGGAGTTCCCTCGTCTGGAGTCAATCCTGGGTGCAGCAGCCAGGTCATAATGGAATTTAGAACAAACCATTATAATTAAAGCGTATATAAAATTTCGTGTCTGTACTGTTGGCCGTTGAGGAGTTCCCTCGTCTGAAGCCAGTCCTGGGTGCAGCAGCCAGATCATGGTGTAATTTAGAACAGACTATCATAATTGAAGGATGTATAAAATTTCGTGCCTGCGCTGTTGATCCTTGAGGAGTTCCCTCGCCTGAAGCCAATCCAGGGTGCAACAGACAAATCATGGTGGAATTTAGATTGGACCATGATAATTAAAGCGAATATAAAATTTCCTGTTTGTACTGTTAACCGTTGAGGAGTTCCCTCGTCTGGAGTCAATCCTGGGTGCAGCAGCCAGGTCATAATGGAATTTAGAACAAACCATTATAATTAAAGCGTATATAAAATTTCGTGTCTGTACTGAGGGCCGTTGAGGAGTTTCCTCGTCTGGAGCCAATCCTGGGTAGCCAATCAGGTCATGTTTGTCACAAAAATGTATTGTCATCGGAATTGAACCAACATGTAAAATGTCAACTCCGTGGGATAAGAGGAAGTGGTCTTAATTCAGCTCACAAGATTCCACCTAAACAAACATACTAACTTACATACAAACAAACAAACAAACAAACAAACAAACATTGCAAGTTGAATAAAAGCTTTTAAAAATATTGTTATTTCCGCTGTACACCGAAATCTTGTTTTTTATATAATAGTAAATATAGGCTTTAAAAGAAATAAAACACGATAATTCCACTAACGTGTATTTCTTGTTGTGTTGATTCACCTGATATTGCCGAACTTTACTAAGGGCGAATTTCACCGATGAAACTGAACGTGATCAGCACACCTAAACCGCGTTCAAGAGCTGTCAGTGTCAATATTCCACAGAAAATGATGACACTGACAGCCCTTAAACGTGGTTTATAATGCTGATCGCGTTCAGTTTCATCGGTGAAATTCGGGTTTCGGTGACGCGCGAAAATTCACGAACTTCTGAATTTCTGTTTGGCCAAAGCTTCGGCTGGTTTATGGCCGAAAAGACTTTACAATACGGCCTTACACTATGGGGTTACTCAACAGACGCAGATAAGGCCTTTAGGGTACAAAAAAAATGCATTCGAGCCATTTGTGGCATTCCACCATGGGAATCTTGTAAGCCATTGTTTCTAAAATTAAAAGTCCTTACATTGCCCAGTATGTATATTTTAGACCTGTTTGAAAAGGCTCAAGACCGTTGTCCTCGAAAAGTAAGAGATCCAGATAGAATAGTTCTGCCTAGGGCTCCAAGGACTACTCTGTATAAAAAGAACTGTTATCATAATAATATGTGTGGAGTTATCTATAACAAAATACCAAAGAACTTTAAAGAGTTACCTAATAATTTATTTTTTATAAAGTTAAAATAGTTTGGAAAATCCAAAAGTGCACGAGTGCACGCCTCATACTTATCACTCATTCATAAACGAAAAAGAAATTCAAACAAAACATAGTTTAAAAATGAACAATTTATCACTTTTCATGAAGTCGTAATGTCAACGACTGACAAAGATATTTACTTGGCGGTTGCTAGGCAACTTCAAGACAAAGTTTGGAAATATTTATTTAAAGATATTATATTTTAGTTAGTATTTTATTAATTATAATTAAACTACTTTGAATAAAAGAGCAATTTTCAATAGGGTTCCTTCTACGGCTGAAACGAAGGTATAAAAAAATAATTGACTCAATTAATTGATTTTATCGCAAGCTACAATGTTTTCAGGGTTCATAAATTGACGGACAGGAATTTTTTTTCAACTATTTTTATGCTTTTTCCATTTCTGCTGCATTAAATCAATTGTTAAAAAGCACAGTATTAATCTCCATTTAATCATCTATACAATGGTATATAAATTAAGTAGGTTCTGTGTACTAGCAGGAGTGTAACAATAAAAACAGTTACAGAAATGGGGCAAAAAAAATTTTTCGATCGTAGAGCACACTCTAATGCTTCGCATTACGAGTCGTGCAATTATGGCTACTGGAAAAACGATTTTATTCTATAAATGAATTTATAAATAATGTTAATAACCTATTTTAAATTATTGTAACGCTAAGCTAAGATTAATAATGAATGTATTGTAATGTATTAAAATTAAGTAATAATAGAAACATTTAAAGCATGCCATGGACATAAATATTATAATTATACTCTAGCTTTAAATACATTGTAATGTTTTGCATGTCAAATGTCTGACTTTGTATTAGGAACTTATTACTGACTATAAGACCAACACTGTACCAATACTTATTGCAAATAAATGATTATGATTATGAACGAAAACGAAGCTTCGGTCGGTCACTAGACTATAGTACTTCGAGATAAATTACATATTTCCGCCACATGATAGCTAATTTAATAATTTTCCGCTTTAGATAAATTCGCATCATTAATCACTTTCACTCATTCTTTCAAAAAATTACCCTCCATTAATCATAAACAAACTAATGGTCAATGACTTAGGTACATTTATTTAGATTAATGTGGTAACTACCTACGCAACTGTTCCATTTTGAGTTCCTGTATAAACTATGTTGACCAGTCCTTCTGTGGAAACTGTGGATAATAGGGATGATGCCTGGGTAAAAAAAAGTAATTCTATTTAGTCCGTCAGTTAGATAATAAAAAAAATATTAGTCATATTAATAAAAAAATACTTAGATAAAACGCAATTGAAGTTGGAGAGTGGGGGTCGCTACGTCAGAAGTAAGTATAAAATCTACATACTCGTGACGTCATGGCACATTTTAACTCAATGTATTGCCGTAATCTTTTGATAAAGTAAAAAAAGAAAAAATACGTGTACGTTATTTTTTCATAATCTACATTCCGGACAAAAAAAAATTTGTCATCATTCCTATTGGCTAGCGTAGCGTTTGAAAGAAAAACTGTTTATTCTGCACAAATAAAACGTACATTATGGAGTGGGACGCTCCCCAGAGGGATAATTCCTGTAATTTTTAAGAACGTTCGCATTCGAGCATTCGCATCTCATTCGCAATCTGTCAAAAACACATTCAATTTACCAACATTTTTGACAAGTTTGACAAATTGCGAATAGAATGTGTACGTTTTTTAAGTACGAGAATTGGCCTTCAGTGTGGCTACCATGAGTTTCATTTAACCTTCTCGAGCAAACGCATCGAGCGCGTTCGGCGTTCCGATTGGCCCTTCACCGGTGAAGGCTGGCCGGCTGCCAATCGGAGCGCCAAACGCGGTCGATGCGTTTGATCGAGATGGTAAAATGAAACTCATACTAAGCCCTCTGGTAGATGGACCGCTGAAATTAAAAATCTTTTTAGGTAGGTACTATAAAAAACAACCGATTACCTACAAAAACACTACAAAGTAAAAATAACTTTAATTTCGAAAGTCGGTGTCTTTCGAAATTAAAGTTATTTTTCATTTAGTAGTGTTTTTTTTGGTAGTCGGTTGTTTTTTTTTTGTAAGTAAATAGTTTTTATTTTTCACTTTTTAGTTGTGGTAGCTACCCCACACAAACTTGAATACCACTACCTGCTATGCAAATAACAGTGACAGAAAGTTATCATCATAATCATCCATATAAACTAAGTGGGAAAAATACGTATTCTTGAAACTAACTCAAAAACTATCCAAGCAAAGTTAATAAAATTTATATGGGACCACCTCGGCAGCATACCCTTTCAAACAAAAAACAATTTTCAAAATCGGTCTACAATTGACGGAGAAATCGGTAGACGTACCTACATAAATAGAAAAAAAAAAACAATCATGCGCAACGAACATAATTATAACCTCTTTAGGGGTATGAGGAACAGGGTGTAAAGTTCACTCATCCCCCATAGAAAAGGGAGGATCCTCCAACCAGACGGTGGTTATATCTGGCGGGCAACTGCCCATATGTTGATTTCGGATAGTCTTATCTATGTTTTTCGCTTGGTAAACTCTAACTGCGAGATGCAGGAATTGTGTGACGTCATGTCTTTTTACTGCGTAGTTTTATGTCGCGGTGTAACCGCTACACCTCCTCCTTTTTGCAAGTCGGTTAAAAAGGAGACTGGGTCAGACTGGATGCACAAGATGGAAATTCGGGTGTTGTCACGTAACTGGGCATATTGTCCAGCAGTGGACTGCGAAAGGCTGTGTTGACTGGTTTTACATCTTTTTAGGGTTCCGCACCTCAAAAGGGAAAAACGGAACCCTTATAGGATCACTTCGTTGTCCGTCCGTCACTATAATTATCAAGATCCATTTTATCAGGAACGCGTGGAGGTATCAAGTTGAAATCAATATCAAATACGTAGATCTATGCTCCCTTAGAGCTCTAAAAAAATCAAGCTTCTTAGTCAACGCAAGAACAAAATACGGCCATTTATGTAACATATTTTGATACTCGTAAATAAATCAAAACCTATAGGGTAGGTACTTCCCATTGATCCAGAATCCTGAAATTTGGCAGGAAGCAAGGTCTCACAGCACACACATAACACATAATCAGCCTATTAATGTTCCCACTGCTGGGACACAGGCCTCTTCTCTGTGAGAGGGAGTGGGCCGTAATCCACCACGCGGGCCCAGTGTAGATGTCACATGTCTTCGAATTTTTGGTTCTAAGACATGCCGGTTTCCTCACAATGTTTTCCTTCACCGTTTTGAGAGCAGTGGTGTTGAAATTATTTACACAAAGTAAAGCGCCTGCTTGGGTTCGAACCCACGACCTACAACTTGTAAGTCGAGACCGTTACCACTGGGCTACCACTGCTTACAGCACCAGTAAAGGTAAAAAAAATATTGTAGTTTTATGACATAAATAAAAAATTGCGATTACAAACTTACATTTGCATTTGGAGAATTGACAGTGACGTATATAGATATTCATGAGAACATGTTTCACAACTACAAAGTTAAGTTTGTTTTTGGGATAAATTCATCCTAACTACGGAACGCTTAGTTGTGCGTGGTCCGACACGCACTTGGCTGGTTTTTTCGAATCGGTGGTGCTTTTTAATTTAGGTGGCCACGTCAATAGCAATTGCACGTGTATGGACACTTGGGATATTCCAGCAAATGGGTCATGTTCTGGACAGTACCGCACTCACATTGGGTGTTAGATGGGTCTGTAATTCCATATTTTACCGATTTGTATTAACCAACCATGTTTCCAACAATGTCTTACTCGTCATGGTGAATGCAGTAACTATAAAGCGAGCCTATTAGCATCGACTAGGCCCAAATCTACCACACTGCTACTGAGAAATTCGTGATAAAAAAACTCATTAAGGCTGCCCGACAAAATAAATCGATATTCCACTTTAGAAAAATGCTAGTTGCACAAAGAGAGACCCAATATTAAACTGCTATAATATAAATTATACAGAGTTTAAAACACAGTCGCTTTTCAAGTCGTTCTGTGTGCTGCTGATGAGTTTGTTGCGCCACTTCTTCTTCCCAGCTAAAGCACTAGGAAGTGAACAAGGGCGGGGGATTTTGGGGACTGTCTGATGTAATTTTGACGTTCGAAAAGTGCTGATTCTCAGCCTAGTTTGAATAATTGACTTTTGTATTTTGAATGTTGATTGTTTTACGCAATGGACTGTGTCGATTTACACCACCATTAAGAGAATGAATTCCGGAAGGTTTAATTAAAAATCCAAGTTTTGTCCCTAGTATATTAAATAACAAATTGAAAAATGCCTTACCTACGCTATTCTTAGTTAACAATGTTAGGGGAACAACTCTAAATCGAACGCATGAAAGCATTACAATAGAATGCTGCTAGTCACCGTATTAATAAAACAACGTCATCTCAATTTACAGGATAGTATAAAAAGGTTACTGTACATTTGAATAAAATACAAAATATTTACCTAAATGCAGCTTTAACTCTTGTCCACTTTGATACTTTAGACTTCTCAACTTCTTTCATGAAAATCCCTTCGGACCTCCTTCTCAAAGGAGTGCCAGGGGCCGCATCACTGTCATCTCCTCCCGCAGACCTCGACCTTTGCTTCCGGAGCAGCGACCCCCCGAACCTCGCATGACCTTTCCACTTTGACCCTGACCTCTTCATGCCCCGGTTACCCATCATCACGGAATCAAAGAGTATTTGTCCATATTCGCACTCGAATTCGGCGTCCAAAGCCTCGTTTATCATTTCCAACTCTTTGGTTTCCGATTTCAATCTTTCATTCTCATTGTCTATTCTCTTATGGGCACTGTGGAGTCTCTTCAAATGATTCACGTCCTTTAGCCTTTTTAAAAGACGCGTATTATGTTCTTTTAGGGTCACAAACTGGTCTAACAGTTCCAGTAATTTTTCTAACTGATCCAGAGCCTCGACTGTATCTTTCGTGTTCTGAGCCGCTTCTTTTCCTCGCGTAGAAATGGCATCGTTCTGATCTCGTAGCCTTTGTAGCATGGACTCGCATATCGCTCCGGGATCTGTTAGTTCTCCATCATTGAGAGACCAGTACTCCTCAGGAGGGGATGGCCCTGCCGTGCAGGGGGAAGAACCTTCAGCATCAGAAGGAGTTTGGGGAAACTTGACGGAGAGAGTTACAGGGGGCTCTCCTCGACGTCTCTTGTGTAGAGATGTGCCACTCGGCGGTAGCTCGGCCAAGTCTTTCGGCTCTTTTCGTTCAATTTTTGTATTCTTCTCATCTTCTGCGTGACCGACGTCGGTGACGTCACTGCTTTCTTTGAGTGACGTCATGGTGCAGCCACAGAGTGTCGGTTAGTGTCTGGACTATTTATAAATGAAAATAAAAACACGTGCATCGTCCGGTGGCGCGGCACGACTACTTATAACGGAATGCATTTTGATACAATCGTGATTTCTATTGAAACATTCTTTTATTAATATGTCTACAATTATTTGGGCATAAATAGGATTATCACATTACACTTTGTTTTACACTTTCATATCACTACACACTTTCACTTACACACTTCAGTTAAACTATTTTAAAGCTGTACACATACTTTATTATTTTTAAAATTCTAATAATTAAATTAAGCTCTACTTTTATTGTTTTATGTATTGGGTATATTTTTGAATCAATTATTTATTAATATCATTAAAAACTGTTAATATTTAATTGATCGTTAGCGCCGCCCAACGCGTATGCGCACGTACGGCGGGCGGGCGGCCGCGCACTGCCGAGCTTTGTCGATCGCCGGCGGAAACACACGAAAGTTTCCGAAGGCGTATTTTTAACTTTTACATTCCATACATTGTAGGCGTAGAAAAATGTTCTTTATTGGGACGTGTTAAGGTTTAACTGTTATGTAAAATGTAATTTTGTTGTAATAATACATTCTTAATGTTAACACGCTGCTTCCGAGTCGCAAGCCCATTAACCCATTTATGAAAAAGGGACTAAAAATCTCGTTTTCTTGTTTTAGCAGCGCGGTTTAGCAGCTGATTTTTAAATGCCTGGCGTTTCAAGAACATTTCTTGAGTAAATATGTAAACGTTGTGAAAAGGTTATTGAGACTGAAATTAAAGTCGCTTTTATCTCGTAAATCTTGTAATATAAACAGATTATGAACCTACTTAAATTATATACCTAACGATCTCAATTATGTTTTTCCCTAGCAGGCTTAGTTAGGGCATACTGCGATCACCAACGTGTTTGCAAAGCGTCTACAGAACTGTTTCCCCTCAATCCGTTTGTAATAGAAAAAGCCTATGCGCAGGCAACCCACATTGGGCCCGCATGGTGGGTTGCGACCCATTCCCCCTCGCCCTCACAGAGAGGACGCCTGTGTCCCAGCAGTGGGAATGGTTAAGGCTGATTATGATATAGCTCACGCTTTGCACTGATTTTGATATAGCTCATGCGTGACTTCTTTTATAAAATACAATAGACGATGTATATTTAGTAACTTAATCCGCTTAACTGTTCTTAAAGTCTGACAGAACCCTGTAAGAAATCGACACGTGTTTTGCCTGAAGATACCTCGTTAAGAGACGAAACACGTGTCGATTTCTTACAGGGTTCTCTCAGACTCTTTAAGAACAGTTAAGCGGATTAAGTTAATAAATATACATCGTCTATTGTATTTTTTTTTCTGATGATGATAATCAAGTACAATCATAAGAATATTTTTGCCTTATTTTTCTTATCTACTTTCTTACTCCCACAGTACTATTTAATTTTTCTCCCTCAAAGCTTCCATGAAGGTACCAAAAAAGAAGTTTTAAAAGCTTAACTGTTAAAAGAAAACTGGAGTAACTGGCATGAAGATTAATATTTTTCTAGAGTCCTGACAGCTTTTTGTAAAAAGAACAATAGTGTTCAAACCAGTTCAAACAAAGAAATTTTCTGTCATGTCAACACATATTTTATAGTTTTTGAGAAAATATTTTTTATTTAGATTAATTTTTTTTAGTCAAAATTTTTATTTACCATCTGACAATAATGTTCTGACGGTGAGCAACATAAAGGGTATGTATTTAAAAGTTGTATCAAGTTGCAGGTCTACGGGACCGTATCCTAAACGAACTGCCAGAATGCTTACCACCCATTCTTCAGGCTCTGAGGACGGGATGCTCATTGTGGGCGTCACACAAGACACTGAATACAATGATTTGCTTATTATCGTAAAAAAACCAGTCAAGTGCGTGTCAATGAAGGGTTCCGTAGTTCAGAGGATTTATCCCAAGAACAAACTTAACATTGTAATTGAAAAACATGTTCTTCCATACATGCCAACTGCAAATATAAGTTTGTTCGCACAATATCGGGAGATTTACCATGTTATTTCAAGACCATAGACTTGGTTTTCCTGTAATCTATAAGTATAGAGCTATGTTCTGTATCTTTTCTACATTTTAGGCACAGTAGTTTCTGAGATAAGGGGGCCGAATGGTAAATTTTCAGCTATTTTCTTAAATATCTTTAAAAGTATTTATTTTAATATTATAAAAACCCTTTCACGAGCCCTTTCATTTCACATGTCATACGGTACAGTTTGTAAAACTTTTTTTTTTAAATATTCTATTTAGGTATCAAAAAGTGACCCACCCCCCATATTCAAAATTCATTCCGTGATGGGACCTCTGAAATTATTTTGGCCTTTCTTCTCAGAGTGGTCAGATAGGAAACGCCGACCTCATCTAGCTTATTTTTTAATATGACGGGTAAAAGTGATTCCGATATCCTATTTACGGAATAAACCATTTCATTTCATTTAAATTACATATCCGTATTTGGGTTACATATTCATATGTGTACCAAATTTCAACTAAATTGGTCTAGTAGATTCGGAACAAATTGGTTGTGACAGACGGACAGACATCGGACGCACGGAACCCTAAAAAATGTTGGAAGACTTTGTCAGATTTCATCCAAGGAACTGTGCTGTGATGACTTCTAGTATAAACTAATCCCTAACAAGATTAAAATAATCATATTTACATGCGTTTGCCATCGCAAACACTCGTCATTAGCCCAGTCAATAACAACATCAAACACCTATACATAAACTCACGCCTTCTTCCCATGGGGGTAGGCAGAAACTACAGAACGCCTGCTACGATTCTTACATACTCCTTTTGCCTCGTTTACGTTCATAGATAGTCATACACGCTCTGACTACGCACGCACTGGACTATTAGTTTAACATTAAATAGTATTTTTATATATTAAAATTTATCTAAACATGCTGAAATCGGAGAGCCTGATTTCGAGCGAGAGTAGAGTAGCTTTGCGCATGCAAAAGCTAATAAGTAAGTAGGTATTGTAGACAGTTATTATCGTTTGATTATTTCGAAATAAATATGTTTTTCGGTAATAAATATCAGTTATGATTTGGTGATTTGGCAGAAATTAGGGGGCCCGATCAATCGCGGGGCCCTGGGCACGTACCCATAGTGCGAAAGTGGGAAAGAAGGGCCTGAGTAAACACAATTTATATGTCTTTTATACGTTTTTTTTGTGCATTTTTAAACAGCACCTGTAGTGAAAATGTATCAATTTTGTATTTTTTTGACAATAATGTGGTTATATTGAATAACCTCCTAGTCTTTGTCTCGCCAGGTGACTACTGAACTGGATATCGCGTAGCGCCATGGAGCCCGAAGAAGAAAAGAAAAAGAAGATTAACGATGACGTGGTGGTGTTCATGCGCAAGCGCAGCGAGACCGAAGCGCCGCGATACACCGCCAGATTGAAGACCTACGTCGACTTCCAGCAGAAGTGAGTTTGAGTAGCATCATTATTTCAGCTGAGAGACAGTATTCATAGTTTCTCTGTCGTCCTTCTCCATAGAAACCTTACTACGCTTTGGAATGGGCAACTAACTTCATCTCTCTGACTGACCGACTCCTTGACAATTCAAAAGTACCTGTACCTGGGCTTTGAGTTTGAGTTTGAGGCGTCCACCGCTGGTCATAAGCCTGCCTCAAGCGGAGCTGACCGACCGGTCCTGTGCTTGTCAAATATACCGGATTCACAAGCTCAAGGGTCCACCTTTTGGAAGACCTTTATACACGTTGCGTTCCGGTCCGCAGTCGCCATTCTAGAATTCTTTAGCCCCTCTTAAGTTCGGCAATTCTTAGGGCTATGTCGTAAACTCGTAACCTTGGTCTTCCTGCCGATCTCTTCATTTCTGATGCGATCATGCAGGAAAACTCCCAGCAATACCCCTCTCCATTGTCCTCTCCATTGTAGTAGTGTGAAGGATTGCAATAAAAGACCCTCCACAAGTACATAGTAACAAGTGTCAAGCTTGGTAAGCGCACATATATTTCATCAGGCACGCGCTCAAGAGAGACTGTAGGTAGGTGCCAGTAACGTCTAATCTTTTTTTGTAGAATGCTATATGATTGCTATACTTACAATCATATAGTACAGACTACATAGTCAGATGATCATACTAATTTTGATAAACAAGAATAAAGCTTAATACGCCTGCCAGAGTTTTGAAACTATTTTGTCGCGTTGCCTTAACTTTGCTATTGTAATTGCATCAGGCGTCGCCGAGCAGCAGCCGCGCGTCGGCACTCCGGTAACAAGCCAAACTCGGCCACCAGGAAGAAAAACGATGGTGACGCTAAGGAAAAGACCGCGGAGAATCAGTGAGTATTTATTATTTTTAAATAACTTCATACCTGAGGCAGTTTAGCAGATGCGCTTTTTATACATGGAGGTTTATTTATAAACGTTGCTTAAAGTTAAGTAATGATTAGCGGTTGTTTAACCATACATTTTTGACGTTTGTACGTCACTTAACTTTAAGCAATGTTTATAAATAAACCCCTTAAGAGGGTTTACGTCGTACGGCATTTCATACAAACTTTCAAGCCCTTATTTTTCGAAATGACTGAACCGATTTTAATGAAACTTCGTACGCATATGCAGGATACAAAGGTCTGAAAACTTAGTTAAGAACATTTTCAAAATTTCTTATTTAAAAGCAGATGATAACTGGAAATCTCTGTTTGTATGGAAAATTAAAAATCGGTCTAATTTGGCTGTAATACTATTTTTCGAAAATGTTCTTAACTAAGTTTTTAGACCTTTGTATATTGCATATGCGTATGAAGTTTCATTAAAATCGGTTTAGTAATTTCGGAAAATAAGGGCTTGAAAGATTGTATGAAAAGCCGTACGACGTAAACCCTCTTAATGTTGACCTGCTGCATGAGTATCCTGCAGATAAAACTGTATAGAAGGCAAACAACAAAGCAAAGTAAACAATGTCTACTAGAAAATGTATAATGTTTTCGTGTAATATGAGTGAATTCGATAAAATTCTATTAAATGTAGTCAGTTAACTAGTAAATCTGTCAAGATATTTTTTAGGATCGCATGTACTATTTAAGGACTTGTCACACTGAAGGTGTTCTGCGTCCTGCGGTCCGGTCAACTCGAACGCTGCCCGTAACCCTATTTGAACTTAATCAATAATGTAAGACAACGCGCGCGCGACTCATTCACGTACCGGCTTAAGGCTCAGTCAGACAGGACGCAACTTGATGGAACAAAATCTATGAAAACTTCACGGAAATTGTTGTACCGGTGTCACGTCGCACCGATCTGCGGGGGAGCCACAGTCGCTAGAGCGAGAGAGTGTTGATTTTTTGTTTAACGACTACTTATAATCGAGTACATAATAATTTATAAATACATACCTACAATATAATTTCGGATTGAAGTCTTGCGTTTATCTACAAATAATTGAACCGACAGACGTAGTTCTGTCCAACAAAAATGTCATAGAAAAAATTATGTACAGTTTTTCCGAATTTGACAATTTTCCGGAAAACTTTTATATTTTTCCTCCGAAACCTAATTCGGACTATTAAGAACATTTTAAAACTAAAAATAGCCAAATCGATCCAGCGTTTCTCAAGTGGTGCTCTTACCAACGAGCAACATTTCATTTTTTTTTATATATTAATAAGAATAGATAGATAAACATTTGTGAAATGATTTTTTTTTAGAATCTGAATCACAAGAGTAGATATAATTACAATTTTTTACATGTTTATTTACAAAACAAAATATTCTTAGAACTAAAGTAATCAGTAGATAGAACTACTTGATTACAGTAATCAGATAAACGATTACTTTAGGTAACCTGATTATTGTATGTAGTTAGGTTTCATGTAATCATAAATACCTGTTGTTAACTTTTGTAGTCGTAGTTAGTAATTAGATTACAAAATAGTAGTTGGCTACGCCCGACACTGATGTCTCATATAGGACGCGGGCAGCGTTCGAGTTGACCGGACCGCAGGACGCAGAACGCATACAGTGTGACAAGTCCTTTTATTGGATTTTTATTTTTAGTTGTTGATGCACCTATGTTTAGTAGTTAGATAGTTAATGAAATAGGTACTTTTTGTTTATTTTTAGCCGCTTGACTGTCACTAATGAGACACAATTAAATTTTAATTGTTATCCAACTGCAGCCGCCTCTTGGATGGTTGAGCTCTTAGTTGAGTATTGCTGTGGATTCACAATGTACAAATTTCGTTTTAAAAATATAATTCTAAACAATACATTTTGCTCACATTTGTGCCTAAAGTCAAGGACATAATTATTTGCAGATCTCTGACCTTTGGAACTGATCCTACTTGTTTTTCCAGAGAACACCCCGGTAATGAAGAAGATCGAATGAGCAGAAGGTAACTATCCTCAGTTTTTTTTACGTCTTCGTTTTGCACCACTGTAAAAATGATGATCATCTCTCGTTACGATAAGGTTGCTGTTTCCAGAGCAGAAATAACTGTGAAAGGACTAGCAGTCTATTCGTACTTTTTCTAAGGCATCGATGAGCGAATTGTTACCATGAATTCAGTACATGATTTTAGACAATAGCGGATCCAGCGGGATCCAGGTCCTCCCAAACAGTAATTCTGGATCCGCTACTGATTTTAGACCCACCAAAGTTGCAATTTTTTTGCCTGTTATCTTTAATAAAAATGAAATGATGTTCGTTGGCAAGGGCAGGGGTTGGGACCCTACTTGAGAACGGCTGGACCGATTGGGCAATTTTGTGTTTAAGATTGTTCTACAGTCCAAATCAGGTTCTAACAGAATAGGTTGAAAATTACAATAGACGACGTATATTTAGTGACCTAATCCGCTTAACTATTCTTAAAGAGTCATAAACTCTTCGTTTCAATAACATTAATGAAGAGTGAGAAATCAACATCTCTAATTAACGCAAACTCAAAGTAAGCCAATTATTATTAATAATAATTACCTTGATTAAATTCTCGTAGTTCACCAATATAATTTATTACAGACAACTCGTGCGGATCCTTAAGTAATTAATAATAAATGAATTTTTTGTTTGAGATTACTTTAACTAGATAATTACAAACTGGTGATTTGAAAGGGTAACAAGGATGTTTCCATTTTTAATTGTTCATTAAATTAAATGGAAAACAGTATTTGATCGATGGAAATGTAAACAACAAAATCCAACATGACAATAACAAAATTTAAACAATACACAAACAGGAAATTGGAGAGAGATAGGGTGAATAGTAACATCTAAGAAAAAAAAAAAAACCTATAAAAAGTGTATCTACAAGAACGATAAATGAGAAAACAAATTCAAATTCAAATTCAAAATATTTTATTTCACATAAACCAACAAGGGCACTTATGTGAGAAGTGGTCCGAACTTATGCGGTCAGAAGCTAGGTGCACGGTTCCAAATGGTCGTTTCCTATGGAGAAGAGCCGGCAAGAAACTCCACGGTTACTCGTTTTAAAAATAAATGGTTTTTACAAAGGATGTTTTTTAATTACAGTGATAATAGGTATGAGAGGACAATGTAGGCCTATCAAAAAGTACCAGATACTTAGCAAAATAGAAAATGGACCACAGATATACAGTCTGTTAACCCTACAAGGTTCTCACATTCACAAAATCTAGAGGAAAAGAATCTACCCATATAGAAGATAAATAAAATAATAAAAATCTATTTAAACCATTAATGTAGCTACAGCTGTAACAAAATACAATTGAAAAAAAAAATCATCTATATATTGAAGGTATATAATGTCAAATAATAAAACGATTATGTCAAGAAAGTATGCAAGATAAAATAAAATAATCATCGTAATTTGGGAGCAGTTAATAGACATGTAGATAGTTATGCCGTTAATGAGGTACCAGGGAAGCCACATGCGCAGAGGGAATTTCCCAATGGCTTAAGCATACTGTGCGGTACTAGACTGATAGGAAGACTCCGGTCTACACCTGTTTTTTAGACCTTTCGAAAGCTTTCGGTTCGTTGTCCTATGATGAAGACATCCACATTTTTGATTATTGGTACAAAAACCAAGTTGAATATGTAATAAAGTGGGCGGGCGCGATCTCTGATGCGTACAAACTGAGGTGTGAAGTAAGGCAAGGAGGCTTAACCTCGTCTCGTCTCTTCAATCTGTACGTAAACGGACTCATTGAGAGACTCAGCGACACCAAAGTTGGCTGCTCTATAGACGGAAAATACGTCATCAACAAAGTTACGCAGACGATAGTGTATTGCTGGGCCCCTCTATAAGCGCCGTTCGAAAACTGCTCGCTATATGTGTGGAATACGCCGGGGTACATGGGCTCAGGTATAATGTAAAGAAAAGCGAGGTTTTGGAGTTCCAATCACCAGGGGGCCAAGTCTACTAATTTACAAACGTCATAATGGTGTCACGATGGTGAGTTTCTGACAGATTTGCCATACAAAATCTGTCAAAAACTCACCATCGTGACAGCATTATGACGTTTGTAAATTAGTAGACTTGGCCCCCTGGTCATGAGGTCACACACGTACCACCCGTCCTCATAGACGGTGTTTTTTTAACCTAGAGTTGCGCGATTTAAATACCTGGGCCACTGGGTCTCGGATGACCTCTCAGAGTACGAGGATATTGAGAGAGAGAGAGCGCCGGGCGTTGGCTAACCTATGGAATATGTTGGCTCGTAGATTTGCACGCTGTAGTAAAGCAGCAAAAGATACGTGCAGCCTATGAGTCAAATATACGCAGAAGGCAATCAACGCTGATGATGTCATGCGGCTGCCGAGGCACTACAGTGCTTCGGACATGTTTGCCGACGCTGGTATCTATGGCTTCTATGCCATCCTCAGGAAGAGAGCTGCATCGTTGCTAAGTCGTGCCCGCGGCAGTGGCAACAGCATTCTTAGCGTTGTGGCTGGCAGAATTGACTGCCCAATATTGTGGCATTGTATACCAACTGTAATACATACAAGTCGGAAAGACCAGGAACTGATGAAAATGCTAGGTATAGTTTTATATATTTATTTTGTTGCTGTATGATTAGATTGATGAAAATGATAGGTATCGTTTTACATAATATATTTATTTTGTTGCAATAATTTTAAATAATTTAAAGATTATAATTATGTTAATGATGTTAATGATTTTCTTGATTTTTTAATTATTTTGATGAATTTGAACACTTTTATATTTTATTTTATATAAGTATTTATTAATTTTTATAGTTTTGTGATTTTGTGCGAGTAATGTACTTCTGATATTTAATTTTTAGCTATTATACGAGTATTATGATTGAGGTATGTTGTCAATATTCAAATATATTGACAACACGTCGTGTCCGGACACGACGACGCGTGCCATGTCAAGCATCGAACGGCTTTAAGAACAGTTAAACGGATTAGGTTACTAATATAAGTCGTCTATTGTATTTTATAATGGATTTCTGCTAAGTCACGCCTGAGTCAATTAACTACCAGGTTAAAAATTTAAAAGAATCTGAAAGCTGCAAGTGCATTTTCTATGGGAATTATGTACCTGTGAATTATTACAATTTGGACAGGACACCGTCTAGTCGGGTCAATGTAAAAAATTAAATTAATTAAAATAAGCCAAGGCAGCTAAGAGATGACCAGTCCCAACTGACGGCACCCGTTGACCGACATGACGCATGGATTAGAACCATTTAGCTCAACCATTTTGAAGGGAGCTAAATGATCCAACACGCGCCACCACCAGCGAGACATTTGAGTGAGCATGACATACTCACAGCCACCAGGGCACATTCCAGTCAATGAAAGACATATTACCCGGAAAATGGTAGCTCTTTAGTACATAGTACTCACACCTGTGCTATGCAATAGTATGCAAACAGTTTGCGCATCAAGATGAAACTATAATTATAGGTGTTTCAGTAAGAGTGCACTTTTTAATTTTAAAGAGTTGATATATTTTTATTGCATTGTAAAGTAGACATGTTCCGACTAAGTATGTAATAAAATATCCAGCAAATGGCCCCCCACAGGTCTGATGACAGGCCATTGCTCTTTTCATGAAAGTTTCGAAGACTTTGACAATTATATGTCTGGAAATCGTTGCTGCATCGAATGTTATACGCGTGGTGTGACCATTGGCGCCGTCCTGCTGAAACCACATGTCATCCAGATCCATGCAGTCCAGTTGAAGCCACAAGAACTCCGTTATGATATCCTGTAACGAATGCCGTTCATTCCGGCCTCATTTTTCCCAATTTTTGTGATGGGTTTTCACAACGATAACGTGTCCTTCTTTTGTGTAGCGATTCATTTATATTATTCGGAACTAACATAGGTCAGAGTTCAGATGTACTGAGTTACCCACATAAAAATGATACAAAATTTAAAAAGTGCACTCTTATTGAGACACCCTTTATAATAATATCCACATCAGGCGTGGTTTTGGACCGATAAATTGGCAATGAAGATTAAAGATTGAAGAAAGATCTGCCGCATGGTGCGTAGGTCACATGATGTTGATTTTTGTGGCTTGCATTGTGAGTAGGTATATGCCACAGTGTAGCATAATGTTGCCCTGATGAGAGCTGGCTTTTGTTGATGTCATAACTAACCTACTAGTCCTTCAGCGAAGTATGTCGTCTTAACATTGTAAAGTGATCATACTGCGTTAGAGCCTCGTCCAGTCTGTCGACAAAACCGACATCACAGAAAAAATTTGCCTTTAATTTATCACACACATCTTTTGTCTTTCCGGTGTCGGATCATTGTGGTCGTGTTGTGGTACCTAACGTATATCTTCATCCTCAGTAGACGCGGGGGCGACAAGTGCATGCGCCGCACCCACTCATTTTCCCGGTCCGGGACTGGAGAGGATCCTGAGGACGCGTGTTGCCGTCGTCGTCGGCGCCGAAAGTGCGGTCGCCGAAGACGCCGCCGCCGCTCTTGTGTAAATAAACTCTTTAATGAATTAGTACTGGTGCCTCAATATGATGCAAGTCACTTAAGCATGGTGTAACTATACTTCTTCGGCATGAATCATGTCGGACAAGCGTATCCAAAATCTGAACGAATGCCCCGGCATTAAATTGTACCTATTGGTACAATTTCTGTCACAATTTCTACGAACAACGCCCCCCTGTCAATGTTATTCAGGTGCCAAAAGAACTTTGTAGACTCTACACGGTCAGTGTCACTGGACCTGCACAAATTTTGACGCTATCGTTAACACGAGAAGCACCTAAGTGCATGACCCAACCGCCGAGAATCACGCGCCGTAATTTTGGCCAAAAGCTTTGTAGAAAAGCATTGTACCGACGTCAAATTCTCTCATCGTGAACGTAGCAGTGGGTCGTTCTACCTGCGAGCATCGAAGAGGTAAACGGTTAAAGGTCGGTTTGTTGTTTTCAGCGTCGCAGAAGGCGTCGTCGGCGTAGCTGCCGTCGCAGACGCCGCCGCAGTTGTAGCCGCCGCCGGCGCAGGCGCAGCTGTCGTCGCAAACGTCGTCGTGGTTGCCGTCGCAAACGCCGCCGTCGCTGCTAAACCCCCTACATTGCTCTTCAGGCCTGTGCCAGTTAAATTCGGCGTAATGTTTGTGTTCAGACTTTTTCTAATAAAATGTAGGTAACTAAAAGTTTGTTTTTGTTTTTCCTAAGGCCTCATCTCCACGGGCGAGGGAATCGCGACGATGGCAAGCCGTACCACCAAATTTTTCGCCGCGATGATATCGCCGTGTGGAGATTGTTTCATAGTCTTTGAATTTGGTGGAACGGCGAGATTATCGCCGCGATGCTCTCTGCAGTGGCGATAGCGGCTTAATTAGCCACACTCCCTTGCTATGGCTACTCCACTCACCAAACCTGGCACTTAGCAATTAGTAATTTTACTTAACATGGTGACACATTGCGTTAGTGAAAATCACATAAATACATGCAGACATTGCATAAACTCACACCTCTCTTTCCATGGTCACCGAACTGTGTCATAGTAATCTGGCGTTACCGTCAAGATGGTAGAACCAAGTCTTGGATCTCAGATCAGTGTGGCTGACACTTCTTAGTGTGGGAGGGATAAGTGATCCCTCCCATGGATGATACCTCCCTCCCTGGCATGGCCGCCATCAGGGATTTTAGGGCCAGATTTTATTTTATTTACTTTTATTTTATTTTAGATTTTTTCAGGCTACAGATTAAAAAAAAACTGTAAATCTAAGACTTGGTCCCTCCATCATGACGGTAATGGCAGGCCCCAACGAGATTTATCAAGTGATAGGTTTACATAAGGACATTATTTTGTACCACAGAAAACAAATAAGATATATTTTGTACCTGTGTAGCCGACACTGGCATGGCCACCATCAGGGATTGCTAACACAAAAAAATATTCGTCGCTAATTAGTCGAGAATGTAGCGGTCACTGGTTCAAAAGTTATAAAGGATTTCGTGTGCGTTACGATTGCTCCGCCAAGTTATCCAAACAAAAAAAAACTTCGCCCAAAAAATTGTCGGAATTTGTCAAAATCGAAGGGAACAAACCAAAAATTTGTCAAAGTAGAAATAAAGAAGATACAAGGGTTTTAAGTTGGCCGCGCGAACGTAACGTGGAGGATTGCGCGGCCATGGAGATCTCAGCAACTACTTGGGTTAGAGATCTATTTTTTTTTGTCAATTGAAGACTGAATTTGTCAAAAATTGTCGAAACAAGAATTATAAACTCTAGATCAAAATTTTACGAAATATTCGACTTGGAAGTTATGGCCGCGCAATCGTGCACTTGTTGTTTCTTGATTGTTGATTATTTCTTTAAAACTTAAGACTTCATACGGTAAAACTGTTACAAGAAGAAAGGCCTTAATTTGTCAAAACTAACGAAAGCAATAAATTCTACTAAAGTTTAGTTAAACAGACGAAATCAGTCCATAACAAAGAGTACGTGGCCGCGCGATCGAAACGTTACTTTGTACACTGATATCTCACTATCTATAATTGCTAGGATTTCGGTGTGAACATCCAATTATTCGACATATTAACCTCATTAGAATGACATATCGTTTTACCCTCAGAACGGTTTTTAAAGCATGTAATCTCAAAAATATGTTATCTCATACAATGTTCGAGCAGGGTAACCATAATTTCGATTTGATTTGGGAATAAGTACCTCTAACTGGAGACTATATTGGACAACATCTAGTAGTAAAAAATAACAAATCTAATAATAATAATAATTAGAGCTCCCACCTCGTTCCTGCCTTTATTGGCCGGCTTGAGTGGAGATTCGCAAGAGCAAACGTGCTCGGAGGAAGGTAGTATTCCAGTAAGATGCTGGTAGGGATCTTGACCGTACTTCCGGGATTGTCCTGATAGCCGTGGAATACCGCTCCACTCCTCATAAGCACCTCAGGACATGTTGCCCCCTTGTCGCTACGACACTTTGTGCTAGCGACCGTTTTCGGGGGCCCATTATTGAGTGTGCAAGTCACCCCCTGCCATTTTACCTGTGTTTGTTATATAAAATATTGGTCAGGCAGGGGCCATATTCTTTCCATAGTTCTAAAAAACCAGTTCACTTAGCCATCCAAACCCATAAACCAATATCTTTGTTTTCATATCCTGCAATAGTCCTGCACTAACCGGGGGTTGTCCTTGGGTGCACTAGCATAGTGCGAACAGGGATAATCGTCGGTTAGTGCCTCGTTTCATTAAACACGTCTAACGGGCCTCTGTGAGTTGGCTTCGGCCCCTCTTACGCCTTCCAAAGGTCCGGGACCCTAGGGTCCCGAGAAATGTCAAAGACGTAAAATAATAATTAACATTGATCAGGCAGGGGCCATAGTCCAATATATTTGGTTCCATATCCTGCAATAGTCCTACACCAACCGAGGGTTGTCCTTGGGTGCATACAGCCTGATACAGCGATAATCGTCGGTTGGCGCCTCATTTCTTTAAAACGTTCGGCCCCTCGTACGCCTTCCAAAGGTCCGGGACCCCAAGGTCACGAGAAATGTCAAGAGACATAAACTTGTTTATTCATCACAGCTTACACAATTTTGCGCTCTCAACCTGACAATCATATGAATTCACACTCGCACAACTGCTGGGCAGCCAACCACCCCGGCCGAATGATAGCCGCTTGGTTGCCGAGAGCGGCCACGGGTAATAATAATAATAATTTGATTATTGATATATTATAGCGGTCCCGCATGACGAGAACCTCGTGAAAGCAGAAAAAGATAAACAGATTAAGTATCATGATCTGGCTCGCGAGGTTGTCGACATGTGGGATGTGGATACAGCAGCCATTGTGCCGATAGTCGTGACGGCCAATGGCATAATAGCCAAGAGCCTCGACCAACACCTTAGGAGGCTCTCGTTAGGCAGCTGGATCAAGGGCTTGATCCAGAAAGCGGTACTTCTGGACACAGCGCGTATAGTTAGGAGATTCCTCTCTCAGGAGCCCTGACCACCGGTAGCTTGGACCCTGTTCCCGATACCGGTGGGCTACTATTTTTTATATTTTTAAATGTTTTTGTTTTTATTTTGTTTTTATAAAAATATTTAAAAATGTAATTAATATGTATATAATTATATGGAATAAAGGAATAATAATAATTTCACAAATATCAGGTCCAAATACAAACCAGAGCAATTCACGTATTTTTTAAGAAAAGATTAAAATGCGAACGCGCATTCTAATCCCATTCGCAATCTGTCAAAAATAGGGGAGACTGGGTATGGTTGTCTCACGGGTTGGTAGTCACAGCGGTGTATGGGGGCCGCGGACCGCATCGCCCGACTCCCCGCGCGATCCCAGCCGGCCGTTGCTCTACGCAAGTAGGTTCGTTGTGTGTAGATTTTAATACTGTGACGGTACGGCCCAACCGCCCAATCCTTCTCACAGACAGGAGACCTGGTGCATTAGTGTGCAGGGAATGGTAGGATGATAAAATTGAATGTTGTCTCGACTTTAATTCTTGGAATTACTGGTATTAAATTCAGCCGCATCCTGTTAGACTGGATGCCGACCCCAACATAGTTGCGAAACGGCTAGGTAGATGATGATGAGTACTTGGAATTTCCTCTGCAGCAACGTCCTCGACCTTGCCATGGTTTTTTTTGAAATTGTGTTTTACAATTTACACAAACACAATCTCTCACTGGCAAGCGCTTACATTTCCTGCGGGTGTACGTCGGCAGCGGAGTCTTTTGGTGGCTTCTTCCAAAAGGCGGCACGAGCCATGCGGCGTTTTTCAAAGACGACGGTCCTTGAGCGAACGAAATTAGCGGGCGACGGAGAGGGAGGGTGGCGCGCGCGCCTCTTCAACGTAGGGTAGGAGAGACCAGTTACCGACTGTTAGCTTCTTTTAAGGGAATAATGATAAACAAAAACAGCTGTTTAGCTTAAAATACTTAGGGCATGGTGTTTTTGGAATTATCGTACTCTTATGATAATAGTTATACAGCTTCCTTTTTTTAAGTGTGTTCTTATTAAATTAATAAGAACACACTTTAAAAAAACCTTTGCCTTTATTCATTTTATCTCTAAATCTACATAATAATATTATTAAGTAGATTTAGAGATAAAATGAATAAAGTAAAAGTACCTAAACAATTTTTTTTTACATGTTGCGAATAGGAAGCAACCGATTAAAACAATTTTTTATTGAATATTGTGACTAATTGTAATTTATGATTGTTTATTTATGCATTGACTGTAGAAATTATTCCATATTGTTTTTTATTTTTATTCAACATCGTAAATGTGACTTCCAACCCCGGTCGCGTAATTACAAAGGCGGATGCAACACAGACAGGAGCTCCTCTGTAACGCAGCCGCATCCGTATAAAGTATTACAAACACGATTACACCACAGATATTTGAAAACTGTCTGCAATGTGATCGGTTCCGGAAGACATTGTCTTATGAAAAACGACTGCAGTACAGCTTATATGTAGATTAGTACTCGCTCTGTCTACACTGCAGATCGCTAGGTAACTAGTGTCTGTACTATGATCGCGTTCGGAATGGTAACGTCGCATGAATGCGGCGGCTTTACAGACCGATCGCGGGAGACACTAACAATGATTTTGAAGTTAGTTTGCCCTTGACCTAGCGACGAGTCAGTGCGTGCATGCGTGAATTATCGTTTAAATAAATTGTTTAACTATTGAAAAATTATTAATAAAGACAAGTTAATGACTTTTTTTTAATAAATACTGTGTGGAGGACCTACACATTATTAGATTTCAAACAGACACAAGAAGAGACTTTTAAAGGAAGAAATCACAATATTGGGGAAAACTCCTATTTCCTGTTTGTTGTTCAATACAAACCTAACCGAGAATTCAGAGACGAGGTGCAAAAAATGTCGACCTTGCGTTGCTCGCTCCCCTACATTCTTCTTTTCGTTGAGGAGATGAAAATGCAACTCCCTCAAAAAAAAATCCTGCGGCTTGCGATGTCCATGGTGTAGGTGGATTATAAATTACGCACGATATACTCGTTTTTTTGCAAAATTTTACTAATAATACCTACATAAACTGAGAAGACAGGGGGGCCTCATTTTTTTTTTGCCACTCCGGGCTCCTGACAGACTTAGTCCTCCACTGATTAGGCCTGTTCTGACTGGACCCCGACTATGTGACCCCCCCCTGACTCGAAGGCTGGATCCGCCCTTGAATGCAGCACAGACTATGGGTGTCTGTGTTGCCCCCCTCCCCTATAATTTACCTATTTTAGACATGTTTGATAGATTGTGACTTGAATGTGAACGTTTTTATTAAATAAACAGCCACAGTCAACAGCCAGGTTCTTTTTACCAGAATATCACTGTCCAATCCGCGATATTTTACCTCGTGTGTGATTTTTTTTTAAACAAATCTCAGAATTGTCTCAGAAGGAAAAGTAATTATTAAATCTTTTTATTTTTATGTAAGTATGTAGTGAACCACCTTTTTATTTTTTAAATCTGTCACGCGATTTTTTGTATTGTTGCTAAACTGCGAGGCAACGCGCGCTCGTAGCGCTACCCATGGCCGCTCTCGGCAACCAAGCAGCTATCATTCGGCCGGGGTGGTCGGCTGCCCAGCAGTTGGGGTGCGTCTCATATCATATAAAGTTATTTGGTATATTTTCATTTCAATAACGTTCACAAGATATAATAAACGTGAGATATACCAACTGTTGATATAATTTCTTTACATATAACATTTATATACTCTAAAACTTATTCCGTATAACGTTATTGGATATAACGGTTATTTAATCGAAAATCATTAGGTCTATCGTTTAAATTATATATTGATACCATTTCAAAGCCATCCAACTCGGATAGGTTAGGTTAGAAGGCTAAAGACTTTTGCAGACCAGCGCGACACGACACGAACAATACAATTTCTAAGAAAACTTCACGGTATAACAATAACCGGTGTCGGTCTGGCTGCACACAGCGGCTGGTCTGCATACACACACAATACTTGCGTGAGCGGCCACCGAGCGGTGGTGAACCATTTGGGTTAGGTTAGGTTAGAACAGTGACCATTAACGCGCGAAGGCGAGCGACCGAAGGGAGCGTGCCGCGGCAGCGGCCGCCTAGTGCCAGATCCCCCCTCTCTTGTTGGTGAACCATTTGGGTTAGGTTAGGTTAGAACAGTGACCATTAACGCGCGAAGGCGAGCGACCGTAGGGAGCGTGCCGCGGTAGCGGCCGCCGAGTGCCAAATCCCCCCTCTCTTGTTGGTGAACCATTTGGGTTAGGTTAGGTTAGAACAGTGACCATTAACGCGCGAAGGCGAGCGACCGAAGGGAGCGTGCCGCGGTAGCGGCCGCCGAGTGCCAGATCCCCCCTCTCTTGTTGGTGAACCATTTGGGTTAGGTTAGGTTAGAACAGTGACCATTAACGCGCGAAGGCGAGCGACCGAAGGGAGCGTGCCGCGGTAGCGGCCGCCGAGTGCCAGATCCGCCCTCTCTTGTTGGTGAACCATTTAGGTTAGGTTAGGTTAGAACAGTGACCATTAACGCGCGAAGGCGAGCGACCGTAGGGAGCGTGCCGCGGCAGCGGCCGCCGAGTGCCAGATCCCCTCTGTTCTTTGTGAACCATTGGGGTTAGGTTAGAACAGTGACTATTAACGCGCGAAGGCGAGCGAGCGTAGCGAGTGACCATCTTGGCAGGTGGTAATCAGTTAAGTTTAACTACAGTATCTACTCAGGTTATTTACTGTGATAGAAATTACATATTAGACTTAATATGTTTTATGTCTTTTGAGTGGTATATCAAACGATATTATATTAAATGTATGTTATGATTATAAAAATTAGTTATTTTAAAATTATATCAATCGTTTATTATATCAACTGATGATTATATCAAATAAAATTATAGATTCAGTTGTTATATCTTGTAAATATTAGTCATTTTGTAATTATACCATATATTACTTACCCAAACATATTATTGAAATATACAAGTTTTTTTATTTAATAATTATTTTTTGTCTCTTGACATTTCTCGTGACCCTGGGGTCCCGGACCTTTGGAAGGCGTACGAGGGGCCGAACGTTTTAAAGAAATGAGCCGCCAACCGACGATTATCGCTCTATGCACTATGCAAGTGCACCCAAGGACAACCCTCGGTTGGTGTAGGACTATTGCAGGATATGGAACCAAATATATTGGACTATGGCCCCTGCCTGATCAATGTCAATAATTATTATTATTAGATTTGTTATTTTTTACTACTAGATGTTGTCCAATATAGTCTCCAGTTAGAGGTACTTATTCCCAAATCAAATCGAAATTATGGTTACCCTGCTCGAACATTGTATGAGATAACATATTTTTGAGATTACATGCTTTAAAAACCGTTCTGAGGGTAAAACGATATGTCATTCTAATGAGGTTAATATGTCGAATAATTGGATGTTCACACCGAAATCCTAGCAATTATAGATAGTGAGATATCAGTGTACAAAGTAACGTTTCGATCGCGCGGCCACGTACTCTTTGTTATGGACTGATTTCGTCTGTTTAACTAAACTTTAGTAGAATTTATTGCTTTCGTTAGTTTTGACAAATTAAGGCCTTTCTTCTTGTAACAGTTTTACCGTATGAAGTCTTAAGTTTTAAAGAAATAATAAACAATCAAGAAACAACAAGTGCACGATTGCGCGGCCATAACTTCCAAATCGAATATTTCGTAAAATTTTGATCTAGAGTTTATAATTCTTGTTTCGACAATTTTTGACAAATTCAGTCTTCAATTGACAAAAAAAAATAGATCTCTAACCCAAGTAGTTGCTGAGATCTCCATGGCCGCGCAATCCTCCACGTTACGTTCGCGCGGCCAACTTAAAACCCTTGTATCTTCTTTATTTCTACTTTGACAAATTTTTGGTTTGTTCCCTTCGATTTTGACAAATTCCGACAATTTTTTGGGCGAAGTTTTTTTTTGTTTGGATAACTTGGCGGAGCAATCGTAACGCACACAGGATTTCTAGGTGGCCGAGCTGGAGAGACTCTCTGGACCAAGAATTTTGTTAAATAACTACGTATACATTGAGGTACCTAAAATTTGTGCATCTGTAGCAAATAGTAGATTTACAGTATTAACTTTTATGTAGGCTGATTTGAGATCAAAGACTTCTTGACGGTAACCCCAACTTGGCCCCATTAGGCTGCCTGTCCACTGGAGCGGAGAGGAGAAAAGAGGAGCGGAGATGTGCCAATGTTAACCAATAGAATCTTGACTCCGCCCCTGAGTTTAGATTTGATTAGTTAATAATGGCACATTTCCGCTCCTCTCCTCTCCGCTTCAGTGGACAGGCAGCCTTAGTTAGGGCACCTAGCAAAGATCTGTTTTCTCCCAAAAGTCGCTGGTTTGTTGGAATCAGTCGCCAAATGTATAAGAATCTGTCGGTCACTGGTTCAGAAACTCGACAGTTTTTGATTAAATGACTTTTTTATGAAGTGTCTAGCTAGCGGGCCCCTTATGGCTCCTACACACAGTGCCGGCGGCAATGTGCGTTTCAAAAGCGCGGCCACGGCAAAATTTAAAAAAAAACCTGGCCAGGGTATGCATGGCCGGCTTTTGCCCCGCGGCACGTGCCATGGGCTGTGTCTGGCTTTTGTGCCTTCATTTCCGTTGCGTTTCTTTCTGCGGCTTTGTGCGGCAGGGCCGGGCCCCCCGCAGCTTGCCCGGCGGCAAAGCAGTGCCGGCGGCCAAGCCGCCGCGCCGGCAGTGTGTGTAGCGGACATTATGATTATTTTTATTGTTATTATACTTTCAGACCCAGTAGTGCTCGGAGTGAGATACTATTGTACTTGTATATTTATATACATGTACCTTACAAATCCAAATCCAATTCGATTTTTGGGTTAGTTCTATTGTGAAAGTTATAATGAGTTAAATTATCCTTTTGTGTTACAGTACCTACATAATTTCAATTACACCTTGTTTGCAAATAAGTATAAAAAACAATTAATACTTTTTAAAGTTAATCTTTAACGTAAGACGTCTGCATAATCTAAAGGTAGGAAAATAGAATACTTCAAAAATAAAACTATCCAGGCCAAATTGTTGAATCATAACGGCGATTCAACAATTTGGTCTGGGTCAATTTGAAGGGACCAACGCGCATGTCTACGGTCGATATTTCTGAAACGATTCATGTTAGGGACAATCAGATTTCATATTTCTAAATTAGAATTAAGGTATTGAAATACTCTAGAGAAAAAATACTCCTCCGACCAGCGTATCCACTTGGTCCCTCCGATTGCGATCTTGACGTCAAAATGGAGGGACTACTAAAAAACTACGTATGCATTGAGGTAACTAAAATTAGTGCATTGGTAGCCAAATAGTAGATTTACAGTATAACTTCTATGTAGGCTGATTTGAAATCCAAGACTTGGCCTCTTCATCTTGACGGGCACGCCCAGGTCTTAAGAGGCATGAAATTAGCATTGAAAGCACATAAAACCTTCGGTACTTCGCCTAATCCCCTTTTTTTCCTGTGTACTTTTTCCCTGGTCATGTGGAATTGTCATGAAATTGGAGTACGAGACTGAAAAAAGAGGGGAGTAGACTTGTGTTCTTTATATGTGCAGAATTTTATCTTCTGCGTAGTTGGCTCATCTATTTTGAAATTGGCTCTGTAACCAAAAATCTGTCAGGAAGTTATAATTGTGTGTGTGTTAAATAACTTCATTGTGGAAATGAAACGCAAAATTAATAATAACCAAACGTCATGCAATAGTGCTTAAGTCTTTATTTGAGGTAAAACTGGGGTTCAGGAAATAATTACTGGTATCTTGGTCTTGGAAATAATCTTATTATAATCGGACAGAGTTATTGTATTTACATTTTGATTTAGACAATGTTCGGCATCGTGGAAAATTGTATACGAAAACCAAAAATAAAAATGACTGGATTTTGTTTAAATGCCATTCAAATCTTCTTTGACCCCGGATTAAAGTAATGTTACGATAGATAGTTTAAAATCGTCAATTATGAGAGTCTCTATAAAGATCCACTGTAGGTACTGAACATGGGTCCAAAATATTAATAGTAACAATTTATATAGTATTGTTATGTAGTCAGTTAGGACTACTATGCCCAAAAAATATGGGAACACATAAAAATCAATTATAACTTCAATAACCCACCCAAAAACCCAAGATAACAGACTACTAAATATGTACAAAAATATCACAAATCAGCCTTTCAGATTTTAACCATGATGTCTTCCAAACTCTTCCGCTGCAGGGCTGGTACCGTGGCATTCTCGTGTGGTCTCCCAACTGGCAGGAGCAGTTCCAGTCTTTCATTCAGTGGCCTGGAAAGCAGGTCCCGGAGACGAGCGTTGCAGTTGAGGGGCGTTGAGGTCAGGGCTACCAAGCCGCAGTACTGTAATAAAAAAAAGTTGAGATTATTATTATAAAATAATGACCTATATAACATAATTTTGCTATAAACACGCCAAGCATATCAAATTCTTTTGTAACTTCTTGCGAGCATAGTTATTATAATTTGCATCATCAAAATAAGCCTATTAATATTCCCACTGCTGGGACACAGGCCTCCAGCCTCTCTGTGAGAGGGAGTGGGCTGTAATCTACCACGCGAACTCAGTGCGGGTTGGTATATGTCACATGTCTTCGAATTTTTGGCTCTAAGACATGCCGGTTTCCTCACGATGTTTTCCTTCACCGTTTTGAGAGCAGTGGTGATGAAATTATTTACACAAAGTAAGGCGCCTGCTTAGGTTCGAACCCACGACCTACAACTCATAAGTCGGGGCCGTTACCACTGGGCCACCACTGCTCTCTGCAATTTGCATGATTAAATTAAAAAGATTAACATATTTTAAAAATTATTTCTGCAGTCAACAATTCGACCTTGGTCATAATTACAACCGTATATCATTAGAAGTAAATATCGTAGGAAGCTCTTTTGGCTCTTTAGCTCTTTGGGTCTCAAATGGGATCAAGGCACCTCCAAACAGAAAGTATCAAATTATCGTTTTTACACAAAGCTAATTTGGTGATAAAGCCAAAATACCAAGGCTTTTACCCAAAAGCAAAGTAATAAATATTTTTTCTAGGTTGAACTTAATAAATGTCTAGTCAAGGTTTATAGTGATGATAGGTAATCAACCGCCAGAAATAAATGCTTTGATCTGCAGTTGATTTCATGTTTACAATGAATGAGCCCAACGAAAACACAACAAATTTTATGTGGTAATTCTGGGTAATGTAAAAACTACGGAATATAATATGAAATACGTGGTGGTATGGTGGCGTATAGAGGGCAGTAGGTCCAGAAATGTATCTGTACCTTGTATAATTATGCTCATAGTCATGATTATTTTCATAAATGGTAATTTTGATGACTACTGATGTGTTTGTTTTTTAAAAATAAATCAGCACCCTAATAGCGTAACACAATTTCAATCCTAATCCGAAAGAGTTTGTAAGAATTGCTAATCCATTGCTTCAATACGTTTGTCCAATTCGTCTGCTCATCTGCTCAACAACGTAATGAATGTTGTTGAACTGTCAAAATGATGAGTATTGCCATTGTAAGAGCAAAAACATTTAAAACATTTAAACACTGAATTTGTATAGAATTATTGTTAATATAGTTAAAAGGTCATGGAGTGTTATTATATGTCAGTAATTCACCAGAACAACACAGTTTTCGTCATATTTCGATCGACATTTAAAAAAATGTCTCTCTAATAATTAGAGAGATAGTGGTCCGATTCTGTCACAAATGCCTCTAAACTAGACTAAAAATCACCAAAATTTAGTTTAGTCCTGTCAAACAGGGATTTCCTATTCTGAATAGACTAAAGCGACACAACTTAACTATATTTTAGTCTGACAGCACTAAGATTGCACTGAGTTATTACTTTAGTGAAAATGGCAATTTTGCTATTCTGAATTTGACGTTTTTCACCGAAAAAATTTGTGTATCCAACTAAATCTGACTATTTTTAAACGCGATTAAAAAAGAGTGGAATAAAATTAGTATGAACTAAAATTCACACCAACACTTCCACTTCAGGTGCAAAAACAGTACTGTATTTTTTATTTTCTTTTGGTTATATATATCTCGAAAATGGTGAGTCCTATCGCAAAAATAATGAAAATTTCGACCCCCTTTATAAAATCCTTAAACCCCCATAACCCAAGATGTTGGTAATGATTTTAAATACAAAAAGTGTAAAATTCCATGTAAAATACGTCGAGGCTGCCCGGGCACCCTGCGCGCCTCGGGCTCTAAAAAAATTCACGGAGTAAAGTAAACAAGTACCGTGGAGTCACGACGCGATTGTCAAATTTGATTTTAGATGTGTCAAAATTGTTTTCTAATTTAGAGATTTTTTTTGTCAGAATAGTATAAAGATTCTCATAGCCAAAGTAAGGAATTTTAGTGATAGTTTAGTTAGTTTAGTTCGGTGTACAAGAGAATCGGCACCATTGAATGTCAAACGGTGTTATTTTAATACATAGTCATTTAACTTACATGGATAGCTGCTAGCAACACTCCGGCAGCGATCGCCGTACTGATCTCGCTGTAGTAATGCATCCTCTTCTTACCATCTTCTCTCCAGGAATGCGTCTGTCTGAACACTAGAACCAATGCTGGTGCATCAGACAGATACGGCTTCACTGGCTTCGTGGCAAATGGCTTCAAGTCTGTTACCCACTGCCTTGACATTCTCTTGTTGTAATTCAACTCCTCTTCTTCCTCCACAATCTCTCTTATGGCAGTTTTCATTTCTTGGTCTTGAACCACGATGAAAGTCCAAGGTTCTGTGTGTGCCCCCGATGGAGAGGTACCTGGAATGATAACATATTTGTAAGCATCGTTGAATGGCTCCGCTGGGAATGGGCCAGTAAAAAAGTCATTATTTTAAGTGGACCTGCAAGGTTGTATTGTGAAAGGTCTAAGATTGTAAGCGTACTAGTAGGGCTTGAAATACCGGCATTTTTGGGAACCGGTACCGTTGACCTTGGTGTGATACCGGTACCACTAAGCACCACTTTCGGTATTATTGGTACCGGCACCAAAACTGATAACAACAAATATTTCTATATTTATTAATTTAGAGTGTAATATTTTGTTAGGGTGAGAAAGCAGATGTAGTAAGTAAAAAGTTTAAATTTTTCACGTTTTGGCTGTGGTCTGAGGCTGTGGTTGACCAAGATTTTGAGACGTTCAGAATCCGAATCAGAATGCTTTATTTGTAAACATAGGTCAAATTACAACAGTGTGCGAGATGTTACAGATTGGTAGATCCTCTATGTTTTGCCTACAGGCGTACAAATATATTTCTTTTATTTCATTTTAATACATATTTAAATTACATTTTTAAATATATTTAATTATTACGAGTAACATTGTAGAGTTTTTTACTTTTTAGCACAAAAACGTTATGTTCACAATCCGATATATTATCCGAATAGTTTCGGAAAAATGCGTGGACAAAAATACATACCTACGTACACCCATAAAATTTTGTATATTCGTTTGGAAGTCCTAATAGATTATCATTTATGTGAATACAATTGCAGTTCCAATAACAATAGACACAGTGTTGAATTGATAACCTCCCCGAACCCTGTTTTTGAAGTCGGTTAAAAAGGACAGTTAATACGAGTAGGCATTAGAAAAATAAGTTCAACGTATAAATACGAGATTTGTGGTACACGATGGGAACCTGAATTTGGTACCCGGTTTTGGTTACCGGTACTTGCAAGGCGGAGTATCGGTACCCCTCCTTGAACCGGTACTTATATGGAAACGGTACCCAGGTACTGAAATGGCAAGAACCTGGGAACCTGTACTTTTAGTACCGTTTCCAAGTCCTGCGTACGAGTCTATCATAATCGACTCTTTCATAATTATTGCATCATTGTCTAGGTTATAATCACAGGTTTTAACCGTATACAGGGTGGCAGGGACATCGGCGGGAAAACTGTTACCATGGATTCAGATTATGATGCTGAACTTGGGTTGAAAATTTTCATCGGTTATTAAAAAAAAAATCTGCTGTTTGATAGAAAAGTGCAATACTTACAAGGTCAAAATGTATGGAGAAATTTTAACGCAGGCCAGTTCAGAACCATGTACTAAATCCATGGTATCTTCGCGTCGATGTCCCGGGATGCCACCCTGTATAGTAGTTACTAAATCCATGGGTTAAAAATGGTCAAAAGTCTATTTTAATGTCACTTTTGACACATTCATGCTATGATGTGAACTTAAACTGCAATATTTATTTTTTATTTTTATTAAAGGGTTCAAAAATAATAATATTTTGGTTACAGTATTTTTAACAAAACGATGAGATGCCTATTCATTTCGCGCCGTGCCCACCTTCTCTTGGTCCTAGTAACTATGACCACAATCATTTACGTATTTTGTATAAAAAAGGAACAAGAAGATTTAGTGCCAAACTATTTCAGCGATAAAGTAAGAAAATCACTAACGTACGTGAAAATAATGAAAAAGATTCGACCAGCAATAAAAAGATTCAACTTAGAGCAAAAGATCCACAACTCACACTTGGGAGCAATCAGTAATAAAACATTAGTTATAGTCATACAGTGCCATTCCAATGTGAATCAATTAAAGCGACTTTTGAATTCTTTAAGTAAAGCCTTGTTTATCAATTCAACGTTACTAATCTTCTCTCACGATTACTACAGTGATAAAATTAATAAACTTATTCAACATATTAAGTTTGCAAAGTATATGCAAATTTTTTATCCATATTCAATACAGTTACACCCAGAAGAGTTTCCTGAAGTAGAAAGTTTGTCCTGCATGGAAGGTGTCCCCTGCGTGAAGACGATCTCCAGGAACCCTGAAGCTGCTCAGTCGAAGCATCACTGGTGGTGGCAAGCCAACCAAATCTTTGACCATTTAAGGGTCTTGCAAAACTCCACGGAACCAATTATATTTCTTGAAGCGAACAACTATGTGATTCTTGATGTTTTATTTGTATACAAGTTGCTTCTAAACGCACGGAATATACATTGTCCTTTTTGCGAAGTTATAAGTTTAGCGGCACATCCCCCTGAGCTATCTAAATACAAAAGAAGAGAAAGTGTTGTAACATTAGGAACCTGGAAGAACAATATGCCTAGTACAGCTATCGCATTCGGTAGGAAGTTTTGGCACGACATCAAGTACTGGAAAGAAGTTTTCTGTTTCTACAATGATTCAAAGTGGGACAATTCGTTAAAATATATAGGTGCTGTTAAAATGGAGGGAAATATTTATTTGGTGGCTATAGACGGTCCGAGGGTATTTCGTATTTACGATTGTGACCGCAAGGATGTCCGTTGCAAAGCGAGCGATAAAGTGAAAGCCGTGAAAAACTATACAAATTTGAATACTAAACACATGTTCCCTTTGAGTTTGAGAATTAGAGTTACGTTTGATGATAATTTGAAACCAACGGAGTCAGGTAATTGGGCCGATGGTCGAGACCACGAGCTTTGCATGCGGTTTGCTAAAGAAAGCGTATGGTTCATAAAGTGAATATTACGTATTGATGATTAAATTACTGCGTCATTAATTTTATTATTGGTTTTTCTCTTAGTGTCGCGGCACATCTGCGGAACGTACGGCGCCGACACTTCAGCGACTGAATTATCGGTCGTAGTAATCGGTTGGCATGACACACTAAATGCGCCGAACAGTCGGCGACGTTTACTTCAGCGACGGAAAATTACCACTCTTCGCTTGCCGCGCCACCGAGATCCACCGAACGTTCAACTAGGTGCGGCGAACTTTCGGTTGCTTAACGCGTCGCCGAACTTTCGGTCGCGATGCGTCGCGTGATGTGACGCTTGCTCACGAACGCGACTTAAATTTCGGCTGATGTGTCTTAAGGGACTTGAAAAACACTACGAGCGTATTCAACCGAACGTTCGGCGCCGTACGTTCTGCAGATGTGCCGCGACCCTTAGGTGACCCTACTTTTTCTGCAAAGGATTATGATAGAAACCCAGCACCATATTCTTCATTTGAAATACCTTCAAACAGTTATGTCGGATCCACGGCGTCCGGATTTTACCGGACGGCCTTCATAATTAGTTGATGAGATCGCTGGCTCATTAGGAGAATTGAAAAGGGCTTATTACGATCGGATTGCACAGTCCGATCCCATTTGTGGGCTTCGTTAGGAACATGAATAAAAAACTATAAAAGCTGATTTATTCTAGATGCTGGACTGAGCTGAAAGAGTTTATTATCGATACCCCTGCTTTCTAATTACGCAATGCATTTTCTTAACCGTTTCATTTTGACAGTTCAACAACATGCATTGCGTTATTTAAGTTGTTGAGCAGATATTTTTTTTGAACTTATTAATCAGTGGTATAGCAATCTGTTTCAAAACTATTCAAATTCTGATTGATTACACAATTAGAGAACAGATCAATTATTATTATCGTATTGCCTTTATTTACAAACCGCTTTGAAGATCTTACTTTTATACGTATAATCATAATCGATGACAATAAAAATTGCTTCATCATTAGCCTACTCGTAATAGCCAGTCAACTGCTGAACATAGTCTCTAATCTCAACTGCTTCTAGCCATCCAGCAAAGATCGACGCTACACCGAGACTTGGGCATCCTTAAAACTTGCGTTTGCAAACAAAAATGTCGTCGCTCGTAGTATTCTTGCTGTTGTTTACTGATTAGTAAAATGTGTACTGTAAACAGTGACGCTAATTCTCGAGGTCTCCAGATTATTAAAAAAAACGGGCAAGTGTGTGTCTGATCATGCACATTGAAGGGTTCCGCAGTTGGGATGAATTTATTCTAAAAACAAACTTAATATTGTAGTTGAAAAACATATTCTCCCATACTGTGATGAAACTACAAAATTAACGATTTTTGGACTTTTCCTTACTTGTGCTGTGAGACCTTGCTTTTTGCTAAATTTCATGATTTTAGGTCAACGGGCTACGCTCGAAGTTGTAGACGAGAATGTATACCTAGGACAAACTGTCCAGCTAGGTAGGTCCAACTTCGAGAAAGAGATCAATTGTCGAATCCGACTCGGCTGGGCAGCGTTCGGGAAGCTACGCAATATCTTCTCGTCCCACATACCACAGTGTCTCAAGACGAAAGTCTTTGACCAGTGCGTGTTGCCAGTGATGACTTATGGCACTGAGACGTGGTCGCTCACAATGGGCCTTATTAGAAGGCTAAAAGTCACCCAAAGAGCAATGGAGAGGGCTATGCTTGGAGTTTCCCTACGTAATCGAATCAGAAATGAAGAGATCCGCAGGAGAACCAAGGTAACCGACATAGCCCGAAGAATTGCCAAACTTAAGTGGCAATGGGCAGGACATATTGCTCGCAGAACAGATGGCCGATGGGGCCGAAAGGTTCTGGAGTGGCGACCACGTACCGGAAGACGTAGCATTGGACGGCCTCCCACAAGATGGACCGATGTCCTAGTAAAGGCCGCAGGAATTCGCTGGATGCGGGAAGCACAGAATCGGTCGAAGTGGCGGTGCTTGGGGGAGGCCTATGTCCAGCAGTGGACGTCTTTCGGCTGAAATGATGATGATAATGATGAGGCCAACGGGTATAAGGTACTTCCTTATGGGTTTTGATTTATATGCAAGTATCAAAATATGTCGCATAAATGGCCGTAATTTTTTATTGCGTTACAACTTAGAAGTTTGTTTTTTTAGAGCTGCAAGATACCGTAGACCTACGTATTTAATATAAATTTCAACTAGACACCTCCACGTGTTCCTGAGAAAAAGGGTCTTGACAGACTGATAGACAGACGGACAACGAAGTGATCTCATAAGGGTTCCGCTTTTTCCTTTTGAGGTACGTAACCCTAAAACAATGGTCAACGTAATATTAGTTTTTAATTTTTAAGTTTACTATCACAACATTAAATAAAAAACATCAGAACATTAATACCACACGCTGTGTTTAGTGAAATGCATGCAAAGCTCATGATCTCGTACGTCGCCCCACAACCCAGCAGGTTTTTCTTTGAAGTTTCCGCTATCGAAAGTAGCTATAATCACAGCCAACGGAAATAAATTTTTGTAGACTTTCGTAACGAATGATTTCACGTTTGAAACTTGGTTAAACATGCAATCAATATCGTAATCTTCACACTGCCCAAGACGAAATACTCTGGTGCCAGCAACAGCCGTCATAAAAATATTCCCTTCCCATTTCTGCTTACCCACAAACCTAAAGGAGCTGTCCCAGTTAAAGTCTTCGTAGTAACAGAACACGTCACTGTTTGATTTCAAAGCGTTCCAAATAACCTTGTTGAAAGCTATGCCTGATCTAGGGATTTTATGTGTCCAAGTTTCTATCGTTACAACAGTTTTTTTGGCATACAGAGATAATTTAGGTTCGTGAGGTCCCAAACTCAGCAACTCACAAAATGGACAATGCTTCGCTCTAGAATATATAAGCAGTGAGTTTACGTAGAGGAAATCTTTAGTCACAATATCGCCTTCTTCCAGAAATAAAATGGTATTATTGAATCGCTGCGGCGGTATAATTTCCATATTGTCAAAGACCTGGTTGGCTCCCCACCACCAGTGATGCTTTGCCTGAGCTGCCTTGGGGTTTCTGCGTTCTGATTTTTTGCAGGCATAGCCTTCAGAACAGAACTTATCATCTTTCCCAGGGAATACATTTGGGTGCAACTGTATTGAGTATGGATAGAAAATTTGCATGTATTTGGAAAAATTTACTTGTTTGATGATTCTGTTCATTTCATAGCTGAAGTAATCATGGGAGAAGATTAGTAACGCTTTATTAATACCGTCGGCAGCACGAAGAGACGTCAACAGCTGTTGGAGATAGAACACATTCGAGTGTACTTGTATCACCACGATGTTAGTAACGTTGCTGATAGGCCCCAACTTTTTATTGTACACTGTCTGCTTCGTGTTTATCTTTTTAATTTTATCTTTAATAACCATTAACTTTTGGATATCTTGTACCTTGTTTCTAAACTTCAGGTCATTGTAATCCCTGCTAAGTATACTGCCAGAGTCTTCTGGGTAGTTCAGAAGAAGGTCTCTCCTCTGTCTCTGTACAACCAAAATTCGTTGGTACACTCCATAAACTACTGTAGTAGTAACAAAGATAAAAATTAAAACGTAAAAACGGACTTGCTTTGGATTTGGATTCATGGTTCGAACTTATCGAACTTGTAGGAATGAAATACTATCAAAAATTAAATCACTGTATAAAAAAATTACATATTTTGACACACTGCTATTATTTTTATTTCAAGTCTGTTAATAACCATAGATTATACAACTAATATATAAGTGTATAATCTATGGCTATAGAAACACTTGAAAATAAAAATAACCAAAATATGATTGATGGCATTATAGACAACAAGCAGATAACAACAAAACAAAATTATTTCTTGTTTGTGTGTTAAAATCCAAACAACGACACCCAAAAAATATACTCTACTAGTAGTTTTAGGAATACGGTTTGAGAATTAAAAAAAAAACAACGGTTTGCACTCCGGGAGTGCCAGCAGAAGCGAAAACTTGAACATAAACTTGTGCATTTTTTTATATTTTGGAATGGTTAGGGAATAATTTCGCACGAATTGATTTATTTAACAGTATAAAAGTACTATAATTTATGTGGTGAAATACAATACTCATTAGTAGTAGATAGTAATATATTTATTTATTTTCAAAATGTAGTCTATCAAAAGTGTTTAAATAAATTTTAAACATTTTTCATGAAGTAGGAGCAGTGGTAGCCCAGTGGTATCGGCCCCGACCCGTGGCCCCGACTTACGAGTTGTAGGTCGTGGGTTCGAAGTTTCGAACCCCAGGAGGCGCACTTTGTGTAAATAATTTCAGCACCACTGCTCTCAAAACGGTGAAGGAGAACATCGTGAGGAAACCGGCATGTCTTAGAACCAAAAATTCGAAGACATGTGACATCTACTAACCCGCACTGGGCTCGCGTGGTAGATTACGGCCCACTCCCTCTCATAGAGAGGAGGCCTGTGTCCCAGCAGTGGGAACAGTAATAGGCTGATATGTTCATGAAGTATGTTTTGACTGCTTTTTTACCCATCAATATGGGTAAAATTTCTTACCTCGCAATCTTTACGTAATGTCAAAGACTATTTATTTTGATATTTACTTTGTTGGTTGCTACTATTGCTAGGCAATGGATCTTACGGTCACGTCCTGACGCGAGTTTATTTTTTTTTACCCATCGCTAAACGCCGCCCACGCTTAAGAAGTTTTCACTTCAAAAAGTCATTAACTTGTCTTTATTAATAATTTTTCAATAGTTAAACAATTTTTAAACGATAATTCACGCACGCACGCATCGATTCGTTGCTAGGTCAAAGGCAAACTAATTATAAAAAATAAAATTGTTAGTGTCTCCCGCGATCGGTCTGTAAAAAAAGGTGATGGCAGTTGACATTAGCCTATTGTAACTTAGATGAATTACAAACTGACCCACTAAAAAGCGAGAAATAAAAACTTTTTAACAAAAAAAACAACCGATTCCAAAAAAACCTCTACAAAGTGTAAAATAACTTTTGCGGAAGTCGGTGGCAAATAACAAAATACAAAACCAAAGACACCGACTTAAGTTATTGTTTATTAATTCTGAAAGTCTGAATAAAAAGCTGAACATTTAGCTAGTACAAGATGGGAACCGGACTGGATGAAAGATAATGCCAAACTGAACCAAAATACGAAACAAAAATGCATTTAAAAGTCCTTTATACAATTAATCAACTAAAAAACCAATTCAAATATTTGAAAGCAATATTATTTAATACCAAAGGCTACGTTTAGTGAAGTGGATGCAGAGCTCCTGATCTCTGATGTCAAGCCAGCCGCCTGATGGCTCAGTGTTATTTATCTTCTTCTTTTTCCTTAACCCTATAGTGAAACTCTTAGGAAATAGCTGTTTAGATATTTCTTGTATAAACTTTCTCAATTCAATCAGCGTATTGCAACGAAAGGCTTTGTCGCATTCATCCAAAATAAAAACCCTAGGACCATTATTAGATATAACATACATATTTCCATTCGATTTTCTTTTCTTCAGATTCCTCAAAGATCTATCCCAATGACAGTCGTTATAATAACAAAAATCCTCACTCCTTGACTTAACGGCTTTCCACATTTCTCTATTGAAGGCTAAACCAGTTTTGGGCATAGCATCAGTCCAAGCTTCAATCTGTACTGTTTCAAGTGTCCTTCGATACTGGGAGGTGTCTAGACGCTTGTGTGCAGCCAGACTTAACAGTTCACAATATGAACAGTTTAATGTTTTAGCACCTTGAAGTGCCCTAAACATGTGTATGAAATCTGTTGTAACGTAGTCCCCTTCTTCGAGAAATAAAATGTCATTGTCGTAATTACTTGTAATGGGCATGTTGTCGAAGACTTGGTTGGCGAGCCACCACCAGTGGAGCTTTGCTTGAGAAGCTTTAGCATCTCTTAATATTGAGTTTTTACAAACACTACCTCCAGTGCACAGTGTGAAGTCTTCCCCGGGAAACACATTTGGATACAACTGCAATGAGTATGGATAGAATATCTGAATATATTTGGCAAACAGGATAGCTTTGACACGTTCGTTAATTTTTTCATCCCAGTAGTCATGCGAGAAGATGAGCAGAGAATTAGTGATGCCAAGGGCATTCTTCATAGATTCCAAGAGTTGATTAAAGTAGAACACATTTGAATGGACTTGTATCACTATAACGTTGCTACGTCGGTTCACCGGCCCCAAAAAGAAATTGTAAACTGTCTGGCTTAGGTTTATAAGTTTTATACGTGCCTTGATGCCTTTAGTGTCATAACTACTATTTCTTTGTATCTGTTTCTCCTCTGTATTTATTATTTTAGAATGGTCTGCAAGAATTGTATTTCCAGAACTTCGGTGGTGTGAGTCGAGTTCAATTTGCCGTTTCTGCTTGACGAATACTTCTTGATTATACACTGTACTTATTATCGCATATACTATTATGATCAATATCAAACCGTAGATATTAGTTAAATATTTAATTCGAATCAACTTCATGATTTCCGCAGCGTAAATAAATAAAACATTACAATTGCATAGAATCTTTGATTTTTGATACCTAATTTTTTATCACACACATGACATGCCCTTGACTTCCCAAGTTGACACTCCCGTAAGTGTATTATCTATGCTCCCGTATTTAAGTGTATTATAATCTATGGTTGACGCATTAAGCCGTTGATCCCGGCTGCAATTCGTGGATCTTTGACAGACGTTACGGGTCGTCAGAAGCCCGATTGTCTGACAACCGTCAAAGACAAGTCTTACCAAGGGGTATTACCGGTATTACCCAGTTAATGGTTTGTGGAGGTCAGATAGGCAGTCGCTCCATGTACTGGTATTCAGCTGCATCCGGTTAGACTGGAAGCCGACCCCAACATAGTTGGGAAACGGCTAGGCAGATTGATTGATTTTTGTCATAAATAATCTTAGGCCCTACCTAGTTATAACAGGCGCCCGAAGCGCGCGTCTCGTACGCTGCGTTTTGGGCAATCAATAAAATTGTATGAATTTATTTATTGTTCCTTGTCGTTTTCTCTGTATCAGTAAATAAACTTAAAAGAACCACAGTTAAGTAATACTGAGCATGTTGAGGGTTCAAAAGTTACAACAAAATGTGGAAATCTTGTTGTCCGACACGCCTCGCGCCTTGCGTTCTTTGATTCCGGTCAAAAAACCGATGCCGAGCCGGGCGCGCACGACGCGAGGTGATCAGGTGAGAGACGACGAGAGGAGGCGAGGGCGCCATCCATACTATCGCGCTCGCTTCACCTCGTCTTGCCTAGTGGAGAGTGTGGACCCGGGATTAGATGTAGGTAGCGAATCAATGTTATTTTTGCATCGTACGTATCTAATGTACGGGCCATCTTGTTTTACGAATGCATTGTAAGTGACATTTCACATAAATGTTTTGTGAGCTACAGCTTTCGTTCTTGTAGTGACAGCAAGCCACATAAATTCCTGACATTTTCGTTAGATGGCGTTACTTAGTTTTCACTTCTATTCACAGTCCCCAAAAACTGCCCCGCATGTTTAATTTCTGTTTTTTTACCTGTTTTAGTTCTTGGCAAGGCGTTCTTACATGACGTCACTGCCTAATAAATAAGTCTTATAGGAAACATATTAACGAATACCTTAGGCTAATGGTAAGTTCGGCTTGTTATAGAAAGTTATAAACATTTCCTAGCTTTCTAAGCTAAACTTGAAATGACAGGATTTCCTGAGCAAAATGTATAGGAGTGAAACTGGTAGTTCTTGTATTCTAGGGCTTGAAGTGAACAACCTTAGATTACGTAGTAGTTCCTAGTGTTACTAACTATGTAGACTAACCTTTCGTTTGAAATAGGTTTTTATTTTTATTATTTTCATTTATATTTTTTAAAGATTTTTTCTATTTTGTGAATGTGAGAACGCTGTAGGCTTAGTAGACTGTAGATTTGTTGGCCTTGTTAAATTTTTTTGTTAAGTACTTGGTACTTGTTGAAAGACCTACACTGTCCTCCTATACCTATTAACACTGTTATTTAAAAATATTTTAAAAGCCAATTATTTTTAAAAGAGAACTGTGGTGTTTCTTGCCGGCTCTTCTCCATTACGTAAAGATTGCGAGGTAATAAATTTTACCCCTAATGATGGGTAAAAAAAAGCAGTCAAAACATACTAATTCATGAAAAGTGTTTAAATAAATTGTTTATTTTTGTTAAACCACATTTTGAAAATAAATAAATATATTACTACTACTAATGAATATTGTATTTAACCACATAAATGATAGAGCTTTTATACTGATAAATAAAGCAATTTACTAAATTATTCCCTAACCATTCCAAAATCAACCCGTTGTTTTTTTTTAAATAACCGACGAAAAATTTCAACGCGGGGGTGTTGAGAAACATGTACTGAATAAATCCATGGTACCTAACAGGCTTCGCGTCGATGTCCCTGCCACCCTGTATAGGTACTGTTCTTTCAATTGGGCTTTTTAAATGTCTGATTGAAAACAAAATTACATAGTACACCGGTTTAAATGCACTAATGCACTTTCATCGCATAAGTCGCTACCAAGTTCACGCTAAATGTCATCGTATTAAGATTCACGCCGTGGCGTGGTTGCAATAGCTTCCTCATTTAGATGTGTTTGGCATGCATTTGTGAGGGTGTATGCACTTCATGGTATGTCCTCACTAAGTAGGCAAGGCTGTTATACAAGCCATGGCTATTTGTTGGCGCAATCCTTGCTACGACCATCCTATGTAGTCTATGTACCTGTACCCTAATTACGTAATACACGATCAATCAGAATCTGAATCGCTTTGAAACAGATTGCTAATCCATTGCTTTAAAAGTTAGAAAATAAATTCTGCTCAGCAACGTAAATAACGCAATGAATGTTGTTGAACTGTCAAAATTACGAAAATGTGTTGCGTAATAATTAGATAGCCGGTCAAGCATTTATAATTTCACCCCGCTTCTATAAAATACAATAGATGACGTAAGAGTATATTTAATAGTAACCTAATCCACTTAACTGTTCTTAAAGAGTCATAAAGAACCCTGTAAGACATCGACACACAACCACCCGGTCCAATTACTCTGCGTTCGGCGCTTGACGTGACAACACGTCGTGTTCGGGTTCGCAACAATCGTCATCCTGAGGATGCCTCGTTGCGAGGTGAAACACGTATTGATTTCTTACAGGGTTGTTTATGGCTCTGAATGATGTCAGCACAACTGACGGGGTCCGCCATGGCCGATGCCTGCCGGAGTTGCGGGAAAGTCCTAAAGGGTAACCGTGGCCCCTGGCAAAGTACAGGCAACTAAAGGACCATGGGTGGGTTTTAGTCAGTAAGAGTCTGACACGCCCTCCCACTCCGTCTAGAGCGGGAAAAGTTATTCGATGATTTCCCAGTCCCACCGTTAAAAAAAAAGAGCTATATGTATGTTATTATATCGGGCGGGGCATAAATACACTGCGACTGGGCTACTACTGAGAAATTAATCGCGTCTCACCATTATTCGAACTTACTGCGTCATGCTTACAACTTAGACTGCGGAAAACTGCCTAAGTAACCTACCAGAATATTATTAATTTTAAAATTGTGTTCTTACCAGCCGTCTTTATAAGGTTATCCAATACTTCTTGAGGTATAGGCTCCGGGCTGAATGACCTGACGGTCCTCCTCTCAGCCATCAGCTCGTAATACTCCCGGGACCTTTCCAGGACCTCGTCATCCGACCTTGTTGGAGGTCTGTAGGGGACTTGGGGAGTATCCTCTGGGATGGCTGGCACCAAAAGGTCAGGGTCATCGTCAGCATCGTCTGGGAAGTCTCGAGCTGGAAGGAGATAAAAATGATTTTAGGATAGACAAATATATTTGGCGCTGAAATGACGTTGACAGAGAAGCGCTGTTAGTAGCCATTTGTGCAATTATTTTGTGAAATGTATTGAAAATGCAAAATGGCGGCATCAGTTCCGATTTTAACCACGCACCAAAAGAACAGTAGCGCTATGATTACGTCTTTAAGCCAAGCAGGTATTAGCCACCTTGATTTGTTGACGTCGAATTTGTAAATTATTAATTTTTGAGAGCCACAGCAGACTAGCTACTTTTAGTACTGGCGATCGGCGATTTTGCTACTGTTTCGATGCTGCGTCGCGTTTTGGCGACTCCCTGCGTTCCATTGCAGTATTAAAATCGCGCGTTTTTAGAGATTCTATCGATGCTGCATTTCGCGACTTCCTACGTTTGGACGTGCAATATCTAGTGCAGTCGTGTTCCGCAGATGCCAAATTGATGCGACCGGCATCCGAATGTGTGCAGACTGTAGCTTTCAGCCGCTATGTCGAGCTGTCGAAAAGCGCCTCAATCGCCGCGTTTGGCGTTTCTAAGTGTGCGGTGTGGGATGTTTGGTCGCTGCATTTAACTTCTAAAAAGCCGCTAAATCGCTAGTATGCTTTGGCCCTAATATCAGGTATTTAGATGAGAGGTTAGTAAACAAGAGTTCGGATTTCTGATGCGCTAAGCGTAATCAATGACGCAGTTAGCATTTAGTATGAATAAATACCGCATATTCACAGATCTAGGTAGGCAAAAACTGGCTAGTACGTAAATAAATAATTTATCAGAGTCAGCATAAAATATCGGCTTTCAAATTGTAATTTTATATTTAATTTTTATAATAACCCAACTCCTGATACCACGAACTATACAATACACAAGGGGTTTATTAATAAAAGTTAATTCATCATCAGTCTATTAATGTTCCCACTGCTGGGACACAGGCCTCCTCTCTGTGAGAGGGAGTGGGCCGTTATCCACTACGCGGGCCCAGTGCGGGTTGGTGGATGTCACATGTCTTCGAATTTTTGGTTCTAAGACATGCCGGTTTCCTCACGATGTTTTCCTTCACCGTTTGACGGTGAAGGAAACGTTACTTAAAGCAAGTAATTTTCAACGTCGCGGTCGTTTTTACCTAAGTTTTTTATTAGTGATCGATGGTCAAATGTAATTTTTAACCTCCAGCTTTTGCCCGCCGCTCCGCCAGCATGGAGGTCGGATCCCACGGGAACGTATTACCGAGATAAAAAGTATTATATATCCTAAATCAGGTCATGGTCTACCCACGAGCTAAACTTCATCCAAATCCGTTTAGCTATTTTAGCGCGAAACAAAAAAAAACTCACTTACTTACACATTAATATTATTAGAAATTAAATGAAATGAAATTGTTTATTCTGTAAATGTTTATTATGTTTATTAGTTAAGAATGAATAGCGTAAAGGAACTTAGTGTAGACACCACCTCCTGTATGACTACAAGTTCCTTTCTTGGTACTAACCGGTACCTACATAATAATGTGAAATTAACTAGTTCTTTATAAACTGTTATAAAAATAGCACCAGTTGCGGTTAAAGAACGGAGTTTCTGAGAAAGTGCCGTCTGCTGTACAAACGGACATCTGGTAAATGTATAAAACATAAATCAAACCTTTATAAATATAGGATAAGTAGCTAGTAACCAGCAGTTATAATTTTTTTGAGAAAACGGTATAATCTACGGACTAGCTTTTTTGCTCGCTGTTTCACCGGCGACGCCGGCGTTGATGTCGGAAAATGTCGAACAGGCACTGTACTACTAAGTAGGTACCTACTACCGGCAAAATAGTATTTTAAAAAATTACGTTTGTGACCTTGCTTTACATTTTTTCCATATCTCCGATGTTATTGACTCGGTTGGGATTCTGGTAACAACCTCTACTCAAAAAATTAAATTTTAATAACATGAAAAATATTAAAGATTCCTTTTATACATAACCCTTTTGAAGTTAATTTTTCATGAATATTCAGAAAAAATACGGGCGGTCACATACGCATTAGCGGCATTGTAATTATGTAAAAGATTAAAGCTTAATTATAAATTTAATTAAATTCATAAAAATTAATTTATTTCCTCGCTCCTTCTTCTTCTGGCTCTGTGTAAGTTATTGAAATAAAACCGTCTAAGTGCGAGTTAGACTCACACACAAAGGGTTCCGTACCACCATACAATATTTAGCAAATAAATGAAAATACCAAACGAAGAATATTTAATATAATTTTTCATCTTAATGAAAATAGCAAAAATAAATTTGTATTTCATATTGATACTATGAATTACAAAGATATTTTTTCAGTTGCAGTAATCACACATATTTAAATAAATGCCTTATGAATTGGCATTTTTAGTATTTGTTGATTATATATATGGTACATATGATATAAAGAAGTTTCAAAATCCTAACTTGTTTAGTGGTTGAGATAGAGCTCGTACAAAAATGCTCTAAAACTGACAACTTGTACGGCATTGTAATTATTTCATCATTTATGAAGATAAAAAATAATAAAAATTATATTTGTTCTCTACTTGATGAGCTCTAGACAATGACATAGCTATGGTCAGATTTTTCTTTTCAAATTCAAATGTTTATTGTACCTCCTTAAATTTTTATTTTTATTTATGTTTTATTGTAAGTTGCTATAATGGCAATAGAAATGCATAATAACCTAACCTATCGGTTCATAAGATACAGTTCGCTGACAGACACGACGGACAGACGGACAGCGGAGGCTTATTAATAGAGTTCCGTTTGACGAACTTCGGGTACGGAACCCTAAAAAAGGAAACAGATTTGCAAAACATCGCTACAATGAACTATACAAAAATAGAAAATAATTCCCGTATCTGCACTAACTCACCTGTTCGTAAACCTATTGCCGAGACAAAGGTCGCTCCCTCGAGCCCCTAGCCGCCGCGGTAGTAGACGCCCCGGGCGTCGGGAATCGATTGCCGATTTCCGGCCACCGTAGGCGCGGGCTTGCGGACGGAGAGTGATGGGTAGCTCTCCGTCCGATCAGGACCAAGCCCGGGTCGACGGCGCGTAGTGTTCCACGCGCGCCTCAAAGAGTTGTCAGCGAAGCTGAAGGGGTCCGTTAGGGCCGATGCCTACCACTGGGGTTGCGGATAAGTCCTAAGGGGAAACCGTGGCCCCGGTCTAGGTAAGGGAAGGAACACGGGTGGGTTTTAGTCAGTAAAAGTCTGACACGCCCTTCCGCTCCGCCCAGAGCGGGAGAAGTCATTGGATGATTTCCCACCCAAAAAAAAAAAAAAAAAAAGCGATAGCCTAGTGCTGTGACCGTCAGACTGCCAAGTCATAGGTCTCAAGTTCGAACCCAAGGCACGCACCTCTGACTTTTCGGATTCATGTGCGTATTGTACGAGTATAATTATCACTTACTACAAAAACGGTGAAGGAAAACATCGTGAGGAAACCGGCATGCCTGAGAGATATTTCTCGACGGCATGTGAAGCCAAGTCAGAGGCCCATGGGCGGCTTTAAAAACTCTGACACTAAGTTAGTCACTAACCACACGAAAAGAAGAAGAAGAAGATGTCTTCATCATCATCAAGAATCTTATGCTCACCTCAATAGTTACATCAAACTACTTGAAAAACTGAAAAAGCGAGGTCATTTTCCTTTCGTCGCACCACATCACCATGTTTGTTATAATTAAAATAATTAATATGTTAATTAAGAATAATCACCAAATTATCTATTAGCTATACTATATATACAACGTGTTTTTTCCATCATAATGTTTGTTATAATAAAAATAATTAAAATGTTAATTAAGAATAATCACCAAATTATCTATTATCTATACTATATATACAACGTGTTTTTTATATCCCATAACTCTAGGTTATTAATGAGACCATGTCAAAGAATCAATTGGCATATTTTTTTTTATGACACTAGACTCTCGATGTGTACATGTATCTAAGTTTCATTGATAAGTACGAGTAAATCATTTTCATTCAAACCAATTATTCATTATTTAAAGCTAAGAAAATGCGACGTTGGCATATTTTCTTTTTATGAACAAAAATAGTCTGAATTTAGTAATATTTCACCTAATAGTTTTTTACATAAATAATCGTGAATTGTCGAATTAATTATTCAATTAATTAAACAATAAAAAAAAAATACGCCAGTTGATTTTTTAATATCTCATTCATATGCTAGAGTTATGGGATATAAAAAAAAACACCTTGTATACTATACTATGTAATAATATTATAAAGAGGTAAAGTTTGTAAGGTTGTGGGGGGTAATCTCTGGATCTACTGAAATGATTTAAAAAATTCTTTCACCAATAGAAAGTCACGTTATTTGTGAGTGTCATAGGCTATAATTATATTTATGTTTACCGCCCAACGAAGTGGGCAGGGGTCAGCTAGTTAGGTCATAATTTTGTAACTATCACGTTGCATTTCGGTACAAAGTCCCGTGGACATCGCGTGACCTTTCTGCATCGTCCGTGATAACGATATTTTAATTATAATTAGGTAATTCATGTTTTCAGTCACGTTTGTTTAGATTTACGAGTGATTAATTACAGTTCATTGTGACTGAAAAAACCTACAATTTTATCCCTGGATATTGCCTCCTTGGTCTAGTGGTCGCAAACGCTACTGAGCATGAGGTCCTGATTTCGATTCCCGGGTCAGTCAAAGTGTTATTGGGTTTTTCTATCTGGAATTTCTCAGTAGCATGTCCTGTTTGTGCCCGGTTGATGGCAATAGGCACGCCCCCTATTACATGGGACTTAAACATAACTGGTGAAATGTGGATGTACCTGCTACAGGTACACCTCTGTCATCCCTTCGAGGAAACAAGGCGTGATGTTATGTTATGTTTATGTCCAGCTGTGCGTTAGCGGATTCTCTTTTAACTAATGCTTAGAGTCAAACAATATTACTATAAGTTACTATTAAATTCTATTTGTATTAAATATTGCTTATCAATAACACGGAAAAGCAATTACAAGATGATTAGTTTAAAATCAATGTAAACAATCAGTATTCAGATTCGCGCCAGACAGTATGATAAGTATAGATTTGTCGACTATTTTCTATTTGACTTGTCAACGGCCCTACACTGTCCTCTCACACTGTATTTTGAAATCAATGTAAATGCCATTTATTTTTTAAAGAGTTACCGTGGAGTTTCTTGCCTGCTCTTCTCCATAGGAAACGGTGCACCTATTTCTGACGTTTCATAAGTGTCCATGTAGGTTTATGTGACATAAAATATTTTGTAATTAATATATAATAAAAGTAATAGAATTTTGACAAATCGATGCCCTAGTGATAACAAGCGCCCGAGGCGAGCGCCTTGTGCGCTGCGTTTTGTGCGCACAATCAATTTGCATGAATTTCTATGTAGCGTTGCTGTCAAAAGGCTGTCACCGGGTGCGCACCCGAAACGCAGCGTTCTGTACGCACGCCTCGTGCGCTTGTGAGGCCAGGCCGCGCGGCCGAGCCTCGTTAGTGTACGTTTATAAACTCACGAGGCTCGGCCGCGCGGCTGGGCCTCGCAAGATAGATTTGTTAAAATTCAAATATTTTATGTCACAATGACATAAATTCAAATATTTTATTTGATGTCATATTGACATAAAATATTTGAATGCCACGCGGCCGAGCCTCGTGAGTTTATATTCGTAGACGAGGCTCGGCCGCGCGGCTTGGCCTCACGGAGCCACGCGACCCATAGTGGGGACGCGGCTTAAAATATCAGCCCAAGGGGTTGGGCAGAGGTGCCAGCACTAACATTTTCCCAGTTCTATTTAACCCATTTGCTGCTCTTTGCTCACAGAATATTATGAATATTCATGTCGATTGTTTAACTATTTCGTCTGTACAGTGAACCTGTTAGGTTAGTCTAAATTAAAACAGGGCGAACATATTAAAATAAATTAATAAACGTTTATTTCGACCAACATAGGATAGGCACTTACAACATTTAAAAAAACCGGCCAAGTGCGTATCGGACCACGCAAACTGAAGGGTTCCGTAGTAGGGATTAGTTTATCCCAAAAACAAACTGAACATTGTAGTTGGAAAACACGTGTCTTTGTCTAACTACAAATGTGTGTTTTTAATCGTATTTTTTTATTTTTTATTTGATAAAGTCACAAATTAACAATTTTCCATCCTTTACTTGTGCTGTAAGACCTTGCTTCTTGCCAAATTTCCTTATTCTAGGTCAACGGGAAGTACCTTAAAGGTTTTGATTTATTTGCGAGTATCAAAATATGTAGCAGTAGCATACATGAACGTATTTTTTATAACGTTGACTTAGATGAAATAATATATAAAATCTCGTAAATAGTCTTAGATATTCTTAGAGCTTCAAGGCACCGTAGACCTACTGATATTAAACTAAGTTGATATCTCTACGCATTTCTAAGAAAAAAGGTTTTTACATTGTGTGTAACACAAGTGATACGTATCTAATAAGGGTTCCGTTATTTCCTTTTGAAGTACGGAACCCTAAAATTGCTCAGTATGGAACTATATCTACAGCAATGGGTCGAGTACTGATATACAATCGAACCTCTTCGCGAATGCGCTCAGGATGCCGCTGGAGCTAGCCACGGCTAGCGAAACTGTGTGGACGTGAAGGGTATCGATATCTCTGATATCCTACATCAACTCCCAAATGTTATACCTAAGCGAATTGTGTTTACAAAAAATAAGAATTTAAAAATAAAATTAAACATTTTTGACAGTTTAATAACTGTCACAAGGTGACTGCATTTCAGCATAACTAACTATTAAAACTATTATGTCGCAATGCAATTACAAAGTCTGTATTTTTGTATAAACATAACAGGGTCACAACAAAAATACATACAACATTATAATGTATTCAAAAATGTTTGATGTCATTACACACTATCAGCGTATATTTGTAATATTATATCCCGTCTGCCACATAATAGCTAGCAGTAATTTCCCTTGAAATATATCGTGACATTGATAACAATAATAAACGACACCAACTATTGCATATGTTATGTTTACCAGCTGCGTTTGTAATAATACATACGCTATTAGATACAAAGTCTGCGTTGCTAACTGGTATACAATTTACTGTAATGGAATCTATTCTTTGGCTAAGATACCAGCTAGTCATTGTGCTAGTCGTGATGTTATATTATAAGGCAACTAATGATTATGGGTCCTAGAGCAGTCCTAGAGTGGAGATCGCGTATCGGCAAGCGTAGTGAGGGACGTCCCCCAGCTAGCTGGACGGGCGGCGGGCGACCAAAAAATGGTGGCTGGGATACACAAAATGCGGAAGGCGGAGAACGCGCTAGTGTTATGTTAAATAAGAGCATTTTTTTATTAACGTAATTTGGGAATACATTTAAGATTATGTAGTGTAATTAATTTGTAAAGGTTATGTCTAAAGCTGATAAAAAACTGAGAAACTCGCAAAATCTATCAAGAGTATTTTTCTGAAACCTTCACCATTTTAAAGATGATTTAATTATTTATCTTTTAGTATAGTGTTTTATTACAATACCTTTTATTTTAATGTATAATAAATTAATAATGCGTGTTATTTGGGACAGCGCTCCTTGACGGGCGAGTTCTATTACTGGCTGGACGTACGACACGTTGCGTGAGCTCAGTACAGAACACGCAAGCTAACCGCTCAAAGGCCACTGTTATTATATCGGCGTGTTAACCAGCCTAGCCTTTTCCTAAATAGATTAATGTCCACTAACAGTCTTATCAAATATAAGATGCGGCTGAATTTCAAAATGATCTATTACTCTAGCTGTGCCCCGCGGTTTCACCTTCATAAGTCTGGATCCCGTGGTAATATCGGGATAAAAAGTATCCTATGTCCTAATCTAGGTCATTGTCTACCAATGTGCCAAATTTCATCCAATTCCGTTCAGCAGTTTTAGCGTGAAAGCGTAACAAATAAACAAACAAACTCACTTTTACATTTATAATATTAAGTTAGATTTATAAAATTTTATTACCATTTAACCTTCACAACTTAATTATTAATAAGCACAAACGATATTCAAATTAATATACCTGCAGCCTTTAAAAAAAAATCATCTAAATAAATTCAACTGACCCCGCCGTATATAAAGAATTGTTCAGATAAGGAAAAACTTACTTTATTTAGGTTACTGACTGACCCTCACCCTATTCCAATGCACTATTTGTACTGATAACACTATTGATAAGGTATCAGCCAGTGACTGTCATTTAAGGATACTTACGGACCTCGCCTATGCTCTTCCTATTAAGATTAGAATTATGTTTTAAAGTACTTTAATATAATATTATTTTACCTATTTATTAACAATAGGCACTAAACTAAACATTCGGTGTTACGATATTAATTATTGAATTTCATAATCAATATTCTAGTTAGTTAGTTAGCCACATTTCTTATTTCCATACAGTATTATTTCCAAATTAATCAAAAGTTTTATATTATAAAATATCTAGAAAAATATGAGTAGATAATATTATCATCATCATCATCATCAGCCTATTAATGTTCCCACTGCTGGGACACAGGCCTCCTCTCGGTGCGAGGGAGTGGGCCGTAATCCACCACGCGGGCCCAGCGCGGGTTGGTAGATGTCACATGTCTTCGAATTTTTGGTTCTAAGACATACCGGTTTCCTTACGATGTTTTCCTTCACCGTTTTTGAGAGCAGTGGTGATGAAATTATTTACACAAAGTAAAGCGCCTACTTGGGTTCAAACCCACGACCTACAACTCGTAAGTCGGGGCCGATTCCACTGGGCCACCACTGATTTCAATAATAATATTGTATCGTTAGTAAACTCCCTTCCAAAACATGGAAAAAAAAAATCTTTTTATTTTTCTATCAATTTTTAACCGACTTCAAAAAGGAGGAGGTATCGACTGTACGTTTTTCATATTTATTACGCGACCTCACGGCCAATTTTGCTTTTTTTACTTAACTCAACTGTACTCCTGCGCATTGCTATTTTAAAATCTAGTTTTAGTAGGTATATTCTAAGTCAATCGATTCACCATGCCACTTAGCAATAACCTCGGAAAACTCCCATGGCTTTATACATAATGTATGGCGATCGATTTTACTAACACGCGATTGTCGACACAATAAAATTAGGAATTGTGCGTAAGTAATAAAGTTGTGTGTTTTGTTGTAGATACGAAATCAAGAAAAGTTAAGATAAAATTAAAATAATGTGTCTCGTGATAAGGAAACTGATAATTTCGCAAAATCATAGCACGATATTCAAGAAATCTACGCTGTTAACAATAATCTTTTAAACGCTTTATAACATTACTAGCTTTTCCCCGTAGATATCGGAAAATATCCCACGGGAACTTAGGTACTACCGGCATTAAAAGTTAAGGTACTTCTATTGTGTTAATCCAGCTATCTAATTACGCAACATATTTTCGTAAACGATTCCGACTAATCTGTTTAATTTTGACAGTTCAACAATATTCATTGCGTTATTTACGTTGTTGAGCAGATTTTTTTTCGAACTTATGAAGCAATGGATTCGCAATCTGTTTCAAAACGATTCAATTTCTGATTGATCGTGTATTACTTAATTAGGGTACTGGTACTTATACTATCACACAGATAGTTTGATTATCACCTTTCACTTCACTTTCTTATCACCATTTTAACCTTGATTATCGCATAGCGTACTTTTAATCTCGTTAATACGTTCCCGTGGGATATTTTCTGACATCCACGCGGGCAAAGCCGCACAACCTAGACTTCTAATATAAACATAAATTACCTCAAATTAATCATAATGATAGCAGCAGCAGTGGTGGCCCAGTGGTAACGGCCCGGAATTACAAGTTGTAGGTCGTAGGTTCGAACCCAGGCAAGCGCTTTACTTTGTGTAAAATAATTTAATCACCACTGCTCACAAAACGGTGAAGGAAAACATCGCGAGGAAACCGGCATGTCCTAGAACCAAAAATTCGAAGACATGTGACATCCACCAACCCGCACTGGGCCCGCGCGGTGGAGGCCCACTCCCTCTCACAGAGAGGAGGCCTGTGTCCCAGCAGTGGGAGCATTAATAGGCTGATTATGTATGTATGTATGTTATCATAATGATCGTAAATGAACCAAACGGAGTATGTAAGGTTCGTAGCAGGTGGCGTTCTGTAGTTTCTGCTTAAAGGCGTGAGTTTAATACCCGAAATAAGTTAAAGTAGGAGGTAAGGGCAGGAGCATGAAGAATGATTGAGGTGATCATAAATAAATCTTGGTTTAATGTAGATGATAACATCAAAAACCGCCCTGGCATACAATAAGAACAGCATCATCACCAGTGGAACCCTCTGATAACATCGCAAACGCACCCATGCCGGCGATTAACAAATGACAGTTGCATATTATCCTTCGCACATCATTCAAATTCAATAAGTGAGATTCAATGCAGAAATCGCTACTTTGTCGTGCGTATGAGCATTTCATTCACTCCCCACTCCGTGTTTAGTACAGAAGAAGATTATTAGATTCGCATTTGACTGGTTTTTATGAATAACTGACGTAGTGAATGGTTCCTTGATCTCAGATGACTGTGTGTGCTTGAAAATATTATTATAATTAAGCCTGTTTTTGTTCAATTATGTTATTTTTGTATTTTAAGCTTGATTCCAAGGATGTTTTGAGGTAGGTAATTTGGTTTTGTTTTCGTGTAAAAGAAATAAGCGGTGACGTATTCATCATCACAAATAAAACAAAAATTATTTAAAATGCAAATGCTTACTGTTATCTTGTATGCTTCCGAGACCTACAAACGTTGGCTACAAATAGCCGTGTAAATGTTTTATTTTATTTTAATTTTGATGTTATTTTTTTATTCAATTTTTTTTTTTTTTGTGTTTAGGTATTTTTAATTTTTATTTCTTCTCGTGTCTTTTATGGATCATGACGTGCTCTACTGCTCTGCAATAAAGATTTTTATTTATTTATTATTTAATATCTTTATTTGCATTCCATAATATTTAAAGGTGCATGTACAATGGGTTAAAGCTAACGTAAATTACGGACCCTGTAGGGCACAGCAAAAATAGTAAAAAAATATTAAAATAAAATTAGGAAACAATAAAAGATATAAACAGTAGGACGAATTATCATCATCATCATTTCAGCCAAAAGACGTCCACTGCTGGACATAGGCCTTCCCCCAAGCACCGAAGATTAAAAGTAAATATTACACAGTAAGTTCTGTTACAGCACAATAATACATAGTAATAGACAACAGGACGTACCTTGTTTAGTCATAAAAAAAGTTTATTACGTAAATGTTATGCTATCGTGATATTTCACGATAGACACACACACACACCACATCATGGTACACATAACATTTAAATAGGTAATGTTGTTATTATCTGTGATAGAAATTATTATGATAATGATTACCTAATGACAGATTGAAAAAAAAAAGTATGGCGATAGAAATGAAAACAAAAACCGCAAAAGGGCACAGTTCAATGTTCAACCTTGAAACTTTTGTTACTTTAACGGTCTCCTCAAATTGCTTTTTATTTTTAAACTTACCTACACAGAATAGATATTAAATATTTTTTAACCATGAGTTTATTTATTTATTTAATACACACACAGAAATGTACAGATGCGGACTTAATGCCATTAGGCATTTTCTATCAGTCAACCTTTGACAAACAGTGGTAGGTGCAATTACGAAAAATTGAGGAGTCAAAATAATATTATAAAATTGTATTCAAATACAAATATACTTAGTGCGGTAGCAATAAATTCATTTATGTAAAAGAGGTAGGTATTGTAAGTTTTATTTACTTAAAAAATATGTACTTAAGAGTCCGCGCGACCACTCAAGTACTTGTACGATAGACGCGGAGCTAGTGTCTATGAGCTTGTACACAAAACTGCGATGCGACGACGCATCGCAAAAATCAGCGACGGGTCTCTAAATATTTTTAAAGATTTTCTTCCGAAGCTTCTGCGGTGCAAATTCGCAGTTTTGTGTACAAGCCCTATGTCATTGCATCAAATTGCATCTAAAAATGTATTTCCACAAATTTTCCGTCAGACTTCAGTGGTGGCGGCAATATTTTGCTGTCATTTTATTTCTACACACCTAACAAAACAAAAACATACATAAATAAATACATAGACATACTGACAAGATCATTATGTGCCTACAAAATATTATTTAGCTAAGTAGACATGACATCAAGCATGTATTTCAAAAAGCGTTTGGCAGAGGTGTTCCTGTAGAACACCCACATTTCGCCAGTTAGGTGTAGTTGACTTAATTTGTGGTAATAGATGTCATTTCCCCATTAATGTCACTAAGTACGTCAATTATTATTTAATTGTCCTAAATGAATGTGCCTTTTGACCCTTAACTGAGTTTGGACTAGATATATTTTGAATACAATACTAACCTACTACCTACTGTATTTTATATAAGTAGGTAAATACATTTTCTGTCTGTAAACATTTCGTTAAATGATGAAAAACCTGTTATATGATGTCACGATATTGGCAATACGATCGCCCTATATTACATGGGACTTAAGGTGAAACAATTTGATATTTTTTCCATACAAACTTCGGAGGGGTTTTACTCTACTGTTTGACATCGTACATTCAAAGTTAAACATGATATCGTTAGGTCTCATTATTAAAATTGTCTGTACGGAAGCAGAATAGTAAAATAAAAAGCCATTAAAAAGTTATGAGCCAACAAAGATTCGTTTTTCTTGCTAATTCTAACGCAACTTTGGGCGTAAATAAGTAATACAAGAAGTGTGAAATCTCGAAAACAAAATCCGTACCGACACAGAAAAATTATCGAAGATTTCAATAAATTTTATTTGTAATTGATTTTTGCAGTGGTTTTTTCAGAAAAACCTTTTTTCCAAAGGCCTTTTCAAAATTTTTGACGCACTCGTTTTACTAAAATTGGTCGGTACGGTGTTTCTGTGCGTGCGAACAATACGTTGTCCATGTAGACCAGCTTCTAACTGCTCATCACTGATACTATCTCGGTCGGACACGATGCCAGGTGAGACAGCGTGGTTTTTGGCCATGCCCACCATTGAGTTCGAGCCCGCGACTAGTTCCACCTTAAACATAACTGGCGAAATGTGGATGCACTATAACCACTGTAGGTATACCTCTGCCTAACCCTTCGGGGAGTACAGTCGTGATAATAATATCATGATATGATATTACAGCAATCAAAATGCTTGCCAGACGAATTGGTGATAACAAAACTTAAGACGCAGATATACCTATGCCAATGACCTTCAGTGGTTAGCTAGGCTGAGCTCATGCAACGCGTGCGTCGACGTCCAGCCAGTAATAGGACTCGCCCATCCAGGAACGCTGTCCCAAATAAAACATAAAACAAAAGGTATTTTAATAAAAAACGGTACTAAAAGATCTATAATTAAATTATCTTTAAAATGGTAAAAGTTAAAAAAAAAAATACGTTTGTTCGATTTTGCGTGATTCTCAGTTTTTTATCCGCGTTAGACATAACTTTACAAATTAATTTCATTATGCAATATAAACATAATCGAAAATATTAAGTTAAAAAAATGCTCTAATTTAACATAAGTATATTTTTTCCAAATCAACACCGTGATCTTCAGTATAAAATCGGTTATCGTCGCCTTAAATGTAATAAAGGTTCAATAAATAATGTAGCTAATCTAATAATCGGAATATCATTCAAATAATAATTTAATCAAATCGATTTGTCATCCATGAAAAGGCTCGTGCAGACCAGTGCGACGCGATAGCGCGACGCGACACGAACAATACTATTTCCAAGAAAATTTCACGGTATTATAATAGCCGGTGTCGCGTCGCGCTAGTCTGCAGGAAGCTTTAATCCATACTCCATAAATAAAATAATATAGCTTTATTTTCCTTACACACTTAATCCTTATGCATCTAATACGTAAATAACATTTCAACTAAAACTAAACTCCTTTTATTATATTTTTTTTTTTTTTTTTTTTTTTTTTTTTTTTTTTTTTTTTTTTTTTTTTTAGTTTTTGCTGTGGTGTACAAGGACCGCTATCAATAGCGGTGAAAGCCTCCTCTAGCCGTTTCCAAACTGTTCTGTCTCTGGCTATTCTGCTCCATGTTCTGCCTGCTATCTTTGCAATATCGTCACTCCACCTTTTGTGTGGTCTACCTGGTCTACGTTTTTGGTTTATTGGGTACCAATTCGTGGTGATTTTTGTCCACCTGTCGTCTGTTACCCGTTGGACGTGACCAGCCCACTTCCATTTTAAGCCCAGCACTTTTTTGGCCGCTTCCTTTGCCTTGGTCTTTCTTCTGATTGTACTGTTTTTCACTCTGTCTCTTAGGTTGTGGTTCATGTAACTTCGCTCCATTCCTCTTTGGCAAATTTTAATTTTTTCTATATTTCGTTTTGTGAGGGGCCATGTCTGACAAGCGTATGTGAGTGTGGGGAGTAAGCATGTTTCCATAGTTTTGTTTTTAATTTAGCCGGTAACTTGCTCTTAAATATTTCTTTTAGTGACCAGTATTTATTCCAGGTGCATTTGATTCTTCTCTCAATTTATTTGTCTGTGCAATCTCTAAATGTAATGAGATGTCCTAGGTAGATGTATTCGTCGACGTATTCTAGGTTGGCAGATGAACATAAGACTGGTGCTTTGTGTTTGTTTGTCATCAGTTTTGTTTTGCTTTGGTTAACTTCTAGGCCAACTTTTTTGCTCTCTTCGAATAGTGACTCTATCATAGACTGCATTTCATTTGGGTCTTCTGAGAGTAATACTATGTCGTCAGCAAATCTTAGGTGCGACAGGTATTTTCCATGTAGATTTAGACCTTTGTTTTCCCATTTCATCGCTCTAAAGATTTGTTCCAGCATAGCTATAAATATTTTAGGAGAGAGTGGGTCTCCTTGTTTTACTCCTCTTTCGATTTTAAAACTAATTCCTGGTTTCTCAAGCATTATTCTGGATTTACTATTTTTGTATATTACCTTTATCAGATCGATGTATTCTTTGCTGACTCCTTGTACTGACAAAGCTTGCCATATAGAGCTGTGTGAAATTGAATCAAACGCTTTACTGTAATCAATGAAGCACAGATATAAAGGTTTGTTGTATTCGTTGTATTTTTCTAAGATCATTTTCAGAGAGTGTATGTGGTCTATGGTAGAGAACTTACTTACAAATCCAGCTTGTTCCACCGGTTGATTTTCATCTATGCTTTTTGTCAATCGTCGTAGTAGAGTTGTCGAGAACAGTTTGTACAGATTTGACATAAGACTAATGGGTCTGTAGTTGGATATTTGTTTCGGGTCTCCTTTTTTGAACAGAAGTACAATGTTTGAGCATGTCCATTGTCTGGGTATTTCCTTTTGCGCCAGCACGATATTAAACAGAGTTGTCAATGGTCTTATTAGGGTGTTTCTTCCTGTTATTATCATTTCATTTGTTATGCCGTCTGGGCCTGGACTTTTATCGAGTTTGAGTTTATTAATTGAGTATTCGATTTCACTCTTGCAGAATTCTGGTACGTGGTCCGTATTCACCGGATTAATCTGTGGTTCTGTTGTGTAACTGGTGTCTTTTTTATAAAGTTCTTTGTAGAAATTTGTAGCCACTTTTATTAAGTCGTCTCTATTTGTTACAAACTGGCCTGACTTATTCTGTAGTTGGTTCATAAGTGTTTTAGTCTTTGTTAGATATTTATAAGCTTTTTTATTACCATACTCCATACCTACTAATAATATACAGTCGCTCCATGTAAAATACTACTATTCAGCTGCATCCGTTTAGACTGGAAGCCGACCCCAACATAGATGGGAAAATGCTAGGCAGATTGACTGACATACCTACTATAATGATTATAAATGCGAAGGTTAGTCTGTCTTTCGGTCTGTCTGTTACCTGTTCACGCTGGATTTCGATGAAATTTAGCACACAAGTAGAATATCATGATCGGGATACTTTTAATCCTGGTAGTACCTACGTTCCGTTAGATTATTTCCGACATCCACAAGAGCGAAGCCACGGGCAAAAGCGAGTAATATTCAATATTTTAACTTTGATCATTTTGTTTATTTATTTATTATAAACCAACTTATGTTTACAGTGTGCACCAGACATACAAGTTATCGGTCAATTATTATCTATTAGTAGTTACAAATATAATTTTAAAAAAATAGATAAATACCTAACATAAACCAATAAAAAAATGAGAATAAATTACATAAAACTAAATGAAAATTGATGAAAATAATTTAATTAAACAAAATTAGATTAGTTGTGCTTACTAGTTATAGGTAAGTACCTACGTTATAAATAACCCGATGACTAAGATATTGTGAGGAATGTCGACGTGAAAAAAATCGTGTAGAATTGAATCGAAAAAATATTATTATTTTGAAATTATAATTATTTTCAAAAAAAAACTAGAGTTATACAATCATAATAAGTATTATTGTTATTCATTATTATAGAGGTATTGCGGTTCAATGAGACCTACTTATTTACTTGTAATTAAAAATCCGACGCAAATTAAATTAATTTGAGTGTTATTTTTCCTCAACACTTAATCGTCTGAAATGGACAAGGTGGTTACGATTTTTCCCATCTTATAGTAGGTAGCTATAACACGCCAACGTTTTTTTCTAATTCAGATAAGTATCTACAGTTCAGGCTAAAGACCTCTTGAGAAAAACGCACAAACACACAAAAAAGTTACCAACTATGGTAACTTTTTGCGTCATTGTGCGTTTAAAGTTTATCTATACTATAATATTATAATAAAGAGAAAGAGCGAATTTTGTGAGTTTGTGTAGGTGTATGTGGAAGGTAATCTCTGGAACCATATTTGAAGTATTCTTTCACTATTTGAAAGGTACATTATTACAAATGGACATAAAAAGAAGTCTATAGTAATATTATAAAGAGGTATTTGTTTGTTTGTGTGTTTGTTTGTAAGTAGGGGGTAATCTCCGGAACTACCACCAGTCTGATTTGAAAAAACCTTTTTGCATTGGATAGCCCAATTTTTGAGGAAGGGTCGCGGAAAAATTCGCGGCCAGAAGCTAGTACCTAATAATACTATTGAAATACTAACTTGAATTCAGGCAAACAAAATATACGTATAGGGTTGCCTGAATTAGTACTAAGTACTTATTGTTAGGATACCTGTTTAGAACTTGTGCACAACGTGTCGTGAGCAGAATATCGTCTTCACATGTAAATTGCGCCCGTGCGAAGCCGGGGCGGGTCACTAGTATACAGTACATATTATAAATAGGTAAAATTTGTGGTTATCAGAAGGCTAAAAGTCTATGCTTGGAGTTTCCCTACGTGATCTAATCAGAAATGAAGAGATCCGCAGAACCAAGGTAACCGATATAGCCCGAAAAATTGCCAAACTTAAGTGGCAATGGGCATGACATTGCTCATAGAACAGATGGCCGATGGGGCCGAAAGGTTCTGGAGTGGCGACCGCGTACCGGAAGACGTAGCGTTGGAAGGACTCCCACAAGATGGACCGATGACCTTGTGAAGGCCGCAGGACTCCGCTAGATGTGGGAGGCACAGAATCGGTCGAAGTGGCGGTGCTTGGGGGAGGCCTATGTCTAGCAGTGGACGCCTTTCTGAAATGATGATGATGATGATGAAAGTGAGTTCGTATGTAGGGGGTAATATTCGGAACTACTGATACGATTACAAAAATTCATTCCCGAATGGGAAGTTACAGTATTGCCAAGTGTCATAGGAAATAATTATTTGATGTTAAAATAAGCTCGCGGATGAAGTCGTGGGCAGAAGCTAGTCAACCATTTATTTTACATTTTTTATAAGTACAAAACTTAATATAGGTACCCGAGTTCGTTCATTGACCATCGTAAAGTAATAAGGTAATAAGTTTTTCCTGTAACCGTAATACCTAATCAAATAATTGTTTGAAAAATATTTACTCTATATTACCTCTACTTGTTATGGTATGAAAAACATAGTTGTTATGTATTTTGATACTTACGTTACCACAAGCTTGTTAAAGAAACCTTAGAAAATACACAAGTTGGACTCGCCCACGTGAAAACGTTTTTCATTGTCCGTGAAGAAAAGTACGCTAAGTTATAAAAGTGTGTTTCTTAACTGTTTACAAAAAAACTGGCTCTGGTTTCATTGGGTTAGTAATAATGCCTATTATAAAGGACTAGCTTCCGCCAGCGCCTTCGCCTGCATGATATTTTTATAAATTATAGCCAGATGAAAATAATTTTCACAATTACAAAAAGTTAATAATCACTATACTCTTTGGGTCTCATAAAAAGAGGACTTCATTTAAGATTCCAGACAATAGAATGTATAGCAGCGTCAGTTAATAAATGAATCCTAAGATCTTGAATCTATCTACCAAATGCATAGTGTAAGGTGATTTGAGTAATAATAATTATATAATTGGAGAGACTGAAGTATTATGTTGAGTTTCTATGGCTGAAGGGTTTGTAACAGACTTAAAAAAAAAGGAGGAGGTTCGCAGTTCGTCAGAATCTTTAAAAAAAAAAATGTTTTTTTTTACTGATTATTCGAAGATTACCGGAGCGATTTGGAAAATTTTGTTTTTATACTAACTTTAAATTTTATTAACTTTGCTTGGGTACTTTTTGAGTTAGCTTCAATGATACATAATTATTTGCCCCCACTTAGTACCTACCGGTCATTGTATTCTAATTTGTGTAGAGTAGCTACTACAACTAAAAAGTGAAAAATAAAATCTTTTACCCAAAAAAAATTTACCCACTTCCAAAAAAAAAATTTTTCTTTACTTTTTTTTACGAATTTCTCGGGACCAGCCCGGAGTCAGGATATGTGCCCCGGTTGATTGCTGTACAAATGGGCCTTAATCATAACTAGTGAAATGTGGAAGAACGTATACACTTCGGGAAATTCAGGCGTGCAGTAGACCACCATGGGAGAGCGAAGCACATAGTAAATGCTCATACATAAGCCTGGGATATATGGGTCATTTCCACCAATCGACATGGCAAAGGGTCGAGGAGCTCTCAACCTACTATTGATAACCCACTTCCCTCATTCCCCACGCTGGTGATAAGTACTGTAGCTGAGTTCAGCTGACACAGTAAAATATACAATTTATTATGTTATATTATTTTATCTTCATTTATTTAGTTTCATGTTATGCGGGTTATTTACTCTGTTTGAAGGATTTATGTGCGTGTTTCTGGGGTTTCTAGGTCACATTATTAGGTTAGGTTTCTAGGTTAAGTATATTCGCTATAACAATCGTAAAACATGTAAGAGTAAAAAAATCTCATGTTTTTTTTTTTTACAGAGTGGGTCTTCTCTTGACCAAGATCTCGACTCATGGAAAACGATGGCTGAGGTCTATGATGGAATCAGCGTGTCCAGAAGATACCTTTTCACTCTTGCTTTGAAGGCGGACTGGTTACATGTGGAAGGAAATACAGACGCTAGGAGAGAGTTCCACATTTTTTCTATGCGCATAATAAATGTGAAGGTCGCTGAGTACGACTGGTCGGGATATCTACCAAGTGCGTATGATACGCTGCAGTACGTCTGGTAGTCCCGTAATAAAAGGATGATGATGGGATCAGGTCGTGGAGCTCCTGCACACACACTCTCTCTCTACAGTCTGTAGATGACGGACAGGCCAGCAAGATTACGCCGATGATTTTCGAGTGTGCAACTATACTTTGAGAAACCTAAGTAGGATCAAGTAGGAGGCAACACGTCGTGTCCGGGTTCGTAACAAGTCAATCGTCATCCTGAGAGGTGAAATACGTGTCGGTGTCTTACAGGGTTCTTTATGACTCTTTAAAAACAGTAAGCAGGATACTAAATATACGTCGTCAATTGTATTTTCCTAAGTAGAATCTTTGATTTCTGATCACTTGTTTTACCTTTTTATGAAAGAAAGAAAGAAAATATATTTAACATAGAAAAGGCATAGAATACAAAGTAATAAAAAAAAAATATAGAATTTACTAGAGACAAAAAAAAACAAATAAAAAGTGTAAAGTGCATTGTAAGAAATTAGCAGGAAAGTGTACCTCACAGTTTCGCCAAATAGTTCAGTTTTGAGTTTTGTAATGAGGCTATAGACAAGAATATTCGTAGTTAGTAGATTTTTTGTTGTTAATTAAGATGAACCTGTTAACTTTATAATACCTACTGGTTTAGTGCATCACTTCAAATCGCATAGTTTTTTACGATACAAACAAATACTATTAATTTATAACAAGTAACCTTAGTCACGGAGACCTTTAAGTCCTTAACCGCAGTTAGCGGACATAAACTTGTTTCAAAGTCTTTTTATTATTTTCCTTCAACCTTTGAAGGTTTCATACTCATTCACCCGCAGTTTATTACCCAATAATACCGGTAAAATTATACCGTTGAAAGCCGGTAATTTGTAGAAATATATTATCCTTATCCTGTAGGAAATTTTCAATATACCTAAACTGTAAAAAAATATATAAATTCCACGTTAACTTTAAATATATTATCTACTTCTGAATCGATAGCTGTATTTTATAAATAATTCGAAGGCTTCATATAAACCTACGTTTGCCTCAAAAGCAAAGAAAAAAAAAAACCAAGGATAACTGTCACTGTCACCTTTCCCGCCAGTTCCCGTTCGCGCCAACTTTTCCTTTTTCGCCGCTTCACTGTAAAACACTTCCAACTTATTCTTATGATACAAAGTAAATGCAATAAAACAAACTATCAGTCCACTATAAACTATAAAACAATTTTTTTCTAAAGTCCATACAGCTAAAGATATTACGTTCATTTTATTAATTAAATTTACAGAGCACCCGTGTTATTACACTCGCGTCGCGCGCGCTACTAACGTTTGTTGTCATGTTATAATTGTTAAAGCCAATCGATTTGCCGTTGATAAAGTTATTATTGTTCCAATTTCAACTTTATCTTGATGCGATAAGATGTACGTGTAGTTTGTTGGTGGTGTTATGTTATTTGAAGTTGGCATCCCGCAGCTTCTTTTTGCCAACATTGTCGTCCTTGACTTTTTCTCTGTAGACGGTAACGCGAATGTTTGCACGCAAGAATAGTTCGGTCTGTGTGTATCGTGTATCATATAAATACCTAATTATATTTTATTTTTACCTCATAATATTTGTACTGGGAGTCTGCTCCCAGAAATATGGACTACCTAGATAAATTCTGGTTTCAGTTTTTTTTTTGGATTATCATTTGTGATTTTCTTGCCAACATTATTGTGATTCAGGGCAAGTCACACACACTATTAATAAAATGAGTTGTTCAAATAATTTCTTAACATCGTAAAATCGTAATTTAGTCATTAATTTCTTCATGTATTAGTGAGTAAGTCGTTGAAGTGTCTTATCAATAAATAAATAAATAAAATAAATGTCGGCTTTAACTTTATTTATTTATTTACTTATTTACTATTAAAACTTACAATTGTTTTTAAAGGTTCCCGGGAACCTACCAAAACAATGTAGTCACAATTTCCACACTCTCAGAGACGTCACCCAAAAACCGATTAAACACCACCACCAACAAAAAAGAAGTATTTTTAAACTGACCTGTTTTGACTGACAGGGTCCAAAATAACTATCGATTAACGTGGATAATCAATAATAATAAGCAACAACAACTAACAACTTGTTAGAATATGTATACTACTAGCGGATCTGACAGACGTTGTTCTGTCCGAACAGCGCCACATACCGGGTCCAATAAGGGACCCACTCAAACATACCTCTACACACAAAATTTCATTCAAATCAGTCCAGCCGTTTAGGAGGAGTTCGGGGACAAACACGTACAGAAGTGAGTTTGATTTTTACAATAAACAACATGTTCGTAAACCTATCGGATAGACACGGACTTTCACGTATTACTAAGTAGCTATTAGTGGTGGGTAAATTCAATTAGGAACTAGTCTGAAGTACCTACTTGTAGAGTACATATTAGCAGCTGTGTAAATAAATTAATATACGTATTATGTCTCGACCAATCAATAAAATTCTCATGTAAAAACCAAACCGAACTGTTTCGACACATTAGATATTTTATAATGTAATAAATAACATAATTATCACGCCTGTATTCCTCGAAGGGTTAGGCAGAGGTGTAGGTACTTATAGTACACCCACATTTAGCCAGTCCCATACACATAATGTAATACCACAGATTAGTACGAATGGTTCACTCGGCCAAAACATTTAAATAAAAAGCGACTCTTGCTACGACATAATAAAGTGCAATTCAGATCGCACAGCGCTAATTACCTACAATTATATTCACCTACAAGTTGCCTCTCTTTCTATCGCGTAACTCTTATATCTTCTGAAAAACAAACAAAAATACCCCCGAAAGAGAGTTTTCCAAGTTTCGAAAGTCTGACATCCAGGCCTACATAGGGGTATCGTATTACTCAATAACTGGGTTGCGGAGGTCAGATAGGCAGTCGCTCCATGTAAAATATTGGTATTCAGCTGCATCCAGTAAGACTGTAAGCCAACCCCAATATAGTTGGGAGAAGGCTAGTCAGATGCGTAATGCTCACTGAATTCGACAAGTCGAGCCCATCGCGTACATATTTGTACCTTCATACCTAAAATTCGGAGACCCATCTGTATTCATCTGTGGTAATACGCTATAGTATAACTAGAAACTTCCAGCCATGATATTGGTTGTTTCATAAAAAGGAAATTCAATTAAGCCATTTCATAGACCGTTCCCTGACCCTTTTTTTGTATCAAATCAAAATCATTCAAGTATCATACATAGTTAAATTCATTTGGTATGTTATCCTTCCTTTGGCGAATGCGGAGAAGGTATAGAAATGAATGCAGTTGCAGAGAAGGCAAAGAATAGGATGCAGTGGTGAAGAACAGATGAAGAGTAAGTAAGTTATGAGATGGTAAAAAGACAAAGAAATCTATGCAATTGCAAATAACAAGGGCGAAGAACAAAATAAGATATTGCAATTGCAAAGTGATGGAGCGAGAAAGAAATCTATGCAGTTGCAAAGAAGGCAAAAAATCTATGCAATTTTACAGAGACATCGAGGAATAAAACGCGGTTGTAAAGAATAAGAAGGCAAATTAAGCTGTGTAGTGGTCAAAGAAATGAAATATGTAGTTGCAGATAAGCCAAGAAAACTATGCAGTTGCAGAGAAGAAAAAGTATGAGAAGCAGTAGTGAAGAACAGAAAATTACTAAGTAAGTTATGAGGTAGTAGAAAGACAAAGAAATCTATGCAGACACAAAGAAGGCAAATAATATCTAAGTTACGGTGGTGAAGAAGACAAATAAAGCTGTGAGGTTAGGTGGTGGAGAATGCAAAAACAAGATGAAATGGTGGAGAAAGAAAAGAAAACTTAGCAAGAACCTGTAAGTTGTACGAGTTATACCATCTATGTTATTCGATGTAGGAGCTAAATGCTCAGAGATAAGTGAGTTAATTAAACAGTAACATAATATCTTAATAACAACATAATCTTTAATATAATCTCTTAGAAAACATGATAGTTTTATTTACTTTGCGTAAATATGACGTCTTTACGGTCCTATGTAATTCTTATACCAATTTTAATAAAACATGTATGAGTCAGTCGTTTATCATCTCAAGAGATCGTTACACATAGTTGACTGAGGGAAATGCCGTGCAATTCTATGTCTAGAACAAAAATATCTTGTTAACACGCAACGTAGCGTAGAGGAAATGCTACAAAGTGTGGGCAGACTAGACACATGGACAGACGTTACTTGCAGAGATAACCATCAGCTCTTCAAATCTGGCAGTTGGAAAACGAGAGGAGTGGTACCTACTTGAAGCGTTTACAACAAAATCAAACTGGTTGCTAACTTAATTGCATCATTTTTTTTTTTTTGTATTGACCTTGATTTTACATTCTGTGATTACTTCCTCACACACTGACTTTTTAATGTATTGTTTTAGGAAAATCGTCTACTTTTACAATGTTTGTAAATATGTGAGCACCATGTATCTAACATATAATTAGTTTATTTGTCATTGCTTCATTTTTAATTCTTTTTAGCATAATAGTCACACTATTGTATGTATAGTAATTTTATTCTTGGCGCATCGTCTTTCCATTTTTATAAAATAATACAATTAATGTATACAAAATATTGTAGAACAGTGGAGTTTCTTGCCCATTCTTCTGAATAATTCTTCTAAATTCTTCTGAACTGGCCCATTCGTTTGAATTTTATTAATCCATTCATTCCAGGAAAACTACCTTTTGGAGGGGGCGATTAGAATCAATTCTATTTTTTTGTCAATTTTGACGTTCAAAAGTGCCTTCTAGGTGCTTAGGTATAGGTACATACAGTAATATTGCCAAATTAATCAAAACAGCGAAATATGCGACAGCTTTTTGCGACGTTGCCCACTTTCACTTAGCGAGTGAAAATCTATCTTGGAGTCACAGACCGCTGTACTGATTGCGGGAAGTCCTAAGGGGAAACCGTGGCAAGGCAAGGGAAGGAACACGGGTGGGTTTTAGTCAGTAAGAGTCTGACACGCCCTTCCGCTCCGCGCAGAGCGGGAGAAGTCATTTGATGATGTCCAAAACAAAAAAAAAAGACCACAGTGAACATTCGGGCTAGTTATGACTGCGACGACCACCGAACTTTGAAGAACTGTTATACCATCGAAACGAGGACGAAGAAGAAACCGATCGACACAATAACTACGCATGGTGGTTATTATTTGTATCTGGACACAGAATAGGACTACTACTTTAGGCATCCTTTGGGTATGTATCAACATTTCAGGATTCTCAAAGTTAAAACAAGAACTAAATCAGCTGTTGTCCGTATCATCCCGAGAACAGCTTAATTCATAAACGAGAGTAAATTGTTTATAATGGCTAACAGTCTACAGATAAATGAATTATTCCTACACGCAAACGGATGACCTGATTACAGAAAATAGTCTAGTTGAATGCAATCTTCTTCATCCAAGCGTTTACCTGGGCTTTGGCTAGTCCGTGTAGGTCATATTGGTCTAGTATTCAGGACCTCGGTTTCCAAATGTTTATGAGACTCTAGAACACCATGTCCTAGAGGTCACTACAGAACAATATCCAAGTTGCTATGGAAATGGCTAACCTGACAGTACGGGTCCACCAATAACCACGATAGGTGTCTTTTCACCCCCGCCTGCAATCTTGAAGGCAGGCGGGAATTAGGGATCTAACGGGCGCTCAGAGTGGGGACTCTGTCCGCCCACTAAGTGACCTCAGGGAAGATGGCGCACAGTGGTCCTGTGCTGCCTTGCACAGTTAGGTTTTGGGGAGACCCCTTTACAGTCTCCCCAGAGATGTGCCCTAACAGGCGCTGCACAGAGGGGGTTCCGGACTGGTCTTTTGAGAGGAAACGGTGCCCCTTCCATGTGTAGATGGTGACCACCGGGGTGGTTTTTAAAAAATATATAAAGAATGATGGGCATTTTTCTATGAAGCCTGGCCTGATGACCAATAGAGTTCTAATGCATGTCATCTTATTGCTTATAGCCGGCAATTACTATAGAAAAATGTTTTATCTCTAAAAGCAACGGGGTTTGTACAGTCGAGGACAAAAATCGTTACAATTTTTTATGACGATTTCTTTGTGAAAAATAAATCTATAGCATAATAGGTTTATGCTAGGTCTATATGCTGCCTTTTTCGGCCAAAAAATATCATTTTGTACCCTTTTACCCCTGAAACACAGGTTTGAATAAACCTACATCAGGCAGGTCGCTATTGTATTCATTGGGCCTTTAATCAATATTATATAAGTTATACACTAGATTTATTTTAGGCATAGTTTAATTTTTTCTACATTTCTACTATTAATATGTAACTTTGTTATGATGTAACTTTTATGTAATTTATATGTGAACTTATGAATAAATGATTGATTGATTGATTAAATGATTGATTGATTAGGTGGTTAACACAATTTTGACATAGACTGCATCAAAATAAAACTTAATACAATTAAACATATAATAAGGTTATAACAGTCATCATATTAAAAGATGATAAAAATAACAACCGCCAACAACAACAACAACAGCCATAAGAAGCTGTACAGGCGCGGGCGCAGGAACAGCGAAGGAAAGCAAGTGCCAGAGTATAAACGAGCCTCGAACAGAGCAGATCGCTGTTTTTTCTATAACTGCGTGAATGGACCAGGGCGGAGGATTCCTAAATGGCTTAAAATACACATGCTTTGCAAGTATAGTTTATATGTGCCCGATGTAGCCATAGTGTGACAGCAGCATTTGGAAAGCAACGACTGGAATGAATGAATTAATAAAATTCAAACGTATCACGATTTTAACTGTGCTCAGTTAACAGACATTTATGTAATATTTTTAAAGAGGGCAAGCAACCAGCAAGCCACCAGGTTTGATTTTGATATGATGACACACGTAGACGACGATGATTGATATTTTTGGATGGGTCTTAATTATGAGCAGTTTAATATAATATTAAATCAGACAACTATAACAGAAAGTAATCGTTCGAAGACGTCCTTGGTGTATATTTAGCAAAACTTCGTACTGGTGAAAGTAATGAACGCACAAATATGAGATTTTATTCAAACCTTTCATGATAGTATGTACTGACGGTTATATATTAGATGTTATTGGCCCTTTAGCTGCGACTACATCCGTAGCAACAATCATGCAAGGGATTGTTCGTTATGCAAAATGAAACAATACTATAGATTACTTTGACAAACATATTTTAATAGAGCTCTCCCCGATTTTAAAATTGGCGCAAGCTGTTAAATACTTTTCATCCCGTTTAAGATCATAGGCTAGTTCTAGATATCATGAGTTTTATTAATGAAAACATGAATACTCCCAATCGTTTATATGATTACATCGAAATTAACAGACACCGTCGAAGTTTTACAAGAATGGAACCAAACCTCTGTTCTCGAGTGATTTTCCTTGTCTGACTGAAGACTAGAATATTGCACGCATAAGGCTGCCTGTCCAGTGGAGCAGAGAAGAGAGGAGAGGAGCTGATCTGTGCGGATATTAGTCAATAGAATCTAAAATCAGCTTAATTCCGCAACGGAGTTTAGATTTTATTGGTTAATATTGGCACAGCTCCGCTCCTCTCCTCTCTTCTTCGCTTCAGTGGACAGGCAGCCTTAGGGACATACCATAATTATGAAGCTAACAAAATCATTATGTCGCAGAACAATTTCGCGATAGCAATTATTTGATTGAAATGTTTAGGGATAATATCTACATTATTATGATTTAAAAGAATGCGATATTTTGCAAAATAATGTGTGGTTATTACGTACTGTATTTGCACTTAAATACAGTCGCGGCGTATATTATTATTCCTATATTTTAATTGACAGAGATCAAATCGGCAGAAATGCAATAATTCAGCACTATTGTACTTGTATCATTGGTAGAAAAACAGTCGGGAGCTGTGCCCATATCGTTTCCGTATTATAGTATTTAGGTTTAGGAAGGCATGAGCGATTTTTGCTCCAGCTTATTAACATTTATTAAACAATAATGACGCTATGGCGTCTTGTCACTGGTCAGAGGTGGTTTTCATTTATTCTTCATCAACAGTGATATCTTCTAAGTAAAATGCAGGAGACAATAAATACGTCATGACGTCCAATGCCTAAATACCATTTTATTGAAAAAATATGAGTACAAGTGCCGATTGTGCGTTGCACGGTCAGACATGTACAACAGTGATGCACTAAAGCATCTCTGTTATGTTGTTCTCCAGACCCTGGACCAGCTAGTGTAATATCATTTGTCAATACATAAGCAATAAATCCAAACACGATAGTGCTATCATGTTTGGTTGAGGAGTTCCTATGGCCACCTTGCGGCTCCAGCATTAGACCCTGGACACTATTTAGTGTAATAGCACTTGTCAATACATAACCAATGAGTCCAAAGACGATGGTGCTATCTCGTTTGATTGAGGAGTTCCTATGGAGAAATTCCAGTTCCACAATCAGGTCCTGGACACTAGTCCTGTTTTTTATTTATTCATGTAACAGTATTATAATGTTATGAGTCTATAATTAATATTATTCAGAACTGCAGTGAACATTAGCGTCATAAGCTAATACGTTTACATGGTACTTGCAGGTCCGATATCTCTTTAACCCGGTATTTCACAGCCTTCTTGCCCAGAATGAAAATTGATGCTTATGATATAAGCTTTCATTTGAGGTATAAGTGGTTTTTATTGGCCAAAATTACGCATCATTCTTTAATATTGCACGACTCATAATGCGAAGCATTAGTGTGGTCTACGATCGAAAAATTATTTTTGCCCCATTTCTGTAACTGTTTTTTTTTTATTGTTACACTCCTGCTAGTACACAGCAGGAGTGTGACAAGTGAGTGTGAGAGGAGCTCGTGGCTAAGTAATAACAAGCCGCACGGGCCAATCCATCAGGTTAAGCTACGCTTGCCGAAGTTGGTCAGTGGATGGGTGACCATCTTTACATACCGAGACTCCTCCGTGCCTCGGAAAGCACGTTAAGCCGTTGGTCCCGGCTGTCATTTGTGGATCTTTGACAGTCGTTACGAGTCGTCAGAAGCCCGAAAGTCTGACACCAGTCTTACCAAAGGGTATCGTATTACTCAGTTACTGGGTTGTGGAGGTCAGATAGGCAGTCGCTCCATGTAAAATACTGGTATTCAGCTGCATCCGGTTAGACTGGAAGCCGACCCCAAGATAGTTGGGAAAAGGCTAGGAGGGGGGGGGACACTCCTGCTAGTACACAGAACCTACTTAATTTATATACCATTGTATAGATGATTAAATGGAGATTAATACTGTACTTTTTAACAATTGATTTAATGCAGCAGAAATGGAAAAAGCATAAAAATAGTTGAAAAAAAAATCCTATCCGTCAATTTATGAACCCTGAAAACATTGTAGCTTGCGATAAAATCAATTAATTAAATCAATTTTTTTTTTATACATTCGTTTCAGCCGTAGAAGGAACCCTATTGAAAATGGCTCTTTTATTCAAAGTAGTTTAATTATAATTAATAAAATACTAACTAAAATATAATATCTTTATCTAAATATTTCCAACCTTTGTCCGTAAGTTGCCTAGCAACCGCCAAGTAAATATCTTTGTCAGTCGTTGACATTACGACTTCATGAAAAGTGATAAATTGTTCATTTTTAAACTATGTTTTGAATTTCTTTTTCGTTTATGAAAGAGTGATAAGTATGAGGCGTGCACTTTTGGATTTTCCAAACTATTTATTTCTATATCTATCCGTGACATCACTACGTGCCCTATTAGATACTGTGACATTTATTTTTAAATATCGCAGCAGGATATCCTTTTCGCCTCGTACATGACTTTCTGCTTTTATTTTAATTTTACTTTGTTTATTTTTTATTTTTTTACATTAATGTTCCTGTGAGTATGTTTCCAATTTGTGATCTCCCGTGAGACTCTCAATAAATACTTTTTCTTCCTTTCTTTTTCTTTGAAGAAAATGTTTTAATTGCTTGGAAAATCTTTGGTATCTTTAGAACTTTTTCACGCTTTTTATTAGCTTCACCTGTATGTATGTTTGTTTGTATGTTTGTAACCGACTCCTTTGGGCGTGATTTTGACCCACTTTAAACGGTCAGATTTCATTCAAACTTTGTAGATTTATCCAGGACCGATGATAATACAATAATTTAGTATCTTGGAGCTGATCTGATGATGAAGCCAGAAGGTGGATAGTGAAACTCTTCAGCGGCCTCTAGTAAACCCTTCGAGTTTGGACTCATATGATTTAGTTTGACGAGTCCAATACATTGCAATTGATTTCGAGCGTCTGATGATGGAGCCAGCAGGTGGATAGTGGAATTCTTCAGTGGCTACTAGTTAACCTTTCAAGTTTGGGCTCATATGATTTGGTTTGTCGAATCCAATATATTGCACTTGGTCTCGAGGGCCTGATGATGGATCCAGGAAGTGGCTAGTGGAACTCTTCAATGGTTACTAGTAAACCCCTCGAGTTTGAGCTCATATGATTCGGTTTGACGAGTCCAATATATTGCACTAATTGGTGTCGAGGGTGATGGAGCCAAGAGGTGTATAGTGGAACTCTCTAGTGGTATTAGTAAACCCCTGGAATTTGGGCTCGTATGATTCGGTTTGAAGAGTCCAATATAGTGCACTTGGTGTCGAGGGCCCAATGATGGAGCCAAGAGGCGGATAATTAGTAAACTCTTCGAGTTTTAAGTCATATAATTTGGTTTGATGAGTCCAATACTGGATAAATTTTTAACCAGTGCGCAAACTTAAACACATGACTTTACTCATCATTATGAAGAACTTTCACTATGGGACCAAACCTGTAATAGCGCAAAAAAAATCAGCTGTTCCCTACATTTATGTTCGCATATCTCGTCAGAATGTATGGAACAGAGAACATTTTCGCTATTTCAGGTTTTGTCCCATAGTAAAAGTTGTTCATAATGATGAGTAAAGTCATGTGTTTAAGTTTGCGCACTGGTTAAAAATTTATCCTGTATATTGCACTTGGTGTCGAGGGTCTGATGATGGAGCCAGGAGGTGGGTAGTTTATTTCTTTAGTGGCTACTTATAGTAAACCGGGCAAGTCAAATTTCGTTGTTTTTTTTTTAAATTAAATGAAGGATATAAAGTAAAAGACTAAAAAGTACAAAATAAAATAGTAATTAGAGCGTGTTTTTAGTTTGTGTTTTTAATTCATTATCATTTTAGTCATACATTTTTCTTACTCTTTGTTACTATAGCTGTCACCTGTTACAGGCTTTAATCAACATTATAAGCCTTCGTTTTGAATACGATTTTTTTTTTATACACTTTAATAACCGAGGCTCAAGTGACTCACAATTTATTAAGACTGTCACATAGAAAACCTGATGATTGGTACCTACCCACACCAGTACGTATTTATATTTTCCCTTACCCGTCAGGAATTGATGATTAGTTCTTTCATCCATGAAATTGCTGGTTTCTGGTTTTCTACTTGTGCTAACTTCTCCGGAAAGAAAGTAACCAGCACCCCAATAGCGTTTCTCGTTCACAGTCACAATCTCCTTTTCTTTTTTTTTTTTTCTTCTTTTGCCTATATTGTGTCCCACTGCTGGGCAAAGGCCTCCCTTTTCTCCTTCCAAATCTCTCTGTTTTGTGCTATTATCTTGAAAAACATACATTATTGAAAATATCTCTATCTCTATGGCTTTGGAAGTTCACTTACGATCAAGCTGAAAATAATAGTGACCAGCTTAAAGTAATGATATAACTGATTGTCGGCTTTGTAAACTTAGAGACACAATATAAGAATATAACACAAAGTTAAAACCATTTAATTTTCCTACACACCCTATCACACACATAATTATGTATTCAAATATTCAAATCTGTGGTTCTTTTCTCAATGTCGAAGTCAAGTCAAAGTCAAATAATTTATTTCAAATGGGCATTTAAAAGTCACTTTTGAACGACAAAATTTATAAGAAAAAAATTGAATGTTTTTGCCCGACTTGGCGTGGGTAGTTGCCCCTCCCATAAGGTGGTTTAGTCCCATCTCTTCCCGTAGCCGTTTATAGGTACCTACAAAAATTTCCCATCTCTTATATAATCGCCTAGGGCAAGAGATAGGAAGGGGAAGAGATGGGACTAAGCCCAAAAAATATGGTAGTTTTTTTATGAAAACAAATTAGCAACAAACTACACTGTTACTCTTTTAAAATGTATTTCAATATTTTTTGTAAATAAAATTGAAGTGTCTGTTTGTAATGTCTTATTGAAGTCTGTTTACTAAATGCATATGAAAGTATATAGGTACGGATACTTATAACACAGATTAATACTTATAAAAAAAACCAATTAATAAAAAAAACTGTCTAGTTGTTCCGGCCAATCTCCGAATAGGCTCGACCGATTTTAAAGGGACTTTCACTGGTAGACTGATATTATAAGGAGTAAATTATTTTAGAAAAAAAAAGGGTTCACGCGGGTAAAGCAGCGGGTAACAGCTAGTTAAATAATTAGATACACGTGGAGACAATCAAAAGACCATCTAAGACACTAATCTGCATGGTCCTCATATGATCTGACCAAGATGTCTGTCGTTTAAAATACTGCGTCCTCTGAGTGTAGGGTAAAAACATGGTGATAATGTCTCGGACATGGTGTTGTAATGCTAATCGTTGCCAGTAGGCCGTGGAACTCAGGAGTCCTATGCAAGTCAAGTCCCGCACTTGAGCATAGATTATAGCTTATGTTTTATTTAAATCATGTAAGGTGAAAGTAGTCGTTTGTCTATAGGATGGCTAGTGATGTTCGACGTCTATTTGATGCCAACACCTGCACAATCGGCCGGTTAACACGTTCAGTGCCGGGAGCACTCCTGGAGGGTTCACCAAGTCGCATGGGATGCCATTCACACATGGGATGCCGGGAGCCCTCGCGGGCTCATTTTAAATGTAGGTTTTTCTTAGCGAATACAGCATTATAAACAGTGAAAACAAAATCTGATGTAGATTTTAACAAGATTTATTAGTCTGTGCGTTGGTTTTAAAATACAAGAATTTCAATATTTTAAAATTTTTTGGTCTCGGTTACAAATATTTACTAAAACTTTAAAAGGTTGTAACTGCTTATAGCGACAAGACCCCCAGAAAACACTATTTCACTTCGTTTTACAGTGTTATGCCGTTGACCGTCCGCGATGGTTAACTTTAGCGCAAGCGTAATGCTGGGAACCCTCCCGGAGGGTCCACTTACAATATGTATGGCGGCATGGTGTATGAGCACGACGAAAATGGGTGGAGTCGAAAGTGTTAAAGCTTCGTGCAGACTAGCGCGACGCGACACCGTTTATAAGTAGAATACTAAGAATAATACCGTGAAGTTTTCTTAGAAATTGTATTGTTCAAGACGCGTCGCGCCGTGCGTCTCGTCACGCTGGTCTGCACGAGCTTTAAAAGAAATAATGTAACAGAATTTGTGGGAAATTACATAATCATTGTTAGAAAATAAGTATCACGTAAAGAGCAGAAAAACTTTCATTTTGTATTTTTTTGCTTTCACTTTATTGCGTATGACATTTAGGTACTTCCATTATTACCTCTGACAAACTCAGCAGTATGATAAGAAGACATTTGAGAGGGAGGCTAAGTGCTCATCTACACGAACGGCGTACGTTGTGGACGACTGCCTCTGACGCGTCGATGGCTGCTGACGACGCGTCAGTTAGTCAGTACTTTGCGCGTCAATTGCGTGGATCTGAATGCACATGGTGTGCATTCACTTCCAAGCAAGCAATTATTATTCATATTATACCCTATAATTCGCACTCTGCAATGCTACTCAGCATTTGGTAAGAATAGATTATGGTGGTAGGACTTGTGTGTTAGAAGTTTATTAAATCAGCCTTTTACAATAATTATGACTGATTGAAATCTTTGTCGTTCAAAATTCAAAAATTCAAAATATTTTATTTCACATAAACCAACAAGGGCACTTATGAAACGTCAGAAGCTAGGTGCACGGTTCCAAATGATCGTTTCCTATGGAGAAGAGCCGGCAAGAAACTCCACGGTTACTCTTTAAAAATAAATGGTTTTGACAAAGGATTTTTTTAAATTACAGTGATAATAAGTATGAGAGGACAGTGTAGGCCTATCAAAAAGTACCAGATACTTAGCAAAATAGAAAATGGACCACAGATATACAGTCTGCTAAGCCTATAAGGTTCTCCCATTCACAAAATCTAGAGGAAAAGAATCTACCCATATAAAATATAAATAAAATAAAAAAAAATCTATTTAAACCAAATGCATGATTGTAGCTACCTACAGCTGTAACAAAATACAATTGAAAAAAGATTAATCTATATATTGAAGGTATATAATGTCAAATAATAAAAGGATTATGTCAAGGAAGTATGCAAGATAAAATAAAATAATCATCGTAATTTGGGAGCAGTTAATAGACATTTATATAGTTATGCCGTTAATGATGTACCAGGGAAGCCACATGTGCAGAGGGAATTTGCCAAACTTCCCTGTCTTCAACGTAGTCTTTAATCTTATAGTATGCTTTTTTGATAAGGACACGTTCGATGTGGGTTTTAAACTTCCCATCGCTAAGTTCTGTAACCGACTTTGGCAACTTGTTATAAAAGCGGATACTGTTTATAAGAAATGATTTACTCGTTGATAGTTGTACCTATGCGTGAAAATCAAACAATAATATTATATTCTTTGGACTATACATATTTCATTCGGACGTACGAAGGCCTGAAAAAGTTTGCATCAATGGGAGCGCAAAAAGTTTTCAGAGGTTCATTTTGTAATTTAAAGAAGTGTCCAAAATTAGAAGGTTGATAAGTTTTTACAGTACAATAAGTCAGCTCACTAATCAATACTGCAGTCAACAGACTTAGATAACACATTGTTATGTAATTAGTCTACATTGAAAGTGTCCGCCATTGTTTTGTGATGTTAATTCATTTCGTAACAGGGCGGCGGGTCATCCAAATAGACCACTGTTTTTAATTCTCGCCCGAGTTTTGTAAACAGACGGGTATTTGTAAATACTGACTTTTTGTTTTGCATTTAGGTCGTGGGATTGGTTTCTATGCTAGATTTTGACGGAGTCCGCTAGGGCCGATGCCTGCCGGGGTTGCGGGAAGTCCTAAGGGGAGACTGTGGCCCCTGGCACAGGCAAGGGAAGGAACACGGGCGGGTTTTAGTCAGTAAGAGTCCGCCCAGAGCGGGAGAAGTCATTTGATGATTTCTCACCCAAAAAAAAAAGAAAAAAGTTATAAAAGTTGAGGTGACCTGGGTTATACTTCGTAGCCAAGGGTAATACAGCCGCACGGTTCGATCCATCAGGTTAAGCTACACTTGCCGGGGTTGCTCCGTGGATGGGTGACCATCTTTACATACCGAAACTCCTCTGTGCCTCGGAAAGCACGTTAAGCCATTGGTCTCGGCTGTCATTCGTGGATCTTTGACAGTCGTTACGGGTCGTGAGAAGCCCGAAAATCTTACAATCAGTCTTACCAAGGGGTATCGTATTAAGGGTACCCAGTTACTGGGTTGGGGAGGTCAGATAGGCAGTCGCTCCATGTAAAATACTGGTATTCAGCTGCATCCGATTAGACGGGAAGCCGACCCCAACATAGTTAGGAAACCGTGGCCCCGGTCTAGGCAAGGGAAGGAACACGGGTGGGTTTTAGTCAGTAAAAGTCTGACACGCCCTTCCGCTCCGCCCAGAGCGGGAGAAGTCATTGGATGATTTCCCACCCAAAAAAAAAAAAAAAACAGTTAGGAAAAGGCTAGGCACGTATCCCAGCCGAAGTTTGCTGATGTCCATCCGGCGGCATACCTTGGTTACTTTTTAGGAAATTCAAAATCACAGAACGTCACAGAGTTTAATTTTGTTTCACTGAAGAGTTTTCTGCCATTGCAGTATTTGCTATTTGTATAGCTATCCTGTATTTACGAAACGCCTAATGTTTTTATGTGAGCAAAGACTTATAGCGAATCGAAAGATGTGCCTGATATTTTGTTTACTGCAGTAACTCGTTTCTTCAAATAGCTATTATAAAATTAAATTACTTTTAACAACGGTGAATTATTATCTACTCTGTGTGCTTTTAACGTTGAAAACTGGTAGAGTTTAATTTATTTTATAGCGAAAACAAAGATTATCTACTAATTTATCTCTTTACTTTTGCAAAAGTTATCTAATAAGGTAATCAAAGCTTAGTTTAGACCATCATTTGTATGTATAAGCCATCCGGTAATAATCAAACATTTGCCGATGTCCTCGTGTGTCATATACAAGGTTACCACATCCTCAAAATAAATAAAGTCATTCTTAGAAACCACTGTTTTTTAGCCAGCAACTAATCCTTGCAACTAAAACCTTCCTTAAAAATCTATGTTTAGGGTACTGTAATTTTTGAAACCTCATCCGAACTGCTCAGACAAACGTGAACTCGCAACTCGGAGAGGCCCGTTAGACGGTTTCAATGATATTTTATTATCAATAAGAGCATGCTGTAGACGTCGGAAATTATCCCATGGAACATACAACCACCATAAAAAGTTGTCTATGACCAGGTCATGTCTTCTACCCTAGTGCCTAATCCAACTATGTTCGGTGGCTTTAGCGTGAAATCGTAACAAAAAAACTCCATGTTGCATTTTTTTTTTTTTTATGGAATTTGGCAGGTCGATCTAGGAGGTGGTCGGCTGCTTAAGAGGCTGCTTAACCGGTCTTTCCTGTGGGTGCCTCAATAAACTAAGGCCTTCAGCGAGAGCATAAAACTTATAAACTAAATTACTACAGCCTAAGGACACCCTCTATGTGGGGTACGGACCTCGGCTAAGGGCGAGGACAGCAAGAGACAGGGTGGATCGGATTAAGATTATTTGGGAAATTTAGAGCTAGAGGCTCAGTGGAGCAGACTGGCTAGAGCAAGGGTCGGGGCGGGGATGGACGGTGACGCGTCGCGGCGGGATTTGGCGGCGGCGAGGACGAAGGACGGCGGTCGGATTTTGTGATTGTGTAGAGTACTGGTGGCCCCACTATGCACCTGGAGGAGGGTTGTGGCGTCGTCGGGAATGGAGAGAGTATGCCTCAGTCGGTGAATCCTACTTATGAGGCATTCCTGTATGCGGCTGCCGCAATCAGGGGATTGGGGTGCTTTATAGCAGAGTCAAAGAAGCACTTTGAGAGGCGTTTCATAAAATGCTGAACTGTGGGCGCACGCATTTTGAGATCTAAATGTAGATCCACATTGCGAACATAGGACCCCGTAATATTTCTATGGAATCGGTTCCGGAGGGTCTCCAACTCTCCATCCTATGAATATGGCTTGGCTTAGCGTGTACGAAGATGACGCAAGCGTAAGTCACGGATCACCGTGGTGTAGATGCGCAATTTGCACTTTAGTGACAATTTACTGCGTGCGGTCTGAAGTGGAACCTACCAAGAGCGAAAAGGCGCGGGAACGAGCTGTCTTTATGTGCTCACTGAAGGTAAGGTGATGATCAAGGATCACACCTAGGTATTTAGCTCGCTTCTCCCAAGAGATCGGCTTGCCATGATCGTGCTGGGCGTGTATTTATTTAAGTGTCATTCATCTCTATTATGACTTGTCGAGTTTCCTATTTTATTTTTGAATACCTTTTGCCCGCGGCTTCACCCGCGTAGAAGTCGGAAATTATCCCACGGGATAAAAGTTTCCTATGAGTTAAACTAACTATCTGTGTGCCATATTTCATCCAAATTCGTTTAGCCGTTTATGCGTGATTGAGTAACAAACATCCAAACTTTCACAATATATTATGATTTAATATCAATATATTTAGAAGAATTATTATATCTACTTCTCGTCTATTTTTGACCTGTCTAAGTTAGTATAAAAACTAGTATCTACTTATTTATAAATATCGATGATTGTCAGCTGTAGGTAAGTACTTGAATACTAACAATGTGCCCACTTATTTACTCATTACAGACTTAAAGGTAGGTGTCAATTTAATTTGTGATTGACGTCTATCTGACTTGAACAAAAAACATAGACTATGAGAGGCACCTGCAGTGTTTCACTGTAGATCATGAAATCTTTTGAAAATCGGCTACCAAGGTCGCTTTGTTTGTGGAATCTCGCATACCAGTCCCTCAATGCGTTCGGGCTCTATCTGATAGTTTGCGCAGTGGTGGACCAGTGAGCAGTGATGGCCCAGTGAAGCAGTGGTGGCCCAGTGGAGCAGTGGTGGCCCAGTGGAGCAGTGGTGGCCCAGTGGAGCAGTGGTGGCCCAGTGGAGCAGTGGTGGCCCAGTGGAGCAGTGGTGGCCCAGTGGAGCAGTGGTGGCCCAGTGGAGCAGTGGTGGCCCAGTGGAGCAGTGGTGGCCCAGTGGAGCAGTGGTGGCCCAGTGGAGCAGTGGTGGCCCAGTCGTAACGGCGGCGATTTATGAGTTGTAGATCATAGGTTCGAATCCTGACAGGCGCTTTACTTTCTGTAAATTATTTCTTTACCATTGCTCTCAAAACTGTGGAGGAAAAAATTGTGAAGAAACCGGCATGCCCTAGAAACAAATCTTTCGTTTTCTACCGACGCCCCCAGCGTCTCCTGCGGCGACTAGGGGCGTGAGGGCGCGTACAGGTAACTGAAGGAACACGGGTGGGTTTTAGTCAGTAAGAGTCTGACACGCCCTCCCGTTCCGCCCAGAGCGGGAGATGTTACTAATTGATGATTTCGCATCCAAAAAAAAAAAGGGGCGTGATGGCGCGAAATTTGCCTCTCCCTCACGCGCTCCGCCTCTTCCTTCGCGAGCATTACTGCTTAGCAAAAGGAGATGACGGCTTTCCATGCCCTCTCGCTCCGTACCATGATCTGGACCAGGGCTGGACGCAACAGGTCACCGCCGCCGATCGCCTCGAGGACACGGCGGTGCTCCGCCCAAGCCGGGCTTACCGTATGTTCCACCGTGTCCACAAAATGGATACACCCGGGCGTTTCCTTCCGCCTTATCCGGAACAGGAACCTCCCGAAGCGATACATATACTTAATACTTGAATGTTGCAAGGTTGTTATTTTGATCCAGTTCTGTCCAACGAATGAATGAGGTTATTAAAAAAATTACGCCATATAAATGTACAGAACACACTGCAAGCTAATTGAAATCGCACATGACCTTATATATACCAATCATTTATACATGATCAAGATTCATTAACCCTCGGTCTGTCGCGCCTATCTTGTAACTCGAGTCGTCGCACGAGGTCGCTGCATACCCTAAAATCTATACAGTTTAATTACGTGTTTAGTGGCTTTTATTAGCAATTATTATAATATTATTGCTTTTATAATAACGGGTAACGGGTAGTTAGAAGCCCAAAAGTCTGACAACCAGTCGTACGAAGGGGTATCGTGCTACCTACTAACTAGGTTGTGGAGGTCAGATAGGTAGTCGCTCCATGTAAAGCTACATCCGGTTAGACTGGAAGCCGACCCCAACATAGTTGAAAAAGGCTAGGCAGATGATGAATTATGAAATTAGTTACAATAATACAAGACAAAAATTGTTATAATTATCTCATTATTTAGGTATTGCTATACAAGGTGGAGACGACAATACAAAAAAAAATTTAACGGCGTGTCCCTAATGACGTTCCCATTCTGTATACAAAAAAACAATTGAAAATATTCAATAGTTTAGTCAATATAGCTCGGCAAAATCCATAGTCGGCTCGGGTTATTTCGTTTATCCACCCAAAAAATCCATCCTAAGGTTGATATTCAGAAACGTATGCCCGAGAATCCAAACTAGGCCTAGTTGGATAAGCGAAACTTATAGGCTTAGGGTGGATCCGGCATACATTACATTTAATTTGTTTGAAAATTTCATTTTATTATTTCGAAGCTAGGATTTTTATGACAGTTCCAAAATACTCTCATGCATTAGTAGTGCCAGTATTTTCATTTATTGTTGTATTGTAGTCTCCACATTGTATACATTGTAAAATACTATGGGAACTGAAAAGTTTTTATTTAGCCATTTTAAAAGTAACATTTTCTTTTTGTGTTGTGTTTGTCACTAATAGCTATATTATGAAATCGGATCCAAATAGACTTCTATAAAAATAAATAACACAAAAAAAAATATAGCTTGGATGGTCAAAGTTCCCATAATTATTTTTCACCGGTGTTGTTTTCCTCCTCTAACCGGCGTAAAATCTGTTGTTGTTGTCGTTCGTCCAATAAAACGTATTTTATTCTGTAGCAGTTAAGCTGAAACAATAAATCAATATCAATAATAAATTAATACTCAAATAAAGACTTTTGCAAAGTCGCGCGATGCGACACGAGCAATAAAATTTATAAGAAATCTTCACGGTATAACAATAACCGGTGTCCCGTCGCGCGACAAGTCGCGCAGTTCTGTACAAAGCTTTAAACGTACTTATATTTTCATCAAAAATTAAAATAATTTTCAACACATACTGAAGCGAGTCGTCCCGTGGCCATGGGTTCTTCGAAGGCCTCGTGCGCACAAACACTTCCGTCACCCACAGCACTTGCGCGCGAACTAAGAGTTGCATTTTTTTATTTTTTTTGTAGGTCACCTCGTAGCTGACCTCTGAGGTCAACTACTTAACCGGGCTATCCTATGGCTGCCCTAAGCTTCTAACTTAAAGCCTCCAGCCAGGGGCGTACAACTAACTTCTATACTAGGCGAGCCTGGATGTCTTAGAACAAAAAATTCGAAGATATGTGACATCTACCAACCCGCACTGGGCCCGCGTGGTAGATTACGGCCTACTCCCTCTCACAGAGAGGAGGCCTGTGTCTCAGCAGTGGGAACATTGATAGGCTGATGATGATACTAGGCGAGCGCTCTCTAAGGACACCTCCTGCGGGGCACCAACCTCGACTTGGGGCGTCGCTGGGGGGAGGACAGCAAGATAGGACAGGCTGGATCAATTATACGCAATTATTATTTTCAGGGGAATTAGAAGCTACAGGCTCAGTTTCAACGCGGGCTGGCACATCGTCTAGCAAGGGTCGGCGGGACTGACAGTTTCTGCAATTTGTTTCAACTATAAACCCTTCTAGGTACGTAAAGTACGACACAGCTTAGATGTAGCATCGGCAATATTCGTAAAACCAATCACCATCCGAACTGAGTGCACCTTCAAAATCACCAATATTAATACTGCTTTAGGTGAAAATGATCTTTCGAAAACGCAATAACTTGTAAAGTCTTATAGCCAAATACATTCGTGAAATTGAAAAGAATGAATGAAATTTTTCAAATCTATGCTACATCTAAGTTGTGTCGTACTGTACCAAGGTTCTTTTTACCACGGATTATTTTAAGAGCGAACATTTTGTAATTTTTTAGACGTCAGTCTTTGAAATACCCCGCTCGACGCATTGACGTAAATTATTATGATAATGGTGTGTTTACACTACACCTGACTTCCGAATCCGGTTTGAAAACGTGTGCGGTGCCCCTAACCTTACTATGCAAGTTGGCAATAAAGATCTATTGAGATAGGTCATTGAGAGTATTTCTGTTAAAGTAAAAGTCAAGGCAATTTATTTGCCACAAAACCAAAAAATACTAACCTGTTATTACACACTATTACGATCCTCGTTGGACTAGCGATCGCAAGCGCTACTGCTGAGCATGAGGTCGCGGGTTTGATTCCCAGGTCAGGCAAAGTGTTATTGGGTTTTTCTATTTGTAATTTCTCAATAGCAGCTTGGAGTCTGGATTTGTGCCCGGCTGATGGCAAAAGGCTCGACATAGCTGGTGAAATGTGGGTTTAGTATATGTACTCCTCTGCCCAACCTTTCGGAGAAAGAAGTCGTGATGATTTATTATAACGATTAGAGTGTATTTGCACACTACTTGTTTGTATCTCCGGACCTGACCTTTCTCTCGCCCGTTCGAGGCGATTACCGTTGGGCTATTGCCAATATTGCTACTTATAGTTACACGGAGGTGACAAAACGCTCTATTTAATTTATAGGTCTACTAAAAACAATCGTTCTATAAGTCTAGTAATATTAATGAACAACGTTAATCTGAAATACTACTCAAATAATACATTTAAACTCTAACCAAAAATCACTAAATGAGTTTAGCGCTAAACATAATACCTATTTATAAAAATCATTGTGTTTCTGTCATTTTCAAACGATTGACTGAAATGACTAAATGGTAAGCTAAGGTTTCATAAGGCGCGGGCTACACAGAAAAGACGTGAGACGAGGAAAAATGCTCACGAGGAAAATAGTACGTTATGCAGATAGAAAAGCGACGCGCCTGCGTCTTATCCTCTCTGTGTGTTTTGTGCCAGATTGCTGAAGATACCTGAAAAGTACGTCGTGTCTGCGTCCCGTAAGAGTTTTACGAGTCTTCTGTGTAGCCTAAGACACCTGTGATTGCTTTATAGTGGCCGCAATTTACCGTCGAATGACGTCATTAAAGCGTTGTTTATGAAAGTAAGTTGGTGTATTCTTAGAAATAGTTTTTTGACACCGTTACGACAAACCATTCATCATTTCATGACGGCCGCCGTGACGCTGCGGCTGTGATTTGTGGAGCAAGCGGGCTGGTCAAAAGCTTATCCGGCAAAATAACCGCCACAACAACTAAAACTGTAGCTCTCCTTATAACATCCAAACCGGTTAACCAAATTGGCCGTTTGCCAAAGACGTCATCACGTCTAATCAACCGAAAATCTCTTGAGGTACCTATTAAGGAGAAAAGAAGCCGAAGTCAGCCATAATCGCCTGTGCCTTAAATTTGTGTTTTTTTTTTCTTCATAAGAGGTGTGTCTTCAATGGTTTTTATTGTTCGCGAAATCTTGTTAATGGCCTTTGATTCGGGGATACTGTGATTTATTAATTAATTTGTTTTGATGTAGCAAATGTGCGTATCAGTGCTGGAAAGAAGGACGAAACAAAAAACAATTTAATGAGTTCCAAATTAATAATTACGACTGTCATCATACATAATTATAAAACAAAGTCGGTCTTCGTGTCTGTTTGTGCAACCGCTTAGATACTTATTCTAAACTGCACAATTGATTTTGATGTGGTTTTCACCATCATTAAAAGCGTTTATTCCAGAAGGTTTATGTGTATCAAACTCAAACTCAAACTCAAAGCATTTATTTCAAATAAACCAATTACAGGCACTTTTGAATTGTCAAGGGGTCGGTCAGTCAGAAAAGATGAAGCTAGATGCCCATTCCAAAGCGTAGTAGGTACCTATGGAGAAGAACGGGCAAGAAACTCCACGGACACTCTTTTAAATAAAAATTTGGTTACAAAATATTGGTTACATCATTCATGTTGAACTTATACATGTGAGAACGATGCAAAACGTTAAAAGCGTCCGTAATAAAAGATAAAAACAAAAATAAAACAATTAAAAAATTAAATCAAATTAAAATAAGCCATGGCAGCTATGAGATGACCAGTCACAACCGACGGCGCCCGTTCACGAACATGACGCATGGATTAGCACCATTCAGCTCAACCATTTTGAAGGGAGCTAAATGATCCAACACACACGCCACCGTCAGCGTGACATTAGAGTGAGCATGACATACTCTCAGCCGCCAGGGCACATTCAAGTCAATGAAAGACATACCCAGTACCTAAATGGTAGCTTTATAGTCTGTATAAAACAATAATATGTAACTTAGATAAAGCAGAGTGATCTCAATGTTTTGACATGTAGTCATTACACCTGTGCGAAGCAGCAGCGGGTCGTTAGCAACATTAATTGCTGTATCCCGGTTGGCAGAGCATTCCTGCCACATATCATTCGAAGCTTCCCAGCTTAGAAATGCATCGGCAAACCTTTGATGACTGAAACGTTATGCCCATATCATTATCACTCTCCTGCATTTATCTCAATTTATTTGGAGTCGGCGCAACATGTATCCTTCCATACTTCTGTACTAGTCGTCAGTTCGTCCCCTCGGTAGTCACTCCCTTTCTAGCCATTATCATCTTTCACACAGTCTATCCATCATTTCATTGGTCTTCCCCTACTCTTTTAGATTGTCTAAGAATTATATGAGGTTTAAATAAAGGTAACACAAATAAGTAGTAAATAAAGGTAACACAAGTGGAACAGTGGTGGCCCAGTGGTAACGGCCCCGACTTACGAGTTGTAGGTCGTGGGTTCGAACAAGCAGGCGCTTTACTTGGTGTAAATAATTTCATCACCACTGCTCTCAAAACGGTGAAGGAAAACATCGTGAGGAAACCGGCATGTCTTAGAACTGCTGATGATGATGATGAACACAAATAAAGAAAAAATATCTTTCGGAACCACACAAGCATGTTTGACGAATGTTATCAAAACGAATGAATCTAAATGCAAATTAGGTAGGTAATCGAATATTAGTTTGGTTTATAATAGGCTGTTAAAATAATTTATAAACTATAATTATTTGACGGTTGCGTTTGACTAATTTCATCATGATCATCATTTCCGAATCCATTTAGTAGCCGAAAGACGTCCACTGCCATAAGACATAGGCCTCCCCCAAGCACCGCCACTTCGACCGGTTCTGCGCTTCTGGCATCCTGCGGCCATCACGTGGTTATTGATCCACCTTGTGGGAGGCCTTCCAACACTGTCTTCCGGTAAGCGGTCGCCACTCCATAACCTTTCTGCCCCATTGGCCATTATTCTGCGAGAGGGTACACTAGTCGACGGCTCGAACTCATTGGTGGGCGTTACTAATATGCATAATAATTAGTCTAATTATTATGCATAGCTCCAAGAGATTAATCTCTCTGGAGCCCTGACCGCCGGGTAGCTTGGACCCTGTTCCCGATACCGTTGGGCTACTATTTTTTATATTTTTAAATGTTTTATATAAAAATATTTAAAAATGTATTGAATAAGTATAAAAATTAATAAACGATAATTATTTATTTATTTCGTTTTTTTATTTATTTATTCATTTATTTAGTGAAAAAGACAATGATTTATAACGAAAACGAGCAGACCTAAAAATTAAAATTTCATGAACAGACCTTTGGGCGTATAGATATTATGAAAAATCTACTGAATGTTTTATTCATAATAAAATTATTTGAACTATTGAATAAATTATCTATCCCTTCTACGGTTTCTATTTTGCCATTTTCTTACTACATAAATTATTTATGATGAAATATGTATGGAAGTTTCGACGCTCATAAAGAAAGAAAGAAAGAAAAATATTTTATTTGTGGCACGCACAGGAAATACAAACAGTAATAGTAAAACAGAACATAACTTCCAAACCAATTTTTTTTTCCAATTTTGTTTCCATGTAAGGCTAGATAATGACAAGACAAATTGATATAATTTTTAGTTTTAACGTACACCGTCAAACAGACGAGTAATTAGCATACTAAGTTCGGTTTAAAGAAATTTATTTCTCAAAAGAACTTACATAGTTCACTTAAGTATGAGAAACTAAACATAATTATATTATATGGTAAACAATTGTGTTGTCGTTCGATCTGTCGATAACTTAAAGTTATAACAATTTTCTTATTGTTGGTTAGCCAAATACAACTTTAACCTATTCTTCAAAATGTTCACTGATGAAGAATCTCTAAGTTCTTTCGGTAACTTATTATAAAGCTGCGCTCCCTCAAACTGAATGGTTCTTCTTCCGTACAAAGTCCTAACTGAAGGCAATTCTAAACTATCCGTATTCCTGGTGTAGTAGTGGTGAGTTTTGTGTTTGAAGGTGATTTGTTTTGTGTTTGAAGTTTGTATGGAAGAATGACCAACTAGCGTACCCTTAAGTTTGGCAATTCTTCGGGCTAAGTCACCTCTTCATTTCTGCTTCGATCACGTAGGGAAACTCCAAGCATAGCCCCCTTTTGGGTGACTTTCAGCCTTCTAATGAGCCCCATTGTGAGCGACCACGTTTCAGTACCATAAGTGATTATTGACAATACGCACTAGTCACAGACTTTCGTCTTAAGACACTGGTTTGTGAGAGAGAAGATACCTTAGTCTTAATTTTTTTTTTTTTTTTACTAGCCTGTGCTGACCCACTCCTGGGCAAAGGCCTCCCTCCACTCCTCCAATTTTGACGGAACCTATCCAGCTCGTCCCGCCATCTCCTACGTGGTCTGCCGCGACCCCGCCTCACTGTCTCAGGGCACCAGTTCTGTGTTATTTGGGCCCACAATTTGTCCGACATGCGGCAGACATGTTCTGCCCAGTCCCATTTAAGTTGGGCAGCCTTTTGAGCCACGTCAGCTATTTTAGTCTTTATTAATTAGCTTATTATAATTTGAACACGATTTTTCCCTTGTTGAGTCGACCTTGACAATACTCCGGAAGAACAAATCGATGATGGAGAAAAATTAAGGCCATTAATTGTATTGATTAATGACCCTAACAGAGAAAATCTTCCAGTTTTGTTATTTTAAGAAGGTAGATATACTGATAACACTTCATTAATCATATTTAGACAAGTTTATGCAAAAAATATGTTAAATTAATAGAATGAAACAAAAATGTAGCCTTGGTTTATTATTTAAGAAGATAACTAACCTTCCAGACTTGGCAAGATCGTATCGTTTGTCGGTCGTTTGTCACAAAATGGTCCAGTTTCCTACGGAAATCCGTATTGGTTACGTATTGCCAGGTTATGTTTTACGGAAGACACTGAACCATGCTCCTGAGATCAATGGAATCTACATTTACAATTTTGCCCATCCTCCTGGGTCGAATAGAATCTAATACTTTTAAACGAGCAATTCTTTTATATACAGGGTGACAGGGAAATTCGACCTATTCCTTGAAGGGGTTAAACTAGGGGTCATTAGCAACAAATTAAGTCCAATGAAGTAGGGGTCAAAACTGGATGGTTCTCGAGCTGTGACGGGTCTTCGATTTTGTAGAAATTTTCTGACTTGTTACCAAAAACAATTAATTATGAAAAAAATACTCCACTCTAGACATTAAATTGATACTTTTCTGAAAGCTGAAAAAGGAGTGATCATTGTAAAAAAAATTCTTGCCCAAAACTTACATAATCTCAGAAATAGAAGGTAGCAATATTTTTTAATGATTGTATTATTCCCGAAAATTGAAGTAAGCTATTGGAAAAAAAATGGCGTTGGCGTACAAATGTGTGTAAAATGACTAACTGGTTTCATAAGCTTTCCAAAAAGGTACAATTGTCATTAACTTTTCCAGCGGTTTTTCAAAAATCAGCAAAAGCGCGCTATAGACCAAATTTTTAATTTTGATTTGTTAAATGAATTCAGCTCGAAAAGTCAACAGTGTAGAGTAGTGAATAAAAAATCCCCTTCCTTCTAGACCTTCTATTTCTGAGATTATGTAAGTTTTGGGCAAGCAATTTTTTTACAATGATCACTTCTGTTTCAGCTTTCAGAAAAGTATCAATTAAATGTTTAGAGTGGAGTATTTTTTTCATAATTAATTGTTTTTGGTAACAAGTCAGAAAATTTCTACAAAATCGAAGAACCGTCACAGCTCAAGAACCATCCAGTTATGACCCCTACTTTATTGGACTTAATTTGTTGCTAATGACCTCTAATATAACCCCTTTCAAGAAATAGGTCGAATTTCCCTGTCACCCTGTATTATGTATATATTTATTCTGAATCTCGGAAACGGCTCCAACGATTTCGATGAAAGTTGCAATTTAGGGGTTTACGGGGGTGAAAAGTCGATCTAGCTAGGTCTCATATCTGGGAAAATTAGTTTTCTTTATTTTCACAGATTCGGAAATCTGATAAAACGTTGGTGTACCTGGATGATATGTGTATATTTTCATCCCGAGCAGAGCTCGGTTGACCAGATAATCTGTAAACATTTTAATAAATAATTAGAATTTAATGTTAACACTTCTCCTCTCCTCTTTGTTCTGATGGACAGACTGTTTGTTCTCACTTGTTCTACTAAACTGTTTTATGGTAGAATTAATGGGAGTCTTTATTTCCACTTGTTCTATTCCACAGTTCTATGGTAGAACTAATGGGAGTTTTGGTTGTCACTAGTATAGACGCCAGCATATCAACCTACTCCAATCTGTCAAATTTTCCCAATTACAAACTAAAATACTATTGGACACCTAAATAAAACACAAATTAAGGTTTTATTTATCGAGTCAATATGGCAACTTATAGGTTTAACTTTATCTGTGCTCATTCCGTTCAAATTCTCTTCTTGAACGTATTTTAACCTATCTAGTGTTGTTTAAATTCATTCTCTCTTCTTCTTTTCAATCGCTCTCTCACTGCTGAGAATCGTGACTCCGTATCAAATAGTCAACGGTCTTTTTCCATCTGTTACGATCAGTGGCCTGGTGGAGTGCGGCGCTGATGGGTATTGTCAGATTCTCGGATATTTGATCCGACCACCTTTTTGGGCTTCGGCCTTTAGGTCTTTTGCCCTCTATTTGCCCAATCACCATTAGCCGTTCCATGTTATTGGTACATCTGCGAGCAATGTGGCCGAAGTATCTCACGACACGTTGCAGGCAGGTTGAGGACAGTTGTTGTGCTTTCTCTAATCTTAGTTGCTTCAGGATCGAGACATTTGTGCGGTGGGCTGTCCATGGTATCTTTAATAGGCGGCGCCAGCACCACATTTTGAAAGGGTCAAATTCTTCGCCTATCGGTAGACTTGATCGTCCAAGTCTCTGCCCCATAGATAAAGATGGAGAAGACAAGTGTACGGACCAGGTTTGTCTTTGTCCGATTGGTGATATTTCTGTCTTACCATATTCTGTTCAGTTGAGTCATCGCTGTCTTAGCCATGCCAATTCGTCTTCGAATTTCTATTTCGCAGCTACCCTTATTTGTGATTACAGAGCCGATATACTGAAACTGGTCGACGGTTTCATACTCTGCTAGGAGGTTGGCACGCTGAATGCTTTTGAAGCGATTCACGACAAGGAGCTTGGTCTTGCTTTTATTTATCGCGAGACCCATTCATTATAATATACTTTGTATACTAGTGTAATTCTTAACTATAATGAGTTGTAACAGTTCAAACAAAGACCAGTCCTTGATCAACTGCATTATGCGTCACCCAGAAAAATTGAAGTGCACACGTGCAACAGACTAAATGATTGTGGACATAGTGTGGTTCTATTGGCAGCAAATAGCGATGCGCAGTAAGCTTACAAATACAAAATACAACAAATATTATTGACACATAACTAGTTTATTAACAAAATGATAGAATTCTCTGACTCCTGCGCTATTTATAACTGTGTTGTAGGAACCAGTGTCCTTCGGAATAACAAGACACAGCTTGCAGATGTGTTCCGTGTACTATTTCAAATTATAAGATAGATAATGCCTTAGGCTAGGTGCACATTAGGTCGGACCGACAATTTTACCGTTGGCCGACTATCGGGTTATGGTATTCACACTATAAGCTGTCGGTCCAACCTAATGTGAATATCCCCGTCGTTATCCACTGTCCGGCTCGCCAAAACGACAATTATTTTTGGAAAATGTTGAACCGTGGTAGGTTAAATATCCCGGACACCAAACCTATTCATGAGACCACGCAAAAATCTTATCCATCTGTATGTGTCGGCGAAATTGCTGGCGAGAGAGGGTGGGTGTAGTGGCGTGCGTGGGGTTTCGCCACTGCGAACCGACAAGTGTGAACGGTGCTATATAAAGCAGTATACCAATATTATATCCGACCCGACAGAAATCGTGGCTGAATGTCCGGTAAATGTGTCGTCGCCGACAGTTTTATCGGGTCACCCTAATGTGAACAGCGCTATTGAAATACATATGCCAGTTTGCTTCCGACACCTTTGTCGTTCCGGTTAAACTGTCGGTCCGACCAAATGTGAACCCGCCCTTAGGTATCCTAAATTCCGTACCCGACCGCAGGAGGCCACTGCAGGCGACGGGTCGTGGTGTCATGTCGCGGCAACACATCGCGCATCCAGCGGTTTCCTGCAGCCTTCACAAGGTCTACAGTCAATCTTGTGGGAGACCTTCCAACGCTACGTCTTGTTGTTATAATTGTTCGATGCGCATTCCGTAATTCCTGTAATAGATCATCATAAATGACGCTGAAACGGAAAAATGGAAAAGAAAACTTTGTACAAAAAAAAAAAAACTGACTACCAAAAAAATCACTACTAAATCTAATACCCAAGCAAAGTTAATAAAATTTATATGAGACCACCTCTGAAGTATGACCTACCAAACAAAAAGAAATAACGTAACAAACATACAAAAAAAAAAACATAAAGTCGGATTGAGAACCTCCTTCTTTTAGAAGTCGGTTAAAAATAAAGAAGGCTGACCAACCAGCCAGCTTCAGGATCCAAAAAATCTAGCAAGCCCCCATCTATAAATTAAATCGCTGTCAGTGCGACCTCTGACCCTGTTTACCGTCACAACACAACGTTGTAAGGCATAAGTTTACGTATTACAGCCAATTAACACCTACACGATTATTTTCCGAATGTTTACTCATATAACGTTCCTACATTTTATGGGAAAAAAATACATTTACATATTACTGAACAACACCTAAATACTATTGTACATATTTCGTATCCTTCTTGGTCTATCGCAGTCCTTTAATAGGCATGATGGCCTTATACCTTACCTATATCAATATGAGGAGCTCGTGGCTAAGTAATAACAGCTTGCCGAGGTTGCTCCGTGGATGGGTGACCATATTTACATACCGAGAGTCTTTTGTGCCTCGGACAGCACGTTAAGCCGTTGGTCTAGGCTATTCGTGGATCTTTAACAGTCTTTACGGGTCGTCAGAAGCCCGAAAGTCTGCCAACCGTCTTACCAAGGGGTATCGTATTAGGAATCGGTAGCCGATTTCCAGCCACCGTGGGTGCGGGCTTGCGGACGGAGAGCTATGACCAGGCCCGGGCCGACGGCGCGTTGTGTTCCACGCGCGCCTGAAAGAGATGTCAGCACAATTGACGGGGTCCGTTAGGGCCGATGCCTGCCGGTGTTGCGGGAAAGTTCTAAGGGTAGACCGTGGCCCCTGGCAACGTACAGGCATCTGAGGTGCCAGGCGCCCTTCCGCTCCGCCCAGAGCGGGAGAAGTTATTTGATGATTTTCCACCCAAAAAAAAAAGGAAAAAAGGTATCGTATTACCCAGTTATTGGGTTATGGAGGTCAGATAGGCAGTCACTCCATGTAAAAGACTGGTATATAGCTGCATCCGGTTAGACTGGAAACCAAACAGGCTAAAAAAATGGATGACTCTTCTTCTTACAAAGATAATCATGCTGTTACTTAAGAGTGGGTAGCTCTTTTTGAAGGAGTTGGGCCGAGACCGTACAATCAGTATTCATTATTTCTGATTTCAAAGGTTATGGGGGTGCCAGTGTACTTACATGCACATAAAACTAATAGACATAGACGTTCGTGGAGCACTCGTCAAAAGACTAGGTACACGCCGAGGGTGCAGTTATTGAAATCGCACAAGAACTTCAACTTCAAGGGATGTGTTGTCCGTGTACCGAACTGTTATCTGCAGGACGTGGTGTACCGTAGCTTCCGTGGACAAGTTCCACAGGACAGCACAAAGTCAAGCTAGAGCAAAGTGAAGTGCTACTAACATAGACTTAAACTCATAAAGAGTGGAGTGGGAAAAAAAGTTTCCCTTTCCCCGTATGTGTTAATTATTGGGTGGACCAAGTTTGTCTTTACTGGGCTGATGATATCAGACGACCACGATGATGCATCCCCATCTACTGAATATGTTTGCAATCTAGTCACTGTTAATTTTGAGAACTTGAATGTACCAATAAACGTTACACTAGGAAAATCCCCAATTCAGAATAAAAACAAATTAACGTCACAACAGTGACAACTCATCATTTATTGCTTGTATAGCACTCAAATAGCAATTTCTGGTCGGTTTATATCGGGATAAAAAGTACCCTTTGTCCTAACCCAGGTCATGTTCTACCCATGTGCCAAATTTCATCCACATCCGATCAGCCGTTTTAGCGTAAATTGTAACAAACAAACAAACTCACTTTCGCATTTATAATATTAGTTTGGATTGCATAGCACATGTGTGAGCACTATGTACCGACTATAAAGCTACCATTTATTAGGTAGGTTTTTTCTTGAGGAAAGAACCACACAGATTTGAGTGGACCTGTCAAGATAATAATTTCTCAAAAGATATACATAATCGTTATAAAATTACCTCCATCTAATTTGACATCTGGCTTGACTACTGGATCCAAGTTATTTTTTTTTTTTAAACAATTAAGTACCTTAAGGCTGACTGTCCACTGGAACGGAGAGGAGAAGAGCGGAGAGGAGAGGAGCGGAGTGGAGCTTTATTAATATTAACCAATAGAATTGCATATCAGTGTCTCCAGTAAAAAAGGGCACAACTCAAATTCGTCACTTTTCAGGAGAGGCAAAAAACAACACTTTTAATGTTTTTTAGTATTTCGCAATTAAAATCATAACTTCTTTCGAATTTGTATTGTAGATAAAAAATTGCCCTTTCATTTAATAGTAATCACTTCCACATTCAGTCACTCCTACTATATTTTTTTTTAGTTTTTCTCGAGTTGTTCCCTTGTTAACGAAGTGCTAAGGGAATAACGTTACTTATACTAGTCAGGTTGGTCGTATTTAAAGTAATATTGCGAGTTATTCCCTTATTTTATAAATGCCTAAGGGCCTATTTCACGAGGTCCGAATAGCCACTACTTACCGAATAAATTCAAAAATGGAACAGAATTTGTATGAAAGTATCTGCCAAGTAAGTTAATAGGAACTTAATCGTAGGTGGTGAAACAGGCCCTAAGACAAATATAGTAACAACTTATTTCCTTCTGCTATCGATCAAACAAAAAATGTATAATTAAACAATAGTCTAGAAAATCTTTTATTGATTTATTAATTCTACACTTTAAATAAAACATCTAACAGTAAAAGAGATTGTAAAAATGAAAAAGGATGAAAAGGAAGAAAAGTGCCTATAACAGGAAATTATCTGATAACTACAGGGCCAATGTGTTAAGCTGTTCTGGAAACAGATAAGATTGGGTCACGGAGTGACAGGACCAAGGTCTTGGACACTAGAAGGGATACTTTGGAAGTTTATTCAGTTGTCAGGATAGTGTGCAAGGAGTGGGTAACTGGACAGAAGCAAGTTTTGAACACTCTAGCTCAGATGCACGTGATGGAAATGAAATAGAAATAGATGAGATTGTTAGAATTGGGAAGCTCAAGGAATGGCAGAGTGTCTGCTGAAATACTGAAGGCAGGTGACGGGGTGGGAGCAAGCCTGTTGTGACGGATCTTTAATATGTATTGGAGAAATAGCCGTGCGCCGGATGCAAGGTGTTTTTTTTGGTGCAAGGCTGTAATCGTACCACTTTATAAGGGAAAAGACTCTCAGCAGCAGTCCAAAAACTGTCACGGCATTAGTCTTTTGAGTGTTGTCCGCAGACTCTATGCGAAGGTTTTAATAAATAGAGTAATAAGAGCGATAGATGACAAAATATTGGGTGTGCAGGCGGGATTTAGATAGAAAATGGGCTGTATGGATCAGATCTCTTTAAGGTGCATAGGCGAAAAACATCTGACAAAAAACAAGAAAGTCTAGTGTGTTTTCTTTGGCTTAGAGAAGGCCTATTACATGGTGTGGAGGGAAGAACTGTGGTCAACACTATCCGGGTACGGTGTGGACTGGCGCTTGGTACGGGCACTTTAATATTTCCACAAGGATACCAATGCTTGTGTTATGATAAATGGGGTATGCACAGACTGGTTTTGCATCTCAAGGGGTGTTAGGCAGGGCTGTCACGTCACTGTGGATGTTCAACATGCACACGGATAGCTTTTTGCTAAATTTGAAAGGGGGTGAGTGCGGATTGAGCATGAATGAGTTGCCTGTCAAATACCTTCTCTACGCAGATGATCAAGTTCTACTTGCATCGTAAGCTGAACGGTTGCAAGACATGGTGACTGTGATGGATGAAGCATATAATTTGAAAGTGATGAATATATTATTATTCAGAACTTATTCACATTGAATTGAATAAGACGAAGCTTATGGTATTTGAAAGAGAAGAAGATGTATCGGTGTGTGATGTAAACATAAATGATAAGAGTATGGAGAAAGTAAGTGTAATAATGTATTTGGAGAGTCAGTTTACAAGGGATGGAAAGTGGAATGATGAAGATGTGGAAAGGAAAGTAAATGCGGGAAATAAAGTGAATAGTAGTAGTGGTAGTAGTAGTGTATACATGCGATTGTGATCAACCAGTCGATGCACAAAAAGGCTCTACTAGCTGTTCACAATGGGGTGCTGGAGTGCTGGTGCCTACGTTTATGTATGAAGTGAATGTTGGGTGTGGCAGAAGAAGCATGAAAGTAGAATAAATGCTGTGGAAATTCGTTACTTGCAAAGCATGTGTGGCGTGACTATGAATGATAGGCTGTAAAATGGTGTGATAAGGCAACGGTGCGGTTTAAAAGAAGATGTAGTGACAAAAGTTGAAAAGAGTATGCTTAGATGGTTTGGTCATGTTGAGAGGATGAATGAAAGGCGAGTAACAAAAGGTATTAACAAAGCAGATGTGAGTGGAAATACCGGGAGGGGATGCCCTAGAAGGACACATAGTGACCTAATTGGTGATGTTCTTCAGAATGCTCAGGTACTCGTAACTCGTGCGTGTATGACCAGATGTATGAACGTAAACGAAACAAAAGGAGTATGTAAAGCTAAGTGAGTTTATATATGTATATACATATTTTAAAATAAATAATTTCAATTGTCCTCGCTGTCCTCTTCATTGCCCGGTACAAAACTTAAGTCAGGATCGTTTTCTGCTCTTTGCGGTTCTGAAGTCAGCAAATTCTTATAGAAATCGAGATATTCTGTGTATATAGATGGTAGAACTGTCATTATATATTTGAATACTAGCTTAATGATGTTATATCACTTTTAAAAGCTTGAAAATTAATACGCGTAACACTGATTTATTATTACAAAATAAATTAGCAAATTACAAATTAAGGAATAAAACGATTTATTTCTAAAAACAGTACACCACACGCTAATCTACCAATAGCGATAAAGTGTTTAGTGGGGATATACCGCTTGAGACTTCCTGAAGCAAACGCAACAAATGCAGTTGTTCCCTTTCAAACATGCTTACCAAATGGATTATCTACATTTATTTCTTACTATATTTTAAAAACTTTGGAACTACATGAGTTGTGTCTTTTTGTAATTAAGTTAACTGTATTTATGCCTTTTAGTTCGATTGTGTTTTGGGGTTTCTTGTAGTTATGTCTATTAAGCAGTAAAATTTACTTGATATCTATAGATGTGCCTTTAGACGCAGTCGAGTTATGCCTTTGATATATTACAAAAAAGTATGTTAGGATGCAGCTAGAGTTATGTCCTTTTGATATGTTATGTAACAGATCACGTAGATTACAATGGTGCAATAAAAACAAAAGGGCATAACTCGACTTATGCCGTTTTTGACTGGAGGCACTGATATAATCTCCGCTCCGCTTCAGTGGAGAGGGATTTGTGAACTAGTTTACAAATACATACAAAACCGGGAAGAGGAGCGAGGAAGCGGAGCGGGGAAGCGGAAAAAACCGGCCGCAAGGTATTGCTGCCGGCTCAAATTACTCGTTGCGAGAACCCGGCCTAGCTCCGCACAGTCCGCTTCTCCGCACCGCACTACGTCGCTCCGCATCAATGGACTGACATAGTCCGCATTACTCCGCTCCGCATTACTCCCTCGCTACGCTCCGCTGCCTCAATCCGCGTCGATGGACAGGCAGCCTTATGCATTTACACGATGACTGAGCATTTTTCATCGTAATTACAAGCTTTTATTTCATTTTAAATTTCATATTTGACGTATAATATTCATTAAGAGCTTTGACGCAAACGTTATTATTTAATAACTTAGGAGATTATAAACAAAGCTTTATATAAGATCATCATCATCATCATTATCATTTATTTAAAAATTACTGCCACACTGCCACTGGCTTGACTGCCTCGTTAGTCTAGTGGTAGCAAGCGCTACTGCTGAACACGAGGTCCTGGGTTCGATCCCCGGGTCGGGCAAAGTGTTATTGGGTTTTTCTATCTGGAATTTCTCAGTAGCAGCCCGGAGTCTGGATTTGGGCCCGGTTGATGGCAATAGGCTCGCCCCCTATTACATGGGACTTAAAAACATAACTGGCGAAATGTGGGTGTACCTGCTACAGGTACACCTCTGCCCAACCCTTCGGGGAAACAAGGCGTGATGTTATGTTATGTTATGCTTGCTACACTTACAGTAAATACCAAAGCTCTCAGCAAGCAAACTACAACAAATATCTTCATACATAAATCATTAGCAGCCTTGTTCCACTCATTTCTGAGTATAGACCTCCTCCTCTTTATTCCATGCTTCCCAGGTCTGTGCTAGTCTCATCCAGGTCTTCTCCGCGATCTTCTCTAAGTAAGCTTTACTTAATAAAAATTACTAGCTTTTGTCCGCGACATCGCCCGCGTGGATATCGGAAAATATCCCACGGGAACGTACTACCGAGATTAAAGGTATTAGTCATGTACCGACTAGTCGCCGACTAGATTTATATTTGTAGTCGGCGACTAGTCGGTCCATTTTTTACTCTTATTAATAAGACGTGTAAATGCGAGATTTCTTCTTTGATATTATGACGCAAACAATTTCAATAAGGTAGTTCCACTTCTAATAAAATAATATACACTGTGTTAGCTACGTAATTGAACTTTGTTTCAAATTAAAACAACGTTGTCGTGACAACGCTTGTGAACATTGTAGATGTCACCCGAACTCAAACGAAAGCAATCATCGTCTGGGCCGACTAGTCGGCAAGTTTACAGCCGACTAGTCGGCCAAAGTCATAGTTGGCCCATCTCAAGTAGTATGTAGTGTATCCTTATCCTTAAACATATGAAACTAATTATTTGGGTAAGGATTAATATCATGATCAGTAATATATACGAGTATATAATTATGTCAATGATCATGATACAAATATCATCATCTATTGATTCTACCCGTGTTTTGATTGACTAATTTGAACAAAAAACGGTTATTTTGACGTATCTATAATTGATAGACATACAGCCGCGCGGACTTTTTTGTGGGTAATGATGAGTAAACTATTAACGTGTGGTTAATAGTGGTGTGGTACGATTTCTACTACCCATGCACCATGGGTAGTAGAAATCGTAAACGGAAGGTTCAAGCGTGACTTCATGTTTCTACGGATAAATAACTGTAATATGTCCGTTCCACACATGAGGAGCTCGTGGCTAAGTAATAACAAGCCGCACGGGTCAATTCATCAGGTTAAGCTACGCTTGCCGGGGTTGGTCAGTGGATGGGTGACAAACTTTACATAACGCGACTCCTTCGTGCCTCGGAAAGCACGTTAAGCCGTTGGTCCCGGCTGTCATACGTGGATCTTTGACAGTCGTTACGAGTCGTCAGAAGCCCGAAAGTCTGACACCAGTCTTACCAAGGGGTAGCGTATTACACAGTTACTGGGTTGTGGAGGTCAGATAGGCAGTTGCTCCATGTAAAATACTGGTATACAGCAGCATCCGGTTAAACTGGAAGCCGACCCCAACATAGTTGGGAAAAAGGCTAGAAAGATTGATTGATGTCCGTTCCACACATGTTTGAACATTTCTGGATTGCTGCAGCACTTGATCAATGCTTATCACCTGCCGATCAAGGACAAAGCGTATATGCTGATGCGATACTTACAATTATCAATGAAAGAATACATTCCGAAAATCATTTGGCTCAATATGTCATACAAAAAAAAACTAAATAGGCAACGAGTCGTATTTACACGCATGGCAGCAAACCTTCCTGATTTTGATGATATTCCTCAATTAGAAGAAGAACGTGCGTGATTATCTGAATAGTTTAGATGATTAGTAAAATACAAACAAGGTTCACAACGAACTAATTCAATTAAATGTTCTGTCATTGCAACAAAATTATTAATTTATGGTAAAAATACTTGTCGACCTGCACGCGTCGGGCTAAATCTGCTTTGCCCTGCTCTGCGTGGCCCTGCGTTTCAGCATACGCTTAGCCTATCGCTGTGTGCTGATTCCGCAAGAAGGAGAAACAGTTAAAAAGTGATAAATAACATAAAAATCAACATGATCATTTCGATAATACTTATAATTTTATCAACATTTGATGTGATTTATCTTACTAGCAGAAACAAACTCTGATTCGTCACGTTTAGTTAATTTGTTGATTATAGATAAAAAAAGACTTGTTTTTTGTTTCTATAATAGCTGCTTGTCTGAGGAGTTTATCAAAATATTATGCAAAAACGATAATCCATTTGTATTTTAGCTTGGTAAGACTATATTCGCCGTTTGAGTATTTTAATTTAGAAAATTATCTCATGAATTGGGAATTTTCGCTGCCTTGCAGCAACGATCAGCACCGACCGGTTAAACATCGCGTCATGAGAAACAATATTATTTTATTTTATTCGAATAACTGCCTCGATGTCCTAGTATTAGAAAGTGCTACTGCTGAACATGGGGTCCTGGGTTCCATTCCCGGATCGGGCAAAGTGTTATTGGGTTTTTCCATCTGGAATTTCTCACTAGCAGCCCGGAGTCGGGATTTGTGCCCAGTTGATGGCAATAGGCTCGCCCCCTATTACATGGGACTTAAACATAACTGGCGAAATGTGGGTGTACTATAGGTACACCTCTGCCTAACCCGTAGGGAAATACAGGCGTGATGTTTTGTTCGAATGATTAAACGTCATAATGATCATTATAAAGGGTTGAATTTCAAACAACTTTTCAACCGGAGCCGGATAAGTACAAAAAGTTAAAAATAATTGAATAAAAGTAAAAGAAACCGAGATCTTAGACCTTTCAATTGACCACGAATTTGAATGACGCAGGTTGACACGCTTTATCAAGAGATATTGGAATATGTTTCTTTTTGTGAAAGGTGTTCGCGCGTCACTACAATCAGAGTACTCCGGTTCCGAGTATTTTTTTACCGACGAAAAAAAAAGGAGGAGGTTCTCAAGTCGATCGTATATGTATATATATATTTTTTGGAACGAAGTTCCCTTTCGCGCGTTGCGAAAGGGGGCTAGACAGAAAAAAATAAGACCGAAAGTTGTAACGACACTTTTTGTTTTATAATTCAGAGCCATCTAGAATTATACTAGATGGCTCTGCCATCTAGTATAATTTTTAACAATTAAAATAAAAGGCTAAAAATCTTTCTGTACCCGATGGCTTATGCAGCTAAAAGAACTTTGTTCTCACCGGGTGTCCCGACTTTTTTTTGTGTACGCATAACTTTTTACTTTACATTTGAACGATTCTATTTTTATTCGGAAGGGTATATATATCTTGAAGTTGGTCCCATGTAAAATTGAAAACTGAATTCCATTCAGTTTTCTCTCAAAAAATTGCACCTGCTGAATTTTCAAGTTCGTTTGTCGAAGTCGAGTTCGGTTTCGTCCCATCTCTTCCCCTTCCAGTCTTTTCCCCTATGCGTTTATACCTACAAAAATTATAAACTCATATGGGATCATCCCATCTCTTCCCCCTGCCAAAAATCACTCGAAAAATTTAACTTTCTGTTGAAGAAACTTAAACATATTCTATTATTAATTTTATTTGTGACTGTGACTGTGATTTAGTCGCAGGTGATTTATTATATTAACACTTTAATAAATAATACAGAGTAAAAAAAAACTAAGTTGATTCCTGTGATATGTTAAATATAAAGCTCACGTCACGTTACAAGAGCGGTCACGTGAACTTGTGAAGTAAGCTACGAATAATATTCGTAGGCAGCAAGCGTCCAGCGTTCTTTTCACGTGACGCCTACATAAATTATATTTTTTTATTCTTTTTTAAAACCTATTTCAGTAATACTAAATATTCGCAGATGATTTATTATATGGTAACACTTAAAAAACTGCTTAACATAGCAAAATTAACTAAGATGATTCCTGTGATGTTAGTTATTATTTTAAATGTACGTAGATATTTTTTTTTTATTCTTGTTAAAACCTATTTCAACATTACCGAATATTCGTACATGATTTATTATAAGGTACTACCTAACACTAAAAAAATACTTAACAGTGTACAAACAAAACTAAGTTGATTCCTGTGATATTATGTTAATTATTGTAAATATAAGTAGATTATATATTTTTTAATTCTTGTTAAAACTAAAACTAAGAATATTTTATTTGTAAATTTTTAACATTATATGTATATTAATTTCACTGCTTGAGTTTTTTTTCGACCGTGACTGTACCATTGAGTGATTTATAACAGGAGGAAGAGATGGGAAATTTTTGTAGGTATAAACGCATAGGGGAAGAGATGAGAAGGGAAAGAGATGGGACTAAACCTCGAGTTCGAACCCAAGGCACGCACATCTGACTTTTCGGATTCATGTGCGTTTTGTAAATTATACCACTTGCTTCAAAAAAAGTGAAGGAATACATCGTGAAGAAACCGGCATGCCTGAGAGATATTTCTCGACGGCATGTGCAGCCAAGTCAGAACAGAAGCTCTGAACTCTGACACCCAGGTTAGTCACTAACTATCTAACTATACGAAAAGAAGAATACAATTGCGCAAATGTACACTAGCAGCGCCCCCCAGTCAACGTCATTTGAGTGACACAAGATCCTTGTAGCAGTGTACGGTCTGCTAGATATGTCAGGCTTAAAAAAAAAACAAATTTATTTTTGATTCGAAAACAATATTACACTAAATTAAGTTTTTCAAAGCGTGTTCCGACATAGAGGGCGACTCTACTGCCATCAACCAGGGACAAATTCAGACTAAAGGCTCCTTCTGAGTTTCCGCTGAAAAAACCCAATAACACTTTGCCCGACCTGGGAATCGAATTCTCAGGACCTCATGCTCAGCAAAAGCGCTTGCGATCACTAGACCAGTGAGGAGATGTAGCTCCCTAAAAATATTCTTCGGGATCCATGGTGACCGCTCCGAACCCCAAACTGAGTATATAGAGGTTATGTATATCTCTCTATCGTTGCAAGTTTACACGGTTTTCAAGGGTGGCGAACTTTTTTATTATGAATTGAACTTTTCAGCGTAGGACAAGGATATGCTGGAGAACCTTCGCATGTGCTGAAGCTGTGTTGTCATGTTTTGCATTTGATGTTTTGCGTTGTGTCCTCTTGACTAAGCATCGTCTGCTCGAACTAACATCAGAATCAGTACCTACATACTCGTAATCTAAGTTTTCTTTTTTATCGGGTAGCAAAAAGTCTAAATAATGTTCTAATGGTTCAAATTAAAACTAGTCAGATGTTTTTGTAACGTCATTCACTCATACACTGTCTTTTTGATTTTTTGGATCTAGTACATAATAAATATGCTTTTAATGGGGGAAAAGGTGTGTAAGGATAAGGTTAGGTGGCGATCTATTCTCTCTGCTATTTGGTAGATAACTTTTGTTTAGCAAGGAAAAATACTTAATTATTAGGGTGAAATACTTTTTTCATTTCATGTACTAAGTGAAAAAGCACAAAAAACTAGAATCGGGGGAGTCGGCCACAGGTGCGTCGACCACTGGGGGCGTAAGCCACGGACCCTTAAAAAATGCTTTAGCTAAAGAAATCTGTTATGCTAAGAGTTCTGCTACCACAAAAGTTTTATGAATTGATGACGATGATAATGACGCTGATACGAGGAGCTCGTGGCTAAGTAATAACAAGCCGCACGGGTCGATCCATCAGGTTAAGCTACGCTTGCCGGGGTTGGTCAGTGGATGGGTGACCATCTTTACATACCGAGAGTCCTCCGTGCCTCGGAAAGCAAGTTAAGCCGTTGGTCCCGGCTGTCATTTGTGGATCTTTGGCAGTCGTTACGAGTCGTCAGAAGCCCGAAAGTCTGACACCAGTCTTACCAAGGGGTATCGTATTACCCAGTTACTGGGTTGTGGAGGTCAGATAGGCAGTCGCTCCATGTAAAATACTGGTATTCAGCTGCATCCGGTTAGACTGGAAGCCGACCCCAAGATAGTTGGGAAAAAGGCTAGGATGATTGATTGATTGATTGATAATGACGCTGATGTCGTGATGGCCTAGTGGTTAAAGCCTCGTGTCTTGTGCACGAAGTTGTGGGTTCAAATCCGTCCAATTACCAATGTGACTTTTTCAATTTATATGTTCAGTTCGACTTGGAATATACTTCCAAGTCGATTGAGAGCGTCCGGTCTGCACGAAGTGCAAAAGGCGACTGATAGAAATCCGAAGACTGACGAAACACGAAGTTTGCCGAGGGACATTCAGAAAATGGTTGTACTGTACTTTCCGAGTTTATTTTAAACATAACTGACATCGATGAAGGAAAAATTCATGATGAACCTGGACCTAGAGTTAATATAAGTCTGAAATCGTGAACCTGTCTTGACAAAGCGTGGTGATCAATGTTCACTGCCTTATTTGTGTAAGAAGAGGCTTCTGTCTTGGAGTGGGACAGTAATACTTAGCCTGTTATTTTTTTTTTTTAAAGTGAAAATTTGTTTAGGCGCGTTAAGCACTTCTTGGCTGAACAAAAATCATGGAACTCGCGTCATCGTCACCGAAGACGCGTTGAGCACTTTTTTGTTGACAGCGCACTCTGTTTTATTTTTTTTGGATTTTTATTAATGGAGCTACAGCTTTCGTTCTTGTACTGACAGCAAGCCACATAAATTCCTGACATTTTCGTTAGATGGCGTTACTCAGTCCCCAAAGACTGCCCCGCATGTTTTTTTACCTATAACTATGGAAGGTCTTTGTCCCCTGACTGATCAATGTTATGGTATACACGGATAAAATAGCAGGGGGTGACTTGCACACTCAATAATGGGCCCCCGAAAACTGTCGCTAGCACAAAGTGACGTAGCGACAAGGGGGCAACATGTCCTGAGGTGCTTGAGGAGGAGTGGTATTCCACGGCTTTCAGAATAATCCCAGAGCCGGTCAAGATCCCTACAAGCACTTACTGGAATACTTCCTTCCTCCGAGCCACTCAAGAAACTCCACTCAAGCCGGCCAATTATAAGGCAAGAATGAGGTGGGAGCTCTGTTCCTCGTCAGTGTCACTCTAGCCGGCCAATAAAAGCAAGCCAGAGGTGAGGAAGAAGACTTCTCAAGGGAGATAGAGTCCGCGTACTGCCCAACAGCTTGCCACATGCTGCCCTGCGGATTTCTGTATCTCGCTTGGTCTGGCTCCACACCCTAGACCCGGCAAGGCAAAGTAAACTCTACCGGCACAGACCTAGAGTTTAAAGCGCGCAAGCCCCACCACAACGTCAACGTAGTGATACGGCAGTGGGGTTATTATTATATTATAAGATATTTACGCAGGATAATTAGCAAGAGTCGTCATAGTTCTATCATAAAAACTAATGTGACGTTCTAGTAAGTGAGTAGGTACTACGACATTATATTATTTCTACCATTGTACATGAGTGACCTCTCTGAACTTGTGCCCATGTTAAACGCATTGCTAACGTTAACGTTAAGCTAATAACATTTTATGATGTTTTTGTCAAGTGTAGAAGATATTTATATACTAGCAAACGACGGAAAAATTCAATGCGCTGTGAGCCAACGTGGTCATCAACACTATTGTTTCTGGATACTACCATCATACAGACTGGTATCCTTTTTGTAACTCTTTTTTTTGTCTTTTGCACGACTCATAATGCGAAGCATTAGAGAGTGCTCTGCGATCGAAAAATTTGTTTTGCCCCATTTCTGCAACTGTTCTTATTGTTACACTCCTGCTAGTACACAGAACCTACTTAATTTATATACCATTGTATAGATAATTAAACTTAAACTTTTACTTTTCAAAAATTGATTGATCGCAGCAGAAAAATTGTTTTATGTCAATAAATATTTTTACATTTCTTAATTTTTCATTGCAGATCCTGCATCGCGCAATTAGAGTTTACCGCGCGAACGACATAAGACTATCCGACATCAACCATCGGGCAGTTGCCCGCCAGACACGACATCCGTCTTGTCGGAGGATCTTCCCTTTTCTAAAGAGGATGAGTGAACTTTACACCCTGTTCGTCATCCCTCTAAGGAGGCCAAGCTTAGGGAGCGCTGGCGTGACGATTTGGACTCTTCCCGATGGATTGGCCAGAGAAGGGAGTAGTAAGAAAGATTTGGAAGTCTAGGTTCAGGCAGTGGGACAGAAAAGTCTAGGTTAATAAAGAAAAATACAAGAAAGGCAACACAGAGGACCTGTGGAAGATTATGGGGTATAATAAAATTATACTAAAGTTCACACGCAATAGCAAATAAGTCATAAAATTTTCTACTACAATAACGTAATGCAAGCGGGTAGGTCGCCTTACGTTGTTAAAAGCTTTTATTTTTGTTTATTTGGTTTGTTGTTTCTACTGCTAAAAGTATTAATTACTGCAAAAAGTTTCTACTGCAACACAGTAGACACTTTTTTAAAGGTGTATTAAAACCACCGTTTCTATGACAACAAGAGAGAGAGTTCAAGAATGTATTTTTTAGATTTAGGCAAATTAAAGTATCAAGTTTTGTTAAGCCCAATTTTTACCCGACAACGGCAGAGCGCTAAGATGTAAAATTTCTTAGTTCGCTACTTTACGTAATGTCATAGACTATTTATTTTCATATTTACTTTGTCGGTTGCTAGGCAACGGATCTTACGGCACGTTCTGACGCTAGTTTAACATTTTTACTCATCCCAAAAAAGTGCACAACGCCGCTAAAGAAGTTTTCACTTCAAAAATTGCCCATATTGGGTATCAATTGAAAGAGTAATTAGCAAATTAAAAAAATATAAATATATCACCCCAAAATAATTTAAATCAAAATACTTGTAAAAACTTAAAACCAAAAACGACAAAAAAGTCAATTAAAAAGGTATATAAAAATATTTAAAAAAATCGTTTATATTCAGGTAGGTAACCCATAGGAATATTACAATGTATTGTTATTAAAATATTACATCACAATAAATTAAATTAAATTACATTACACCAATTACATTACATTACATACATACACACATGCACACACATTACATTTCATTAATTTTTTTTTACATAAAGACAAATTAAAATCCGGAGTCACACGTAATACGTGTGACTCCGGATTTTTAATTTGTCTGTCTGTGATATCTTGTTTATACCTTTTTTTACTAAATTAAAGTTCAAGTCTACAAGACTTGATACTTTAATTTGCCCAATTTTTGCAAATTATATTGTTTTATTGGCGTCCTAAAAAAGACGTAAAAAAAATCGATGTGTACTTTGGCTGTGCCGATTAATACTAACAGAGGATATTAGATATTGTAACATGGTGTCAGTAAAGATCTTGACGTAACTGGTTTAATAGTTTAATACACATCGCTTACGCACGAAAGTTTTTATCGAAGTTGAAAAAACTCGACGGAAAACTTTAGATTGAGTAATAAATAATAAATAATTATTGTCAGTACATTTTTTTTCTGAGTGTAGACATGTTTATACTCCATTTATTATAGCATTCGAAAAATAATGGCTAAAAATATCGACAGTTGTTTTGTTATAAATTATGTTGAAATTAATTCACTTAAGAGCATTTTTTTAAATGTAAATGGTAAAAGATTACATTGCTTTGCATTTATTGTGAAATAAGGAAGTTCATTGGAATTGAAGAATTTCTCAAAGCACAGAAGCTCCCACAGCATCCTGCCTTACTGTATTGTGTCATTGTGTGGTAGATGGGACAGCCCCATGCTGGCTCACTGGATACGGCTGCACACGTAGGTGTCAGTCGTTTCAATTTTGTACATAGAGTGTGGCTTTTACTAACATTAGGTCCGGAATATCACCCCCATTCCCTTCGCACCCCCTGAATGGGGGTGCGAAGGGAATGGCCGATAATCGCCGATCATCGCCGTATACAGCAGTAATTTCTAATAAGATAATAGGATCTTTACTAACAACTTATGGATCTTGTAATTTGATCTGAAATAAATAAATATAATAACTAAGTCCGCCTTTGTACCTTTTTTTTTGTGTGCGAAAAGTTTAAATAAATAAATAAATAAATAACTACACGTTTATATTGAAACTAGCTGTTGGAAACCCGGAAAAGGAAATAGGCGAAAAATAACTTGAATTCACCCGCATAAGTCTCGATCCCGTGGAAATATCGGGATACTTTGTATCCTATATTCTAATCCAGGTTATGGTCTATCCATGTGCCAAATTTCATCCAAATCTGTTTAGCCGTTTAAGGCTAAGAACTCACGGCGCGGTTTTCACCCGCGCCCGCCGCGGTCGTGGATCTGCGGTTTTATTTCAAAACTCACGAGACCGGTGATTTGCGCGGGCAGGCTAAGGTTAATTTTCAACCGCGCCCGCCGCGGTCATAAACCGCGTCGTGAAAATTAATATCTAAATTTCCATGTACTACGTGTTTGTTCGAGTATTTGCGGTGCCGCCACCGCGGCGGGCGCGGGTGAAAATCGCTCCGTGAGTTCTTAGCCTGACCGCAGCCGTCGTGGTTGAGAGACCCGCAAACTTGGCGGGCGATAATCACAAGACGGGCGCAAAAATGGCGTCAGATTTCTGTACCCCCCGCCCCGCCGGCTACTGCGGTCGCCCGCCAGAGGAGGCGAGTGACCGCCGCCCGCACGATTCTACAAGTTACCCGCCGGTGCCGCGGGACCCGCAAACAACCGCGCGCGCTGCGGGTGTAAAAAGCGTCGTGAAATGTGCTCTTACTTTTTGCATATAAATCTACATCCTACAGAAGCTGCGGGCCCGCAAACGCGGCGGGCGCGGGTGAAAACCGCTCCGTGAGTTCTTAGTTTTGATTCTACAAGGTGCCCGCCGGTGCCGCGGGACCCGCAAACAACCGCGCGCGCTGCGGGTGTAAAACGCGTCGTGAAATGTGCTCTTACTTTTTGCATATAAATCTACATCCTACAGAAGCGGCGGGCCCGCAACCGCGGCGGGTGCGGGTGAAAACCGCTCCGTGAGATCCTAGCCTTAGTGTGAAAGCATAACAATCAAACAAACTCATTTTCGCATTTATTTATTACCTAAGTTACGAGTAGGATTAGGATAGTTATCGAAAGGGTAATAAAACATAAATAAAAATAATAAAAAATTCAGACAATTTTTGTCCATATTTGTTAGCAATTAGGCATTGTCTTAAAACTATGTTAGTGACGAGATCAATATTACCTAATACATTTTAGACTAAAATAATTTAATTAAACAAAAATTTAAAATAAATAATTGAAATTGAATGAAGTTATAATTGAAATAAATACTTAAAAATGAATGAAAATAAAATTGAAATAAATAATAGAAAAAAAAAAAAAAAATAAGCTTCATCAGGCAACATGCAGCCTGATGAGCCTTCCCACAGCTGACGACACTGGTCTGTCTGCAATCATCCTTAGGATTCCGTTGCTACTCCCTCGAATTCGACGAATTAGTGAGGCTGACTTTTTGCGCATTATAGCGTAAAATTTTTTTTTTTTTTTCGTTTTTTATAATATTTGTGTAACTGTCATGCATGAACAGTTCACCTCCTAGTGTCTTTGCATAATGTAGCTGTTTGTTGTTCCTATTTAATAAAATAAAATAAAATCGAGCGGCACTGCAAAATCGAGGAAGTCGCACCAGAATCCTAAAGGCGTTGCTATATTGTATTCTGAGAAATTAAATGAAATTGTTTATTCTGTAAATAGGATATTGGAATCACTTTTACACGTCATATTAAAAATTTGCTAGATGAGGTCGGCGTTTCCTATCTGACTACTCTGAGAAGAAAGGCCGAAACAAACTCAGAGGTCACAGTCTCTTTTAAACTCCAGACATAATCTTGTAGGACCATGTTGTTGAGGACCATGTAGACTAGTGTTTGAAATGGTCTTTTGAGGAAAGAACCATACAGATTTGAGTGGACCTGTCCAGTCAGTGCAAGCATTTGTCAGTAATCGAATCGAAGAGAGCATTGTAGGCCCGCTGCGTGTAGTCTGGTCCGTAGGGCGCTTTTTTTTTTTTTTTTTTTTTTGGGTGGGAAATCATCAAATGACTTCTCCCGCTCTGGGCGGAGCGGAAGGGCGTGTCAGACTTTTACTGACTAAAACCCACCCGTGTTCCTTCCCTTGCCTAGACCAGGGCCACGGTGGTGTAAAAACTTTAACAATAGACTCTGAAAAACGTTACCTTTATTTGTGCTGAACACTTCGCAAACCTATGTACCAACATGTTAGCTCACACCGAAAAATAATACCGGTAATAACTGCCGATATTTATGTTAATATAATTAAAATTCTGTTAAAATAAATAGACTATAAATATTAGCATAACGAGACCGCTCATGTTTTTCAACCAATGGAATGGAATGTTACACGGAGGGCCTAGCCGGAGAATGAGATCCTGGGTTCGATTCCCAGGTTGGCCAAATTGTTTCTGGGTTTTTCCATCAGGAATTACTCAGTAGCAGTCAGGAGCCTGGACTTGTGCCCGGTTGATGATCGTTGGAGTTATGGCTGCTATAAATCCTAGGTAGTCTGAACGGCCCAAACTAAACGGCCTTGAGGCAATTCGACCGTAAACAAAAATCGTCTACGTTCCAAAGGACCGGTGATAAAATTTTTTAAACAAATTCAATGTCATAAACTACATCAAGTACATTCGGGTGCAAAAGTTAAAAAGTTGAAATAAAAGTTTTAATTTTTTTCTTAGATTTGTATAATCTTCTTTAGAAAAAGCATCATCAATAGTATAAAACTGTTTACAAATGTTAAAGTTGGTAATTAAATAATTTTAAATAAAAATCAGTATTATTTTGAAGAAATAAATCAACAACAAATATAAAAATACATTTAAACAATAAGATTTAGTAACAATTTGTGTTATTTTAAAGAAACAATTCGACAAAATATAAAAAAATACAAGTAAACAATAAGATTTAGTAACAATTTGTGTTATTTTAAAGAAACAATTCGACAAAATATCAAAAAATACAATTAAACAAAAATATTTAGTAAAAGTTTGTCTTATAAACAATTAAAATGAGACATAATAAAAATTTGTCTTATTTTAAAGAAACAAATCAACAAAATATAAAAAAGGCTTTTGCAGACCAGCGCGACTTGTCGCGCGCCGCGACACGAACAATACAATTTCTAAGAAAACTTCACGGTATAACAATAACCGGTGTCGAGCCGCGCGACAAGTTGCGCTGATCTGCACAAAGCTAAAAACAATTATAATGAGACATAATAAAAAAAAAACTTATTTTAAAGAACAAATGAAAAAAATATGTAAAAGTTTATAAACTAGGCGAATATCACAATGTATGCGACTGTCCGTTTAAATTAATTTTGAAATCATTTTATCACCGGTCCTTTGGAACGTAGACGATTTTTGTTTACTGTCGAATGGCCCGCGATCCATTCGCTTTGGGTCGTTCAGACTAAATACCCTAAATCCTATAGACATCGCTACTAATTGGGTAACTGCTTTGTTTAGACAGTTTTTCAACAATAATAAACATAGCTTAAGGAATAATGAGAAAGGCAAGTCTTAATAATTATTTCTATCAGCATCTAGTATATCTAGTTAGTACCTAAGTACCTACATAAACGCAATTAATAAACAGTATCGCAATTATAATTGCAAAACAACAACTTATCGTATCGTCAAAAGCTGACGAACTTTTCAACCATGCATCCATACTTCTATGCACCACGCGACAGTGCGACGTAACTCTAATAAAACAATTAAAAAAAAACTCGGTTGTACAATAAACGGGTGTCGCACGAAAAAAATTTATTAATGAAAAAAAAAAAATTATAAACCCAAAAGTATCTAACGCTGTCCGTCTATTACCCACCCTTTCACGCATATATGACTAAACGGATTAGAATAGGACGGATTTGGTTAGTACATAGGATACTTTTATTCCGGTAGCACGTTCCCGTGGGATAATTTCTGCCAGCCACGCGAGCGACGCCGCGGGCAATAACTAGTTTCTTTTATTTTTGACTCTGGACGATGGTCAGACAATAAAATTTATTTATTTATTTACATACTGTATAGCTTCAAACCTGCATCGTTTTAGCATGCAACCTCCGCCACCAAAACGGAGCCAAGACGAGAGGAGAGGAGATGTGTTTTAAACAACCAATAGAATTTCGTTATTCACACATTTCATCTCCACTCAGCTTCAGTGGATACCACTGAGCGGAGATGTATCATATTTGTATGGCGCGTTCGAAGCGGAGATGTGAGCAGAACCTCGCTAAGATTGAGCTGGGCGGCGGTACATATATTGTGCGTTCATCTAAACATCCAACGCTCGCCGCACGCAGCTCAGTTCCTCTTTAGCCAGCCACATGTCCGTTCTAGCCAGCACACATCTCCGCTCCAGTCTAGCCAGTACGCATCTCCGCATAGCTTCAGTGGCATACACCCTAGTTGAAAAACATCTATTCTCGGCTCCGCTTCGGACATCTCCGCACATCTCCGCTTTGGTGAAGTCTGGGCTTTATAAGTGGATGGCATAATTACAAGACAAACATTTAGAATAGAAGAAAAGAATTAGAGCTGACATGTTATAAAATATAATTTGAGATAAATGAAACTTTAGATTCCAATAATTACCCATTTATAACCTTCCTCGACAATTGGGCTATCCAATGCAAAAATATTTTTTCAATTTCGACTGGTACTTCCAGAGATTACACCCTACATACAAACAAACAAATTTTACCTCTTCATAATATTATAATATATTATTAGTATTAGTTATAGTATATTAGTATTAGTATATTAATATTAGTGTATTAGTCTATTAGTACAGACACGCGTTTTATTTATGCTGGTACCGTTAGCATATCTCCGATGCTTGCAATATCTACTGGCCTACGTGACTGACGGTGTTCGATGTCTTGAAATCATGGAGGGGTTGCATGCGCAATGTGTCAACCAACCCATCTAAGGAATCCTTGCTTAACCTCATAGATCGATGCTTTACCCATCGTCATTTAGCTACAAGTCACTTGTTCAGGAAGACCTGATTTAAAATGTGATATATAGTTAACTTTGCTCCGGTTCCAAATTATTTAATCACATTAGCATACGGCCGTTATCAAGATTTGAATATAAATTAGAAATCCTTTAACGGTTATAAAATACTTATGATGGGCCTGTGTTGCCTATGATTAAAAAAATGTAATATATAGTAATTAATAAAAATGATATAATCTTTAATTTAATCTTGTTGTTTTGCGTCAGTAGATTTTGCCCGAAAGTTGGCTAGTTGACTATATAGGCAATGGTACTGTGCCATAGATTGCTCAGTCGAATTTATGCGCGCGCGCAGAACGTACTAATCGAATCGTAAACGTGTTTGTGTTTTTTTTATTTTTGTGGATTTTTCTATCTTATGGTTGGAAGTGATTTTATGTGATTGTTTTATAGGTAGGTTTATTTTATTTTATGTTTCCGCATTTTTAATAATATCTAACAATTATTATTATTACTTACTCATTTTATATTTTATAAATAAATTATTATAGCCATTATTATTTATAATTAAATATGATAAATATTTTTTTCCAAAAAATTAACATAATATTTGGATTTTTTTCCTAAATAGGGTTCATTATTATCATCCCATTTTATGAAAATTTATTGGATGCGGATAAAGAAAACTAATTCCTATAAATCTGTTATTGTTATAAATTACATGACACAATCACATTTTCACAAGATTCTTCCTCAAGTTTTCAAAATTATTGATAAAAACAATGCAGACATGCATGTACTTACTTTAATTAAATGCCTCCAAAAACGTTTACAATAATTATAATATTCTCACAAGTAAATAACTTACTTATATAAAAGCAATTTGCGTTGTTGGTCTAGTGGTCGCAAGCGCTTCTGCTGAGGTCCTGGGTTCGAATCCCGGGTCGGGTAAAGTGTTATTGGGTTTTTCCGTCTCAAATTTCTCAGTAGCAGCCCTAAGTCTGGATTTGTGCCCGGTTGATGGCTATAGGCTCACCCCCTATTGCATGGGACTTTAAAACATAACTGGTGAAATGTGGGTGTACTACAGATGCACCTCTGCCTAACCTGTCGGGGAATACAGGCGTGATGTTAAGGCTTATAAACTAAACACATGCGAAGCAGTCTGTAGCAATTATTAAAACAAACAAGGAATTATTTTCCTTAAACACATAGTCGAGTAAGTTTTTTCTATTTATTTATGTGTATTTGTGACGGTTGGTTTTTTCTGAAAGTAGTTTTCGTTGTCACTGTAACTTCAGAATACACCGTATAGAGCGGGTGTTTTTAGAAGCTCCAAAAGGTCTTATTCAAATGTCAAAAAAATTAAACGTCGAAAAAAAAAACTGAAAAGCGAAAACGTTTTAGTGCAACTAAGCTACTAAACTAATTTATAAATTAATTAATAAGTAAATAAAATTGAGATTTTTTTTCTTTTTTTTCGTCCATTAATAAAGAAAAAAGATTTGTATTTTTGTTTGTAATGAATAAACTCAAATATTACCGGACAAATTTTAAACATTATTTAACCAGTACAATACTTTAAGAGTTTAACTGACACTAACGAGACACAATAGAATTTTTATTGTTATCGACTTCTAAAGGCAAAACGACAGTTGAGCGGATATTATCTATCACTGAGTAACATTGGCTATAATTCATAAAGATATCACGGAGGCGAAGTCGCTGGTGGAAGCTAGTTTCAAATAAATTGGTTTTGACATTGCAAGGACTACGGACAGGAAAAATCTCCACAGTAAGAGAAAATCTTTTATGAATCTAACCACATGACGCCTTGCAGTTCGTTACAGTGTGAAGTGCACAAGGCCAATTCTCTAAAAACCGTCAAAATCTGGTCTCAATTTCATCTTAGCGAAATTCAATGTCAAAAATGTAGGTAAATAAAAGTTATTTTTGACAGATTCAGACTGACATTAGAATGCGAACGTTTTAAAAAATACGACAATTGCCCCTCAATTCGAACCCCACTCAAGTTATTACGCACTCATTTGTTTTTACGGATTTACCCTCGACAAATTAATTGTTTTCTGAATAACCCTGCTGGTCGCACTGTATTATAATTTATTCAGTACATGCAAATGCAGTTTGTTACAGGTATGTGCAAATAACACTAATGTTTCATGAACAAACATAGTCTCTAGGCGCAAATACATTTTTGTATACCATATACAAATATTAGATGCATACGGGGTTAACCCGGCGAAACCGGCTAACCCAATAACGCACTGTGTAAATTATCTCACTATTTAATTTTAACAAGACTTAAATTATTATGCAAATTATCTCTAGAAACTAATATTGCAAACGAAACGTAAATACTAAGAACACAAAAATGTATAAACTTACCTACTTAATCAAAAATAAAACATGAAACCGATATTTTTTTGCGTCTACTTTTTGAAACAGTTGTAAAATCTAGTGAAAATTAGTTACAGCGTGTTCAAAAAAAATTGCAGGAAAATATATTACTGCAATTTTCTTATTGATCATAGCTTAGCCGATCAGCATCAAGGAGTAACTGGTTTCTATAATAAAATCATAATTATAATCATAAAAACACCTATCTACAGCACCAATTATAAAAAAAAAGCATATTTTGACAACGGAACAGCACTCTTGAAATTATTTATATCTTGACATACTTCGGACCTTAGACAGTACGATATCGCCAATATTATGATGTCTATGTATAATAACCTCATTAATATGATTCATTCATATACCTACTGTGAATTTATTGTGATATTTGGGCGCAATCCCTACTGCTTTGAGCCGGTCAATGACCACGCAGACAACTTACTCTTATCATTACATACTACTAGATTGAAACTATACAGGGTGGCAGGGACGCGAAGACTGTTACCATGGATTTAGTACATGATTCTGAACCTCTATGGGTTGAAATTTTTCGTCGGTTAATTAAAAAAAAATCTGCTATTTCATAGAAAAAAGTGTAATACCTACGCGGTCAAGATGTATGGAACAGCTGTTTTTTTTTAAATAACCGACGAAATATTTCGACGGTTATTTAAAAAAAAAACATTCATTGCGTTATTTACGTTGTTGAGCAGATTTTTTTTCAAACTTATGGAGCAATGGATTAGCAATGTGTTTGAAAACGATTCAAATTCTGATTGATCGTGTATTACGTAATTAGGGTACAGTTGTTTTATTTTCCGCGATTTCAGGTTTTCTCCCATAGTGAAAGTTGTTCATAATGATGAGTAAAGTCACGTGTTCAAGTATCGGTCACTGATTACCAGTCACCCAATATAATAATGTTATGCCTGTAAACCCCGAAGGATTTTCCCGGGTCGGGCAAAGTGTTATTGGGTTATTTCGTATGAAATTTCTCAGTAGCAGGCTAGCAGCCCAGTCTGGATTTGTGCCCGGTTGATGGCAATAGGCTCGCCCCTTATTACATGGGACTTAAACATAACTGGCGAAATGTGGGTGTACTATAGATACACCTCTGCCTAACCTTTCGGGCAAACAAGACGTGTAAATAATGATTATAAAGTTATAAAAGGCCCACGTGAAGCAGTAGATCTTGATAGGCCGAGTTGATTAATTTAATACCAAAACTTTACTAATAGGTATTTTATCGACTCACCTTTAACTTAGACCTCCTAGAATCCTCGGTATGCACAAGTGCGAACCTTAATATCTATGTCAAATAACATGCATGACCACTGCCAATACAATAATATTATTAATAAGGAGCTAATCTAAATTACCAACAAATACTATTAGTTAACGAGCAAATTGTTTACACAGACGTTATTATTTTATAAACACTATAAAACAGTAACAGTTACAAGGACTGCAAACCTAAATACAATGATAAAACTGTTTATTTTTAGGTTTAAGACTCAGTAGAACAAATTCTTATCTATTGGTATTTTGAGGTTTGTCTTAAACTTATCAAATTCCGGGTATTTTACACTCTTTGGATTTTTGAAGTAAAAACTTTTTTAGCGGCGTTGTGCACCTTTTGGGATGGGTAAAAAATGTTAAAACTCGCGTCAGGACACGTGACCTGATCGAAAATTCGTAAGACGGAGGGAGAGTAGTAATGTTGTTGGCAGCGCACTCTGTTTTATTTTTTTGGATTTTTTTTTGATCGAGCTACAGCTTTCGTTCTTTTACTGACAGCAAGCCACATAAATTCCTGACATTTTTGTTAGATGACGTTACTTAGTTTTCACTTCAATCGACAGTCCCCGAAGACTGCTCTGTTATTTGTTTTAAATCAAAAACCTGTTTTTTTTAAACCTGTCTTTTCCTAGCATTCTGAGCATACCCAACCTTCCCTGAGTGTTGCCTTCTCCGGCTAATCTCTCAAAAATGCCTCTAAGGCAGGAAACCAACGGCGAGGACCGATGGCCGAGCGGGGCGGGGGCGATGGAACAATTTTGTACCGTCGCCGCTGGTTTCCTTCCCACAGCCTACATCATCACGCCAGCGTTTCCCAGGCCTTCCTCGGTGACGACGCCCGTCTTCACCCTCGCACCTATTATATTAGGTACTTACAGATAAAAGTTTCCCTGATGATATTATACAATGTAGAGACTACAATAGAACAATAAATGAAAATAATGGCACTTCTAATGCATAAGAGTATTTTGGAACTATCAAATAATAAATCCTGGCATCGAAATAGAAAAATGAGTTTTTCAAACAAATTAAATAGTAGTGTATGCCGGGATCCACCCTAAGCCTATAAATTCCGTTTATCCAACTAGGGCTAGGGTGAATTCTCGGACATAAGTTTCCAAATATCCCCCTTAGGATGGATTTTTAGGGGTGGATAAACGGAATAACCCGAGCCGATTATAGATTTTGCCGATATTCTACTAGCTATATTGACTAAACTATTAAATATAATAAATATTCGATTGAATTTTTGTATGCTGAATGGGAACGTTATTAGAGACACGCTGTTTAATTTATTGTTGTATTGTCGTCTCCACCTTGTATAATATTTGACGTAAGATAAACTTCAAATTCTTTGACATGAAAGGAAAGGTTTTCAAATGAAAGGTTTTTGAAAACAAGGACATTGAGCAAAAATGTATAAGTTTTGGTCCAAATGTCTAACACTAACGAAACCTGGTCACTGTATTAGTCTTAGTCATCACTTCTTATTTAATAGTAATAACTTACATTTGGGTACTTTTTCCCATTGTCCTTTTTTAATATTAAATATCAGAGATAAATCAAAGAGATCTTCTTAGAGGAATCACACAATATTATGACCAAATGATTCTCACACAACCTACTTCGTGACAATAGTGTACAATGTAAATAACACCTACTTTAACAGTTCCTCATTACAATTCAGTAGTGTTACTGTTATTTTTGAGAGTGCACTTAACCGACTTTTACGAAATGATTGTCATTTTAATAACGGTTTGTTAATTATTCGTAACCGTCGCTTTGTTGACTGACTAATCGTTTTTGCTTGTACGAAATCGGCTATTCTCGAGTAGCCAGTGCAGTTAAGTTTCCAAACACTCATATTTACCTACCTACAGCTCTCGATTTCTGAAAAATTATTCATTATTTATCTGTTCATGTCGATTCTAGGATAAATCTATAACAAATTACTAAAATAATATTACTTAATCATTTTTAAATGGGCACAATATATTTTTGTTCATGTCCAAATTGTAATTGCTTAAATAATAATAATATATTATTTATTCTTTATTTCGAACTATACATTAGTAACAATTACTTATAAACTATGTTGTTAAACAACAAACAGAAACTAAAACACCCAGTGTCATAAAAAGGGACTTTCCACTTTGTCTAAAGCCTGTACTACACTACTCGCGAAGTTGATCGAAATTAAGTCAATACGAGAGTAGAAAGGCACTTCGGTTCACTTCGTGCAACCTCCGCTGTCCTCGGGCGACTTCCAACCGTTGCGCGTTGTCGGTTTTTGCACCCGAGTCAGAGGACTCGAAGCGTCCTGTATTTGTTTCACGTACTTCGGACTTCGGTAAACTTGGACGAGTACTTTATCGAAGCAACTTCGCCAGTAGTATACCTATTGGGGGTTTAATAATGTGTTTCTTATACCTTAGTATTTTTTTGCAAAAATTTTAAGCAAATGCACTATAATACGGATTTTATGAAAGGCGCTAAAGCCAAGGTGTTTGGAAAAAAAGACATGTGACTGACAACTCCAAATAAAATAGGATAAAAACCAGATAGGATGAATATGATAATTATTATGCATTGAGGCAAATACCTACATATACAAATTCCTAGTGTACATGCATTATGCAGGTATCACTGTGGTGATAGTCAAACAAAATACATTTGTGTGTGTTGCAGCAAACTACATTAATTTCAATTCAATAGGATAGGTAAGTAATGTTGACTGCATTTCAATTAGTAGTTATTTGTTTGACTCGTAATAAGCGCAAATAATGATTAAGTACTTGATATTTATAAATTTTCCTAATGAGGGTTCATTAGGAAAATTTGTTGTGAAAATTGTCTGTGATACTATGACCAGACTATGACCCTTGCTGCCTTGCACGTGTGAAAGTTATTTATAAATAGTGTAGGATTAGATAGGTACCCTTTTTTGACCTGTCTCGTTATTATGTTTTTTGTTTGGACTGTAGTTAGATACCTAATACTTTAATCTCAATTAAGACCTCAGAAGTTAAAGCAATTATTAAAGGATTCATTATTAAATGAGAATAAATTATATAAAGGCGGATAAATGATTAAAGGCGGATAAATTATTAAAGGAGGATAAACTATTAAAGGAGGAGCAATTATTAAAGGAGGTAATTTAACTGTTAAAAGATACAAATATTTTTTTGTAATACAAGAGTATGCAATAGATTTGCATGGTCTTAAAATAACATTCGGGAATCCTAACCGAGGATCCCCTAAAAACTTTTTGCGCTTCTAATAATGAACACTTTTTTTAATAATTGACCCTCTTTTGACTTTCTGCTCTTTTCTCACTGTGGGGTCCAATAATCAAGCTAGGACACCCTGACCAAATGGGTGAGGTTATATGTTTAACTGTGACGAACATCCGAGTTGGTGGCAGTTACTATTTAGTATTTTTATGACCACAAATTAGGAATTATTTGAGGTTCCTAAAATGAGGCGCAATCATATAATAGAGTGTTCAATAATACTTTGAGGAAAGCAAAACTTTAACTTTAATTACTTGAAGTTCGATTAAATACTTACATTGCTTTATTCAATTCAAGCCACTTAGAAATTAATTAGGTACTTGAGCTGTCGAGGAGTCAGTCAGTCAGTCATTTCTAATTTTAACTTATTATTTGATTATCATAACATAAAAATGCTCTTAGGACGAGTACTTAATTGCCTTTGATTCAATAGTCATATTATAAACATTAAAATCTTATTTCCAGAAAAGCTAGCTTGTTTGCTTCTGCAATATAATTATGCACACCATGCATCATCATAATTCTTATTAGCTCCATCTACAAATACTGACACATAACCACGAAGCTCTATGGACATAATTATAGGTACTTACGAATAATAAAAAACTTCGGAATCTATTCTCTATCTAATTACAGAGGAAACCCCATTTACACGATGTGAAGTTCTTGCTTGTGGCACACAATAATATTGAATCAACAAACGACTTGCATCGTTAAACACTGTTTACAGGGTGCAACTTTTATTCTTGCTTCAAGTTAGGCCTAGCCTGCACTGCGAATTTTATTCGCACGGTTTATATTCAGTGTACGGCATTGCAACGAGCGCGAATTTTAAATCGCTAATGCTTGTAGATATTACATTACTATGTGTAACTGAATTGCGATAAAAAATTCGCACAATTTTTTATCGCAGTGCGGGCTATGCTTTATTGTATGCCACAGGCGCTTTAATCGCACCGTGTATCTAAATTAGGCTTAAACGAAACAAGAATTATTCATGTGTATCAGCACGTGTGTTCAAGCAGGTAGGCAAGCTATAACTTATCAACTGTGACAGCTCATCAGGCATTCCTCTATTAATTCAAAAACCTGTATTGCTACATCTAATCAGCGAATTCCTCGAAAAAAAACAGTTCTGCAGACAAAATTACATAAAATGAAGAAAAAAAAAGAACTAAATCTAAATAATAATTAAATAAATTTTGGAATCACTGAAGTAATATTGAGTTTCAAATAAAAAAAAACATAAAATGGATGTCGCAAATAAATTAAATACACACATCAAAAGTGTCTAGGGATCAAGCATTTTTATGCGGATTTCTTGAGATTGAGATGTGGCTTTGTAATAAATTTATGATTTTATAAATTTATATGGATCCTTTTTGGTGCATTTCATAATTTGAATCAGGAACTGTGAATCAAATTCGAGTAAAAGATGAAAATCAGCTGTCAATATTTTCCCTATAAAAACATACAACGCATTGAAGACATTATTAGTGCTACTGTTTCCCTACTACTGATTAAAACCAACGTTATTATGGAGCAGCGACGTCATTTAAGCAGGGAAGAAATGCTCAGAGCCGTGGGAATGATAGAAGCTGGTTCCCGGCAACGTACTGTGGCTTTAGCTCTGAATACAAGTCAGAGTGTTATCAGTCGACTTTGGACACGTTACCGAAGCACTGGTACCGTGGCTGAGCGCCATGGAGGACGGTATCGCTGCACCACACGGAGACAAGACCGATACATTCAAATCTTAGCTCGAAGAGCTCCAACAATAACCGCCATGATGTTAGCCGTGAGGCTTCATCACTCTTCAGGGAACTTAATTAGCGACCAAACAGTCAGAAACCGCTTGCATGAAGTGAACCTTCATTCCCGAAGACCGCTACGGGTACCACCTATAGCAATGCACAATCGTAGGATTCGATATCAATGGGCTCTTGAACACAGAAATTGGGCAGAAGAACAATGGCGTTTCGTGTGCTTTTCTGATGAGTCTCGTTTTGGTATGAGACCGGATACAAGACGTATACGACACTGGAGAACCCCTGGACGCCAACAGCGATTAAAATCCTGCCAGGAAGTCCATCCTTATAGTGGTGGAACCATCATGGTATGGGCGGGTATTTGGATCGGCGGAAGAACTGAGTTGATTTGGATTAGAGGCAACCTCAACGCTCAAATTTATGCTGAGACGATTGTATCAGACGTCATCGTTCCTCTACAAGTGCAAATCGGTCCCTTATTTCAGTTAATGCATGATAATGCACGACCGCACACCGCAAGAGTTGTACGACAGACTCTCGCCGCAGCTAACATCAATGTCCTGCCCTGGCCTGCTCAGTCGCCAGACTTGAACCCGATTGAGCATGCATGGGATATGCTACAGAGAAGAGCTCTGCCGAATATGGAGGGTATCCAGTCGCAAGAAGACCTTTTTTTGTTGTTGCAACGAACATGGGCGGCCATTCCACAGCGTGATTTGGATGAACTCATTTTGAGTATGCCAAACCGATGTTCTTGTGTTGTTAGTGTTCGCGGTAGAAACACGGATTATTAATTGTTTAAGTTACCCAATAAATTTTTAAAGAAAACTGTTATTTCAGTCTTTTTTTCGAACTTTAATGTTAGTGGTTCAAATGTCAAAAATCCCTTTATTAGGAAAATGGCAAATTTCTTTATTAATGCAAAGGTGACTTGGTTTATCGTTACTGTGACAAACGAAAACACTTTATTTGATGAATCCTTAAAGAAAATTTTAATTAATATCAATCAGGAGAAAAGTTATTGCAAAAATATATGTTGATCCCTAGACACTTTTGATGTGTGTATATCATAATTATACATGTGTCGTAGTTTACGACATAGTAGGGGAGACAGGGGCCACAATTAACAAAAAAAATACTTTTAGTTGTATCTTCGGAATGATTCAACATTTAGACTTGATTTTTTTATTAAATGATGCTTTAATTATCCAGGTATCATGTTATTAACATAAATGCAACATAAAAGAAATGATGTCTTAAATAGAACACTTTTTCTCCAAAAAGTCAGTTGTTAATTCTTACCTCATCTTCGGGGCTAGAATTAACAGCTCTGAGGTAAGTATTAACAGAAGGGGCAGAAGAAAACAAATATATGTATGAGCATATTTTTTGGTATTAATAAAAGTGAAATTAATACAGAATTGTATGGAACACATTTTCTTATTAATTTATAATACATTATCAAATACAATTCAGGCAAATGTATGATGTGATGTCGCCTTTGATACACCTAGCTTAGGCCCAGTCATTGCAAGAGATAGGTATATTGAATCTAGTCAGCACGATGTATCTTTATTACAGGAGACGCTCTAAAAAATACAAAAATATTTATTGATGTATTTTATCATTTATGTATACACAGTAAAATATATACGGATACTACATTTTTAATGTGTATATACGTTTTTAATGAGCTCGTGCTAGAGGTTTTAGCAGAGGTCTTATGGTTTTGGACCAAGAAATCACTAGCATCTTTCTGCATTTCTGATGATTCAGCTACCGGTTCATAAGATATTTGCGCTTTCATCACATCTGGGGTAGGTATTAACACGTTAATACTGACCCCGCCGATTTGTTAATTATAACCCCAAAGGTACATTTTTAGTATTAAATAACATAACAAAATATTGGTAAATGATTACACCAATACAGCAATGTAGCATTATTAAGTATGAAATATGCTTCTAGGAAAACAAAAAACATAATCATTAAACCGTCTATTTCAAGAATAAATCAAAAAATTTAAAAGTTTAAAAATTTCGTTACGTGCGTGAAAATGTCGTCCGGTATATAACACATTCGGATGATGCGCAGACCGCAGCTGACCAACCCCGAGCCATGCGGCGTGATCTGGTTGGCATATTGAAGCACGCGCTGTAGGTGTAGTGTTTATAGTTTTGGAGAAAATCACTTGTTAATACTTACCTCTGTTAATTGTAGCCCCGGTCTCCCCTATTATATTTAAAGTTAAACACACACATGATTTACTAATTTTAATATAGTTTACGACTCGTAAACTGTAATAAAATGATTCAATAATGTTTATTCATTGTTATAAAACTGTCAAAAGTTTTGCAAAAAAACAAAATGCAATTCGAATTAAGTTTTTCCTGCAGCGCACGAGTATTTTATTAATTCGTTAAAACATTATAACCGGAGATTGAACTATAATTGCGTTTTTATTCGAATTACATAATTGATAATATGATGATCGATTAAATGAATTAGGTTTATAGGTATTATAGACCGTGGCATTAAAACATTAAAGTAGTACCGCTGAACCACAACAATTTTTGTAACCTTGACCTAAATTCCAGCATTCTAATTGCGTAACATAATTTCAATCAAAATTCGAGAGTTTTGAAGGATATTGCTAAACCATTGCTTCATTCGTTTGAAAAATTCGTCTGCGTCTCACGTGAGTGAACTCTCAAAATGAAACACAATGCCATTAATTGTCATTATAGGTAGGTATGTGTTACCCTGTTTTATGTTGTTAATAAAAAAATTAAAGGTACAAAAAGTTTGCAACTCTTTTTTCAAATATTTTTCTTTTAATCTGACAATTTAATAATAATAAAATAGTAATGAAGTCAAAACTGTGCATCGAATATTTTTTAAATTTTGAAAAAAACGTTTTTTGCAAGGTTAACGAGCGAGAACGAGAAATGAAATGAAATGAAATGAAATGAAATTGTTTATTCTGTAAATAGGATATCGGAATCACTTTTACACGTCATATTAAAAAAAATGTTTAAAATAAGCTAGATGAGGTCGGCGTTTCCTAACTGACTACTCTGAGAAGAAAGGCCGAAACAAACTCAGAGGTCACAGTCTCTTTTAAAGTCCAGACATAATCTTGGTCAAGCCATATGAGAACCATGTAGATTAGTGTCTGAAATGGTCTTTGGAGGAAAGAACCACACAGATTTGAGTGGACCTGTCCAGTCAGTGCAAGCATTTGTCAGTAATCGTGGAGCTCAACTCAGAACTTAAGGAGCTCAAATCGACGAACAATACCAAAGAAAGGACATTTGGGTAGGCCGCATCAACTACTCAAACTGCCAGACCATCATTAAAACTACCTGAGAAATAAAATTTAAAGAGGAAAAAAAACCCACATAGTCCTCACATTCACAATAATTATAAAAATAATTTAATACTTTACAAAGTAATCATGTCATTTTGTTTAAAATTTTAAATAATGTCAATGTGAATATAAATCTGGTTTATTTTGATGTTTATAAGTAATAATTTAAATTTCAAGTATTATGGTTTTATCACAAGGCTTAGCAGAGCGAGCAGCTCAATCCCAAGCTTTTTTATCTTCTAAATAATCTGAAATTTTATAGTACCCTTTTTTACAAAGTTTGGTTTTAATACAGCTTTTAAATCGTTTAATAGGTAAGTTTCGAATGTCAATGGGAAGTTTGTTGTAAAAGCGTATACATTGACCCATGAACGAGTTGCCTACTCTATGGAGACGTGTGCGATGTACAGCAAGGTTGTGTTTGTTCCTGGTATTTAAACTATGAATATCGGACATTTTCTTAAAATTTGATATATTTTTGTGTACATACAATAGGTTTTCAAAAATATATTGTGAGGCTACAGTCAGAATATTTATTTCTCTGAATTTCTCTCGAAGGGACTCTCTTGGACCTAGGTTGTAAATGGCTCGGACAGCCCTTTTCTGTAGAACAAAGATAGAATTAATGTCCGCACAGGTTCCCCAGAGAAGAATCCCATAAGACATCAGACTATGAAAATAACTAAAATAAACAATTCTGGCTGTATCTACGTCAGTTATCTGTCTAATTTTTTTAACAGCATATGCGGCCGAACTTAGCCTTCCTGACAATTTTTCTATGTGTGGGCCCCATTGTAATCTACCGTCAATAGTTATTCCAAGAAAAACTGTTGACTCAACAGGGTTCAACTCTATTCCGTTAACTTGAACATTGGTAGTTAGTTGCCTGACATTTGGCGTTGAAAATTTAATGAGTTTAGTCTTTTTTTCGTTCAGGAGAAGATTATTTACATTAAACCAATGCACAACTTTAGAGAGTGCATCGTTAACTTGTTCAAAGTTGACTAACTGACGTTTGATTTTAAAAATGAGGGATGTATCATCTGCGAATAATACGATCTTGTGATTATCCCTTATGTGGTAAGGTAAGTCATTAATATAAATTAGAAATAAGAAAGGACCTAGAATTGAACCTGAAACCTGAAATTCTGTTGTTCAAATAAGAAGTCAGAAGGTCAAGAGCCTTGTCCCTCATACCATAGTGGTGCAGTTTTACTGGTGCCGGAAATATTATAGTTTTTAGAAATTTACTTTCGTTTGTCTGGATGTATGTTCATTGTATGGTAAGGATGTGCAACAGTAAAATCAATAACTCATGCAAGTTAATCTGAATTGAACACCCTGTACATAATTTTCCAAAACTAAAGCCTTAAAGCAAAAAAAATGTGTCGGGGCCCCCCGTCAGGAATGAAGTTGTTTCTCAAGTATGATTAAAAAAAAAAATTTAACGTTTGACACTTGAAACTTGAGACCTTGAAATTTACTTTTTTTCGAAGTTTTTTTTAGCACTCATAGACTTTTTTACCTACCCTCAGACGCGTTTTTAATAATAATAACATTTTATTTCCTTTCCACAAAGCGCAGCGCAGTTTTTAGAAGCTTTCATAAGATTATCACACTAACTTTATGAGAGCTTCTAAAAACTTATACTAGATGGATCTGTATTTAAAACGCGTATCAAATTCACACTAATACTCTCTCAGAGAAATTCGCATAACGCCTACGCAAGCCACTTTAAGGAAATTCGTTCCAAAAATAACACACATAACATAACATAACATCACGCTTTTAATCATCGAAGGGTTAAGCAGAGGTGTACCTATTGTGCACCCACATTTATCGCCAGTTATGTTTACATAACATAACAAAATCAGCCTATTAATCTTCCCACTGCAGGGACACAGGCGTCCTCTCTGTGAGAGGGAGTAATCTACCACGCGGGCCCAGTGCGGGTTGGTAGATGTCACATGTCTTCGAATTTTTGGTTCTAAGACATGTCGGTTTCCTCACGATGTTTTCCTTCACCGTTTTATTTACACAAAGTAGAGCGCCTGCTTGGGTTCGAACCCACGACCTACAATTCGTAAGTCGGGGCCGTTACCACTGGGGCACTACTCAAACTCAAACTCAAAGCATTTATTTCAATTAAACCATTTACAGGCACTTTTGAATTGTCAAAGAGTCGGTCAGTTAGTCAGAAAGTTGAAGCCAGTCGCCCATTCCAAAAAGTAGATCTCTGTGGAGAAGAACGGGCAAGAAACTCCCAGGACACTCTTTTAAATAAAGACATTACAAAATCCTGGGTACATTATTCTTGTTGCTTCTATATGTGAGAACAGAACTACTGCTCTCAGTTCTTATGTCCCATGTAATAGGGGGCGAGCCTATTGACATCCACAGACCAACCCCTGCAAGCGTACATTATACTTAACGAGATGGATCGACCCGTGCGGCTGTTATTACTTAGCCACGAGCTCATCAATATTATACTCGAGTATTTTTATAGTGATCCTCATTTTTGGGAAGATGAGTATCTGCGCATACCTATTACAACACTTATAGAATCACTACAGAATTTTGGATTTTACATACCTACTTAGCGATATTTAGTGAATCCGGGCTTCACATGGCACTTACTTAGTATTCACAAAGGGTAATCATGTTTGAGACGAAATAAAATCTTACACACCACTTAATACACACGTTTTGTACAAAAACCCGACTTTTTGAACGAGTTTTAATATATTTCGCGCATAATAAGGTGATAATATTAACATTATTTGAATGGAAATCACTAATTAAGTTGTTTAATATTAAAAGTTAAGTAGTAAGCGCTCTATTTGAACTCAATTGACTCACGAGATAAGCCATTTTTATTAAAAAAAGGTTTAAAACTTTTTTGTTGACTAACCTTCGTATCTTCCCCGTTTTCCATTTTTTTTTTTGTGTTTTGTTTTCTACGGCCAATCGGTCAAGAACGAGTCCAAATCTTTACGTCAGCATTTCTTAGTCCTGCCTTTTTTTTTTTTTTTTTTTTGAGTGGGACATCATCATAATGACAGAGGCGTGTCAGACTTTTACTGACTAAAACCCACCCGTGTTCCTTCCCTTGCCTAGACCGGGGCCACGGTTTCCCCTTAGGACTTATCCGCAGCCCCAGCCCGCCTTAGTGACGATGCCCGTCTTCAGGCACCCACTGTGTGACCATCCTGATGCATCCTGTAAGTGTGACCCACCCAGTCTCATTTCAGCGTCTTAGACTTATCGCCAACATCGGCGATGCCTGTCTTGGAGCGTTATATAAAAAAAAACTTAGGTACATATTTTTTTTTACAATTTATATTTTAACTACAATGCGCCAAGAGACTTGAGTAATTTTTATTATAAACTAATACGCTAACTGAACAATATCTCTTCTAAAAAAAAATTACTGAGGCTATTCTGCAAAATGTAAACATAACATTTTAAACTTCTCCAAACACGGAAGGAAGTACTTAGTTCCGGTGATCTAAAACACAAGAATTTTGTTTTTAATGCGAATAACACCTTGACTTTGTTATTATTACGGAAATTTCCTTTTACGGATATTCCAAGAAGACGAAATATGGATAAGTAATTTATTCACAGTTTCGATTTGAATATGCAAACGTTGTTTCGTTGACAATGACCCAAGTCAATGACGTTAAAAACGTATAATCGGTACACATTTAGCGTATCACGAGCCTTTTAGATTTCAAAAATTATCCCACGGGAACGTACTACCGGGATAAAAAGTATCGTATGTGTAAATTCGGGTTGTAAACTATCTGTGTGCTAAATTTCATTCGAATCAGTTGTTGCGTGATTGAGTAACAAACATCCAAACATACAAACTTTTACATTTATAATATAAAATATATATTATATATATATAAAGTAGGGGTTAAGCGGCCAAGTACGTGTCGGACTTGCACAGGAAGGGTTCCGTACCACCGTACAATATTTCTAAAAACGCTTTTCTTGTATGAGGTTTACTTTTATCGTGTTCAGTTTGCACTAAAGGTATTAAAACTGTAATAACCCGGATTTTCTAAAGACTCAATCCAAAATCTTCCATACCATAGATATAAGAACTAGTCTTAGCCATTAGCATAGACGTGTCCATATCCAAATCAATCAATTTACACCGAAACATTAACGCTATTTTTATGAAGAAGGTCAAAATGTGACAAAAAAAAAATCTTTGTCAGTATTTTATTTCCATCCCAAATATAGAAATTAACAACAAGGAAACTCCATGCGTGTGCTTTACCAAACATGGTAAAAAATGGGAAATTTATATCAATGATTAATATGATTAAATAAATATTTAGTTATGATAATGTAATCATCACAGTCCTATGTTAGTAGACATTGAGAATGATTCATTTGATACTAAAGATTTGCGCGTGACTTCGTCTGCGATTTTCTGCATACAGGGTTTTGTTTTGTACCAATATTATTCATCATTAGTAAAGCTGTCTTTATCCCAAATTTTACCAAAATCGGGTCAGTGGTTTAGATGTGACTGTAAACAAAAAAAAAAAACAGCAACACTGTCGCATTAATAATATACTAGCGACCCGCCCCTGCTTCTTTGTATATTGGCGTGTGCTAACCGCGTTTTGTGTTGCGTAATGTAAATTATTTTGCATAAATACTATTGTATAGAATCGTCGAATCGGAGGAGCTCGTGGCTAAGTAATAACAAGCCGCACGTGTCGATCCATCAGGTTAAGCTACGCTTGCCGGGGTTGGTCAGTGGATGGGTGACCATCTTTACATACCGAGACTCCTCCGTGCCTCGGAAAGCACGTTAAGCCGTTGGCCCCGGCTGTCATTTGTGGATCTTTGACAGTCATTACCTACGAGTCGTCAGAAGCCCGAAAGTCTGACAGCAGTCTTACCAAGGGGTATCGTATTACCTTACCCGTAGTTACTGGGTTGTGGAGGTCAGATAGGCAGTCGCTCCATGTAAAATACTGGTATTCAGCTGCATCCGGTTAGACTGGAAGCCGACCCCAAGATAGTTGGGAAAAAGGCTAGGAAGATTGATTTTTGATTATTGTATAGAATCAAGTTTTTCCAACTGAACAAACAGAGCCTATGCTGCTGGGGAGTTTGTTGCGCCACTTCTTCTTCCCAGCTAAAGCACTTGGAAGTGGTGAAAGGCGGGAGTTTTTGGGAGACTATCTTATGTAATTTTGACGTTCGAAATATGCTGATTCTCAGTCCAGTTTGAATAAATCACTTTTGGATTTGAATTTCGCACGGTTTTTATGTCTTGACAAAACATGAAATTTCTTTGTTTTAAGTAAGTTTAATGTTAATGTATTATACATATAAACATTCCGGAACCAATTCTCTAAATGATGGTGAAAACCGCATCAAAATTCGTTGCGTATTTTAGAAGAACAACGCGTTCACATAGACAGACACGAATAGCGACTTTATAATATGTACATAAATATGTATAGAAGTGGTTATAGATGTTTTTATTTCTCTTCCGTTACTTTAAGATCTAAGTAAATAAACGAAGATTTATTTACACTGTACGGTGTTTGCGAATTAGTGGTGTTAATGTTTTTCTTAGTATTTATTTGTGTGTACATAATATTAGCGGAAGGACATGAGCGGTGTTGGGAACTTTGTTAGAACTTTATTATTTACATTATAACAGTATTTTTTGTATTTAGATTTTAGTGCTAAGTATTGTCCCACAAAAAATATGTATATAGTCATTGTTTCTTCCGGTGCATTTAAGACGTCATCACAACTTATTTGGTTTATATACCAATAACATTACTGAGTGCTCCCAACGAGGTCAGATGAAAAGAACTTTATAAAAATTGGGAAAACTTAAAAAAAACACACAAGGGGTAGAAGAAAAACACACAAAACTGATAGAATGTGCCCAAAACTGATAGAATGGGGCTCAAAACTGAAAGAATGGGGCTCAACGCTAAAAGAATGGAGCACACAAAACGGATGCTGATAAATGATAATTAATTATTTTTGTAAATTGGTACAAAAACCACTTTTACAGGTCGAAATTAAATCTAACTACATAGTAAAAAAACTGAAGAGTTTTTTTTTTGTTTGTTCATGTGCGCTCATCTCTGGCACTAGGTACCAGTCAGATTTAAAAAAATATATTCTATTCATCAACGCGCTACGAAACGCTAAGAAAAAAAGTCAGAAAATGGGGCAGGGGAACAAGTAAATTACACAAGGACGTAGTCCCGGGCAGAAGGTAGTTCCCTAACCAACTACTCTGAAAATAGAGACCAAAACTAACTCAGAAGTCGCAGTCTCTTTTATAGCCCGGACATAATCTTGATCAGGCCATTTGAGGACCTTGCAGATTAGTGTCTGAAATGGTATTTTGAGGAAAGAACCACACATTTAATGGACCTGTCCAGTCAGTGCAAACATTTGTCGGGTATAATGGGCACTAAATCTAATGGAATAATAAGGCACAAGACGGTACCGATTTTTTATATTTTTCCTGTTGTTTTAAACACTTAGTAGTAATACGAACATAGACGCTCTTAAAACTAATTAAAAACTAGTTTTTCCCTATTATCTTAGACAACTCATTATAATGCAATATTAGCACGGAAATGACGATGTAAAAAGACGATTTTTACGAGTCATTAAGTTTATAATATTTACTTGTATGTCTATGAAATGCGACATAATTAAAATTCTAATAACTTATTGGAAATCTGACAAAAAATTGCTTCTGTTGGTAATATTCCAAATTTTTTCAATGTGCAAGCAACCTGTCCCATTTTTCAATGAGTTTGGAAGGTTTTAAATGCAATAGACAACCAATCCACCACACTCTCTGCAAAAAAACTCTTTCAAATTCCTACTTAGTAATTGCCGGCCGGCTAAGTAAAGACTTCCGCAAGCAGGCGCGACGCGGACTCTAATAAAACAATTCCTAAGAAAACTTCACAGTAGAACAATTACTGGTGTCGCGTCGCACCAGTCTGCACGAGCCTTAATGGCGTAGCCACCTTTATTGATTTTTTCCGAGGGAATCTTTCGAAAGGCGAAAAGGCTTTGGGGATAAAACCGGGGAGTGCGGGATTCCTACCTCAAAACCCATCCTGGTGGTCACCATCTACACATGGAAGGCGCACCGCTACCTCTCAAAAGACCAATCCGGAACCCTCTCTGAGCAGCACTAGTTACGGCACATCTCTGGGGAGACTGGAAACCTAACTGTGCAAGTGTGCAAGGCAGTGTGGACCACTGTTCGGCGTCATCCCCGTGGTCACGCAGCCCAACTCTGAGCGCCCGTGATCCCTAATTCCCGCCTGCCTCAAAGGTTACAGGCGACACCTTCTCCTACGAGCGGGAGCAGCCCTCGGTTTCACAGAAGGAGGCCATTTCTCTACAATGGCGTAGCCACCTAGAATGGATGATAGATGGGCCCACCACATCGAACTTATTACAACATTTTTACCTTTGCCATCGACTCGGATAGAAGAAGACTTAGTACCTAATGGAGCTTTGGGCACAAGTTTTATAAGTGACTAGCTTCTCCCGCGACGTCGCCCGCATTAAATGCATATAAGTATATCCTAAGACACCGGCAATACTGGAGCTTCTCATTAGTGAAAGTATTATTTTCGGAACCCGATCAAGACTTCCAAACATTTACACCCTAGGCATACAAACTCACAAACCTTCATAAAATGTTATGAAAAAAAAACTGGTATAGTTATTTTTTTTGCTTACCGATTTTGTCTCACTGCTTGGCAAAAGTCTCCTCCATATTTTTCTAGTCTTCCTTATATTGTGCCTTCTCCAGCCAATAGGTCAGGAACGAGTTCAAATCGTCACGCCAGCGCTTTTTAGACTGCCCCGGTAATGACGTCCGTCATCAGGCACCCACTGTGTGGCGATACTGACCCATCAGTTTTGATGCATCCTGTAGGTGTGACCCGCCCAGTCCCATTTCAGCCTCGCAGACTTATCGCCCACATCGGTGACACCTGACTTAGCGTATTACAGTGTTGTCGGTTAATTTGATTTTTAAAATGCTACGCTTCACTGCTCTTTGGCAAACCTTGAGTTTAGACTTCTGAGCCTGGTCAAAGGCCAAGTCTGAGCGCCATAAGTAAAGAATATAAACTAATTTTTTTTCTGATTGCCGTCATCTATACTATAAATGATTAGCCATCATCAATCACGAGTAGCCACGTGTCTGATGTGGCTAATGTGGCTATCATTAAGATGATCACACGTGATGACGTTGATCAATCAGTTTTTTTGCCTACCTACTAAAGCAACATTGTATTAAATAATTGCCTGTCTCTTCAACAAATTGTTACAAAAAGTCTATAACTATGATTGAATTTTAAAATAAATAAAATCACTTAGTTTTTGCTTCCTAAATAATGTATGTAAACGTATTTATATTGTTACTAGCTGCACCCTGCGGTTTCACCCGCATAAGCCTCAATCCTGTGAGAATATCGGGATGAAAAGTACCCTATGTCCTAATCAGGGTCATAGTCTACCCATGTGCCAAATTTCATCCAAATCTGTTCAGCCGTTTTAGCGTGAAAGCGTCACAAACAAATAAACCAAGAAACTCACTTTGGCATTTATAATATTAAGTTAGTATTTATCATTGTAAGTATTCCACACTAGGATTTAAATAGGTTATTTACCTACAAGTTTCGAGAATAAAAAATGTGTCTACATAAAAATAATGAATGAATGAAATGCACCGACCCCAGCGTGGTTTAACCAGACTCGATAAATCGATTGAACCCCAAGATTTGCACTAGCCCTTGGAGCCGCATGCTTCATACAGCTACAGAGGCTAGTGCATATCAAGGAGTAGACCGGGGGGCGCGGTAATGGTAGGGAAGACGTGCCCTCAGGATAAGGAAGGTTTTGCAAGCCGTATCGGATATGCATCCTGTGTCTACATAAAAAGAAACTGAAAAATTTAAGAATTTTCCAAAGAAATGTTATTTTAGATGTCTATTAAGTATTGTATGCAAGCTGTGCCCAATTGCCCATTTATTGAAAGGATTTGCTGGACAAATAGAAAAAGACATAAATTTCATTTTATTTTTAAATTAAAATCTTAAAAAGTAACATTCAAAGTCAAAGTTAAAGTCAAATCATTTATTACAATTATGCATATCAAATTTAAAAGAAAATAGAATAGTTTGATTCTAGTGGCCTCTTCCAAAAGGTAGTTTTGTATGCAGGAGAATGCCATGGAAAAAAATCGTTACACTATGATTCTACAAAAACTAAAAAATATCTACTTAAGCTGCTATACCTATGATAGGATACCAAAAGTTTTGTTAATGAAAAAATATAATTTTATTCAAAATTTTGTTAATGAAAAAATATAATTTTATCCAAAAGTTTTGTTAATGAAAAAATATAATTTTATTGTGACTCAAAAACGTAGGCATGACACTGCTTGGTGTATGGCTGACCCTAAGTAGAAGATCATTAATAATCAATAGAATTTAGTTTTTTCCATATCAACGACAGTGACAAATTATTATAATGATGCCATAACAGATAGGTACTTTATTTGCCAGAAGAAAAAAAAATATAAATAATTATATATGTAATGGACAGTATCATTTCTAAAAATATCTAAAATGTGCCAAAGAAACGTCCATGAAGTAAATCGCTGGTCCGAAACAGGCTGTTTTTAGATCTGTAAAAGTGAAAAACCCCTTAAAATTAAAAAAAAAATTGTTATATTTTGTATGGGTTTTTGGGAAAAAACGTTCTTATTTTAACATTTGTTAGTTTTTAAATACCTGTGATTATCAGTTTGGTCAGTTTATTGGGAATACCCCATTCTCACTATAAGTAAGTTTCATTCAGCACGTCCTTGCTACACAAATGTTGAAGACCAGCGTCAGGCATAGCCATGACATACTCAAATACCTACTGTTATTTTAAACTTTTTTAATTTTATGTTGTCATTTTTGGGTCGAATAAATATTTTTTAAAGTTGGTAGTTTAATATACGTTGGTAGTTTAATATACAGTCCATATTTTGACTGCATGCAAATTAATAATAATAATTATATCTATTAATAAATATTAATTAATATTAATAAATATTTTTTCTTTTTTTCTTTCTTGTAGACAATTTGCGAACCTACATGAACCTAAAACTTTCTGAATACCTACTTTTCTTCTTCTACATTTATTTTATCCGTTTTTCAGTTATTTGTCAGAATTTTCCACATATATCCGCGTTTAAAAATACGTCAATGCGACAAAAAACTCACGCATGCTGCTTTTAGCACTATAATAATTTTGTAGTCTAAATTAATCGCTAATATCCTAAATCAACATAAATAACTTGTCTAACGTGCCTATATGAGATTCCGTCATCCTTATTCTGAGAACCGAGAAGACAATGTTGTTGTTTTGTCTTGATATAGACGATAATTACGATTGGAGGGTGTGTAGCTAATCACCTATCTCCATACAATTTAATGGCGATCTTTTAACCCTAAATATGTATAATTATTAACACAGACCATTAGTCTGTGTAAATAATAATTATACCTTTTTAGGGTCTTGCACCTTACCTTACTGATAGTTTGTAGTCTACATTATTATGCTACTATAATAATTATAAACGTGAAAGTTTGTGGGGATGGATGTTTGTAACTGTTTCACGCAAAAGCTACCGAACGGATTTGGATGAAATTTGGCACACAGATAGTTTCTAACCTAATTTAATACATAGAATACTTTTTCGGAATCGAGACTAAGTCTGCCTGTCCATTCGACCGGAGAGGAGTAGAGATGTGCCAATATTAAGCAATAGAATCTAAACTCCACTCCAGAGTTGCGATTCTATTGGCACATCTCCGCTACTCTCCTCTCCTCTCCGCTCCAGTGGACAGACCGCCTTATGCAGGTGAAACCGCGGGGTGCTGCTAGTTTTTTGTAAAGAAGTTATCGTATATCGATTGTACCTACTCTTCGACACATCATTTATTGTGTAAATACAGGACAGCTGTCACCAGTTGTAAAAGTTGTTAGTTTAATTTGCAGTCCATATTTTGCCTGCATGCAAATAAGTTATCTATATATTTAAATATCGATTATACCTACTCTTCGACACATCGGTCAGTGATATCAAAGTTTTTTTTAAAACCTGTATTGCCCCATTGCTGGATAAGCGTCACGGCAAGAGAAGAGTGGAAGCTATAAGGGAATATTCAAGTTATACATATATTTTATAAAATAACCTACTCCATCCAAAATAACTCTTATTTCAGTAAAAGCTTCTGAAAATGAAAAGATGTGGTTTTTATTAGAAACTAGCTGGCCTAACAGAACCCAAAAATCCCATACAAAAAAGGACGTTCAGTTTTTTTCCGAATTAGAAAATTTTCTGCGAATCTAGACAAAGACATTCCAATATTAATAACAACATTAAAAAAAACAAATTGCAAAATCGGTCTAGCCGTTCTCAGCGATGCGCTTACCAATGAACAGCAGTCCATTTTTATTTATATACCAAGATAAAACAGATTTTCCACCAATAGTCTTCAATTTAAAAAAAAAATCTGTTCGGGGATGTCCCACAAGTCTATTATGAAAACTTTTTACTAAAGTGACGAAAAACATAAAATTGTATGCATAAGAGCGCTTTGACCTTGTTCAGTCAATAATTGCAAGTATTAAAAGTATCCTGTTACAACTAATTATTTAGTCTACACGATCGAATGCACGTGTTTGTTTAAAAAAAAGTACAAATTTGAGCAGAGCTGAAAATTATACAGCAATTAAAAATCTTTTTAGCTATACAATAAAACAATTATTAATCAGTTTTCCTCTCGTAAAACCTACCTCTCGTACGCTTTGAGGTATTTTTAAATAAAGTGCATTATAAATAATAATAAAAATCATTCATTGCAGAAAATACAGGACAGGTGTCACCAGTTGTAAAAGTTGGTAGTATAATATACAGTCCATATTTTGACTGCATGCAAATTAATAATAATAATTATATCTATTAATAAATAATTGTTATTGTGATTTTAAGATACCGGATTAAAAATTAAGCTGCGTAGGATTGAGCAACTCAAGCAAATGGTACGCAGAATGATAAGTTATAATTTAAAGATAATTATAAGAAAAAACATAAATGGTACCTACATCTAAGTATTTTTTTTTTACGAAAATAAGCTTACTTAAAATAAAATCCATAATTTTGTGTTTTCAATAAAGTTCAACACAATTTGTAATATTTTTTTTAAATATAACAACATTATATATATATTTATCAATCAGAAAAAAGTGGTAAACGACTCAAATAACTCAAAACACGTAGGTAACTCACGTTGGTCCGAACAATAGGCACCATTATCTTCTAAAATTATAAACTTAGGTACCTACCTACATAAGTCATTTAAAGCAATTTTGTATAGAAGCAGGTTTTCCCAAAATCGCGTTGAAATAAACAAAAAAGGATCTAAATAATCTATATATATATATATATCTAATTTAATCTTCCCTATCATCGATTATGGTGATGTGTGCTACTATGACCTGAATGCAGATCTACTCGACAAACTTGACCGTCTTCTCAATAACTGCATTCGATTCGTCTTCAATCTGCGTAAATATGATCATGTCTCTGCGCAACGGTCGCTTCTAAAGTGGTTGCCTATACGCCAGCGCAGAGAGCAAAGGGCGTTGACCACCTTGTTTTCATTTCTTGACTCTCCCTCTTCTCCTATTTATCTAGCCCCCCACTTTCAGTACATTTGCGCCAACCACAATAGAAATCTACGTTCATCTCACAATCGTCTTCTTCAATGCCCCACTCACCGCACAGACTTCATTCACTCTTCCTTCTTCGTTCAGTCTATATCTCTGTGGAATGCGCTCCCCCAGGAAATCAGGATGGCGACCAACCGATTATCTTTTAAAATTAAAGTTCGCGAGCACATTCTCAAGAAGCTGGCAGTATGAGCACAACGGTAATGTTTCCCATTGACTGTCTTAGTAGTTTTAGTATATATGGATTTATTTGTATTTATATTTATATATAATTACGTGTATATATTATATTTATAGTTTTTTAAATTTAAATAAATATACTTATTCCTTAATTCTCGCTATCGCACCTACCACTGTTTGTCTCTGCACCACCCAAAGGTTGACTGGTAGAAAATGCCTATGGCATTAAGTCCGCCTCTGTACATTTGTGTGCTTGAAGTATTAAATAAATAAATAAATAAAGGACCTAAAAACAATAAAAAATTATGTTTACTTCTAAAAATCACCCAGTTTTTAAGACTATTTTGATTTATCAGGTTTTAAAACTCATGTCTACGTCTGCGATTGTTGATTTTCATCAACTAATCGCAAAAGGTTCAGTGATAATTGACAGCTCGTTCACCGGTCAGAGACCTGCGGCTAGTGTCTCGAACGAAAATGATCACAAAATTAATGTGACAAATTGTCAACCGCGCGTAAACTGAAATGAAATAAAATTATATTTATTTCTTTATATAGGATTAAAAACCACTGTTACACGTCAAAATGATCTTATGTTTTAAAACTAGATGATTTCCGAGTTTCCAACATGATTGAATTATCAATAGCAACAGCCAATCTCAGCAATTTACGCGCGCTTGACAATTTTTCAGTCATTAATTTGGCGAAAACGAAACTGGCCCTGAATCAAGCTTACTAACGAGATTGAACCGTCAGAAATAAAGTGTCTTAACAGGTTTTCTGTTTGTTTCAGACGTCTAAAAGATGGTTGTAGGCACCCTACAAAATGTCCCCAGCAAGGGGCGGATATCAATCCTGAAAATACAAAACTTCACTGTACAGAAAAGACGTAAGTATTAGAACAAAAAAAAAACTTTTGCTAATAGTTATTAACTATTTTCAAAAGTTTTGTGAAGTTGTATCATTTTTCAAGTTGTGATTTGAAGTAAGGAAACTCGTTCTGTTTTTAAAAATAGTGCAGCATGTGCAACACGTGTACACGTGCACGTTTTTATTAAAAAACAACTCATGAATAATTTAAAATTTTAAATAGAATGGAAGGTCAGCTTCCAGGTACCTAAATCTTGATTTAGACTAAAATAAGCTTGAAATAAGACTTAATTCTATGTTACCTAAAGTTTTGATCAATCGGTCAGCGATCTGTCAATTGTAGATTACCCGATCAGAAAATGCCGTCGGTCAGAACCAAAAAAAGACGCCACGCCTTAATAATTCTATAATTGAGTTTTTTTTTATAGAATCCGTTGCAACCAAACTAGACCCAATAAATTATGCACGTTGAACAAAAAATATAATATGTTATGACAATATTACATCTTTTTTCTTTTATTTTTAGATTCTGTTATCAAACTGTCGTATGGAATTCTGCTGATGATCATCAGCGTTATTATGGCTGCGATAAATCCTGTAGACATCGCTACTAATTGGGTAAGTGCTTTGTTTAGTCCTTTTTTAACAATAGACAATTAAAAAGAACACGGGACCCTATAAAGAGCGTTTATTCGCTGTTTTTTTCGTCAAATTCGTCGTTCGTCAAATATTTCGCTGTTTTGATTAATTTGGCAATATTACTGTATGGAAAAAAGACATGTGGCTAACTAGCGAACTAGAATATTGATTATGAAATGCAATAATTAATATCGTTACACCGAATATTTAGTTTTAGATGTAAAAACTATTTGGAAACTTTCCAAACGCCTTTTTTACACCTAAAACGGGTACAGCATCAAATTCAATGTTATAATTTATTTCAAATCATTATTAATATTCTAGTTCGCTATTATAGTTAGTCACATTTTTTATTTCCTTATAGTAATATTACCAAATTATTCAAAACAGGTAAATTTTTGACAGCTATTTGCGACGTTGCCCACTTCTGGGATAAACGCTCTTATGTACAGTCAGCTACAGAGAAATCTCACCCCCTAGCAATGTATTTTTACATTGCTAGGGGGTGAGATTTCTATGCAGCTGACTGTACACGGGAGTTAAACATAAGTGGCGAAATGTGGGTGCACCTCATATAGGTAGTCCACCTCTGCCTAACCCATCGGGGAATAAAGGCGTGATGTTATGTTATTTGACATAACATAACATCACGCCTTAAAGGCTTAAAGATTCTGTATATTTGACACAGGATGAGCGCTGATAAAATCTTCATTTGGTAATGTTAATGAGTTACCTTTTACGAACACACGCACGGTTGAATAAATAATAATATTCTTCATGTTAATTACCAGATAATCTACAGAAAAACAACGTTTTTAAATGTTTAAACCAGGCTTTAACAGTTTTAAGATTCTCATAGACAAGCGCGACACCACACCGGTAGAAAATTTCCGTGAAGTTTTCTACCAGATTCGCGTCACGCCTCCGTCTTGCATTTTTGGAACCTTCATTATTTAAATACTTTTCCTTGATATTCAAATCCTTTTTTTTTTTTTTTTTGAAAATCATAATGTTATCAGTACGTTATTATGTAGGCAAGGCAGATGTGTAATGCAATGCCGGTAGGGGGCGCAGGAGGACAATGTGACCTTATTGGTCCTTCAGAAAGGTCAGGTGCGTAGTACTCACAGCCGACGTGATGTAAGGATCGTAGCAGATGGCGTTCTGTAGTTTCTGCCGACCCTCATGGGAAGAAGGCGTGAGTTGTATGCGTATATGCATAGTAAATAATATAGACTCAGTCTGTCAGAACGTGCTAAGGAGCTCGTGGCTAAGTAATAACAGCCACACGGATCGATCCATCAGGTTAAGCTACGCTTGCCGGGGTTGGTCTGTGGATGGGTGACCATCTTTACATACCGAGACTCTTCCTTGCCTGGGAAAGCACGTTAAGCCGTTGGTCCCGGCTGACATTCGTGTCTTTGACAGTCGATACGGCTCGTCAGAAGCCCGAAAGTCTGACTACCAGTCTTACCAAGGGGTATCGTATTACCCTGTTACTGGGTTGTGGAGGTCAGATAGGAAGTTGCTCCATGTAAAATACTGGTATTCAGCTGCATCCGGTTAAAATGGAAGGCCGACCCCAACATAATTTGGGAAAAGGCTAGGCAGATTGAATCCATCAGAACGTAAAAACTTTAAATATCAATGAACCTGTCAATTTAAATTGTTACATAATCGTAATTTTAGCCAATAATTTACGACCAACAACATCTGTAACATTTGGTAATATTTAGGTACAAAACAAAAAGTATAATTACTAAGTTTCGTTTATTATAACATTATACCGCGCTCAACGTGCGTCGTTGGTTAAAAAACGCTCGGATAACTTTTTTGAGTTCAACAGACACGTTTTAAAAACTTGAACTTTGGGATAAGTACCCAAAGCTCACGTTTTTAAAACGTGTCTGTTGAACTCAAAAAAGTAAATTATAAAGCACCGAACGTAGTCTTTATTAAGATAAATACTACGTTCGTTGCTATATAATTAAGCGAATTGGATATTTTATTGGAACTCTGAGGCTGTAGAAAAACCGGCCTAGTGTAATAAAAATAATTTTAATTTTTTGTTGTTTTAATGAAAATATTTAAAAACGTAAATGATATGTATAAGTTAAGATGAAATCAAGGAAATAATAATAATAAAATTGATTTATTTCCAAAACTGAGACTGAGAGACTGAATGAGTTTGACAGGCGCTCTTGGGCTCTTCTCATTTTTTGGCTAGGGGTATGTTTATCAGCATCCCTCATTTAATTGAAGGGAAGAACAAAAAAAAAACAATGTGGTTGTTTTCATCCAATTAAGATGATTCCGAGAGTGTAATAAAAGGCCCCGGAATAATTGGACCTACTTACGTTGTATCTATGTATAATCAATTAAAATAATACCAACGATAAACCGTAAGCTATCTATTAGTAACTATACAGGGTGTTAGGGTAAACACCGTTATCCTTCAAACCAGTGGTTTGGTTTCGTTTATAGAACATAAATTCAATGGAAAATCACAACTTTTTTTTTAAAGATGTACATTTAGAATCGTCACGCAATTCCTAAGGTAGGTATTTTTGCCTGTCTTAAGCCAGTAAAAGGTTGTATTGTATTATTCATGTGTTGTGTAGGTAGGTAGGACGGGCGGCGATCGATTACGTCACTCGGGCGGGCGCATATCCATGAATTTGCGGACGGTGTCGGACAATAACCTTTTTAATATTTGTTAAAGAAAATAACGTAATTTTTTTTTACTCGGTTTTTTATGTTTATATTTAAGCCTACTACCCATAGTTTGAGTGACAACGGTGTTTACCCTTCCATCCTGTACACCATGTTTCCGAAATATATGGTAATATTTTAACGGTGCAGCAAACTGAACAACTTTCGATGTTGGTGCTGTAGTGATTACACCGCCACATACGAACTACGCAACGAAGACATGACGTCACTCAATTCCTGAATCGCGCAGTTAGAGTTTACCGAGCGAAACACATAGATAAGACTATCCGAAATCAACATAATGGGCAGTTGCCCGCCAGACATAACACCCGTCTGGTCGGAGGATCCTCCCTTTTCTATGGTGGGTGAGTGAATTTTACACCCTGTTCCTCATACCCCTAAAGTGCCATGGGAAAAGTTGTTCAGTTTGATGGTTTACAGAACCATCAAACTGAACAACTTTTCTCATGGCACACCCTAAAATATTCCATTTTACCACAGTTCACAGATTTCTGATAAATGCTGTACGAACATAATAATTATTGAAACTAACTTTAGGTAGCTATGTAAGGTACGTCATTCAGGTGTCTTGTATTACTCGTAGATACAGTCATTAGACTTTTTGAAACACGGAACTCTGATTGATCACTAAAAAAACTTATCGTTAAATTAGAATCAGGTTACTTATTAATTATTAAAAATGGATACAAAGAAAAAAAAACTAGTTGACATTTAGCTAATTAGGTAGCTACTTAAACTGCTACTACTAAAATATTTGTAAAAAAATTAATAACTTCATTTAAAGTTCATGTGAATGCAGGAAACATAAAATTGGTTTTAAAGCCAAGAGACGCATCCTTTGATTATAATAATTATTTATTATTGTTTAGAAATTGACTAGATGTGTATTTACTAAGCGTTTCGTGATCATGACGTGACAGACAAAAAAATTATAAATTTTTTTTTTGCTCCGTACCGTATAATTATGCTTTCTTATGGATTTAGTAAAAAGTTAATCTGTCAATAAAAATAGCAGAAACTTACATTTCCTACATTGGTTTGATAAAAAGCACATGAAGCAGATGATCGAATAATATTTTTTTTTTAATATACGACAGTTTTCATAATATCTTCGGAAACTATATTTATTTCTGTAAAGCTACGGTTGCCTAGAGCGGTTGCCATCATATTTTGGGGCGTAATTTATTTGAAATAATAATCTTGTTTTTTTTTTTTCATTTAAACACTTATAAATTATATTATTTAAAAATAGTACCGGTATCGGTAACAGAGTCCACAGCAGTCATGATTTGTAATTTTCACCATCTCAGTATCAAAAAACCGTTCAGTTCGGTCACTTATATATAAGTCACATTTGGACAGCCGTAATTGCGTGACAGTTCACCACTTTCATAGGAAACTAGAGCTTAAGTAGATACTTTTTAACACATTTTACACGTCAATGTTTTGTCAATATTTTTACCTAAAGATTTCGATTACCTTCTTCTCTTCTACTTCTTTTCGTATGGTTAGTGACTAACCTGGTGTAAAATTCAATTCTCAGAAGTTTAAATTACCTCTGCAAATCCGTATCCCACAGCCTTGAAAGAAACCAATGTGTTTCACATAATGTTTATGGCTTCATTAAACATAATTATTATTATTTTTTGCCAAAGGTCATAGATACGTCTTAGTTATGGGTGGCAATCAGGTTTTTTCTCGTACGTCACTCAACGGTAGGATACCGGTCACAAACATCATTCGATTATCGTGTGACGTCAGTAGGCTTTCGGTTTTTTTTAAATCGATTAAATTAACTTACTCGAATAACTAGTTACAAAGACGTTAAATCACGCTTTCCAGTATGTTATCTTTGTATACCTATTGCTAACAAGAATTAATAAATTAACATTTTTAAAACAACAACAAAAATGTTTTTGAACGTTTATTTATTTATTCGTATAACAGTTTTTTGACTAATAATTTTGAATTACGTTTTATCCTAAACGTCTAACGAAAATTAGAATCCAATAGCAGTGGTGGTAGTAGTAGCTCGGAGTCAGAATTATCCTTTAAACTTAAAGCCTCGCGAGAACTAAGAAGCAGGTGTTCCCATTGTTTATATTATTTTGTTTTAGTATATTTATTTGTTCGTATATGTATTTATATTTAGGTATATTATATATATATAGTTTTAATGGGTTTATGATAACCTTATATTTAAATAAATTTTTATTGCACAATTTTCGATATTGCACCTACCACTGTTTGTCTCTACATCACTCAAAGGTTGACTGGTAGAAAATGGCTCAGGCATTAAGTCCGGCTCTGTACATTAGTGTGTGTTAAATAAATAAATAAATTAGTGCCCGGTTGATAACACACTGTCTTATGTCATTTTAACGTTCGAAAGGTGCTGATTCTCATCCTAGTTTAAACAAACTTTTGATTTTGATTTTGTCAGTAAAAAGATAGCCCTAAAGTTTCATGCCCTGCACAGTTTTTAACCCACTTCCAAAAAGGAGGAGTACTGGATGTTTGAGTTTATGTATGTTTTAAAAAAATGTATGTTCACCGATTTCTCCGTCAAATTGTGAACCGATTTAAAAATTCTTTTTTCGTTTGAAAGGATATGGTCTCGAGGTGGTCCCATATAAATTCTATTAATTTTGCTTGGATCGTTTTTGAGTTAGCTTTAATAATACGTATTTCGTTCCACGGTACTTAGTCTATGTGGATGATTATGATGATAAGTTCTTGTCACTGCTATTTACATAGCAGGTAGTAGTATTCGAATTTGTGTGGGATAGGTATCGAAACAACAAAGTGAAAAATAAAAACTTTTGGTGGCAAAAAATTAATTTCAAAACCAAAGAAAACGACTTCCGAAATTTAAAGTTATTTTTCACATTGTGATGTTTTTTTTGGAAGTCGGTTGTTTTTTTTTTGTAAACAGGTTTTCTATGTATTTAAAACTAGTTATAGGATCCTCCCGATTGTACCTCCTGTAATATTTTGGTAGGTACTCTTGCAAAAAATAATTACCAAGTGAATGGCTTCAAGGATGATTTTTTCGACACATACCTAGTTACTTAGATACCAGACAAATGCTAGATACATTTTGAAATAACTACACAAAACAAATTATATTCACATTTGCTCAGTTTTAACAAGCATAGACAAAAAATAGTCATAGGTACCTACTGATATAATGACATATGGAGAATAAAATGCAGTATTTTGGTATAAAAATACCCATAATGAATGATAGTTATTATTTTGTAATTATCTTCTATAAACCTAACACTTTACCTAGTATTATTTAGTTGTTTTTTGAGAAGATTTTCCGGCTTGAGTTTATAATAACCACAGCTAGTTATAATATAACACTTATAACACAATTAATAGAGTTCAGCTGTAAAAAGTTGAAGAAAGACAGACAGGCTTCATTATCGCATAATTATTTAACAAATGATTAGTATATTATGTCAAAGTCAAATCGGCACAAAAAAGACAGTTTTGAACGTCAATATTTACAAGGCAAATAGTATTGAATCTAGTTGTCCCTTACAAATGGTCCAAGTCAAGAAATTTCAGTTACTCTTTTAAAATGTTTTACTACCTATATTATTTTGCATACATTCATTTTATAAGGGAATTATATGCCGCCGGTATCCGCGAAATCCTATCACTCCACTATACCCATCCCTGCGCAGAACAGTTCTAGGTGCCAACTCACCGATTTCACGCCTGTGTAAAATTGTAAACAGTTGCAGTGATCTTATTGATATACATCATGACAGCATAGGAAAATTTTATAAAATAATTATTGAGCACTATTCCTACAAACAATGATCTCGCATGTACAATATTATGTTAAATTAAATTTTAGAATTGATTGTATTTAAATTGAATTATGAGATCTTTATTATTATTTTTATTAGTTGTTACTTTAATTAGTCAATTTTATTATCGTCAATCTGTTTTTTTTATTTTTTATTTGGAATGAATTATTGTTATTATTGTTATACCTACACATGAATTACCAAAAATTATTTTTACTTTTTATTAACTTTTATTGTAAATTTCTTGAATTTTGAGATTTTTATTATTATTTTTATTAGTTGTTACTTTAATTTGTCAATTTTATTATCATCAATCTGTTTTTTTATTTTTATTTGGAATGAATTATTGTTATACCTACACATGAATTACCAAAAATTATTTATACTTTTTATTAGCTTTTATTGTAAATTTCTTCTTTGAATTTGTATACCTACTTATCATATTAAAACCATAAATGGTGCATGCTGTGTTAGTCTGTAAGTAATTGTTGCACTTATAAATGTATTATTATGAATGTATTTTAAATGTATTTTAAATGTATTGTGTAAACAATTGTTGGCTAACCTAAATAAAAAAAATAATAAATATGTGAAGACGGTGTACCTAGAATAAAATTACTATACCACAATAGGTAGGATAGAGCACTCCGACAATTTTTTATTAATTTTAATAATAACAAAATCATACGAGACGTTTCCAGACTTCCGGTGTCTTTTAAAACTCTTATCAGTTTTTTACAAAGCAATTTTATAATAATTTTTAAACAAATATTATTTTGTAATGATAATTATGACATGTGTGAACCGTTGACCTCATAATTTCACAACTTGTTATCAACTCTGTGATACTTTCCTAGAGTTGTGTAAATTCATTGATAATGCTTGTAGAGCTTTTTTATTTGTTAAGCTTTGTGCAGACCAGCGCGACTTGTCGCGCGACGCGTTCCCGGTTATTGTTAAACCGTGAAGTTTTCTTAGAAATTGTATTGTTCGTGTCGCGTCGCGCAACAAATCGCGCTGCCTTTATATTATTGGCAAATTGAATGAATTAAGACCGTTTATTCTGAAAGTGGGGAACGTCGCAAATAGATGTCAAATATTTCGCTGTTTTGATTAATTTGGCAATATTACTGTATGGAAATATGAAATGTAGCTAACTAGCTAACTAGAATATTAATAATGAATTGCAATTATATTACACACTGAATTTGATGCTGTAACCGTTTTAGGTGTAAAAAAGGCAAATGGAAACTTTCGAAATACTTTTTTTACATCTAAAATTTAGGACGATATTAATAAAATTATTGCATTTCATAATTAACGACGACGACGTTGCCAATTTTTAGGATAAGCGCTCTTAACGAGGAAGGAAATGGTTGTTTTAAATTATGAAACAAGATAATATTTACATAATAAATAACGTGTTCGTTTTAATGGCTCATAACCCTAATAAGGTTATTAGCCATAAGTAAAAATAATACAAAAAGTCGGATTTGTTCCAAAAATACATAGTTTCGAAGATAACATAAAACTAGACTCTCGATGTTTTGTTGCATTTTTATTCAAACCAATCATTCATATTTAAAGCTAAGTAAATGCGAAGTTGTCATTTTTTTTTATGGACATAAATATTCTGTTAATTAGGTCATTTTTTTTTTTTTTCCTGTAAGGGTTTTACATAATAATCGTGACTTTGTCAAATTACTTGATAAATAATTCATAATTATGCCAGTTGATTCTTTGACATGGTCTTATAAATGCTCTAGAGTTATGGGATATCAAAAGGAACACCTTGTATAAGCTAACAGACTTAGGGCCTGTTTCACCAAAATAATTTCATACAAATGTTCCATTTTTTAATTTATTCGGTACGTAGTGGTTATTCGGATATCGTGAAATAGGCCCTTAAAATAATAATATTGTACATGTATGTATATTATAAAAAGAGAGGGAAAATAATTTATTGATGTCCTGCCCATAAAAAAGTTCGTATCTCTGTCAACAGTAAAAGTGCTAAAAAGGCTAGCAGCATTGCCACGTTGCATGGCAAAGCTAATAATTACCTACATTTTGTCTTATAAAAAGATTATAATTTAAGTTTAAAGATAAGATCGATTTAAAGTGTAATTGTTAGTAAATTGACACACGTAAAAACTAGTTAAAAAAACTGCAATGCTAGTTTTTACTAGACTCAAAACATCATATCAGTATCTCTAGTTTTTTTTGTAAAGATCTGAGTCATCAAGAAAAAAATTAATAATTTTAGGTAGGTATCATACCAAAGTTTATTATTCACATTGTATTTATTACATACATTTTTTGTTTTCTTACAAAACAAAATTAATTCTTTTGATTGTATATTGCAGCCATAAAGTATGACAGAAAAAAAGTCAGTAGTCGTAGATAAAAAGTATACAATACAATTTATGCGGACAATCACCTTATTATCTTGCATTATTAACCGTTCGTTTTTAGGGTTCCCTACACGAAGGAGTTCCAAACGGAACCCTAGCCTCCTGATCGTCCGTCTGTCAGCGGGCTGTATCTTACGGACCGTAGTAGGTAGACAGTTGAAATTTTTGACAGATTGTGTATTTCAATTGACGCTATAACAACAAATAAAGTTAATAATTAAAGGGTCCTCATACAAGTAACGTACTATTTTCGGTGTGTGTGTCCTAATTTACGTCACAACATTTTCCCAAAAAATTTTGACTAGGATTTAAAACAATGTCTCTCGAAGACTCAGGTAAACCACTCCTGATTTTTTTTGGTTCTAGCTACCTCGACAATGTTTTTTGTAGCTAACTACTTAGTGCAGATTTCACTAATGAAATTGAACGCGTTCAACACATTTAAACGCGTTCAAGAGCTGTCAGTGTGCAATTTTTCATAACAATTTTGACACTGACAGCTCTTGAACGCGTTTAAGAAATGTTGATCGATTTCAGTTTAATTAGTGAAATCAGCGCTTAATCATTTAAAAGCTATCAAAGAACAGACTACTGCTTAGAAAGGTCCTAATATTTAAACAAGCTGGGGGAAAATATGATGCGTCACATCCACGCAAAACGGCCATCGCTCAGCATAATGCTGCGACCTGCGACCCTATGCGAAACAGATCCACAGTGCTGGTTTTCAGTGACAGCTGATGTTAACCTGATGACGTCAACCGGTGCAGCATCGGCTTCTAGTTAGTTTGGCTATTAGTGTCCTCTTATCTTAGTGTTTTATATAATAAGCTCTACCTCATGCCGGGCAGAAGACACTAACATTAAAGATGACCAAACATGCTTACGAAAACGTAGCATTGCGCATTCATTCAAGATTTTTTTTTAATGATTATCTTTCGTCCATTAAATTATTCCACAAGAACGTACTACCGGGGTAAATAGTATCCTATATGTTAATCCAGTTATAAACTATCTGTGTAGCTAATTTAATCCAAATCCGTTTCCGTTTGCGTTATAATTATAACAAACATCCAAACACACAAATATACAAATTTTCACATTTATAATGGTGGCACTTCACATCGCTATTCGTGTTCACGCGAACACGAATAGCGATGTGAAGTGCCACATTCATCTTATTTGCCCAAATATGACGATGTGAAGTTACTCTATTCGCCTATATTTGCCTATTTTTCACGAATAAGACGACTACGCAAATACACGAACACTCGTATCCGCCGATTGTCGGTTTTTGGTCACATATCAAAGGATAGCGAATATACCGAATAAGTTCGTTTACCGTCCACACATGGCTTGCTCAGTAGAGTGCGTGTTTTATGTACGCATAACATGTATTGGTAATTAACATACAGCAAATAATAAGTCGCTGCTGCCGTCAAGACGTCCATCTATAGATAAAAATATTCTTGAATGTTCGGCTTATTCGCTGTTCATGACGATATGTGGACGGTTTGTTCGAGTTATTTGGACTTCTACACTATATGAGCGAATAAATCACAATAAAATACACGAATACCGAATAGCGATGTGAAGTGCCACCATAATATTATATTGTAGGATTTATCAACAGTGATCAAATACTCAATGAAGCGTTATTAATTAGGTACAATCGCTTACCAAATAAACAAGGTACAAATTCCAAAGGATTTGCGGTATATATTAACTAATGGTAATTTAATGCGAACCTTGGGGGTCACATGAGGGCTCGTGTACACAGCACCGCCGCCGCGTCGCCGCTGCGCCGAAAATCAAGCGGAGACGACGGCGACGCGGCGAAGGAGCAGAGACGCCGTCTCTGCTCCTTCGCCGCGTCGCCGTCGTCTCCGCTTGATTTTGCCATATAATATCACTTACATTTTTGCAAGCATGAAAATGGACTGGCATGGAATGAAAAAAACTGATAAACAATACTAGCGGTCTGGGCGTGGCGGCGGCGCGGTAGCGGCTCGGTGGCGGCGCTGTGACGACGATGTCGCTGAGCACTGAGGCTGCACGTGATGATGCATGAATGAGGCTGTGATGCTGACCCTTTTTGCAAGAAAACCTTTACCAATATATAGGTATCTCTATTATGACTGCTTCGTTGGTCTAGTGGTTGCAACGCTACTGCTGACCATTAGGTATTAGGGTCGATTCCCAGGTGTGGCAAAGTGTTATTGTGTATTTCTATCTGGAATTTATCAGTAAGTATTAGCCCGCAGTCTGGATATGTGTCAAGTTGATGGCAATAGGCTTGCCCCCTCCCCTATTTCGACCCGTACGCTACGCGCGCGCGCGTTACGCTTTCACGCTAAAACGGCTGAACGAATTTGGACGAAATTTGGCACAAGGGTAGACTATGACCTGCAATAGGACATAGTATAATTTTTATCCCGATATTCCGACGGGATCGAGATTTATGAGGGTGAAACCGCGGGGCGCAGCTTGTTTAAAAATAAAGATAAATAAATAAGACTTTAATCAACTTTGCCTAAAATTCTATAGGGCGTGCTGTCTATTACGGGGCTAACGTCACACCATTTTGCCACATTGCTGGGGTGGCAATGGTTTGGCCTGTTTCTCTATCAAATTGTGGGACAGTCTGCCACTGCGCCATTTAGATCGACAGTATATCATTGACATCCTTTAATCGGTTTACTAAGATCGTCGACCTTCGCTTTTGATAGCTTTGACATGCACATTTCATAGTATGGTGGAGTTTAGTTGCGAATACACGTGCATGTGCGTGCACACGCTGCGCATGCTTGCGCATTCATTGAAGCTAACTTACGTGTTACATTATGCTTTCAATTGTCTTCACGACTTAAGTAGGTTAATCGAGATTTGCATTGGCACAAGTCTCTTTTGATAAGTCTCGTTATATTCTTAACTTCGTTTAGTAAGAACCAAACAATCAATTAATCTGCTTAGGCTTTTCCCAACTATGTTGGTGTCGACTTCCAGTCTAACCGGATGCACCTGCATACCAGTATTTTACTTGGAACGACTGCCTATCTGACCTCCACAATACAATTACTGGGTAGCACCATACCCAGTAACTGGGTTGTGGATTATGTAAGACTAGTTGTCAGACTTTTGGGTTTAAAAAAAAATTCAAAATTGTGTTTTTGTTATAAAAGATATACACTTTCATAATGCATTTAGTAAAAAGGTGTTAGTTGGACATGACAAACAGACACTTCAATTTTATTTATTTGTATAGAGGTATAGATTAGTTTATTATACAGAGTGTCCGGGACATCGACGCGAAGCTTTTACCATGGATTCAGTACATGATTCTGAAAAGAATCTGCTGTTTCATTTAAAAGTGCAATACCTACGCGGTCAAAACGCGAACAGCAGATTTTTTTTAAATAACCGACGCAAAATTACAACACAGGTTCAGAATCATGTATTGAATCCATGGTAACAGGCTTCGCGTCGATGGCCCTGCCACCCTGTATATCAAATGCTCTAGGACTAAAAATACAAGGTGCAGGTAGCTCTTAGTCACACACAAATACAAGAAATGGTTAATTTGGTCCTAAAACATAATATTTTTCTAAAAAAGTTTAATCGAGCTTTCGATTTTTTTTTAAACTATTGTACAAAAAGCTGGTAGCTAAATTATTTCAAAGGTTCTTTCCACTAAAAGGTGTGTAATAATATAGGTAGGAACAACAACATTCCTAGAATTTTTTGCCACTTTAAATATATTATAAGTTTCTTGCTTAATTTTGTAATCAACAAAAACTATAGTTATGATTTATGACGTCTAAATAATTTGAGCAAAAAAGGTTGACAAATATTTTATGAGTCCTAATATTCGTTCTCTACATCTTAGCATTTAATCTGAAGATTTTAAATGACTAAGACATCAATCAGTATTGTCTCATAACTCAATGAATTCCATAAATCAAAATCCTAAGGCCTATTATTCTAAATCTTTGTTTCCAGTTGATGTTCTACCACAAACAAACATCAACTTTATGCTAAGTGTAAATAAAGTTGATTTTAGACTGACTAAGTACTGTTGAAAAACTTTAAAAAAATTTGAAGTTGTAGCGCAAACTGAACCTTATGTCTAGCCATTACAGTTGTTTTTCCAAAAACTTCTGTTTGTTTACATGTTTGACAAATAAATTGCGAACGCAGATTAGAACTTCTTATATTTGAATAATAAAAAAAAAAGATTAATATTTTTACAAAAAAAAAACCGGTTTTGAGCTAATCGGATGCGCAAAATTATGTAAAATTAAAATGATCGTACAAGATAGGCAGTCTTTTTTGTAATGTATTTTCTGGTGTACAATAAAGAAGATAATATTATAAAAATAATGCTGTTAGGTTTTAGAGATCCGGAAAAAAAGAAAGCACAATACACACAGGTCAACGTAACTTTTGTAGCGAGTCACGGTCACTCGCATTCGTAGATTTAATTTAAGAGGAAGAAGTGGTCGTGACTAAATAATATAACTAATAATAATTAAATAAAAAATAATATAACTAAAATAGTAATTATTGTTATAATATTATTATTATTTATTTTCATTTTGATTTTAATTCTTATTTGGTTTTTTTTTTGTTTTTTTTTTAATTTATGTGTTATTATTTTATTTTTTTATGAATCATGTGGTCTGCAATTTATTTTTTAAATTATTTTATTAATAAAAGCCACTCGGGTCGTTCGAAGTCGAATATCGAGACCACTCCGTGCCTCGGAAACCACATTAAGCCGTCCCGGCTGCGTAAATACAAAGGCGGATGCAACGCAGACAGTAGCTGTTCTGTATCTTTGACAGTCGCTACGGGTAGTCAGAAGCCCATATAAGTCAGACACCCAATCTTATCAAGGGGTATCGTGTTACCCATTAATTCGATTGTGAAGGTCAGATAGGCAGTCGCTCCATGTAAAATAATAATAATAAAAATAAATGTTTATAAATAAATAAACGAAATAATAAAAATAAAAAAAATATTTCATAAGCCTAATACATAAGGAGAGAAACATTAACAATATATTACTATAAGTAACTATATAAGATGCATCTGGTTAGATTGGAAGTCGACCTCTATCATAGTTTGGAAAAGGCTAGGCAGATTGTTTAGTTTGAGATTTAATTTATATTTATATAGGGTGCCAGCCTACAGGGTGCCAGGGATATAGACGCGAAAACTGTTATACCATGGATTCTGAACCACTGCGTTGAAATTTTTCGTAGGTTATTTAAAAAAAAATCTGCTGTTCCATACATTTTGACCGCGTAGGTATAACACTTTTCATGAAACAGCAGATTTTTTTTGAGTTCAGAATCATGTTCTGAATCCATGGTAAAAGTTTTCGCTACGATGTCCCTGCCACGCTGTACAGCATTTAATAATTTTCTCGGGCTAATCTGTAAACATAGTGCAAATTATTATTAAAGTTGATTTAGCTTGATTTGCGATGACTAAATCTTTGTTTTAAAAATGCCTTCCGTTTTTTGGAACACTCATTTTATTATTTTAGCTGCCAATAATATTATTATGTATTTTTAAGTTGTAGTGCATATATTTAAGTTATGCTGATAATCTACGTATTAGTTCATTAGCATACGCTGCAGAGCAAAATATGCGTTGCTTTTGGTCGATAATCTCACCAATCTTTATTCATTTTTGCATTTTCAAAGTCAAAGTCAAATATTTCAAACTAGGTTTTACCTGCCGGCTTCACTCGCGTGGAGGTTGAAATTTTTTCTACGGGAACGTACTACCGAAATAAAACGTATCCTATGTCCTAACCGGTCATGGTCTACCCATGTGCGAAATCCGTTCAGCCGTTTTAGCATAAAATCGTGACAAACAAACAAACAAATTCATTTTCGCATTTATTAGGGTAATGCACATAAAAGGCACGATTGAACGTCAAATTTTACAATAAATAAAATAGAATTGATTATAGTTGCTTCCAAAAATTAGTTTCGTAATTGATTTTGTAAAGAAACTGTGTTATAACAGTGCTGCCTCACGAGCGAACGCACTTAGAACTCTGGCGCTATTATAAATAAATTATTTCAACATCATGGTCAGGCAAATATCTAAGAAGACAAAATAAATAGTAGGTATGTAACTGTGTGTGAATTGGAAGCACAAACTTTTTTTTCTGTATTTATAGTATCGAGTTTCAAAACGAAATACCTACCTACTTATTCATACTGAATGTGTGGCGGTTCCTACATCGCCACATGCAAACCTGGGGCCTACTCCTTACGCGACATCCGTAGTTTCGGCCGTCGTTACAATAAATCCTAATAATCCAATTGCTAATATTGCATAAATTATGTCTCGTTACGGGCGCTACGCTCTCCGTCTAACTTACGGTATAGCCGTAAGTAATCCGTAGGTGAGATGGAGAGCGAATCGCCCGTTACGCTGACCGAAACTACGGATTTCGCTTAGGGAGTCACACAAATCCTGCATCGCGCAATTATAGTTTGTACTGAATCCATGGTAACAGTTTTCTTGTCGATGTCCCTGCCATCAACCATTGGGCAGTTGCCCGCTACTCATTAGACACAACACCCGTCTGGTCGTAGGATCCTCCCTGTTCTATAGAACAGGCCTCTATAGAGGGCGAGTGAACTTTACACCCTGTTCCTCATACCTCTAAAAATATGTCATAAAATTTCACCATCAGTAATTTAGTTCCTAAAAGCATTAACTAGTTAAGCTTTTTACACACGTTTTTCTTGCCGTGAAATTCATCGTGTGTAGGCACGGTCGACAGTGTTGTATGGATCACTAGGGAAGCTTGTTGACAGACACATATTTTCTACGGCGCGGTTTCTACGCGCGCCGTGTACAAAGGGGTTCACAGTCTAGCAAACAATTAATATAAAAATTTTATGATAAATGAGTACCGTTTTTGCACCTCCTAAAGTTCATCCGGTCAAATAGTTGGATTTTCCGAGTTGGCAGTCAAAATAAACGACTAATATTGAAGGTCTATGATAGGGTCAAGTGGCTTCGCGATAACTGTAGGTAGACAAAAACGGTAGACTAACAAAAAGATTCACAGGCGGTAATTATTCTCAAACAAATTGAACAATGCTTGGTTATGCCGTGTGTTCTTTACGGTGCCGAGTTCCGTATAAAACCAAGCTCACGTTAGAGCCGGGCACGATCTTATCTAGCCTGTTTCGTGCTGCCCTGTGCCTAAGCCGAGGCCCCTACCCTACAGGGGGTGTCCTTAGCGTGTAGTCTCTTAGTTTATAAGTTTTGTGCCCTGGCTGTAGGCCTTAATTTATTAAGACATCCACAGGATAGCCCGGCTAAGCAGCTGACCACCTCCGAGGTTTTAATGTGAGATGCCATTCACAAAAAAACAAAAAATTCTCTTGTTAACTCCATCAGCCATAAGTTAATAAATAATGTTTATGTTAGAAGTCAAGTTTTCTTCGTTAATTTATTGCAATGGATGTGGTTCAAACTCACGGCCTCTAGTTTACCAGTCTTCGTTTTACGCATTGGACAATCACAGTTAAGAAAACATTTTTCTGCAAGGTTTTGTATAATATATACATACATGACATAATATATAATACTTATTATCTATACTAATATTATAAAGAGGTAAAATTTATTTGTTTGTTCGTTTGTTAATTTATATATTTTTATGTATTTTATGTCAAAACAAATAATTTCACACGGATTAAATCGCGGGCAGAAGAAGCTAGTGTTTTATAAATATTCAAGCGTCTTATTCTTGTCAATAGAGAACCCTGATATAATAATCAATGATTATATATTATTATTACAAAGTAGTTAAGACGTACTTTAACTTATGTAAGTACGTAATGATTGAACAAAAAACCACTCAAACATGAATGACAGTATGAATAGAAGTATTTAAATTAAAAGGTTATTTATTTTATCTATTGTAAGTAAATATCAATGATGTGCCTTTATTTGGTTATGAATGGAATAAAAAGCGGAAATAGTAATAAGTTCCGAAGTTTGCAACAGACAGTTTTTTTGGCAATGATGTTTTTTTTTATTAAATTATTGTTTTGATAGACCTTTAGTGGTATGAGGAACAGCGTATAAAGTTCATTCATCATCTATAAAAAAGGGAGGATCTTCCGACCAGACAAGGCAGCCTGCGAGTGGCCACTAAAGGGTCGTGACTGCTTCACCGGACTTTCCTGTGACTGCCTGCTACTACACTTAAAGCCTCCAGCTAGGGGCATAAACTAATCTAATTAAAATTAGGCCGCTCGCTAAGGGCACCCCCTGTAGGGTACGAACCTCGGCTTAGGGCGTTCGCTGGGCGGAGGACAGCAAGAGGGACAGGCTGGATCTGAGACATCCTGAATGTTGATGTTGAATAGTCTTATATTATAATATCGTTCGCGCGGTAAACTCTAATTGCGCGATGCAGGATTTGTGTGACGTCACGTCTCTGCTGCGTAGTTCGTATGTGGCGGAAAAGCTCTCGTGAGTTGTGAGTTTATTTGTTTTTTACGCTTTCACGCTAAAACGGCTGAACGGAATTGGATGAAATTTGGCACATAGATAGACCATGACTTGACTAAGGACATAGACTACGTATATCCTGGATCGCAGACGAAGTCGCGAACTCAAAACTCAAACTCAAACTCAAATCATTTATTTCCATTAAACCATATACAGGCAGTTTTGAATTGTCAAGGAGTCAGTCAGTCAGAAATATGAAGGTAGTTGCCCATTCCAAAGCGTAGTAGGTACCTATGGAGAAGAACGGGCAAGAAACTCCACGGACACTCTTTTAAAGAAATAATTGTTACAAAATAGTGGTTACATAATTCATGTTTTAAAAATTATACATGTGAGAACAATGTAAAAAAGATGCGCACGTTAAAAGCGTCCTTAATAAAGAGATAAAAAATTAAAAATAAAACAATTCAAGGATTAAAATAAATTAAAATAAGCCACGGCAGCCAAGAGATGACCAGTCCCAACTGACGGCGCCCGTTCACGAACATGACGCATGTATTAGCACCATTCAGCTCAACCGTTTTGAAGGGAGCTAAATGATCCAACACACACGCCACCATCAGCGAGACATCTGAGTGAGCATGACATACACTCAGCCGCCAGGGCACATTCAAGTCAATGAAAGACATATTACCCGGTAAATGGTAGCTCTGTAGTACATAGTACTCACACATGTACTATGCAATTATACAATACAAAGGAGATTGAGTTTATACAATGCAAAGATGGTTTTACAATCTTCAGTAGCGCCAACAGTATTTTCAAATGTTAAGTTGTGGTTGTGGAGCAGGACCAGCATTGAGCCAAGCATTTTTATCAGCGATGTAATCAGCCAACTTATAATTTATGCCTGCCTGCATAGTGTGCGTTTTATACAAGATTTGAATTTCGTCTCATTCAGTTGAAGTATGTGGAGAGGAATTTTATTGTAACATTTTAAACAGTATCCCATGAAAGATGAGTCTACTTTAACCAGTCTGAAACCTGGTTGAACTAATAGGTCCCTATTTCTTGTACTATAATTATGTCTATCACCTCTTTTGCTGAAAAGATGTAAATTTTTTCTTACGTACATGATGTTTTCATAGAGCGAGTAACAGCTAGTTATAAATATGTCATAATATGTTTTTCTAGATATTGAAATCCATTTAATAAAAACATAAATCTGACGTCATCCATAGGGGAGACCGGGGCTACAATTAACAGAGGTAAGTATTAACAAGCGATTTTCTCTAAAACTATAAACACTACACCTACAGCGCGTGCTTTAATATGCCGACTAGATCACGCAGCATAGCTCGGAATTGGTCAGCTGCGGTCTACGCGTCATGCGAATGTGTTATATACCGGACGACATTTTCACGCACGTAACGAACTTTTCTAACTTTTATTTTTTTTTATTTATTCTCGAAATATACGGTGTTATGATTATGTTTTTTGTTTTTCTGGAAGCAAATTTCATACTTATTAATGCTACATTGCTGTATTGGTGTATTTATTAACCAATATTTTGTTATGTTATTTAATACTAAAAATGTACCTTTGGGGCTATAATTAACAAATCGGCGGGGTCAGTATTAACGTGTTAATACCTACCCCATATGTGGTGATACCGCAAATATCTTATGAACCGGTAGCTGGATCATCTGACATGCAGAAAGATGCTAGTGGTTTCTTGGTCCAAAACCATAAGACCTCTGCTAAAAGCTCTACCACGAGATCAATAAAAACGTATAAACGCGCTAATAATGTAGTATCTATATGTATTTTACTGTGTGTACATAAATAATAAAATACATCAATAAATCTTTTTGTATTTTTTGCGGCGTCTCTGGTAATAAAGATACATCGTGCTGACTGGATTCAATATACCTATCTCTTGCAATGACTGGGCCTAAGCAAGGTATATCAAAGACGACATCACATCATTCACTTGCCTGAATTGTATTTGAAATGTATTGTAAATTAATAAGAAAATGTCTTCCATACAATTCTGTATTAATTTCACTTTTAGTAAATACCAAAAAATATTGTCATACATATTTATTTTCTTCTTTATCAGTTGGCATACCATAATGTTAATGTTTCCCCTTCTGTTAATACTTACCTCAGAGCTGTTAATTCTAACCCCGAAGATGAGGTAAGAATTAACAACTGACTTTTTGGAGAAAAAGTGTTGTATTTAAGACATCATTTCTTTTATGTTTAATTTATGTTAGTATCATGATACTTGAATAATTAAAGCATCATTTAACAAAAAAATCAAGTCTAAATGTTGAATCATTTCGAAGATACAACTAAAAATATTTTTTTTGTTAATTGTGGCCCCGGTCTCCCCTATCGGTTATGACGCCCCAATCATTCATGGCTAATAAACAAACAAAACTATGACAGCCAATTAAAATATACAACGTAGGGAAATCACAAAAAAAAAACTAGAAAAAAAATCCGTTCGGTCCGATTAATCTCTTCGGATAACTATATGTTATTAATTTAATAGTTGAAATATAAATATTGTAAAAGCCAATTATTTTTAAAAGAGTAACCGTGGAGTTTCTTGCCGGCTCTTCTCCATAGGAAACGATCAATTGGAACCGTGCACCTAGCTTCTGACGTTTCATAAGTGCCCATGTAGGTTTATGTGAAATAAAATATTTTGAATTTGAGTAAGAATAGTATTTTGACAACAACTAAGATTAGAGAAAGCACAACAACTGTCCTCAACTTGCCTGCAACGTGTCGTGAGATACTTCGGCCACATTGCTCGCAGAGGTACCAATAACATGGAACGGCTAATGGTGACTGGGAAAATAGAGGGCAAAAGACCTAGAGGCCGAAGCCCAAAAAGGTGGTCGGATCAAATATCCGAGAATTTGACAGTACCCATCAGCGCCGCACTCCACCAGGCCACTGATCGTAACAGATGGAAAAAGGCCGTTGACAATTTGATACGGAGTCACGATTCTCAGCAGTGAGAGAGCGATTGAAAAGAAGAAAGAAGAAGTATTTTGACAAGCAAATTAACGTGACGCTTAGTAACAAAATCCTTTAGGTTTTATATGTGTAGCATGACAATCATAGAAACGGGGTTTCTACGGGTTTCGTCGACGGAAGAATATAGGTAAGACAAAGTGATAGATTGTGATTGTTTATCTGTAATTTTGTCTATTCTTCGGTTGACAAAACCCGTTTCTATTGTGGTTATGCTCGTGTCGTGTCGGCACGAGTGATTTTTGATCTTCACGAGAAGAGTTCTTGTCCGTGCAAAAAAGTTATCCAGTCAGCTAAATTGGTAACGTGTATGTCTGACCAGTGTAAAGGTACGGTTTCTTAGAAAAGCGGTGGCCGCTACATAACGGCTGCATTGACGGCATGATTTTACGGTGTCAAAAACGCTATCTAAGAAAACACATCTCACAGTGACGTCATTTGCTGGTAAATTGCAGACGCTATGTGCCGGCTGCCGTTCTATTCACGCGTTAGTTCACCGAACTAAAAGTGACCTTTATAAGACATAGCCTCATGCTTTTCTATACTTTATGTTAAAGTTAATCTATACTAATATTATAAAGAGTTTGTGATGTTGTAGGGGGTAATCTCTGGATCTACTAAACCGATTTTGAAAATTATTTTACCAATAGAAAGCCACGTTATTTCTGAGTGTCATACTCGTAAGTTATATATTTATGTTTATCGCCCAACGAAGTGGCCAGGGGTCAGCTAGTTTCAAATAAATGCAATGTCTTACAAGTCAGCCTGTAGGTATAAAAGTTGGGTTTTTTAACAGTGCTGATAGAGTTTTTTTTCTTGTTAGTTTAAAAAACAACCGGCGACTGACGATTTTGTTAGTATAATTTACAAAACAGTAATAATACTACTTGGACATTTACAATACCTTGGTAATACCTAATAATAATTCTTGGAATTGTACAAGAACAAGAAGATACAAGACAGATAGCATAGACCTGTTATTTATATTTCTATGGCATAGACGCAATTTTTTTCTTTTACGAAGTTTTTTTTCTAAATCTTGACAGCGCAGTGACGTCCAACAGTCCCTTATACAAATGTGCGAATTAATTAAAACTATGTTTTACGACCATTTGACAATTTATGGCTCAGCTTCTTGCGGTGTTAAATGGGCATATTATAAACGCACGAATACCGGTTATATTTTTTGCGTCATAAGACTCATAATCATAAGTCATAAGGTAATGTTTTCTCACTCATAAAGTAGACAAAACAAGTTTTTTGTAGGACTGAATTTAACACTGTTAATTGCATTGGCTGCTTCTATGTGCGTAGGTAACACTTTAAAGCCTAGTTTATACTTGTTGATAATAATTTAATAAAAAATATATTTTTAGTGTATTATTTTTATTATACAAAAGAAAGAACAGTTAACCAACAGTTATGTTCAATGAAATGATTGTTTTTCTGGGTTAAGCTATAGTCTTTAGACAAAACATAAGGTTATTTACGGTAATTTTCAAGTAATCTCGATGAAAAAAAAATGTCCACGTTTTTCATCATCATCATCATCATCATATCAGCCGAAAGACGTCCACTGCTGGACATAGGCCTCCCCCACGTTTTTCATAACGAAAACAAATTCACTAAATTGGCGATTAAAAACGGTATATTCCTCTTGCATCGAGCTCGTGGCTAAGTAATAACAGCCGCACGGGTCGATCCAGAAGGTTGTCTGACCACCATGGGTGACCTTTACATACCGAGACTCCTCCGTGCCTCGGAAAGCACGTTAAGCCGTTAGTCCCAGCTGTCATTCGTGGATCTTTGACAGTCGTTACGAGTCATCAGAAGCCCGAAAGTCTGACACCAGTCTTACCAAGGGGTATCATATTACCCAGTTACTGGGTTGTGGAGGTCAGATAGGCAGCCACTCCATGTAAAATACTGATATTCAGCTGCATCCGGTGGACTGGAAGCCGACCCCAACATAGTTGGGAAAAGGCTAAGCAGATTGATTTTTATTCCTCTTGCATCGGTCCTAAATCTTTCTTTCCTTTGTCCACAGTACATGGACATGCGAGAAGGCTCGTTCATTTATAATATGTGGGAGAACCCGACGTACCAGCTGTCATCAGAGATGTGGGTCTACAACTACACCAACGTGCAGGAGTACCTCAGTGATGCTGAGAAGGTTCTGAGGGTCCAGGAGGTTGGACCTTTTATGTTTAAGTAAGTATCTATGTCGTTAAGCTTTTGTTCGATTGTAGTTTGATCACCATCTCTTCTGGTGATAACCGAAGATACGGACCCGCAGTTTTGAATGATTCTTTGCTTTATAGTAGTATACTCTACATCAGGGGCCTGACTAAAACCCACCCGTGTTACTTCAGTTGCCTGTACGTTACCAGGGACCACAGTAATCCTTTAGGACTTTCCCACAACCCCGGCAGGCATCGGCCCCTAGCGGAGTTCGCTCCCGTCAGTTGTGCTGAAATCTCTTTGAGGCGCGCGTGGGACAGAACGCGCCGTCGACCCGAGCCTGGTCCATATCGAACGGCGAGCTAACTATTGCTCTCCGTCCGCAAGCCCGTGCCTACGGTGGTTGGAAATCGGATCGATTCCCGACGGGCGTCTCCTGCGGCGCGGCGGCGGCGGCTAGGGGCGTTAGGGCGCGGAATTTGCCTCTCCCTCACGCGCACCGTCTCCTCCTTCGCGATCATTACTGCATCAAGGGCCTTAGTTATAATGGATTCTCCATAGTGAGTTTAGAAAATTTTTATTATACGTTTGTAAATTATTAGACTTGGCCCCCAGTTAAGTTATAAAGTCCAATCGGTGTGATGATAGTATAGCGATAGAACCTGTTGATTTAACGTGCTTTCGAGGTCAAGGGCTTGAGGCAACTTGTACACAAGTCCAAAGCCTGAATAGAACATTTTTAACCAATTTCCAAAAAAGTGGAGGTTCTATGTTTTTTTTATGCCTGTCCTGATATTTTTGTCAATTTTATTGTGAACCGATTTTATGAATTATTTTGGTAGAGAAAGGTTGCGCGGTGGTCTGATATAAGTTGTTTTAATTTTGCTTGGGTAGTATTTGAGTTAGCTTATCTGGATGATGCTATAATAAGTTCCTGTCACTGTCATTGATTCACATAATGGAATCCTAATTTGTGTAGGACTTCGGAAGGATTTCGGAAGTCTTTCGGGTAAGACATCGATTTCGACGACGACGTAATTACGATTTGCTCAAGAATGGCACCAGTGCTTTCCCTTCAGAGAGAGATTTTGTAGTTGCTCCACATAATAATGACGATACGATCTGAGCGATTTAATAGGTCGAAACCACACATCGACTTCAAGTATAAATTTTTTAAGTTTTCGACTGAATATGAGTTGGGTGTCTCCAAAAGTTTATCTATATAATATAAAAACGCGTGAACGGTTGGACCAATTTCGCTAATTCTTTTTTGTTGTTTGTTATAGTAAGGAGAAGGTTATTAAGATAGGTAGGTAGGTAGGTATGTATGTAGGTAGAGTAGGTAGGTAGGTGCGCCCTAGATAAGTCCTTAGTGCTACCCGTGCGAAGCCGGGGCGGGCAGCTAGTAATAAATAATTTCAATCCCGAATTCCACATTTAGGTACCCAAAGCAAACTTTGACGTAATCTTCCTAGTAACATAGATACATTGTTTGACTGATTACACCGACACTTCCTTGTTGATATAATTTATTAATAATTATTACATAAATACTTATAATTCTGTGAAAACAATGCGTACTAAGTTTATTGATTGACTCACCACATTTTCCTGGTAAGGTTGTAGTTACTTTGTAAAAGGTAAACAGTTTCACAAAATCTTGAGTTTGCCGTAGTCGGGTAACTAAACACTATTTACACTCGAAAAATCATTTCTACCATAGTATTGATTTCATTTTTTTCGGCAATTTCAAGCGTTGAAGAATTTTTTTTGGGTGGGAAATCATCCAATGACTTCTCCCGCTCTGGGCGGAGCGGAAGGGCGTGTCAAACCCACCCGTGTTCCTTCCCTTGCCATGCCAGGGGCCACGGTTTCCCCTTGGGACTACCCGCAACCCCGGCGGGCATCGGTCCTAGCGGACCCCGTCAGTTTTGCTGACATCTCTTTGAGGCGCGCGTGGAACACGACGCGCCGTCGACCCGGGCCTGGTCCTTATCGGACGGCGAGCTGCCCTAAGCATCGCCTCATCAATCGGTCTTGCGCTTTCCTTATTCAGCGGCTGCCGGCTGGTCGTTGAATAATGCGGTCTGATGACGTGTCGTCGTCTCTGGAGAAGCCGGTGTTGGGGCTTTATGGCGGTATAATATTACTGTGTGTTCTCTTTAATTTGATTAGCCTTTCTATAGTAAGCTAGCTGTTATCATTTAAAACTCGAAGTCTGTTCATGTGTTTTTATAGCTGCGCAAAGAGTTACCTTGGTGGCATGTTGTCAGCTGACAACAGGCCACCAAGCAATTGACAGCTGTCAATTCAAGTATTTCAAGTATTATGATCGTTAACGGTTCTCGGGAATACCCGACTAGCTTCGGCCTCAAACAGTGCCGCTAAACATATTTACTTGGCAAGGTCGCGATTCAAATAGTGATGCAATTTTTTACTGAATCACAGATTCTACAAAATTTTATGTACTTTGCGGTAAGCAGCATTGTCAACATTAGTTCATCACACTTGTTTATTAGCGCAACGTGTTTCAAATATCACGATTTGGCACAAACTTTGCTACTTTGCTTATGCAAAGGCATTATCCTTGTTCCGAAACTTGGATGGAATCACAAGCAGTTGATACATTTTGAGTAAGATGTTACTGATCGTGACTATGAGTGTTGTTAAGTGGATTTTATTTCGGGGAGACAGTGTGATTGACCGACTATAATAACGATCACTTAGAATAGAAAAACGCCGATAGGAAGCGAGAAAAGCTTGTAGAGTGATAGGTACAACAAAAATTAAATGAAATCAAACCAAGTAATGTTCAACGCGTATTGTGATATTTTTTTAAATGTCATCATTATCAGCTAGCTGTTGCTTCTGCTGGAAATATACTCAATACTGAAGTATTGAGTATATTTCCAGAGATAATTTTTTTTTAATAATAATAAAAAAAATATTTTAATTAAAAAATAACATTTTTGACTATCAGCATCAGTATCCAATGACACACTTTCTATTTTCAATTCAATTCAATTCAATAATTTATTTTGGAAAACATCCGTATTGTATTAGTATAGGGAGTAAGGAAAATATGTTAGTAGCAGCAGTCCGAAGGATCTTTAGGGAGATTTATAAATCAATATAATTAACGTTATTGATTATTGTTAAAATGAATGGCGTTCTCATTGTGTGTTACACAGTTAACAAGTAGTGTATGAGCCTACCCGTTGATTAACAATAAAATCATCGTTTTGTTTCCAGAGAAAAGCGAACGAATGAAAACATGCAGATAGACAAGGAGCGAGGGGTAATGACCATGAACCCAAAAGTAAAACTCGAGTTCCTGCCAGAAGAGTCGATAGATGATCTCCAGAATGTTACTGTCCAGATACCGAATATAGCGCTTATTGTAAGTATATGAAGACTTTGTCCAACATACAAGATGTTCAGCGACGCTTTGATTTTGGAAGTGAATACTTCTTTAGGCGCGTTGAGCACTTTTTTGGTGAACAAAATCATGGACCTCGCGTCATCGTCACCTAACGTTCGAATGAAAGACATCAACGCGGAGCACTTTTTGGGTAAACAGAATCATGGAACTCGCGTCATCGTCACCTAACGCTCGAACGAAAGACATCAACGCGGAGCACTTTTTGGGTGATCAAAAATAATGGAACTCGCGTCATCGTTACCTAACACTCGAACGAAAGACATCAACGCGATAATCAAAAAGTTACTTAGTTTTCACTTCTATCGGCAGTCCCCAAAGACCCATTTATTTTTATTTAGCTTAATATTTAGATGTAGATGTTGGTATTCAGCTGCATCTGGTCAAACTGGAAGACGACCATAACATATTTAGTTGGAAAAGGCAAGGCAGAAGAGTTTGCCACAACTACGTATTCAAGTTTAAGCAAAGACCTTACGGGAGAGGAAAATATTTTAGGGAAAACTGGAACATCTAGGACACATTGAGCAAGCGTGGTGAACAGTGCCGATCAATGCTCGTGAATTTTAGTGGCATCAGCAGTTGGGCTGAAAGCTCAAAGTCTGACAACCAGTCTTACCAAGGGGTATCGTATTACCCAGTTACTGGGTTGTGGAGATCAGATAGGCAGTCGCCCCATGTAAAATACGGTATTCAGCTGCATCCAGTTAGACTGGAACGTGACCCCAACTTAATCAGTTTAATTAATGATATACGTGTTTTATTAAAATACCTTTTATTTTATGTATGATAAATTAATAATGCATTTAATTTGGTACAGCGTTCCTTGATGAGCGAGTCCTATTACTGGCTGGGCGTACGACGTGTTGCGTGAGCTCAGTACAGAACACGCAAGCTAACCACTCAATGTCACTGACATAAATCTGCGTCTTAATAGGTCTATGTCTTTAGTCTATGTGTCCAATATTTGAATAACAATTATAGTTAACGTCATATTTTTAGAACGTTGACTTATTTGGCGGTTTTCCTTTTGTAAACTTTATTCTGTTTTTGGTACGATAATACTTAGTACCCGGCATTGAGATCAATGTGTACTTATATCTCGATGGTACCCGGCTATTTTATATCTTCAAGATTATTTTTTTGGGAAAAAATGGTGGTATTGAGCTATAGAGAACTGGAAACATCACTTAGAAATAAAACTTCAAATATTCTCTGTTATGAACAGGTTGAACGAGTCTAAAATGAGTATTTGGGGGGGAAAAAATGCGTGTTTTAAAAATCTCTGAGGTCAATAAAACTTAATAACATAACTTAATGTTGCACAGCCTAAGATATTAGCACTTTAGTAGACCTAACTTGTTCAACAGGACCATTGACAACTTGAAGTGGTTGAAGGTCAGAAGAGGCAACGTCATTACTTGAAATTATAATCTTTAAAAAATAGCATAGCAACATTATTATTAATGTTGATTTAATATATTCTGCATTTTATCTTTCTGATAATTTTACATGACTATTATTGAGCATGAGGTCCTGGGTTCAATTCCCGAGTCGAGCAAAATGTTATTGGGTTTTCTCATTTGGCATTTCTCTGTAGCAGCCCGGAGTCTGAATTTGTGCCCGATTGAAGGCAATAGGCTCGTCCTCTGTTTCATAGGACTAACTCATAAGTGGAGATATTGGTAAAACTAAGCTAATGCTAATAATAATAATAGGTAGTGGTTCGCGAGGTTGTCGACATGTGGGATGTGGATACAGCAGTCATTGTGCCGATAGTCGCCAAGAGCCTCGACCAACACCTGAAGAGGCTCTCGTTAGGCAGCTGGATCAAGGGCTTGATCCAGAAAGCGGTACTTCTGGACACGGCGCGTATCGTTAGGAGATTCCTCTCTCAGGAGCCCTGACCACCGGTAGCTTGGACCCTGTTCCCGATACCGGTGGGCTACTATTTTTTATATTTTTAAATGTTTTTCTTTTTTTTTCATGTTTTTATGAAAATATTTAAAAATGTAAATAATAATATATTTATAAAATGAAATAATGGAAATAATAGGTAGAATCAAAAGAATGAGTGTTCCACCTAGAAGCAAGTTACTAGGTTATCATTATCATTAATAAAGGTACAAGGCAGATATTAGTGGAAACGCCGGGAGGGGACGCCCTAGAAGGACATATAGTATCGTAACCTTATTGGTGATGTTCTTCAGAAAGGGCACATTTTCGTAAACGATTCCGACTAATCTGTTTCATTTTGACAGTTCAACAATATTCATTGCGTTATTTACGTTATTGAGTAGATTTTTTTTACGAACTTATGAAGCAATGGAGTAACGTTTTCATTTCGTTTTCGTTCCGAACAAAATGTTGTACACACGGCTACACATCAAGCTATACATTTCCAGTTTAAGCTGACCTCGTATTATACGGAAATCGTTTACAATGCGAGATCACCATAAACTGGAAATTTATAGCTTGATGTGTAGCCGTGCGTACGAAAAAGAACGAGAACTGTTACAAACGTTTTAAAAACGTTATTTTAAATAACTTTTCCGAGCCCTGGTCTAGAGCCTTAGTGTTGACAGTTCACCGAACCATTTTTAACTTAACAGCACTATAATAATATTTCTGGGTAACATAAAACGTTTTGCAAAACCTGATTTGAAACCATGACCTTTCATTCCACGTCAATGTCTCGGCTAATGGACTGTGAATGGAAATTCTTATATTATATAAGAATCTTGTAATATTGCCCTTTGATACCTTACTGTGTCGCTGTCAATGTACCTAAATAAAAACTCGTTAATTCATTTAAAAGGTTAATTTTATGGTGTTACTAAAATGAATAAATTAGCTTACAGATAAGGAATCTTTTAATCATGCACGTGCATGATTATAATTAATTTATTTTATTTAATAAATTAGAATTTTTTGTTAGGAAGCACTCATTGCACCAGCCTGGGGTCTAAATTTGCGTCCGCTTGAAGAAAACAGACTTGACCCTCTAAGTACTGATGATAACGGTGTTAATACTACACATTATCTTCCTACCCTTTTGAAAAAGAGGCTCTTTTACACCTATCTTAATATCTCCATTATTCTTTTACAGGCTATAAGTACCTTAGCAGCAGACAAGTTGGGCTACTTCGCGAATGCAGGAGCGTTCTACTCCATGTCTGCGCTGGGGTCCAAACTCTTCAGAGACCTGACTGTTAATGAAATGTTTTGGGGTTATAACGACCCCATAGTGGCGATAGCGAACACCTTGCTGCCTGGATGGATTGATTTCAAGAAGATCGGCCTGTTGGATAGGGTTGGTATTTCTTGTTACAGTCTCAATTGGATTCCCTGTGATGATTTTAGCCTTTAGGGTCCTAAAATTATGATTTATAGATCTGAAAGTATTTTCGTATAAATAAATATTATGTTAGCGACACTAAACGTCAGTGTTACTACCAACTTTTTATACTGGATAAACTACTTTCCACAAGATAGGTTTACAGTTTTTAAAACAGAAAATTATTCGTCACTTGAAAAGATATTTGGTGGCTACAATAACCTTAGCCATAATATATTTTTAAACCAAGACTGCTAAGTGTCTACAGTTATCCATAACCACACTTTTTTGTTTCGAAGTCATTACCATTGTCGTCATTTTTAGATAATGTTCCACATTAGCTGAAAATTCTAGAAGTCTCACAAAAAAGCTATCAACAAATGATTTATTTAATAGTACCTAAGACCATTTTGCCCAAGAATATTCCCCAGTCTAATTTGAGAACATTTTTCTGCAGTTTTATGCACAAAAACTGGAAACGTCTGAAGTGGAACTCAGAGACCTCAGCAGAAGATACTCTTTGAACGCTTGGAATAATTCCACGGGTCTGGTGGAACAAGGCTTCACAGACTGGGAATCCAGGTAAGCAGGAATATCCAAAATTCTTCATAAAAGTGTACTTTGAAGTTAGTATAATTCTGTATAGCAATCACCATATTATGCAAGCCGTAGTGACAGTGAAGACTTCATTTTTGATGATAGTCACCATTATTACGACTTTCTTGATCAAATTACTTCAAAAACTTACAAAGATCCAGACTTTGTGAGTGTCGGAAACCATTTTTTAAATGAGGTTATTCACAAGAAGCAAAACAGAATAATCGAGCCATTTACACCCCGATTCAAACTTAATTGCGGCTCTGAACATGAGGCAAGCCGCTGCGCAGTAACGAATTCATGGGTCAGTGGGGGTGAGGGGTGCGGCACTGCGCAGTGAGTAGCGCACTTCCGAGTCGTCATTAAGTTTGAATCGAACTATACCCCAAAATCTTGAAAATGTGTAAGCTATAAATAGTCTTCTATTCTTTTAGCACGCCATGCAACCGAATCAAAGGATCATACGAGGGTCTCATGTTACCAACCAACTACGAAAAAGGTCGCAACATCACGATCTTCAGAAAGCAAGCTTGCAGGAACTACCCCTTCACCTATATCGGCGACAAGATAAGTGAGCAGGGGTTCGACTCTTATTTGTAAGTAAACCCTTTTTCTTTTTATCTGATTACGGCAAAGTCAAAAGGGTTATGATTTTAGCAGTATATGTATGTTTACTGATCTTCTAAATAGTTTTGAAACATGGTAACTGTCTTTTGTCTTTTGCTCTGCTGACGATTAAGAGGGTTTACGTCGTACGGCATTTCGTACAAACTTTCAAGCCCTTGTTTTTCGAAATGACTGAACCGATTTTAACGAAACTTCATACGCATAATAATATGCAAGATACAAAGGTCTAAAAACTTAGTTACGAACATTTTCGAAAAGTCTTATTTAAAAACAGATAACTGGAAATCTCTGTTTCTATGGAAAATAAATCGGTCTAATTTGGCTGTTACACTATTTTTCGAAAATGTTCTTAACTAAGTTTTTAGAACTTTGTATCCTGCATATGCGTATGAAGTTTCATTAAAATCGGTTCAGTCATTTCGAAAAATAAGGGCTTGAAAGTTTGTTTGAAATGCCGTATGACGTAGACCCTCTTAAGAATCCGTATAAGTCCTATTATCTTTTTCTATAATTATTTATTGATGCAGAAAGAAACTTAGTACATTTTGTGCCATTCAAATTGCAATACGAGTTTTGAAACTGTCTCGGGACTTGGTCATAAGATCGCCTTTTCATAGCAGGTCTTTTAACTATCAGTAAATTTCAATAATTGTGTACTTTTTTCCTATTTATCTTTCGATTTACTTCCAGGTACCACATGGATACCACAGCTTTCAGCAACAAGTCTCCTTTCGCATGCAACTGCAGCGAATGTCCCCCCGACGGATTTGTTGATGTCAGCAAGTGTTACTATGGTCAGTACTACAGAATCATCATCCCATAGAGCGTGCATTCTGAGAGTGGGTAACGTCGCAAATAGATGTCAAATATTTCGCTGTTATGATTAATTTGGCAATATTATTGTATGGAAATATGACTTAAAGGAAAATTAATTTTGAAATGCAATAATTAATATTGTAACACCGAATTTTTAGTCTTAGAAGTAAAAAAATACATTTGGAAACTTTCCAAATACCTTTCTTAAACCTATAACGGTTACAACATAAAATTCAGTGTTATATTGCAATTCATTCAATATTATTTATTAACCGTGGAGTTTCTTGCATTTTGAATACTTATTCTAGTTCCGAGTGAACTAAAACATTGATAACGAATTGCAATTTTTAAATTAATTTAGCGATATTTTATGTTTTCAGTAATTTTGCCAAATTAAATCAAAACAGGTAACAGTTATTTGAGAGCTATTTGCGACGTTGCCAACTTTTAAAAAAATGCTCATAAAGTGTCTCGGTTTTTGTTGAAATTAATGATTGCATTAACGAACTTGTTTTTTCTTGTATCAAATTCTGAATTGTCCAAATTATTTGCAGGTTTCCCGATATCCCTATCCAAGCCACACATGATGGACGCGGATCCTATTCAACAGTCATATTTTGAAGGAATGAATCCTGATCCCAAGAAGCATACGTCACATTTTGAATTGGAACCTGTAAGTAGAACTACGAATATTTTTTATTATAGCTACTTGACGGATTTTTTAAAACCAATTTACAATGTTCCTTGTGGTTTATTTGCCTTATATATAAACATAATTATTATAATAAGCCTACTTCAAATATTTTCCATAGGTCTTGAATGATTCAGTGGGTCTGAGTCTTAGACTTCATCAATTCAACAGAATGATAATAATATATTAATTCCTTTGCTAATGTATAGTCGGGCTAATTTTCACCGGTTCCTCAATCTATACCTTATTAGAGGATAAATTGCTCAAAGTGAATGTTGTGTTATTGACCTTTTTAATGATGAGAAATATTATTTACAGGTAATCGGAGCACCTCTAAGTTTCTCGATAAAGATCCAGATCAACCTTGCAGTAAGAACGTCTGCAGGGAACCCTATCACAAAGCCACTGAAGGATAAAGTATTGCCACTCATCTGGTTTTCACTGGTAAGTAATTTGAAGAACATTTTGCAGTTTATCAATTTGTGTACATTTTTGATACCTATTACTCTTCTAAGAACAAATCGTCCCCATTCAGCCTATGAGCAGATTGAGCAGGTATCGTAACAATCAAGCCTCCTACCAAATCCTCTCATACCAACCTGCTTGCCAAGATTGGTAATAATATGGTAAACATGCCCTTAATTATTAACCTCCATTTAAAAAGAACAGCCTTTAACTTAGTTTGCAAAACCAATGACCACAGAATACTAAACCAATCCTTTTCTTCCAGAACTGCAAAGAACCACCTCCAGAAGTTGTATCGCTGCTCCGTCTCCGCCTGATCATCGCTCCTCCCTTAGTGATCACTCTCGAGGTCCTACTTTTCATCATTGGCTTAGTCCTTGCAGCCCAAGGCCTCCACAGGATCTGGAAACCGAAGTACAAGATCATACCGCCAAAGAACATCCCCAATCCTATTATTAGGAGGAAGAGTACAGAAAGGAGGAAGAGTACAGAAAGGAGGAAGAGTATGGAAAGGAGGAAAAATAGTGTGATTCTCAATATGGCGGAAAATATAGGTTTTAATTATAAAGATGATGATGAGGATCTCGCTAAAGAAGCTGTCTCGCTCCTGGCTATCAATGAGGACGATAGCGAGTATGTAGATTTGCTGCTCAGTTCTGACAATGAATGAGGAAATAAAGCATTTAGAAAGTTTTGCTCAATTCGAGTGAAAAAGAGTGAAGTATAAGTGATTTTGAAGTGTCTTGCCTCTTTTCGTAAAGTGAGAAAAGTAAACATTGGTATTGATAAGTTATGAGGGTGCTCAAGATAATAATTTATGTACGCTTTTTTACCGATGATAACATATCTATTCCTAGAATTCCAACTTATATAGACCATAATATTTGTAACGATTTTGGTAGAAAACATGGTAAAAAATTCTACAGTTATTACAGATAATGCCATCAACGCAGACCCGCCTCACTCCGCGATTATTGTACTGTAAGCTGTACCTTAGTACGGAGCGGAGCGGAGTAGGGCGCGTCTCCATGGATGGTCCTATCTAGACACACCACGCGTCTTCATGGATGGTCCTATCTAGACACACCACGTGTCTTCTTAGATGGCCCTATCTAAACACACCACGCGTCTTAGTGGATGGCCCTATCTAGACACACCACGCGTCTTCATAGATGGTCCTATCTAGACACACCACGTGTCTTCTTAGATGGCCCTATCTAAACACACCACGCGTCTTAGTGGATGGCCCTATCTAGACACACCACGCGTCTTCGTGGATGGCCCTCTCTAGACACACCACGCGTCTTCCAGGATGGCCCTATCTAGACACACCACGCGTCTTAGTGGATGGCCCTATATAGACACACCACGCGTCTTCGTGGATGGCCCTATGTAGACACACCACGCGTCTTCCTGGATGGCCCTATCTAGACACACCACGCGTCTTCATGGATGGTCCTATCTAGACACACCACGCGTCTTCCAGGATGGCCCTATCTAGACACACCACGCGTCTTAGTGGATGGCCCTATCTAGACACACCACGCGTCTTCGTGGATGGCCCTATCTAGACACACCACGCGTCTTCCTGGATGGCCCTATCTAGACACACCACGCGTCTTCATGGATGGTCCTATCTAGACACACCACGCGTCTTCCAGGATGGCCCTATCTAGACACACCACGCGTCTTCCAGGATGGCCCTATCTAGACACACCACGCGTCTTAGTGGATGGCCCTATCTAGACACACCACGCGTCTTCGTGGATGGCCCTATCTAGACACACCACGCGTCTTCGTGGATGGCCCTATCTAGACACACCACGCGTCTTCGTGGATGGCCCTATCTAGACACACCACGCGTCTTCGTGGATGGCCCTATCTAGACACACCACGCGTCTTCGTGGATGGCCCTATCTAGACACACCACGCGTCTTCGTGGATGGCCCTATCTAGACACACCACGCGTCTTAGTGGATGGCCCTATCTAGACACACCACGCGTCTTCGTGGATGGTCCTATCTAGACACACCACGTGTCTTCTTAGATGGCCCATCTAGACATACCGTGTCTTCGTGGATGGCCCTACCCAGACACACCACGCGTCTTCGTGGATGGCCCTATCTAGACACACCACGCGTCTTCGTGGATGGCCCTATCCAGACACACCACGCGTATTCGTGGATGGCCCTATCTAGACACACCACGCGTCTTCGTGGATGGCTCTATCTAGACACACCACGCGTCTTCCTGGATGGCCCTATCTAGACACACCACGCGTCTTAGTGGATAGCCCTATCTAGACACATCACGCGTTTGATGGATTACCCGGGTGTTATCAGAATTGGCAGCTATGTTATGTATGGTATTTTCGAAAGCGATCGGGCAATGTGAACCTATTTATGATTTGCCATTAATATTGTAGGTACTATAAACTCCGCTGGCGGTTTAGCTGTTAAGATAAATACGTAGATATTAGTAAACTGCTCAATATTAATTAGTAGAAGTTAGAAAGGTGTGAGGTTAATTAATTATAGAGAATTGTCCACTGCGACAACGTTTGCCTTCTGTTGTTTGCATAATTATTATAATAAATTGATTGAATTTCCTCATTATTACCACATATTCGACCTGTTCTTAGGTAATATACAGGGTATTAGGGACATCGACGCACAAACTGTTACCATGGATTCAGTACATCATTCTGGGCCCCCTGTGTTTCTCAGTTATTAAAAAAAAACCTGCTGTTCTACAAAAGTGCAATTTGGAGTCCAGAATCATGTAGGTACTGAATGCATAGTACCAGGTTGCGCGTCGATGCCCTGCCACCCTGTATACAAGGTGGAGACGACAATACAACAAAAAAATTAACGGCGTGTCCATAATGACGTTCCCATTCTGTATACGAAAATTCAATTGAATTTCAATAGTTTAGTCATTACATATAGCTCGGCAAAATCCATAGTCGGCTCGGGCTATTCCGTTTATCCACCCCAAAAATCTACCCTAAGGTGGATATTCTGAAATGTATGCCCGAGAATTCACCCAAAGTCTAGTTGGATAAACGGAATTTATAGGTTTAGGGTGGATCCGACTTACATTACATTTAATTTGTTAGAAAAACTCATTTTTTTTTCGAAGCTAAGATTTATATGGCAGTTCCAAAATACTCTTAAGCATTAGTAGTGCCAGTAATTTAATTTTTTGTTGTATGGTAGTCTCCACATTGTATAATATTAGGGGGTTAAATAGGTAACGATGGTATATAATAAAATGTTGACCATCAAATTACGCAATTCAATCTTTCATAAGATGGCTAATTAGATATTATAATAGTTAAACTCAGGGAAATTAATTGTTTATCAAATTGACTAGCAACTTAAATTGTCTGTATATTCAAAGCACAATAATAATTGTCATTCTCTGATAGTCGTATCACGGCAAATTGACATTTGTGATAAACAATTAATTATCATTTATATTCATAATATAATTATGTTTTGAACTTTGATCTTTTAGGCTGGAAACAGACAGTTAATATTTTTCAGGTAACAATGACAGTTGTATAAAGGGGTTTGAAGATTTTGGCCCTAAAATCAGCCACCATTTTGTTTTTTTTTCAAAATCGAGGTGTCCAATAAATGTCATATATTTGGATAGGGGATACTTATACAAACATAAAAGTTCATATAACATAACATCATAAAGCGTCACGTTTCTGAGATATTCAAAGATAAAAATAACAATTATTATAATGAATTAATTTATTTATGTTGTAGTTACTTCATGTTGATTAAGTTATTTACACATTAATTAATTGACTACACCTAGTGGATAAAAAATAAGATTTTTTAATCATTTTCGGTATAAATAATATCATCCAAGAAGGCAGCGGGAGGCTGAATAGGATTTTCTTGGGTGTCGCGCCCATGCCATGCACCATATAAGACATATACCATATAACACACGTCCTCATTCGGCGGAGGGTATACATATATTATTGTCTCTTTCGCTCTTAACTAAAATATTACCTAAACATGATGCAATTATGTTTTCATAGGTCAATATACTTACCTGAAGGGAAAAAAAACAAAAAAATCCTTGTTTCAGGGTTCAGTTTTCGACTTATATTTCGGTGAATAACTCCGAAACCTGACGCTTTAGGATATCATGTCATATGACATTTTTTGTTTGTATAAGTGTCTTCTATCTAAATATATAACTTTCGATTCTAAAAAAAAAACAAAATGGCGGCATCATGTTAGGGCCACCCTCCATACAAAAATCTTCTAACCCCTTTATTGTATGTAGTTGTATGAAACAGTTATCTTCAGGATCCCAGTATTAATATTTCATAACAAAATCTGCTATTTTTCATCTAAAAATTGATTGTACCAGTTTGAAGGATCCGCCAAATTTTAGCAATTGTGATATTAATTTTAATTATATTTTTAAGTTATTTGTAAGTAAAATGTAAATATTTAATTTAACAGACTGATGGTGAAATGATTTGGTAATCAAATAAAATATTTTTCAAGAATTTAATAACGTTTTTTTATTCTACATAAAACTCTATATTTACAATAAAATCAATTATATTCAAAATTATAATTAAATATTGTACAGAAACTGGTATTGCAGTAATTACACATATTACCTAGGTAACATAAATACTGCTTACAATTAAAATTCATAAAACAAATAAGATTAAAAACTACGAAGACATTTTCATGGAGACTGGACATTGCAGCTCCAAAAAAATTCTTAATCTAATATCAGAACTTCATATTGAATTCATTGTTCACTTGAGTACCTAAATGTTCATTTACGTTTCATTCCACGTTCACACAACACCGATAAATTATCTAAAATTAACGTTCATTTAAGTACATTTCATTTCATTTTTCGATCATTCGGATCGCGGGCGTAAGATGCCGAATGCCCAAATCCAAAATCGTTATAACGGTTCACTAATTAAGACGACGTTTAATTTCGAGTGAAATCGAATGAAAGACATAAATGAACAAACAGTGAAGCGTCTGATAACAACTTTACTGCACAATGAATGCAGCCAACCCCAACTCTAAATAAAATTTATGAAATTTTGTTAAGAACATTATTTATACTAATTAAATCACAGTTATTTTGAGTGGTAATGGGATGAAATACCTACGTAACTACGACACTAATTCTAATTAATCGTATATTTAATAAAAAACACTTGGTAGTAAAACAGTAGAGTATAAAATATCTAAACTTAAGCAGGTTGTGTCACCTGCTGGAAAATAATGTATTTTTTGGTACACAGTGGTACTGGTACTGTGTACCAAAAAATATATCCTTTTTAGGCAATACCAATAGTTATTTGTATTATTTATTTGGGGCTTATGAGGGGCTTGTGACTAAGTAATAACAGCCGCACGGGTCGATCATTCAGGTAAAGCTACGCTTGCCACGGCTGGTCAGTGGATGTGTAACCATCTTTACAAACCAAGACCCCTCCGTGCCTCGGAAAGCACGTTATGCTGTTGGTCCCGGTTGTCATTCGTGGCAGTCGTTACAAGTAGTCAGTAGCCCGAAAGTCTGACAACCAGTCTTACTAAGGGGTATCGTATTACCCAGTAACTGGGTTTTGGAGGTCAGATAGGCAGTAGCTCCGTATTCAGCTGCAACCGGTTGGACTGGAAGCCGACCCCAACATAGTTGGGAAAGGCTAGGCAGATGATTTGTATTATTTATTTGGCTGCCCGTTTGATTAAGCCAGAGCAGAGTCAGAAAGAATAGAATAAACGTTTATTGTCTCCAGTATTGCCTACAGCTATAAGCAGCAGATATATACCTACATAGAACCATAATACCGGAAGCAAAAGGTTCAAGGACCAGCGCGACTCGTCGCGTGACGCGACAACGGTTATTGTTATACCGTGAAGTTTTCTTAGAAATTGTATTGTTCGTATCGCATCGCGCGACAAGTCGCGCTGGTCTGCAAAAGCCTTTATGCTAAGGTCCCCCAGCGGGTTGCTAGATGCTGGTGTTCAGCTTGAACCCTTAAATTCTGTTTCCACAGAAATTCACAGAAAATCATAATGTGTATCTTTCAACTAAGAATAAGAATAACGTTTATTTGGACACAGTTCGTTGAACACAAAATACAAATAACAAAATAAAAAGTAATGTTTTTACAACAATACAACTTACACTTACAACTAAATTGGTCCAGTAGATTCGGAGCAAATTGGCTGTGACAGACGGATAGACAGTTAGCCAGACAGACACACGAGTGATCTTATAAGGGTTCCATTTTTGCCTTTTGAGGAACGGAACTTAGGGTTCCGTTCGTTATTTATAGAAAGCAGAATAGGAATTAGGTTTCAGGAATAAACTGTAATAACTACTCGTCTTAAAGTAGGTTTTACATAAATGTTATGAGTATTAATTGTCAAAGTATCGGTAACTATAAATATGAAATACTGTAACCTATAGGTCTATTATTCATAAAAGATCGTATTTACCTACCTAATGTAAGATAACCCTTAATTAACAATAATACAAACATGTTATTTACTTAGTCTATTTAAAACGGAGACTAGAAGGTATATTTACAAATTGGTAATCAATAATCATAATAAATTAATAATACAAATTAGGTTAATTTTAAAATTAATTGGTAGGGATATTCTAAATTAGCGAAATCTATTTTAGATAACCCAATGACCTCTGTGAGATAATATAAGAAAATAACATCACGCTTGCATTCCCCGAAGGGTAAGGCAGAGGTGCACCTAATAGTACACAAACACTTCGCCAGATATGTTTAATTCCCATGTATAATAAGGGGCGAGCCTGTTGACATCAACCGGGAACAAATCCATTCTTCGGGCTATTACTGAGACTATAATACTCTTAGAGTAATATACTCAAAGATAATATTAGATGTGAGAGAATGAAAGGTGACACACTCTTTAAGAACAGTTAAGCAGATTAGTTTACTAAATATACGTCAGCTATTGTATTTTACCCAGTATTAAAGCCTATTCAGAGGGCCTAGACAAATGACATTCGCTTCGGAGCGATTCTATTTCGACAATCGCTATCGCTTCAACGACATACCTACACTACGTTTCGCTATCGTCTGATCCATTGGTTTCTTCGATAAAAATTACATATTGTCTCTGGTCTTTCGTTAGCAAGTTATCGTTCGAGGCTGTATGAATGGAATGATGTTAAATATTGTCTAGCTAATTTCTATTTATTGAGCTATGATCACGTGACGTTTCGATAGCTTTTGTCAATCCCATACATTTTTGACTTTTCTACTATCGTTGTCGCTAATCGAATGTTACTTTGTCTAGGCCCTCAGATATAAACGATATCGCTGTCGTCGTCGGCAGCGATACTTTAGACCAGTATCAGAGCGTGACAGTCATATCGCTTATAATTTGAATAGGCCTTTAGACATCGCGACATTAGCTAGCGAAATTAGAATCGCAAGCACAACGTAGGTTGAGCTTGCAATTCGATTTCCGTTTAAGCGATAATTTGTTATTAAATACTGTTTCAATTCAGTGCTCCTTCTGTACATTTCAATTTCGTTTTTGAGGACACCACACTAAACATGCATTAAATAGCTAGAAGATGCAATATTGCAGTTTTATAAGTATTAGCTTCATGGCTAAATGGTCTGGTTTAGCAACATTGCCTTGGGCCAGTCTTAATATGCCTAATTTAGGCTTTTTATTGCTATAGAAGATACTTTAATCTATCAGCTGTTACTAAGGTATGTAACGTTATTTTCAGATGCCTGTTCTGTAGGTAGATTTATGGAAGAATGTCTGTCTTCTCACTTTCAACGTATTTTCATCTTCTTTTTCTTAGTCTCCTTCTTACTGACGTTACACAACCCTGATTTTACAAGAGTCCTGACACCAAAAAACTGTATACTAGCTAGCATAAACATGCGCGTATATCCAAGAGACATAGTGAGCCACATTAGTATACACATCTGGCACACCGCGTCGAGCACAACCTGACCCGAATGACGTCAGACCTCGGAGCTCCCAGCGACCACCTGATCGGCACTGGAGGGGTCCACCACTGTCACCCTGGAAAAGAAGGTGGATCTGACATTAGTAGTGTAGAAGTAGCTGATGGTGGATTTGATCTTGTAGATTGAGAGAATGATTCAATTCAAATGATTTTGAGTTGAGTTGATTTTATGAGACTGCAGACTACCTATTTACCAGGGCAATTCAGATTTTCTTAATGCCTAGTCTAAATAACTAGTATGGATCGCCATTTTACTCCCCATCTAACATTCAAGCAAAATACAAAAATGAAAAGGGAGCAAATCTTAGTGAAGGCAAAAAATAAAGGTTGACTGGTAGACAATGCCTCAGGCATTTAGTCAAAAAGAAAGAAAATATATTTATTTAGTACAGACTAAAAGCACACAACACAACATATTGTACAACAATTAAAAACAAAAAATAAAAAAAAGAAAGAAAACAAATAAAAAGTGTAAAGTGCAGGAAGGATATTAGACAAAGGTACAAAGGCGCCGCTTTGTACGGTACTTTTTTTACTTGTGCATGAAGTTTTAATAAATAAATAAAATTAGGTATATAATTATAGAAAAACATACGGATACGAATGTGGCACTACAGATTCCAATGATTCGCTAAATAATTGAAACACCAACGCAGGAGGAAACCGCAGAGTAGATGCTAAATTGATGTGAACGTGACTCAATTATTTTAAATTAAAAATGGCTGAATAAAGGTGTTACTAATATAAAAAATGGTAGGTGTTAAAATAACGTTTACCGATGTTTTCCTATGCTATAATTCGCCGAATACCTCTAACATGTTGTAAAAACCGATCTATGTATCGTCACAGATTAATACAGATGGGACACTCCGCAGTTTAGGTATGAAGCTACAAGTACGTGGCGGGCCGTCTTGTTGGGCCAATTCAGTGAGTGTAACATAGTCAGAAGATCTAAGAAGAAAGACCAACTTCTAGGTGAATATAACTGTAGGTGATTAGCACTGTGCGACCTGAATTGCAGTTTATTGTATCGTAGCAAGTGTCGCTTTTTACTTAAATGCTTTTGTGGAGTGTCCCATTAGTAGTATCATGTGGTATCGTTGAACAGGGGTACCTATGTTTCGTTTTTTTTACAAAATATAGCTTTATCTATTTCAAACGTAAACATTTATTTTTAAATTCCATTCATAAAGATATGCTATTTCATTTAAATCTGCCATAGTAAGGCTGAGGTCTCTACTACTAATCAATTAATCATCGTCAATTTACATTTAAAAAACGAATGAGCCTTACAGTATCTCACCTTGGTAATAAGCAACATTAAAGGGGGCTCATTAAGGTCGATTCTAACGGCCAACTCTAGCACCGCGCGCGCTCATTGGTCAAATCAAATAGCGCGCGCTTCCCCAGCTTCCTGTTACACACTTCCGTCCCTTTTCACGAAATCACTCCCATAAATTACAGGAAAAGGAGAGGAAACATGTTCTATGTTCTATGTTATAGGGTTTGGTTTCCGCACTTAGTCCGTCAAATGAACCATTGTACGTGGGCCATGGCGGCCGTTTGGGGAGGTTATTCCATCCAGCCCACCTCCCTCCAGAAGTTAATTAAAGCTCCTGGTCTGTTTAGAACATCAGTGTAAGATCTGGGTGACCCGAGGGTTTCTGTTCTAATCTGGGTGACGCCTGTGCATTCAAAGAGCACGTGCGCGACGGTCTCCTCGGCCTCCATGCAAGCCCTGCACAGAGGACTGTCCGTTATGCCTATCGTGTGGAAATGTTTGTTTACCGAGCAGTGTCCTGTGATGGTCCCCGTCACCAAGCGCAGGCCATTTCTGTCCAGGCGTAATAAACGCCTGGTCAGCTTGCTATCCAAGAATGGCATAGCTTCCTTGGACTGCCTGCAGCCTGGTGTCGAATTCCACCAGGTCTCCGCTTGTGTGTGGGTGAGCTCCTGTAGCCACCTGCGTACCTGCGTATTTGGTTGAAGGAGATGGGAACGATAGGTTCGGGTCCACAGACTGCCGTGCTGGATCCTCGTCTAGCCAGTTCGTCAGCTGCGTCGTTGCCTAGCGATCCACTGTGTCCTTTTATCCATTGTAGTGTCACCGTGTTGCGGCTAGATACCGTTAATTGTTCTAGTTCATTGTGACATTCTAGTGTTAGCGTTAAGGTAATACATTTTTTCTGTAGGGATTGGAGAACTGAGGCACTATCGGAGAGTATACGTATATGCGTGTCCGCAACTCTCCTGGAGGAAACATGTTACACATAAAAAATCTAACAGCAAAGGGTATTCCATTTTCATCCCTTTAAGATAGACCATTACGAGATCTATTTTCAGTTAAAGGTACCATTCCGTACCAGACCGCAGGCGGCAACTGCAGGCGACGCGTGACGTGTCGCGGCCGTCATGTCGCTGCAGTCATGATTCCGTACCCGACCGCAGGCGGCAATAGCCCTTATTCCAGTCGGTGGATAGAATATAGAAAAACGTGTTATCGCTTGGGCGTTGGCGGCAGTACTGGTCTGCGTTCGGACTACACGTGTCGCCTGCCGCTCGCCCGTAGCTGCCAACGACGTGTCGCTAGCTACGGAAGGTATTTCATAGAAACCAGTCCAGGTTGCCTCCTGCGGTCGGGTACAGAATGGTACCTTTAGTCTGATAACAGATGACGGGGTCCGCTAGGGCCGATGCCTGCCGGGGTTGCGGGAATATCCTAAAAGGTTACCGTGGCCACTGGCAACTGAAGGAACACGGGTGGGTTTTAGTCAGTAAGAGTCTGACACGCCCTCCCGGTCCGCCCAGAGTAGGAGAAGTTATTTAAAGACTACCCACCCATAAAAAAAAGACTGATAACAGACTTCAAAGTTATCAAACATCGTTTTCCGTCATTCCCTCTTCCACAACCTTGACATAAACCGTTGACATCGGAATTCCCACATCTAGTATCTAACTCACGACCTTGCAATCAGTCACAACCGAGCTATTATTGCCTGATATAATATTCTTTGATGAGTGAAAGTCAAGAATTTTGATTGAACTTTCCAATGTGAATTCGATGTCACGAAAATTAATAAGAGCACTATTAAATTGTAACAAGTCAACATCAGGCTTATCTGGTCTACTGATCAGTTGTTACTGACAGTTTGGTATGGCATGTTAAGTATACCGGTTAATAGGTAACTGAAGCTTTGAGTTCCATTCCTAAGTTTAAAATTAAACTCAAGTCTTTCTGCACGGAAAACTGTGTCCCTCTTTTCTGAGGAAAGTGGTTCCGTCATATTATAAAGGTATTTGTAGTATTTGACATTTAGGTGACAAAAAACGCTTTGAATTTGGACAGCCGTTAAGCTCAAAATACACGAAAAGCGTGCGCGGGTCGGGCGCGGAGCGGGTCGGGAGCGGGGAATTACAATATATACAAGACCACCGTACTCCCGTCCCGACCCGCGTCCGACCCGCGCCCGCTTTGTGTGTGCTAACATCCGTATAAAACAAGGAATTCAGAAAATCGTTTTCTGGAAATCAAAGCTTTAAAAATATTTACGTCGCTGACAAACGGTGACTTTAACAGTGATGTCACAGCACTAATATTTCAATGGCGGTCCAGGCACGACGCGACTACTAGTGCTGGCATTGTCTCTGTTCAAAGATGATATTAGTTTGTAAGTCATTAAAGAAATTAAGAGTATATTCAAATGATGATCGACACAGTCACTGTATACTTTTATAAGCGAGAAAAATAACGAAAGCTCCGTATTAGACTTTTAATCCAGATATCGAATATGATTCTAGCTATGCATATAACAATCGTGTCTTCAATCTCCGAGGCAAGATCAGATACGAGATACGATGTAGTAATTTAAATTAATTCTATTTAGATGGCTGATAACAAAAGTAGATGTAACGTACAGATGCTATTGCGAAATAAGATGTTCCTTCAACAATTTAAAGAGCTTAACTACCTAGGTATCAAGGATTGTATAGTCGACGACGTAATTGCTTTATCACTCTAAGGTGAATGTCACTTGCAGGTTATTAAACGTCAAGATCTATTTGTATATGTGACAGTTAGATATAAAGAGATAAACGTATACTTAGTGAAGTTTCAATTTTCTGGGAGTTGTTGACAACAGTGGTGGAGCAATTACGAGGTCGACAATACCAGCCACAGGTTTTTCGTAGACGACCTTATTGTTTCTTTGATTAGGTCTTATAATCAATGCTCAATATATTTATACTAGACTTTTAGGATTTTTAATAAAAGGTATTTGATTTTTATGTTGAGATTTTGTCGAATCTTTTTTGGAATTTGAAATACATACATTTTTTATTATCTGCCTTATGTCAGTTCTTTTAAAAACTTGAGTTAAAATCAAGCAGAAAATTCTTAATTTAGATAACATCTCGAGACATAATTGCCTCAATTAAAATTCCTGGTACACTAACAAACCCAGAATTCAGTTTTAAGGTCACGCCAGATTTATTCTATCTTGGTGGGCAGATATATATCCACTAATAACATAATTATAAATTAGTAATTTACAATATTAAGTACCAAATTAATACCAGTCGACTCGTGACAAGTTTTACATAATGCTTGTCGGAAATGCGTTACAGAGTCGACTAATCGGGACGCCAGCGCCACCTAGTGGCGCTCGACAGAGTCTACAACATAACGCTCGGACCGGTGCTAAGCAGGGTTCATCGCTGGCGGTCAAGCTGTGAACATGTTTAGAAGCTGTCGTACATTTCGAATAGTTGCGTCGTGTACCTACGTGTGGATTTTAATTTGATCTGAACTGCTAACGGTTTCCTATTGCAATTGCAATTTAAAAAAAATCACTTATACCTACAATGGGCACTTATGAAACGTTAGAAGCTACGCACTGTTCCAATTGGTCGTTTCCTATGGAGAAGAGTCGGCAAGAAACTCCACGGTTACTCTTTTAAAAATAATTGGCTTTAACAATATTTTCATAAAACGGTGTTATTAGGTATGCGAGGACAGTGTAGGACTTTCAACAAGTACCAAGTACTAAACAAAATAGAAGATGGTCAACAAGTCTACAGTCCACTAAGCGTTCTCAAAGTATATGGCTGATAATAACGAAAGAGACACATTACCCTCCTCCGTTAGGCTTTTAATTATTATTTTGTCTTCAGTAACTTAAAGAGGAATCAATAAAAACAAAAGAAGGTTTAGACTCACCACACAAGCTCCCGTGCTGCCATCGGTGCTCCCCGCACACAGATGTCCATCATTCAACGGAAGAGTCAGTGCGTACCTATCTCTACACAGATTCAGTGGTAGAACAGGCACCTCAGCTTCCAACAACACATCTGTCAAAGTCCCATTGGTCTGTTCTCTGCCCCAGCCAGTAGTGTAACACTCATCTTTGAAGTCTAGTCTATTATTATCATCAATAAAAGGATCTATTTCTTCACCAAACATAAGCTTTTTATCACTTCTGTTTATATTTACTTTGTAATCATCCTTTAGGAGACTGTTCCTTATAAGTTTGACTACACTATCTAGGGTAGCACTGTCATAGATAAGATCACTGTGCCCTCTTTCACTGTCAGATTTTCTCAGTTCTTCTCCATTCTTTCTTTCTGTTTGTCTGTTTGATTCGTTAGATACTCTTACATTATATCTCATGTTTTTATGTTTCTTATTTAAAAGCCCCGAGAAGATATTCTTCGTTAAATTATTCAACTTTTCTAGGTACTTGACTGCGGTATCTGGTTTTGGTTTTGGTGGTTTCGGCTTTCGTCTTGGCGGTTCCGTGTTTGAGTCTGGACGGAGGTAGAATGATGAGCTCTTGTCCGTTTCGAAGGCGTCGATAGGTGGTGGCTCGAATGGAGGAAGGCAGATGGTACGGATGCGACTGCCTGTGCTGACATCTGCTGGTCTTGTCAGCTTCATTAGGGCTGGAATAAGAAATTTAGAACTGATGAATAATGTTACTAAATAATTATTTACATACATACATATAAATTCACGCCTTCTGGGAAGAAGGCGTGAATTTCCATAGATTTTGCTTACCCCCATGGGAATGGGGGTGGGTAGGCAGAAACTATGGAACGCCACCTGCTATGATTCTAACCTACCCCATAATTATCTTCGACTTCCCGTTATATTTATTTACTTCTTGGTAAATCTAAAATTAGCAACAACCGAAGAATTATTATAGCATATTTAGCCTATAATGTGCCCATTGCTGGGACACAGGCCTCTCTATTCGAGAGGTAGTGGACTGTAATCTACCACGCGGGCCCAGTCGGGTTGGTAGATGTCACGATGATTTCCTTTGTTTTGAGAACAGTGATACACAACGTAATTTGTGTAAATAATTTCATCATCATGACCTACAACTCGTAACTCGGAGCTACTACCACTGGGCTACCACTGCTCTCGCACTACGCAAGAATTATTGTCCCAAAATTATTTGTTCGCAAATATATTGCAGACGAACAATTTTGTATCGATCTATGTTCTGATGAAGTTGCGATTACCAAAAAACCAACCACTCAATAACCAATAGTCGTGATTGACCTCTTAGATCAGAAAAAGCTTAGGAAAAGCACTAAGTTATCATAGTCTTTATGATTCTTGTTCTCACCTATATCATGCTGGTAGTTATGAAACCGGTGATGTAGCACGATCTTCTCGATGGGCACGTAGGCACCCTTCTGCTCAGCCCTGTCCCATTCACCCAGCACCGCTGTCCAGAGAGCTGGCACCGGCAGGTTGAAGAGTTCACTGGAACATTTTGTTAAAGACTGTTACTTTTTGACACTCTTGTTTGACATAATAGTCATCTTATGATTTCGAACTGCATTCTATCTGCTATTGCTTTTAAAATATGAATATCTTATATTATTTTTTAATTACGTAGGTCAACCAGTAGTCGATATGAATGAATGAGGAATGAGTAAAATGTCGTGAAGAAAGTTTTGAGTATGAATGTCGATGGCTATAAGAGTAGGGGAAGACCAAAGAAACGATGGATGGACTGTGTGAAGGATGATTTGGCTAGAAAGGGGGTAACTACTGAGATGACGACTAATAGAGAAGTATGGAAAAAAGGGACATGTTGCGCCGACCCCAAATAAAATTGGGATAAGGGCAGGAGAATGATGAACCAGTAGTCGACATCTTAGCATGACTAAATTTTATACCAATCGAGTTGTTGATACGTTGCTAATCTTTTGATCAGTGAAGGCAGCCAAAGGATATAAATACTCACATATTTTTTATATTGTGTGAGAATATGGGTTAGATTCTTTATTTATTCTAAAAGAACATACATTGTTCACTTAGCGAATAAATACATATATTATATCTAAGGTATAAGCATAAATATGCATGTGAAATTGCAAGTTACCGACCAATACTCCACTATTAATTAGTTATAGTATCCCACTCAATACAATGTTTTTAAATGCTATATCTATTTAGAGGCATAAGGAACAGGGTGTAAAGTCCACTCATCCTTTATAGAAAAGGTAGGATCCTCCGGCCAGACGGATGTCGTGTCAGGCGGGCAACTGCCCAACAATTGATGTCGGATAGTCATATATTTATGTCGTTCGAGCGGTAAACTCTTTGCGCGATGCAGGATTTGTGTGATGTGAAGTCTTTGATACGTAGTTCATTCATATGTGGCGATGTAGATCTACAGTAACTAATAGACAATTTAAAAGGTCAAGTTTGAAGTCAAACAGATATACTTATGGATGCAGTGCGCGGTGGTGAGCAGCCACATCGGATGCACCAGCACGCCACCGCACCAGTGACCGATCAGGCCGTAGTTCGGATGCAGCAGCTGGAGAGAGACCTGGAAAATAGCAGTTGAAATTGTTAGCTATTATTTTGTCATCACCTTAATCCTGCTTATTATTTTGTATACATTTAGAAAAAAAAATTTGCAATGGTACTCCATACCCGTTAACTGGATTGTGAAGGTTACATAACACCTTCACAATAGACTGGAAACCGGCCCCAAGATATTTCTATTTCTATTTCTGAGAACGCTAGACAGATTGAGGTTAGACGCCCGTTGTACCCTATGTAAAATTTCTAAATTTTTGTCTGTAATTTGTATGGTGTACGTAATAAAGATTTTTCTATCAATATATCTATGATGATAATGATGATGGTTTCACTCTCTGGTTTTGCAAGGAGACGTCTGCTTTTTAACTCCACTGTCATGACTCAATGACCTGAATCGAAACTGTTCATTTCTACTGCCTAACCTTTTACGTTATGGTTATGACACTTTTGCCCATAACCCCTTTCCAATGGTCTCAGTAGGATTTGCCACCATAGAGGCTACTTACTTTTAAGATCATCATCATCTGCCTAGCGTTTTCTCAAGTTTGCTGGAATCGTTTACCAATCTAATCGGATGCAGCTGGATACCATTTACATAACATAACATAATCAGACTATTAATGTTCCCACTGCTGGGACACAGGCCTCCTCTCTGTGAGAGGGAGTGGGCTGTAATCTACCACGCGGGCCCAGTGCGGGTTGGTAGATGTCACATGTCTTCGAATTTTTTGTTCTAAGACATGCCGGTTTCCTCACGATGTTTTCCTTTACCGTTTTGAGAGCAGTGGTGATGAAATTATTTACACAAAGTAAAGCGCCTGCTTGGGTTCAAACCCCCGACCTACAACTCGTAAGTCGGGGCCGTTACCACTGGGCCACCACTGCTCTCTTACTTATACTCGTATATTTGTTTATTAGTTAGTTTTAGAATATCATTATAATTCAAGGTGTTAAAAAATTAACTTTAGAAACTTTAAGAGGTGCTTTAAACCATCGAACTGAATATATTTTTCGCGATATAAAAGTTGGTCCCATAGTAAAAGTTATTCAGTTCGATGGTTTGAAGCACCCCTTGAAATTTTCAAAAGTATTTGTTTTTTGCACTTTTTAAAGCTTGGTATTTGAACTGACCTGCCACGGCCAGGCTCCTCTCTTGGACTCCCTTCCCTTGATGATGCGCAGTTGTCCATGCGTGCGATCTCGTGGCTGACGCGTGTGCCGGCGTAATGGGACCCCACATTCTGAAGAAGATACAGTAAAACTACAGGTTATGTTTCCTATAGGTGGTAATATAACTTTACAGAGTCGAGCATTCATCAGTGAGTGAGGGGACCGAACATTACAAACATTACAGTGCGCAACCTGTAATGATACAAGCCGAGCATTACCATTAGTGAGGGAGGAGAAAAAAGTCAAAGTCAAAGTCAAAGTCAAAGTTATTTATTTGCTTTAAATGCGGTTATACAGAACCGAGCATTAAAGTGCGCAAGTCTGTAATATTTTGATAACTTGTAACATCAATGCGCACCACTCGTTAGGTACATAACAGGCGAATGCTCGCCAGTCAGGGAGGCAGTATTGTAACGTAATAAATGAATAACTACCAAGGAGTTATTCGTTGTGCTGTTACAACAGCTGACACAGATGCAAAAATATGTGTATGTGAATTGATGAAAAATTTACAAAAAATATTTAATGTAAAAATAATTTTTCTTAAACTTAAAATGTAAAAATTAACGACTTATGTTAATAGAAACTAATGACATTTACAAATATAATTTTGTAGACGTTTTGTTTGTTAATGTGTGCGTTGAAGAAATACAAAAAAAAAACAATAAATTAAAGGTGTTTAATAAATGATGTCGGCTGAGTGTATTTAATTTTATCTCTAAATCTACATAACAATATATTAAAACTATTTACACTACGTATTAAAAAACTATACTAACTATACAAATAAATATGAATAAATATGTCGGCTTAGATAATGATTTCTTGTTTTTATAATACTATTATGAGAATTATATCGCGATGAGTATGAGGAACGAATTATGTGACACGCTATTCCTTCACGGTCCGTCAATGAGGTAGGTCATGTAGTAAGCGATAAGCGGACACGGAAGCTGGACCGGTGGAAACTGACTATAAGCAACACTAGGTATTCATAGAAAATGTGTGGAACATAGTTTCATATTCTATTAAGTCTATGTGATTCCGTAGGTCGTAGTAGGTAAGAAAATTACTATTGGCACACAAATTGTATTTATTTTCTGATATACTATTTACTATTTACGTCAAGCAAAATCGCGCAAGCAGTAACTTATATGTACTATGCGAGCCAACTAAGAATGCGCCTGTCAAGACGCCATTTTGTTGCCATTTTGACAGTTTTGCAGTACTATATCTGTCAGGAAAGTACTGCTATCGTGTGAAGTTGGCAACAAGCGCGATCCCATTCTTAGTTGGCTCGCATAGTGTACAATATCCCGTCATCAATTGTCGGGCAGTAGCGAACCAGACGCAACAACACCCGTCTGGTCGAAGGTTAAAGCTCACTCATCCTCCATAGCAAAAGGAGGATCCCTTTGCTATGGAGGATGGGTGAGCTTTAATCCCTGTTTCACTGTTCCTCATACCTCTCTAAGCTGAACTGTATATTCAAATCAAACTGTCAATCTTTGCCAGTAGTACAAAATGGCGTTAACACGGCAAATTGAGGTAGTGTGTCAATTTGATGTACAAATAATTGTTCTGGCCGTACCTACGTCGTCTCGCTTCAGTATATTTGAATTTTCTTTTTTCAATACGCTATCCGCTTTCAATACGACCGGGAACTACACACTCTACTGTAAATTAAATTAACTTTTTGCGGTACTTATGTTTCATATCTTGCCTAAATAAGTCGCGTGTTTTAAAATGTGTGTAATATGATAACAAGCATGAATTATGCATTTATTTTAACGTAGTTTTAAAGAATTAACCAGCCGATGGTAACCCCTCCACAGAAAGATGTGATCTTTGGCAAGAACTGCTAAAGCCCCCTGATTTCTTCACGAAAACCATCAGAGAGCCTCCCATCCGGGCACAAGTTACCGTGGTCTACTTGGAAAACCTTAAATAGACTTCGTACCCAAGTAGGTCGCAGCAAGGACCACCTCCACAAGTGGGGGTTCATGGACGGCTCAGATCTTCGATGTGTATGCGGCGTCTCTCCACAGATAATGGCTCACCCTTCATCTAGCACCGCATGCCCTTGTCACACGTGAGTACCTTAGTGGCAGCGTCAGCGAACGGTATTCGCGTTGCTCAGTTTTAGGCCAAACAAATAAAATAAAAACAGGAATTATAAATATTTTTTCGTGTTTTTACCATCGACACGCTAAGAAGGAGCTCACAGAATCAAGTTTCAGGGTATCTAATTAGTGTTTATTTCATCATGCTGAATAGAAGCCTTCTTATCACAGTCACGACGTTTTACTGCCGACTATTCGTTAGGTGCTCGTGATTATAGATCTGTTTTAACCGACTTGAAAGTCTATTCTATTCTATTTCTTTGGTTACAGTGGACATCAGGTGGGCTTAACAATTAAAATTCTATTGTGTTTCGTTAATGATAGCTGAAGGTATAAATATGTTAAGCGATATTCATTTTTCATTTGTTAGAAGCTTGCGCGGTGGTTCCAAATACATTTTATAAACTTTGTTTGGGTAGTTTTTTAAGTATGCTTCGATAATACGTATTTATTCCACTTTGTGTATCTTGATGAAATTATAATAGGTACTTCCTGTCACTGTTGTTTGCATAGCAAGTAGTGGTATTACGACTTAGTGTAGGATAAGTACTGTAACTAAAAATTAAAGTTTTTTTTTTTGTAACTTTTTTTTATTCTACGTAATTTCTCATTTTTGTATGAACATTTATTTCTATGATAAACAACCCTATTTTTGGATGTTTAAGAAACAAAAAAAAATACATTGGCGTTTCGTTTAAAAACATAATGTAGAGTCCTCCATACCTATTAGAAAAATAATAGAGAAATTAGCGCATGAACCTAAACGTACCCATGCGTACGGAAGGACAGTTCAATACGGAACTAAGCCATCTTTCATGTCCACACTGGCGGTAACGCAACCGCGCAGTAAAAAGGTGTAATGTTGTTACACATACATTATTGATGAGTTCACAGCTACTCATTATGCTTGTTATTTACATGTGAGCACGTAACTATTGTGTATTCAGGAGGTGCGACTTTACGCATAGTCGCACGTATTTTAACTTTAACATTTGGGTTATGTTTTCACATAATTTTTAAGCTTTATCTAAATCTAAACTAATGATTATTATGAAGATAAAAAAAAAAAATGTTTGTATGTTTGTTTGTTATCCTTTCACGCTAAAACGGCTGAATCGATTTGGATGAAATTTAGCATATAGATAGACCATGAACTGGATTAGGACATAGGACATTTTTTATCCCGATATTCCCACGGAATCGAGACTAATGCGGTTAAAACGCAGCTGGTGTTATTAGTGCACATACTGATAATATGCTAAAAAAAACTTAGGTTACTATTAATTTATTTTCAATACCTTCCTTAATTTTACTGTGATAAAGACTCATCATATTAGCAGTCAAAAGTCAACTTTTCTTTACGAAGAAAAACTTAAAGGGACATGGCCCTCATCAGTGATATTAATAAGATCCATGATTACAATTCTTAAGTAGTACTTTACAGGTAGGCGTGGATTGACGGGCGAAGAAAATAGAAGCACTCGTTATAACACAATCACTTAATTTTAATCTTAATGTCCTTTTAAAATAATCACCAATAAATACCCGTACAAAATAGGTAGCACAATTCAGACACTCCACCGAGCGCGTAGCACACCTCGTCGCCCTCCCGGCTAACTGTCGTAACTAGCTATTGATATTTTTCCAGGGCAACGGTTTTTCGGTCGGGCGCTACAATCGTGTTAATGTAGTGGCGTTAGTTGTGGCTTTATTAAGTAATTAATATCGTTTTTATATTGCTCTTTGCTCACTCTTTAAGTTAGTAGTTTCTTTAAAGCCCTAAGGTATCTATTTATTTAGTTATATTCATTTGAAGCAGATACGTCACTCTGTGAGAAATTTGTTTTAAAACTTGTGTCTGTTACGACTTCATTATTTTGAATAAAAATATAAATAAAACTCTGTTAATGTTATATAAATTCATTAAAAGTAATAAAAATGTTCGTTCGTTAGCGTATAAAGCTACACAAGTTACGTGTAAGAAGTAAAAAAAAATGTGTTAATATTTTTGGCAATTTTGGTATGTTAAACTATAAGTAATGAGATGATTTGACAAAAAGGGCCAATTTTCCAAAAGGGTTTCATATTCGTACAAAAAGCTTTTGATTTGGATAACATAAATGAAAAAATAATGTGTAAACATTATAGACAATAATTCTAGCTAAGTGCTCTATGTGGAATAAAAATCTCACTAACTGTAGTATGTCTGCATATACGACAGTTAGTGAGAATATTTCTTCCCTTCTTTTGCACATACGCAAAACAAAATACGTGATTATCTTCTAAACGGTACATGACACAGATACGACGATTAGAGAGAACTTATTCGAAACAAAATTATGAACACGTAGGTAATGTCAGTGCAGATACGTCAGTTTGTGAGATACGACAGTTAGCGGGGAGGGCGACGACCTGTGCGATCCCGACCGAGTCTCAAATCATACTGCCAGTAAATCGTCGCTTCACTGCGCACTAGCGCTCGGTGTTGTGTCAGAGTGTCATGTCTTCGGAAGTGACGTAGCTGACACAGACAATTCATTTACATGACACTCTAAGCTAACAGCGACATCTATGAACTTCAACTAACACTATTCTAAATATGAAGGCGCCGTCACGGCCAGACTGACATTCGCACGTCCTCGTGCGTCTCCATCCTCTTAAGTCGCCTCTTGCCCATTATTCTGTAAAGAGAATAAAACTGGTAGATACATTACATTGTACGCTCGTCCATCACTGACGTACATTACAACGTTTTACAACCCACAAACTCAACTTCTAGGAGCTAACCCGGACAACTGATAAGGCATCCCTTCACCCAGCTATCTCTCCAGATAACATGGACCGGATAAGCCATCAGCGTCCCTCCCCACAAACTTAACCACTACGAGCTGACCCGGACAACTGAAATAGGTGTCCCTTCGACCAGTTACCCTCCAGATAACATGGACCGGACAACCTATCAGCGTCCCTCCGGTCACTCACTAGTGCCACACATATCGCAATAGGTGTCCCTTCGACCAGTTACCCTCCAGATAACATGGACCGGACAACCTATCAGCGTCCCTCCGATCACTCACTAGTGCCACACATATCGCAATAGGTGTCCCTTCGACCAGTTACCCTCCAGATAACATGGACCGGACAACCTATCAGCGTCCCTCCAATCACTAATTTTAGCCACATATATCCCAATTGATCTCATAGCCTCTCAGACTAGAAGATCAGTGAAATGATAGGATCCGGAACATCGACCCGCATAGGCCAGTTCCTTAGATCACCCTATCGACGTCTACCCCGCAACTACATATATCATAGGACGTCGACCCGCATGAGCCAGTCCCTCACACAGTTAAGTTAATCTCACAGATTAGTAGCAATGTTACTTTTAATTACCTTTCTTCACTCTCGGAGGCCGAGAGGGTTCCAGAGCTGGCGGTTAACGTACGTGAACTACATATGACAAGGTCTGTCATCACAAGATGATACCCACTCCACTCCCCGGTTGAGGACCGCCGTCTCGGCCTCCTCCAAGTTATTGGTTAAGGTGGTAGCTATATCTACCAAGCCTTCATAGCCCCCGGGTACTGCACGCAAATTTAGACCATCTAAGTTTCCTGTCGTTGTCTAAAACGTCAGTTATAACAAAGGGACCTCTGAATTTCTTATGAAGTTTAGTCTGATTTCTATCGCTACATTCAATGAAGACAAAATCTTGATCCCTTGGAAAACGACCTCACCGTTGCCCTACCGCAATTGAAACGCTTTCTTAATATTCTCGGATGCTATCTCACGAATTTCATATCTAACCGAGACTCAGACTGAATTTGAAGCTATGCGTGCTAGACCCAAAGACCGCGCCCGAATGCCAAACACAAGTTCTGTGGATGTGTAGCCAGTTACACTAGACCGTGTACTATTCAACGCTATTAGTACTCAGAGAAGCTCGTCACGCCAGGTCACGCCAGGTCACGCCAAGTCCCGCCCGGGTCACTTTCCATTATAGCACGTAAGCACCCCGACGTCCGCATGACTCTCTCTACCCGAAAACCTGCCCTGCCAGAACTGGTAGCAATAAGATACAACTCTACACCATGTTCACCACAAAATTGCTCTGTCTGCGCCAATACAACACCCGCTTCGATCCGCAATGATCCGTGAAGGCACGCCGAAAAGACAAACATCCTCCTTTAGTGTTACAACTACAGCAGCTGCCTCCAAAGAGGAAGTGCTCTCGAGAAGGACACATTTAAGCGAAAGAATTAGCCATGACGGAACGGACGGAATAATACTCCTTGCCCTCGCTTCCACTACCCAACTTCCCCGCGATGCCCATATGTATAGCATGCCATGGTGCAGAAACCCTAGGCATCGGATAAAGTCCGACCCTTTGAGCCCCGAACATCCCCTTGAAGCTCTGCACACAATGCACGACCCAACAAACTTTAACACCTGCCTTGCCATCCCTGGGAACCAAAATTGCTCACAAATCCCAACAAGAGCTTCGTCCGCACCAAGGAGTTCAACCTTCGTGTGAACACAACTAATTAAAACCAAAGTAAGTGAGCCCGGGACTACTGGGAGCCAAAGCCATCCTTACCACACTCGACCCTCCTGTTCTATACTCCCTCAGGAACGTCGCAAGTGTGAGCCACAGCCTTCAACTGCTACGCCCACCGATGAAATCCTGAATCTAGAGTCGCAGTCGCACCCACCGCTCCACTAAAAGCCAACCCGAAAGCAACTAAACAAACTGGGCAATTTCAGCTTCACCTGGCTACCAAGACTGGAACGGGACCATGCACCAACTCCGGAATAGGATTTCTGGACGAAAAATTAGCATGTTCCATGCCACTCCATTGCCCGTGGACAATATTGAAATCATAGACCTGTAAAAAGGACCACCAACCGTGGTCAATCGAGGCCAATCCCTGACCTCGATGTCTTGAGGGAGCTACGGTCTGTATAGACAATGAAATGCCGCCTGTACAAGCAATGCATGAAACCTCCAACAGCTCCAACGATGGCCAGGGCCTCCAACTTGCAAGAGCGATACCATGATTCTGTATCAGTAGTTTGCCGGCAAAAATAAGATGCGACATGAGAAGCATCAATATTGCTCCGTACCCGCCAGACCTTGCGTCGGTGTGAAGTTCTATAGGTGCATCACGGGTAAATGTAGTCAAAACCGATTCGGATGCTGCATTTCGACCACTTTCTCGTGAATATAATCATGTCTCTCTGTCTATTTAATTGGCCCTCTTAATTTGCCCAAAGGATACAGTGGTATAAACGAAAAACATCTGTCGCAACGTGACGCGTAGTTAAAACGTCAATAAAGAATTCACTATACTTTTTCAATATCTGAACTAATGCAAGTTTATCTTCACACACTAAATTACAGCGCATAGTACCCGGGAACTTTTTGGCAAATTACACGAACAAGCAGATCCACTATCAAATAGAAAAGAAACGAGCTCACCGGATGACGTGGTCAGATTACTGCTAGTTGATTTGGGTTGGCAGGTGTTGACCTCCTTAACCACAGCCGCCGCTACCCCACTGCCTCCTTTTCGGTCTGGGCACGACGATGCAACATGTCCAGGTTGTCCACACACGTAACAGGTTCACCACACGTTCGGTGCTGGTTGGTCGATTCGAAGTCTTCATTTGGGGTGAAGTCTCGTCCTGCCGCTTGTGGCAATCTATTGATTTGTGGCCTTCTATGTCAGCATCAGCATCATCAGGATCAAACCGTATCAATCGTGTAGTTGCGTTGAAAGACGTTTGTGGCTGACCGGTTGCCAGCAGTCGCAATAGCGAAATCTCCATATGTTGCAATAAGTTAGACGTTGGCGGGGCCACTACACTTTCGTCGTTATTTTCTTCAGGTCTTTGCCCTTCGAATCCCACTTCTGATAAAGGGACATGGCCCTCATCAGTGATATTAATAAGATCCATGATTACAATTCTTAAGTAGTACTTTACAGGTAGGCGTGGATTGACGGGCGAAGAAAATAGAAGCACTCGTTATAACACAATCACTTAATTTTAATCTTAATGTCCTTTTAAAATAATCACCAATAAATACCCGTACAAAATAGGTAGCACAATTCAGACACTCCACCGAGCGCGTAGCACACCTGTGCGATCCCGACCGAGTCTCAAATCATACTGCCAGTAAATCGTCGCTTCACTGCGCACTAGCGCTCGGTGTTGTGTCAGAGTGTCATGTCTTCGGAAGTGACGTAGCTGACACAGACAATTCATTTACATGACACTCTAAGCTAACAGCGACATCTATGAACTTCAACTAACACTATTCTAAATATGAAGGCGCCGTCAAACTTATTTAATTACCTTTGAAACAAATGTAAACAAATGCACAAATATATGTTTCAAATTCAAGCATGCTTTCTTCAAGTATTAGCGGTTTACGAATTCGCAAATTGGTGTGTGCCAAATATTGATTAATAAATAGTCGCGTTCTAAGAACCCTTCCCTGTTAAACCATTTAATTTAATTAATATCAATTCGATACAAAACATTATAACGGTGTATCCTAACGACCACCCAAATAAAAAGGTTCGGGCTGTTGACCTAGTAGATTTAATTAATTTAGCCAATAAATATGATTTTAATGGGTCTTAGACGAACCTCAGTTTATTCTGTCTCGAGTATTTGATTTATGGATTTATTAGTGCTCATCATTTTACTGACTGATAACGACTATTAAATTAACTAGCTTCTGCCCGCGACTTCGTCCGCGTGGAAAAATACTCCCTGATTTTGAAACATTCTTCATTGGTTTTCCACTCCTATTGGTCTTAGTGATGATATATAAATGGGCTATCTAACACTGAAAGAATTTTTCAATTCGGAGCAGAAGTTACTGAGATTAGCGCGTTCAAGCAAACAAACAAACTCTTCAGCTTTATATATTAATTAATTAATAAATTATATTAAGACCAAAGAAACGATGGATGACAAATGTGCGATGATATGACTGCTGACAGGACGACTAATAGAGAAATATGGAAGAAAAGGACATGTTGTGCCGACACGAAATAAATTGGGATAAGGGCAGGAATTCTCCTGCCCTTATCCTCTTATCCCCTTATATTGGGATAAGGGCAGGAGAATGATGAGGTAGCAGAAAAGAAGAGGCTACAGCACAGTCCAGTGTCCATCCTTTTGCACGAAAATTGTCCTTTTCCATCAATGAATGAGGATTATGATTTCTTTATTGGGTATAGTTAATTGACTCTGGCGTGACTTTGCGGAAATCCATTATGAAAATAAATGACATATCTTTAGTAACTCCACAATTATAAGTATAAGTGGGGTTGCCGGGCGGACGGTGTGGCTCACTCTGCGTTCGGCGCTTTACGTGGCAACACGTCGTGTCCGGGTTTGCAACAAGTCAATCTTCATCCTGAAGATGCCTCGTTGGTGAAGGTGAAACATGTGTAGATTTCTTACAGGGTTCTTTATGACTCTTCAGCGGATTAGGTTACTAAATATACGCCGTCTATTGTATTTAATCAAGTATGCAAAATAAACACGGAGCTTTTAATTTGACGGCTTATCGTTGACACGGAACTTAAAATTCTTCAAGAAGATAACTTGTTACGATTGCTACACATTCTATTCCTCAATTATGGAAAGTTAATGTCCAAATCATTATGGAAATGCTTTGTCACTACACAAACAAGTTTTGAAAGTGAAATTATGACAGTTAGTTCAGTTTTGTTTGTTAAACACTACACGATGTTGCATATTCTGTAGGCGGTACGGAACGAAGTATATGTCAAAGCGATGCGGGCGGTTATATGAAGCTTCTTTATGTAACCAAATGTTACCTTTTAAGTATGTAAATATTCTTCAACATCGGATTTTAACGACTTTACCTTAAAAGGATATTGAGGACATTTGGCGGTCGTAAAAATAGGCATATAGAAAACTTGCACAACTTCAGAACTGTTGTTGCGGAGTTCCTTTAGTTCCAAAGACACTGTTGATCTAATGATCAACATTTGGAAAATAACAAACGAACATTATTGGTAGAAAGATATTTAAAGATAATTTTAACAGGAATGGTATGACAGCTTAGGCAATATAGAAGATCCATGAGAGACATGTCCGTTAAAGCTGATTTCAGAGGTTTCAGTGGACATCGATGGCATAATCAAACACAGTTTTAAGATGCCGAGAAAAACAACATCTTTTCTAATTGAAATCAGGGCCTGTTAATAACCGTTTGCTGGGCAGTTCAGGGAACCGCACATGGTTCAATGTCGCCTGACCTGACGCTGTGTCACTTTTTGTCAAATATTATTCTGCTTTAAGATCGCATAGTAATTCCCCAGTGTTACATCCAACAATGCATGTTCCCACATCGCATCAAGAATGATCTATGCAGCATCCATCTCTGTACGTGTCCCGAGTCATGCGGTTGCTGTCAGTGACCTCATCAACATCCCATCAGCGTAATGATAGCACTTTCACTGACAGCCAATCTCCGGATTACCAATAACGTATTATAATATCGAATGGATTGTGTGCAGAAGGTGCAGTACGCAACCGGGATAATAAGATCCATCTAGAATGTAAAGAAAAGTTACAAAAGTAATTTTTTTGTCAATATGTGGAAATCTTCAAGGGTTTTCTCTGTCTCAGAAAAAAAAGAGGGGTATGCCAGAACATACATGAGAGTTTATGTATGTACATACATAAACTCACGCCTTCTTCCCATGGGGGTAGGCAGAAACTTCACAACGCCACTTGCTACGATCTCCTTTTGCCTCGTTTACGTTCATACATCTGGTCAAACACGCTCGCCGGTTGCGAGTACTACGCACCTGTCCTTTCTGAAGAACTTCACTAATAAGGTCAGTATATGTCCTCCTAGGGCGTCCCCTCCTGGCGTTTCCAGTCACATCTGCCTTGTAAATACATTTTGTTAGCCGCCTTTCATTTATCCTCTCAACATGACCAAACCATCTCATCTCATCATCTCTCATACCCTTTTCAATTTTTGTCAGAACACTACTAAGGTAAAAAAGACTTGGTTCATTAAAATAGCAAGAAAGGGGAAAAAATTAACGTAGGACCCTCTGCAATTAGCCCCGCTTCCTTCTAGATTAGCTAGGTGGAAGCCAGGGCTATGTTTGCTATTGTATTTAAGGTCCCGATCATTATGATAGAAGAAGACTAACTTAAAATAGCTGGCTGTTCCTTGAGCTTCAGTTTATTCTAAGTCTTGCATGCAGTTTGGGAAGTACCTACTCTCCTTTCAATTCAGCTCGAGCCATTTCAGAATAAGCAATCCTGTGGTACAGTCACAGTCAGAAAGATTAAGAGGCTGAGGGCCCAGGGTGCACGGAACGTATTTTGTCTCTAAACACTATAGACTATTATTATACACTTCACCTTCTAAACTTCTTTCTTCACGGTAATAGTTAGAGTTACATCACCTCTGGTTATTATAGAAAATTGATTGGTTAGAGTACAAAGGGCTCTGGCGTTGTTATGTCATCTGTTAAGGGACCAATTATTTTGTGATGATTTGTGAGTGTGACGCAATTTAGTATACAATTGAAGCGTTTATAAAATCATTTGTGATGTAACTTGGTAGTACTTTTTGTGCTATGTGGTGAGAACTTCTGCGGTTTATAAAAACTTAATAGTCGCTCAGAGATAAACAGAGCTATGTTTGAATTTTCTGTAAATGATGCATCATTCACCAGCATTAAAAGGTGCTGTCAAAGTAGTCTAAAAGGTGCTGTCAAAGTAATATAAAAGGTGCTATCAAAGTAATCTAAAAGATGATGTCAAACTATTCTAAAAAGTGCTGTCAAAGTAGCTTTGATGGTTCGACTAGACGATGGCACGGTACACCCTTCAACAATAGGGCAGGGCGTGGAGATGGCATAAAGAGGATAAGTGGACGTAGATGACGGAACACCTTACCATGGGTGAAGCAATATCATTGACAGTGGAATGACTATGTTCAGCTGTGAACGCTTTTCGGCTGATTTAATAATGATGATCGCCTCAACACAGCTTTTATATCGCTGTTATGTCACATCTATAAGTAATTCCAAAAGATTAGACATACAGATTCGTGACTTAGCTAATGTAATTGTTCAGCGGTAAACGAGTCGCGATTGCATCGCGTTAGTTTGAGATCCCAATGTTAGATTTCTTCACTCTTGTCTAAATGGCTACTGCACCCGCGCAGGCTGATTGATCTACATTCTACGGATTTAACATCTTTGCCGCGGTTCAGTTTTACATCGTTCTTCATTTACTTTTCCAGACATTAATCAGTAGGTAGACAATTTTATAACTTTAACCTTTTTATTTATTTCATTATTTTTATTTTCGAATTCTTTGTAAGTATATTTGTAATATGCGTTTCGTTTGTACAGAATACATTTTTTTTTCTTGCTTGTCTATATATTTCAGACTTTAAGATATCTTGCTGCTGGAGCAGCATTCCTTGATTTCTTTACTGAAATGAATTCCTTGGTTTTATATGTCGTGATAGTTACTTCTACATTTATTTTAATGGTAATATTATTTAATTAGACCTGTCCTTCCTGTTCCCATTTCTCCCATGCCATCAACTGTAGCCGCAACTATTTATTTTCTATATAATCTGTTTTCTTCTGTCCTCTATCTGCAATGAGATTGCCAGTCAACAAAATTTATGGTAATTCGATTAGTATCAGGCACATGAGCCAGATATTGAAGATAGAGATCAGAAATAAGATAAAAGTATATTTCCTAATAATTTATCTTGTTATACGGAACCAAAACTTATATGATGAGATGAACTCGGATGTAAGGCCAGTAAATTAAATAAAAACGTCACCTGCCAAGATGATCAGAGTAGCGTTATCAAAAACATCAGAGGTATTAGTCGGGCACTCGGGTCGCTGTGGCCGCCGTTGCCATCTGTACAGATGACCCGGTTGATTCGACTTTTTTAATTGTTTTTTCAAAGAATTTTCGGGTCAAAGCTCATTCGTAAACTACCCGAGTGAGTTCAGGATGAGTGATTTGATAGGAATGTTTTTCTAGTAGTTACTTAACTATGATATCCGCGTGTTTTCGAGCACTTAAATTGTGAAGTAGATGTTTATCATCGAAAGTTTATTATCCCCAAAGTTATCTTTAGGTCTTTACACGTGTTTTGGTCTGAAACGAATAACGTGATAATACTTTCATTGCTTTTATCAAATCATTTACCTCTATTTTAGCAGTTAGATGCAACTGAATTCCAGTATATTACATGGAGCGACTGCCTATCTGACCTCCACAACCCAGTAACTGGGTAATACGATACGCCTTGGTAAGACTGTCCAAGATCCACGATTGACAGCCGGGACCAACAGCTTAACTTGTGCTTTCCGAGGCACGGAGGAGACTCGGTATGTAAAGATGGTCACCCACCCACGGACCAACCCCGGCAAGCGTAGCTTAACCTGGTGAATCAATCCATGTGGCTGTTATTACTGACTGCTGATAGATGGGACAGCCCCATATTGGGACATTGGATACGCCTACATACCACTGTGGCGTATACTTAATGAATAGTTTGTGTTGTTTTGTCTAATAGATGTAAGTACCCTAACACTAGTTTCTAAGTCGTGTGTATACTAACCAAATGGACTATATTTGTGGGACTGAAATAAAAGATTGTTTAATTTAATTACTTAGCGACGAGCTCCTCGAGTTAATGATGTTTGTATATTTAATTTAATATGGCTTCATACCATTTTACCAAACCACAATAACTACATTGGAATTTGCTTGAGACGGCCTCACCTCCATTGTCGCTTCATCACTGATTATCTTCTCCATTAATTTTATTCATTCAGCCGTTAACTGCTTATGTGCAGCTTCAATGCTTCTCAATACAAAACAAATTAGTTTTTCTACTGTTAGGAGACGGAAGTTCAAGATGTCAGGACACAGATCATCAATCATGGCGGGTCACTGGATAAAGCACTTTCACTGGGTAGGAATTTGACGTAAATGGAAGCTTGAATGGTTTGCAAATAGCAGAAAATTAGAATGTGCTAAAAAAAATTGACATGAAACCACCAAATACTTTGATTTGACCTTTTGACCAGGGACAGTCACCCTACGTCACCAATCGTCTATTGGATATCAGAATATTGTAAATGAATCATCAAAGACCTGACGTCACACAAATCCTGCATCGCGGAATTAGAGTTTACCGCGCGAACAGCATTATAACTTCCCCATCAACCTTTGGGCAGTTACCTGCCAGACACGACACCAGTCTGGTCGGAGGATCCTCCCTTTTCTATAGAGTATGAGTGACCTTTAGGTACACCCTGTTCCTCATACCACTAGAACAACTAAACTCGTCCTAAAGTAAAAACGAAAGACGCTTAAATAAGTAATGCCTATTCTTTTTCAATAAAAAACAAATTCGAAATTCAAAATTCTAATAAAAAACAAAATTCAAAAGTCTTCTATTCAAACTAAGCTGAGAATCAGCACTTTTCGAACGTCAAAATTACATAAGACAGTCCCCCAAAACGTCCGCCCTAGTACTTTAGCTGGGAACAAGAAGTGGCGCAACAAACACCCCAGCAGCACAGTTGTCTGTTCAGTTAGAAAAACTTGGTCTATAAAATAGTAAAAATAATTTACATTACGCAACACAAAATGTTCAATTAAATTAATTTGCTATATTTATGTCAGCTAGCACACGCCAATATACCAACAAAAATCATCGAAACCTAATTTTAAGCGAAAATAAAAAGTACCCAAATGAAAGCCTCCAGGCATAAAGGGCGTGCCCGTTTACATAAATAGCTATTAAAGCTGTAATTCCGGGTTGTTACCGCTTTGGTCTGATCCCGGACTCTGATCGACCTCCAGAACAGTTTTTTATCATTGCACTTTTTCTGTCATCATCCGCAAATCTATTTTTAAACCACAGCACTGCACATCTTTGAATGCAAACCACACAAACCATAAATACATCAACTCGCACACTTTCATAAACCACATTTCCAGACTCCACCATTCTTCAACAAAGACATCAATCACTGACTACCAAATCCTGACAAAAGACGATCTGGACAAAATGCTTAGACAATGAACTAAAGTCAAAAGAATAGAATTAACCATGAATTGAATAGTCGGTGAAATCTGACAAAAAGAGAAATGGACAAATGCTTGAATGGACAAAAAGTGAATAGTGTTTTGTAAAAAGTAATTACCTATTAGGATTACTGGACAGTGGCGTAACGTTCAAAAAGGCAGTTTCGTTACGTGACGGATTTGAACCGGATGTCGATCTCTGGTTAAACTATGAACTGGCTTGATTTGGACTGACTGAGTTATTAGTAATTGGAAAGAAAGGTCTGTAATGTCGAAGGCATTATTATTACTAATAAAATTTATACTAATGGCTTCCTACATGAAAGTTATACTCATCAGTAGAAACGGTAATGAGTCTTACAAATAGAAGAAAGAAAAAAAAAATACAGAAAAAAAATATAAAAAGAGATAAAAGAAAAAAAATAAGAAGAAAAAAGAAAGAAAGATAAAAAGGAAAGGAAGAAAGATTATATTTACAGGCAAGTAAGACTCTTCTACTAATTTTTATACCTTGTAATCCATTGGCTGTTCGGGTATTGCAGGTATACAGGGTGGCAGGGACATCGACGCGAAGCCTGTTACCATGGATTCAGTACATGATTCTGAACATTAACGGCGCTGAAATTTTTCGTCGGTTATTAAAAAAAAAATCTTATTAAAAAAAGTGCAATACCTACGCGGTCAAAATGTGTGGAACAGCAGATTTTTTTTTAAATAACCGACGAAAAATTTCGACGCACTTCATGTTCAGAATCATGTACCTACTGAATCCATGGTAACAGGCTTCGCGTCGGTATCCCTGACACCCTGTATAACACAATATGAACCAAGTGAGCAAGCAGGCTTTGAAAAGTATTGTTAATAAGTAAATCAGTCTAGTATAAATGTACGTTCCAAGACAACAACGATACGGGCAACTGCCCAACGATTGATGTCGGATAGTCTTATACCTATATATCGATCGCCCGGTAAACTCTACTTGCGCGATGCAGGATTTGTGTGACGTCAGATCTTAATTCTTGCGATGTAGATAGCCGCCACAACGTTAAGACATTTCGCGACGAATAAATCAGATATAAGTTTGATATGGAATATGAATTAATCAATGACAGTACCACTAATCAATTTTATATAAATTAATCTTCTAAATGATTTTGGGCGGTCACTCAAGCTAAACATAATAATTGATCAGAAAAAAACAATGCCGAAGAAAGTGTTCAATTTATCAAAAGTCCGAGCATGATTACTCAACCAGAGTTAAACAATAATTTGTAGTAATGACGCGTCATATTGCGCAACACTAAACGTAAACGTAACGTTAACGTAAACGACAACGTAACCGCGTAGTTTAAGTTACGTTACACGTGACTTACTTGTATCCGGTTACGTTAGAATGATTATTGTTTATTTTGGTTTTGTTGTTGTGGGTGTGTTTTTTATGTAATTTGGTGTTATGTCATGTAGAAGTGTGATAGTAAATTATTATCTTAAATGTTTATTTGTATTTTACACCACTGTTTTTGGTCATTTCAGCTGGAAACTGAATTATCATTTGTACTTCGATCAATTTGAATTTTTGTTAGAGTTTGTTGCGCCACTTCTTCTTCTTCCCAGATATATAGCACTAGGAAGTCGGGCGTTTTTGGGGGACTGTCTTATGTAATTTTGACGTTCGAAAAGTGCTGATTCTCAGTCTAGTTTGAATAAATGACTTTTGAATTTGAATTTAAAAGCACAATGATCATTCTTTAAAGATGGTACAGATGGTAGATATAATTAGATGGTAGAGTTCGTTTTGATATCAGCGAGGAAATTAGTTATGGAATCTAAGCTCTGACGCTCTGAGAAACATGTGCATTCGTGTAATTTGAACGAATAAAACCCAACCATGCCCGTTTCTCCACCATACCTAGTATCGACAGGAATAAGGAAGCAGTTAACGAGCTCGGCAGGAATCCAAAAACTTAAGTAAACTGCATTTGCAATTTATTTGCGAAACATGTAAACAAACACGAGTTTTCCACTTAGATAAGCATTAACTTTATGCTAGAGTAATTAAAATTGATTTTAGACCGACTAGTACTTTTGAAAAAAATCATAAAAAAATATAAAGTTGTAGCGCAAACTGAACCTGTAGGCATTACAGTACATAACACTTCACTACACTGAATCAGGGTCCCTAAACCCTTAAAAAGAGAGGTGTAATAAGAGTAAGGGACCCATAAGGTTGTGCTTTCTTAGTGCTCCCTTAATTCAGGGCCCTGATTCAGTGTAGTGTAATACCCGTTTAAAGCAAGCACTATATTGCACGTGAGCCCTAAGAAGCCTCGAAGGTATATAACTACGTGACAGGAGTACCACTAACAGCGGAAGTGAACAGGAAACATAGATGCCTTTAGAATGCCAAGAAGGTGCTCACGCACAGGTGCATGACAAGCGAAGGACATCGACGATGATTGACATAGTAGAAAGAGAAAGTTAAATATACTATTAGTACTGCACTTCTGATTCGCATAATTGTATTGCATATATTTGTTGTTTCCGGTGCGAAAGGTTTAATCCTAAATGCGAAAGTGAGTTTGTTTGTTTGTTTTTTACGCTTTCACGCTAAAACGGCTGAACGGATTTGGATGAAATTTGGCATTATGGGTACACCATGAACTGGAGAAGGACATAGGCTACTTTTCATCCTAGATTGCACAGGAAGTTATGGTCAACAGCCAGTTGTTAATAATTTTATGTTGGGTCTACCCACGGAGCACAAAACCAGGGACTACCCTATAACTATATAACTACAAAATAATATAATTAAATCTCATTTTCTTTATGTAAATGTAATTATTAATAGAAATTGACCGATAACTTGTATGTGTGGTGCAAACTGTTAGTATAAATTGGTATTTAATAAATAATTAAATAAATATAACCTGTCTTTAAAAGCTCTCAGGTCACTTTCATCGGAAACACCGCTCATCAAGGTCAAAGTCAAATTATTTATTTCAAATAGGCCCTGTAAGGCACTTTTGAACGTCAAAATTTACAAAAAAAATCGTATTGATTCTAATCGCCCCATCCAAAAGGTAGTTTTCGTATGGAGAAGAATGGGCAAGAAACCCCACCGTTTACTCTTTCAAGGGTCTGTAATTTCAGCGAAATTTTCTACTGGAACTCTGTAATTTTACTTATCTGTTGAAATGCAGCTGATAGTGAAATCTTTTTAGAAGCAGATCTTCTCTTAAATCTTATGTGTAATATAGTCAGTACTAATTTGGATGAAATCAGCATCTATCACATTAGCCTACTCTTCATTACTTCGATCAAATTAGCGTGCATTTACTAGAAAATCTCGGCTATAAAAGCCTTCACATAAAAACGACCAACAACACGACCTTTTCGCCATTTTATTGTAAACAAAACCTATTCCCTGAAAAACTATCACCGAATTCACCGAAACACACAAGAAGTTTATACGCACGAGCCAGTAACTGCGCGTGATCGGAAAATATCGTTTGTACACGCTTTCCAAGGCGCGCTTCCGTACTACAATACCTCTTACTTTCGTTCGCCGTGTGTTCGTGGAAATAGATCGCGCAGATCTAATTACAAGGTTGTTGGTCGAGAGTTACTGCTGAGTCGATGACCGACGTGGGAACAGGGGTCCAAGTCTACTAATTTACAAACGTCACAATGGTCTCTCGATGGTGAGTTTTTGACAGATTTTGTATGGCAAATCTGTCAAAAACTCACCACAGGGAGGTAGATTTAAGGTAGTTTTGCTGGTGTGGTGTAGGGTTTTTTCGTTTGGCTTTCCTTTCTAAGCATAACAGTTACTGGTCTAAGAATTTTTTTGTACTAATCAATCTGCCTAACCTTTTCCCAACTATGTTGGAGTCGGCTTCCAGTCTAACTGGATGCAGCTGAATACCGTATTTTACATTGAAGCGACCACTTATCTGACCTCCACAACCCAGTAGCTGGGTAATACGATACTCCTTGGTAAGACTGGTTGTCAGACTTTCGGGCTTCTGACGACCCGTAACGACTGTCAAAGATCCACGAATGATAGCCGGGACCAACGGCTTTCCGAGGCACGGAGGTGTCTCGGTATATTAAGATGGTTACCCATCCACAGACCAACCCTGGCAAGCGTAGCTGAACCTGATGAATCGAATCGTGCGTCTGTTATGACTTAACCACAAGCTCCTCCTCAATACCTTAGTACCATCTTTGAAAAATAAGGAAAGCCGGTAATGAATATTAAACTACGACTTTTCACCACTGAAATCAAATGAAATTGTTCATTAATATTCTGTAAATAGGATATTGGAATCACTTTGACACATCACGAAAGAAACTCAGGGGACAAAGTCTGTTTTAAAGACCAGACATAGTATTGGTCAGATGATGAGAGTACCAATGTAGATTTAGTGTCTGAAATGGTTTATTGAGGAAAGAACCACACATATTTGAGTAAACCTGTCCCGTCAGTGCAAGCATTTTTTTTTCTGCTGGGGAGTTAGTTGCGCTAATTCTTCTTCCCAGCTGCACAAAGCACTAGGACGTGGTGAACGGCGGGCGTTTTTAGGGGATTGCCTTATGTAATTTTGACGTTCGAAAAGTGCTGGTTCCCAGCCTAGTTTGAAATTTCGAATTTTAATTTGTCAGTAATCGTGTAGCTCAACTCAGAACTAAGAGTAGTGCAGTGGTATTGAAAAACTGATGGAAAAACAAAAAGTTTACCGGCAGATAGTCGTTTACAGTCACTTCTTAGTTTTCTCACTTACTTCCAAAAATAACCCGATTAATATATTTTTTTACTAGAAGTATTTACAAGCAAGAAAGATTTCAGGCACATAAACTTATACATTTATACCACGGGGCATTGAAATGACACAATAAATTACAAAGCTTACCGCGACACACCTACTAATCATAAATCCAACATCACGTTAATAAAGTTCATCAAACTCTGAGTTATGATGGCGACCATAAAATGACGTAACTTATGCTGCAGCATGACTGTCCCATACCACGTGTAGCTGTGACGTAAGAGCCTGGTGTAAGGTACGAGCTGAACGGAATGGAACTTGATGTAGGTACCTATTACCTAAGTTTTAGATAGAGAGATTTTAGCTAAACCAAAGAAAGTTGATAAAAAAAAGTTTGGGTTAAAAAAGTTAAAGAAAAAGGAGGAGGAGGAAAAAGTAAAGTTAAAGTTAAAGAGGAGGAGAAGGTTAAAGTTGTTGGTTGTTGTTGGTTTGTTATTGTTGAGAGTTGAGTTGAAATTTGAAGTTGATTGTTTAGACGTGCATGCAATAAAAAGTTGTACATATTATACTAGTCACCATTTCATCACAAAATAATGTGAATTGTACTTCATCGGAGCCACAGTTCCTTCAAAACAGTAATTCTGACACTGAAACTGTCCAAAATCCCAGCTTAATACTGCTTATGTCTTTCAAGGCAAATTATGCATCAAACTAAAATGTTTATCTCAAAAATCTGCTCCTGAGACAAATATTTTACTATCATAGAATGAACAAATCACCCGATAACAGAATAAGAACGGTTTCTCGAAACTTTTTACATTTTCAATTCGCGACCTCTCCTCCCTCAAACCCAAGACCACTCACCTGGCAAGTCACGTCTCAAAGAAAATGAAAACTCATTCCATTGCGTATTCCCTGCGCGCCACACATAACATTACCGGTATTAACCTGGCAATGGTTGCGTAACGTTGGGAAGTACGATGTATGGCTTGTTCAATGAACATGAAGTTGTTATATGACTTGACACGTTGTAATTGCTTGGCTTTAGTACTCATTTGTGTAAGTTTTAATTGTTTGTTTGTCATAGGTGCTTTCGTGTTCAGTTTTATTGGAAACCGACTGCTATATACCTACCTAGTTCAGAAAAGTAATTGACGATAAAATAAAATCCACTATTGAAATATTTGAATTTAATCAATGTAACATCAGAATTTTTGGCAGTCTAAAGTTGACATTTCCGAAATGATAGGAACGGGTATGTTTGGGTACATAGTTATATACCTATTTTAGAAAAAATATTTGCAAATAAAACAAAGTCCACTATTGAACTATTTTGAATTCAATCAATATTTAACATCAGAATTTTTCGTTAAGTCACAAGTTGTCGATTTCGAAATGATAGAGTCGGGCATTTTAGGGACTGTTTTATAATGTTTCGAGTAGTGGTGGCCCAGTGGAAACGGCCGCAACTTACGAGTTGTAGGTCGTAGGTTCGAACCTAGGCAGGCACTATACTTTGTGTTAATTATTTCATCACTACTGCACTCAAAACGGTGAAGAAAAAACTCATGAGGAAGCCGCCATGTCCTAGAACCCAAAAAATCGAAGACATAATTATGCTATCCACCAACCCGCAATGGGCCTGAGTCGTGGATTATGGCCCACTTCCCTCTCACAGAGAGGAGGCCTGTGTCCCAGCAGTGGGAACATTATAGACTAATTATGCTTATGATGCTTACAATGTTATTATAGAGATTTTATAGCTAAAAATAATTTCGATTATTATTCTTATCTATTTTCTAACTAAACAAATATAGAAGTAATAGGTAGAGTTATCAAATCATCTTGTCCACAACCTTTAATCTTTTCAGCAAGCCAAGGAATTTCGATTTATATTAACAAAAGATGAGTTAATCAAGAGAAATTCAAACCAAAAACCACTAGAAACATTAGAAGAAGCGACAACAGCGTAAAGGCAAGGCGTCGTCGTTGACAGGTCATCAGAAGGTCGTGACTCGTGGGTTCAAATCGTGCCCTGAACTAATGAGGTGAACTTACTCTTAGTACTAGCATTTACCATAGTAAGCTGGTGGTGGAAAGGTAAAGATGAGTATTAGAGATTTTGTTCCAATATAGTAGGCTTTAATATCCTTTTCACAGAAAACATCATACCTGAATACCCCGGGGGTTTAAGCAGAGCTGTACCATGTAGGTACTTATAGTACGCCTAAATTTCACCTGTTATGCTTAAGTCCCATGCCAGAGACGAGTCTATTGCTATTAACCAGGCACAGATCCGGGGCTGCTACTGAGAAACTCCTGATGAAACTACACAATAACACTTTTGAAATCGAACCCAGCACCTCATGCTTATCAAGCCCTGAGACATTTACTGAACTTGGTCCTTCGGACGGAAGAAAAAGACAGCGGTCAAATTTAAAATTAACCTTTATAGCAAGAAAAGAAAGAGAAACAATTAATCTAGCATTTAATTGTTATAGAAGGTACTCTCTCCATAATAGTGAACTAATTTGGCCTTTTGTTAGTTAGTTATAGCATATCATAATCAGCCTTTAACGTTCTCACTGCTAGGACACAGAACTCCTCTCTTCGAGAGGGAGTTGGCTGTACTGTAATCTATCACACGAGCCCTGTAGGGTTGGTAGATGTCACATATCTTCGCATTTTTGTTTCTAAGAAATGCTGGTTACCTCACGATATTTTCCTGCTGTGAGAGCAGTGGTGATGAAATTATATCCACAAAATAAAGTGCCTGTCTGAGTTCGAACCCACGACCGACCCGACTCGTAAGTCGGGGCCGTTACCACTGGGCCACCACTGCTGATTGAGTGGTTATAATGAAAAGTAACTTAAACATGGAGAAGAGGCTAATACAAAAAAATGATGAATGACCCATTCTTGTTGACTACTGCAGCTGAGTATAATCATAATGTGATTCACAAAAGCTCATAAAATCATGACATAATTCGTTCTCATATTACGTCCAACCACCTATTACTTCACAAGTAATTAACACTTCATAAACATTAACTTCTACTCTACTATTTCAACCATAGATAATGTATAATTTGTTCTCAGAAATGAGTGGCGTCGTGTCATCGGGGCAGGCATCGAACTCGCGACCTTCGCGGGAGAAAGTTAAGAAACTAACATCTAGAGTTACTGAGGGCTGATTGCAGGGATTATGTTATTAACTTAGTTTAAGTAGTCTATTTGTGGGTAGATTGTTTTACGTTAATAGATTTGCTATCCAATCTATTATAATGCTCTATGGTTTATGGCCCCAAGCTGGTAGCTAGGATGTAACAAGCATATAGCAACCATTTTAAACGATTTTTCCTCATAATGCTCCGTATAAGGGCCTGTCACACCATTTGTTTAAGCGCGCCGTCTACGGGCGTTTTTAAACGCACGTCGACGGCTCTCTTTTATCCTACAGAACAGTTTGTAAGGTCTATAGGCTGCGTCTGACTTGCGTGCGTATCGCGTCTGTATCGCTACAAACGCGCCGTTAAAAAACGTGGTGTGCATAGACCCTAAGTCTCAGCTATTAATTTGCAACGCAAAGGCAGAAGCTAGTTTTTGATATAAAACTACGCATTTCCTGACGTACCTACGTCAGGAAATGCGTAGTTTTATCAAAAACTAGCTTCTGCCTGCGACAGAGAAATCAAATGAAAAATGCATATTGACAATTGCATATTGAGGCATATGAATGTATATTGATAATTATAGCGTTGCTACAATTTATTAGATCTTTTTAAGATGGATAATTCCGTAAAGTTTCATTATAACTCTACTGTATTACACTGAGCACGCCAGTAAACCTAGAAAGCATGATTTTTCCGACATCTGCAACAATCATAGTGATATTTCAGCCAATTTTAACAAAACCCTAATGAACTATACACCTAAACCTGTCTCATGAATCAAGAAAGAAAAAGAAATTCATTATTTTTATTGAGTTCAGACAGACAGACAGACAGACGCGGTGGGGGGACTTAGTTTTATATTATGTAGTAAATTTTTCTTCATTAATGTTAATCCTTATATAAGCCCAGCAGTGAAAAACTGGAGGTTAACTAAATAAATAAAAACTAATTACTCTGGGAACGAAAATATATCGTAAAAAAATCTTAACTCTGAAGTAGCAAAAATGTAGTTAGTACCCGTAATGATCAATGGATCAGTAGCGAAATCTAAAAGATAATGTTAACAGAAGGTAAAATATCTACTTACAATTAGCTTCCGCCAGCGGCTTCACCCTCGTGATATATCAATAAATTATCGCCTATGTTGTTACGTAGTACATTCAACTGGTGAAAGATTTTTTTAAATCTGTATAGTAGCTTTTACGTTCATTCATTAAAAAAATACAAACATTTTCTCTTTTTAACCGACTTCCAAAAAGGAGGAGGTTCTATGTTCGACTTTATGTTTTTTTTTTTTTTTTTTTTTATGTATGTTCACCGATATCTCCGCCAATTGTGGACCGAATTTGAAAATTATTTTTTTGTTTGAAAGGGTAAGCTCCCGAGGTGGTCCCATATAAATTTTATTGACTTTGCTTAGATAGTTTTTGAGTTAGCTTCAATAATACATATTTTTCCCACTTAGTTTATATGGACGATATGATGATAACTTCCTGTCACTGTTATTTATTGCAGTTAGTGGTAGTGGATATTGTGTGGGGTAGGTACCACAACTAAAAAGTGAAAAATAAAAACTTTTTACAAAAAAAATTAAAACCGACTTCCAAAAAAAACCACTACAAAGTGAAAAATAACTTTAATTTCGGAAGTCGGTGGCAAAAAACGAAAATTAAAAAACAAAGACACCGACTTCCGAAATTAAAGTTATTTTTCACTTTGTAGTGGTTTTTTTTGGAAGTCGGTTTTAATTTTTTTTTTTATAATAGTGTAAATATCCTAAATATGGAATAGCCATTGTTCCTTAATACATAAACTGGGTGAAATAGAGAGTTTCAAGTAAGAGTAATAAAGTTTATGCCTACCATTTAGTTGCTAGCTCAATGGGTGTTAAATTGCCCCCGCGAGTAAGAGTTACAGTTTACGAGCAACTAATTGTGGGGTACCCGAACACCCCATTAAGCAATAAGTTTTGTAATGTTCCTAAATAAGCATATTTTAGAAATTAGTGAAACAATCCGCCTTTTAAAACTTTTTGGACACTTGAAAAAGTGTGCCATCAAACCAATCTAGCTAATTACAGATACGGTTACAAATGAGATAGTTCTGAATTTTGGAGGGAATCATTATTGACTAGCCTCAAATTTGCTAGGAAAATCTGATGAATAAAATGAAAAACGTGTGAATGTCGGAAGCGTCTGCATGTTTGGGGAGATAAGTAAAGTATATTTAAAATAGATACTATCTCAACAGGTCTTGGAAGCAATAAGGAAGACAAAACTGGTCATCTAGATAAAGAACGAAACAGAACTACAACACAATATTGCCTAGCAGGCAGCGTGCGTGTAAAAGTAAAAGTATGACATGGAAGTAGGAAACAGCCTTGACCGCAAGCCTGTAGACTCGGTTATATATATATTTTCGCAACAACGCACGCATGTGTTGTGGGTGCTTTAGGCAGTGTATAGGGAGAAGATTTTAATAGGAATGATGAGCAACAAAATGTTTGAATAATCATGATGAAAGAATAATCCAGTAAAGAGTCAAAAGAGGACCTTGGGATTGACCCAAAACAAATACAAATTTCTTTATTAATGAATATGAGACAACCATACAGAGTAACTTAATAATAAGCCCAGGATAGACCAAAAATCGCTTAAAGTTATTTTGATAATAAAATTTACGCAGGTGAACAGTTGGAGGATGTGAAATGGTTGATTGTAAAAATGGTTTGGTTAACTTTGGACTGATTCGCCCAATCCCCTCGTACTAGTATAAAACTGTATCACGAGCGGATAGTCTCAATCATATCACCTTAGTTGTTACACCCTTATTATTGTTCATTAAGCACATTTTTTGTAAGTAAGTTTATCAGGCTCACTCATTATATTCACAAGGAACTAGTTATGGTGCCGTTACTAGGTGCAAACAAAATTGAAATCAGTGAGAAACTAATTTACCTAAATCTTGAGATTAAATCGAACATATTTTACATGCACTGACTATAAATTGTAAATGAAGATTCAAATCTACAGACATTTAACACAACTTCAACTAGGAAAACTAATAACAATGGTATTTCTCATCCAATCTCTCATGTTTTGTAAACGTATCAGTCATCATTACCGTGCAAGAAATACCGGGGGAAAAGTCTAGTCTTTTTGCTAATGAGAGATTCTCTCGATTGATATCGAATCAATATTCTAAAGTATCGATTGTTGTCATACACTTTTTTGGGATCGGACTCAAGTGTGAAATAACGTGCGTGAGATTTTTGAGGGCATGTGAAAATGAAACCTCTTTTATGGTTTATTGTACCAGTAGCCATCTTCGACCATTAATATTGATGAGGCATTCACACAATGGCCGATGTTTAGTGATGATGATGGGCGGCTATTAATATTATGTTTTAACATGTTACAGTCTTGTATCTAGGCTATCAAAACAACATTCAATGTTAATCCTACACTTGTTATTGGCCCTTAAGAGTGCATTTCGACTGAAGCGGAGACGAGTGGAGCTGAGTGGAGATCTGTAGGAATCGACCAATCACAATGGTTCAAAATCCTCATCGCGTCTCTTGTCTTGTCTGTGATTTGACGATTCCTTGACTTGCCAGTGGAGACGCATCCTCATAAAGTACTGATTTTCTGACAGCATAAAATTTACTAGTAACCATTTACAGCTGCAAAAAAAATTGTAAGTTGCGAATAGATACCTAAAATTGAAAAGCCGAATATTAACATTAACCAATTCGCCTTTTAAAAATATAGAAATTCAAGAATACTATATTGAACCTCTGATTTTTTAAACACTGCAGGTTTATTGTAATATTAAACTGCAGTTGTAAAATGCCAACAAACGATAGTCAATATTGTTCTAAAGTTTTCAGCAGCCGTAAGTATTACGTAACCAATGTAATAGTTTCCGTTCCAAATCGAATTAGGTTTATTTATTTCCAATGACTAGGTACTTACGGTTATTTACTTTCCAACGGAGTTTCGACTAATTTACGGATTTAACTTTTAGTTTTCATCTTACCTAACTGAACTTTTTAACCAATCTTCTAATATTTTTACCTGCAACTACATTAACTCTTTTATTTTCAACTAATCAAATGTAATTTCACTTTTAGTTAGTTCAATATTTTCCTTCTTTCTGTAATGTGGTGTGTCTTTTGCTATTATGTTCACGTGACTCTGAAATATTTCTAAAATGCTTTGTTTGTATATTTTTGGTGTGGTTTTTTTCAGCATCATCTGATATTATCCTTTTTTAAATTTTGCCATAGTTTGTGTTTATAGTCGAACCAGATTATCCAAATTATATTCATTTGATGTATAGTTAATCTTCCTTACTGACAGGCTCTTTCTTTTGCCAAGTCTTTACTTTAGATGAAGTCTTGGCTATGAGAGCAACAGCGACGCTGTTAGTTAGCCAACTGTTTGTCAATGACAGTAACACTATGTTTTCCGCGTACAACGTTACATTACTATGTGAAAGTGAATCTAATTCTACAGAGTTTCAGAGTTGACATCGATTCAATCAAGTTCTTTTAGATTCTATTCACTTATTGATTTGTTATTTAGGACTTTACAAGTAAGGTAGCCATTTTAAGTTACTCTATTAACCTCGTAAATACATTTACAGTTACTATAAAGATATTTGCGCTTTCTATGTGTCGTAAGCAGTGACTAAGGAGTTATATGAATGCTAACTGTGACTAGATTAAACAAGTTATGAAGCAAATATAATTGATGGTAGTGTTATGGTAATACCTAAGGGGCTACTTATGATGATCGGTAGGTAACGATATTATTCATTATAAGCAAACATATTCAACAGAGGAAGTCTTTTAGCCATAATACGTAATGATTTGTTTCACTTCGTGTGCAGAAAGATAAACAAAGAAGGAAAAGAGTTTCTATGAAACCTCGTAATAGGTTCTACAGCAATTTTAACCATGATTTTGTAGGCATAAATAATGTACTCAAACTAGGAGCCATTGAAATACTTGGCATTGATGATAATGGTACTACTCACACTGCAAGCAAGAAGGAGCATAAACATAAAAATAATCGAGACCCAAATAGCGATGGCGGTAAAAATTTTAATTGCAGCAACCGCGCATTTCCGTAATGTCAGTAGTTTCTAAAATCAAATCAAAACTATAAAATAATTTGTATGGAACACGAAACGGCTCGAGTCAATCGGCTCAAAGTGGAACGATACTAATCGAGAAATTGATCGGTCGTAACGTCACAGACCCCAATGCGCGGGCGCAGGTCTGATGTTTTTGCTCCACCGCTTTCCTCGCAAACATTTTTGATGTTTCGTAATAAATGTAACAGTGACAATGAATTTGGTAATTCTGCTACAACAATGGCAATAATGTTCTTCGATGGATTTTTTGTCGATATTTTCAACTTTTTTATCCATCGATGATCTTTTGTGAGCTCAGACTGAATTGTCAATAGTTGACAGGTATTTCACGATTTTAAATTAAATTTTATTGGTATCAATAATGTTGTTATTGTTGAGTTTAAACCGATTACGGTATTGTTACGATTGGTTTCAATAAGTGACGTAACTACTGTCAATATCGATTAGGATTCTACTCATGCTGTTAAAGCCAGTTCTTAAACATATACAGCTCAAATATGTGTGCTTGCGACACAAATCACCTTAAACAACCTATTTTGGAGATGAAAGGCATCAACACATTCAGCACCTTTCTTACAAATACCGATGAATACAATTTGTGGTTTTATTACAAAGACTGGTTTTATTGGCAACAATAAATTGATGTACAACAAAGGAAACACATGAAAGTCTAAAATAGAACCTTATTGGAAATTGATGTCTTTCAATCAGTCGGAAATTGGTTTTGTGTAAGTGAAGTTAGTTTCTTCTATCAATTCCAACTACCTGCTATAACATATAGCTGCCAGATTTGGGATATTTTGAAAATGAATCGGTGGATTCGGGTATGGCTTTTTATCAGATTCCTTTTATGTTGATGATGTGCAGGTTTTTATAATAATTATAGTTTAGTGACCTTTTCTGTTCCTGCTTTATTAATAGTTTCACGTTTGATGTAATTATGAAGTTTGTATAGCGCAGATACTGCTCGATGTTAGAATGTGATGACGTATCCTACATTATGCATGTACAGCATTTTATTTATTAATATGTTAACCGACTCGCTTAATCACTTACTACAATTTGTCTTAACATTTTAATTCTAACAATTTATTTTTTTCACGCAACACTGACTAGGCAGTTTAGCTAACAGATCAAGCCGTTTATTACAAGAAAGACAAGATATTGTCTGTAAGCATTAAAGGGAAACCCGGTCGTTTGCATTGGAAACTACCCGATATAAATATTAAGATGGAAAAGTGAAATCTAAAGTTTTGTGTAATAAAACAGTTTCCTATTGCGAAGTTAGATTGATTATTACGACTTTTATTGTAGTTGTATGTGCTGTAAGTTTGTCGTAACTTTGAATGTTTGTGTGGTTATGGATTCAGGGTTAAATGCCGATGTTTTAAGTGTTTTTTTTATGCCCAATCCTTGGTATTTTGTGTGTAACTGACATCAAGCAATGGACAAAACTGCCAAACTATTAATGTGTTGAATTTGAGGGTTTTGGCTACTTTGTGTCTATTTAATGTGTATTTTTGTAACTTGCGTCTTGTTTGTGTAGAATATTTTTTGTCTTTGTTTTTTCTTTGTTTCCTTTCTTTCTACGAGTACCTTTACTGTAGATTATTTTATATGATTCATCATATTCTGCCCCTGCCCATGTTACTAGGAGTCGGCGCAACTTGTTTTGTATTGTTATGTGATTGTCTGTGTAAATAAAATAAATAAATTATGAAGAATCATTACAATTAAAATGTTACTTGTCATGATTTTTATTACTTACATATATTATAGTTTAATCTGTAAGTAATAAAGTAGTTACGGTTATTGAAACCAACTTCTAAGTGTCTAATAAATAATATTCTTGACATCTTTATTTTACTACCTACATACGAATATTTAACGTTCAACATAAATAAGAACGTGTAGTACAAGTTGTCTCGGAGCGAAAATTTTGATAATTCTTCCGGAAAGGAGATGGGAAATCCTGGGCCCAGCAGATAACTAGTTGATATTTGTATTAAAAAACATACTAACTTACATACAAACAAACAAACAAACAAACAAACAAACAAACATTGCAAGTTGAATAAAAGCTTTTAAAAAACCGTTATATTTTTCTAAAGGAAATCACAAAATACAGTACCATATTTCTATCTAGGAAACGAGAAAAGTTAAATTAAGTTATTAAACTAAATAATCGATTAACATGTCTGAATTCTAAGTAATCGATAATGAATAAATCGGTAAAATCCCAAAATATGTATGAAAATCGAGTGACAAGTGTTTATCAATCGTTTTGTGGAATCGATTCATAGTGAATCGAGTTCCTTTAATTTTTCTTCAGTTGGCCACACTGGTCACCGACTGACAGATGACAGGTACAAAAAAAACCGGCACTCGTTCGTTTTCTTTCGTTCTGAGTTCGCACGTATTTTCCATGTTTTATTGAAGCCTAATTTGGCTTTGCATAATTATTATAAAGGACTATTTGACGGATCTTGCAACTTTGAATTAAGTACCTGGCTTTCTATTTTGTACAACTGATTACGCACGGTTGGATATTGACGACATGGATCGCTGTGTGGCACTCGGGGACTGCCGCGGCAAAGCTATTGCATAGCATTTTTTATCAACATATGTAATTGTAAAATAGTAACCCGAATACAAGAAATAGCAATAGTGACATTGACAGGAACTGTTATTCACATTTATAGTTTTTAAAACTTGACACAACGTAATGGGAACATCAAACTAATAAAAAGGTTTTAATTTAACTATTAATAGTCAAGGATCATTCGTCTAAGTAAATTTGAACTTTGTTGTCAAACAGTTAAACATAATTTTCAATACAAAACACGGAGAGTGTTTTGTATTGAAAATTATGTTTTTTAGGTACTCGTATTTTCGTTACGGAATTTCTGGATTAGGTCTCCACGCACAAGGCCCGCGATAGAAGCTATGCAATAGCTTAAAAGGTGTAGGTAACTGTCAAATTTTTTATAAAGTTTTCTGAGGGACTTGACTTCATATAACTTGGTTCCTGGATAGCCAAATTTCATGAAATTTTCAGTGAGGCCTTGTTACTATATCCTCTTACAAATAAGGCTAGTTTGATTGAGTTAACACCTGGGCCCAGGAATCTATGGAGTCATTCCCTTCTCCTTAACTAACTAACTTACTAGATTAAGCAACCTACGATAAGGATAAGCAAGCAAGTGACCTAACATAACATCACACCTATATTCCCCGAAGGGTTAGGCAGAGGTGAGGGACATTTTGCTAGTTATGTTTAAGTCCAATGTAACAGGAGGCGAGCTTATTGCCACCAATCCAGACTCCGGGCAGCTGCTGTGAAATTCCAGGTGGAAAAACCCAATAACACTATGCCCGACCACAAGACAAACGCTGCAGCAAGCAAGCAAGTAAATACGAATAATAAAAGACATTTTGATCCTTATTCTCCGTTGCTATCAACAATCAGACGCCTTTCAGTAAGCTTTACGTAAAACAACCCATATTCTGAATTATGTCTAACTTAACTATTAAAGCTAAATCCAATTTATCTCCCAGCTTGTCACTAACTAATTGTAATTTCCAGCAAGTTGGCAGTAAAGCATTGTTACACAAAGGCTAGCAACCTTTCATTGCGTACCCTGTCGTGTACTTTAGCCAGCTTTTAATTCTAAATGTGGTTTGAGTTGTGGCTACCACTGCTGGCGGAGAAAATGAGAGTGAATATGTAAATTCGTTGATATTTTAATTTAAACTTATATCTAGGTAATATTTTAGATAGTTTTACAGTAAATTGTGAGCTTATGACGGTAGAGCCGTACGAATAACGTGGTGAAAAAATTGAAATGTAGATTTTCTTTATATTTTGGCCCACTAGCACCAAAAATTACCAAATGCGTTTGACGTTAAACGTATTAAAAACATCGATCTGTTTCTGTCAGTCGTTTGAAAATGGCAAACTGAGAACGATGTTTTTTAATTAGTTTAGCGTGAGTTGTGATGCTAGCGACTCTTGATTTAGTCATAAGGTTTTATATCAAGAATTCTACAAGAAGAATTTGTATTAAAAAGTAAAGATTTCAGTAATATTGATGTTTAAGTATTAGATAACATAAGTGAAATTACAAATTCAATTTCAGGGATTTACAAACATAAAGCGGATAGTGATGATGATTTACGAGAAATTTTATCACATGAAATTATCGATAAGTAGTTAAATGTTAATTGCCACTGAATAGCTGGGATTTTGATCGATAAAGATAAGATTCACATCGAATCATAGATCATTTATCATCAATTACAGTAAGTGCTGATTTCCTGATGACTGTGAAGTTGTTAAAACGTCTGAAACTTATTTCCTTTCACGATAAATCGTTGAGTCACGACAATTAATTGAATCCATTAGGACTTCAGTTGTAACTAATTAATTGGGAGAATTTCGTATTTGTGATGCTTTATTTATTTTTGTAGTATAGTTAGAGCTTTCAGTTTCGTTTAGTCTATCAATAACTTATCGATTTTTGGGGATATGCAATTTTTACTACGTAAAATCCTGAAAATTCACACAGTTTCAATAATCAAAATAATAATTTTGCTTCTTACCTCTAGGGCTGTAGCCATCACAACTGGCCATAAAAATCGCCAATAAAAATACAATTAAAACACAACAGCTAACACGCGTCATAGTCATTAGTTTACACGACAACAATCAATTCATTCTTCCACCACGCACAATTTGCGCTAATGTTACGCGTAAATTACGCGACGATACGTATCGATATTTAACGATTCATAAACATCACTATTAATCATTGTAACTGCCAATAAAAACGCGGTAAAAGTCAGCCGTTTGATGTTTGAAATAATTTGAAAAAAGATTCTTTTTGACACGTGCGCTTGGGACGGTGTCGAAATTAGAAATGGTTGGAAAAAAAGTGCGCGGTGCGCTTGCGACTATATTAATGACTAACGATAGTGTTTTTACTTTTTTCCGCGGTGTTGTGCCGGCGCCTAGGCCCCCACCGGCAATGAAGTGGGGGAGTTGACAACATTTTGTAAAGGGGTAATTGTGTAGGAAGGAAATGAAAACTGACACTCGTTGATTTATTAATTAGTCATTGGAAAAAGTATGTAAATAGCTCATTTGCGTGGAAATTATGGAAATTGGGTTTTCTTTTGTGAAAGGAAGCATTACATACGTAATTAATTTCATTAATATTTTGTCATTGATAGTTGATTGAAACTTAAAACTCCGCAGGTTAAACTGTCTAAAGATTAGCTCAGTGCTCTATTTTCATTCATTCATTCATTCATTCATTTCAGCCAAAAGACGTCCACTGCTGAAATACAGCTAAATAGAGCACTGGCATCGGTCGAAGTGGCGGTGCTTGCCACTTCGACCGATGTCAGTGCTCTATTTAGCTGTATTTATTCCATGCTTTAAGAAAATAACAAGATTTTTATCGAAACAGAGAAGAGAAACACAGGTTCAATCTAGCTTTGATCGAGAAAGTAGCACTTTTATCAAATAACGGTTTTTACCTCCTTCTTCATTATTTTCAGTTTACGTTAAGATCATATTGCTCGTAAAATAATTTGTCTTTAACATAAAAGTTTCTGTACCAAAACAAATGTTGTCGATCAATGTCTATAGAGAGTGAAATGATTTGCGCGTGCGCAGCCAACGGTTGCAGTCGATAGATACTACTGCACTGTTATGTTGGCAAGTCTATTGTGTGATGTCTGATCCTTAACGACTATACATTTGCCAGGGCAAAAATCGGATTCGTCTCCCTAATATACCCGTTTTATCGGGTCAACTTCTTTTTAGCATGTCGATGGCACAAAATAGACTCAAAATAAAGCAACACGAATATTGTTTGCTGACGCAGCCATTGGTCAACAGAAAGAAAAAGCATAAGTAGACTTAGAGTGAATAAATGAAGTGGCATTAGATGGCTTGCTGACGACTCGGACACAGTATCCGAATTGACACATGTTTAATTTCGATATTTTTTCACTGACAATTCGGACACCACCAAATGATTTAAGCTGTTTGGTACGGTCAGAACCAACCTGTACGGTAAAAATATATGTTCGCCGTTACATGCCGCCCTATAGAGTAGAGTGGACAAGACAATAATGGTGATGTGTTCTTGAAGTTATAATATCCTTCAAGAGGATGATAATTACTGTGAGCAAAATATCCATAACATGTGTGTTGTTGTTGTTGTTGTATGTTGTTTAGGATGTTAGTAATTTCGTACGACTTACGACGACCCTCGTTGACGGCAGCCGTAGACGCATCGACGGCTGTGGTGGTCTCTGCCGTTGGCAACGTGTAGGATAGACAATAATAATAAGGCATGTGTTATGCTTTCCTAAAAATATTACTGAACCCTAATATAATTAATGAGCCTCTTTTTTGTGAACCCCAAATAATTCCTATTTTAGAGTCTTAAAAATACTAAAATAATAATAGCCAAGTAAATGTGACCAACTTGGATGTAGCGCTCGCTAGCCGCTGCCGCGGCACATAACAAGCTGTCCGTTGGTTTAGTTAGGTGACTTAATCACGGTCATTTTCATTTTTTTTATTTATCTTTACTATTAATATAAAGAGGTAAAGTTTGCGAGGTTGTAGGGGGTAATCTTTGGATCTACTGATTTAGAAAATTATTTTTCCAATAGAAAGCCACGTTATTTGTGAGTGTCATAGGCTAATTATATTTATGTTTACCACCCATCGACGGCGACGCTTCATTGCAGCAGCGTTGTGACAGGGGTCAGCTAGTCAAATATATTTTGTTTTAAGCTATTGCATAGCTTCTATCGCGGGCCTTGAGCGTGGAGACCTAATCCAGAAATTTCGTAACGAAAATACGAGTACCTAAGAAAGAGTGTTTTGTATTGAAAATTATGTTTAACTGCTTGACAACAAAGTTCAAATTTACTTAAACGAATGATACGAGAGTGTTGTATTGAAAATTATGTTTAACTGTTTGACAACAAAGTTCAAATTTACTTAGACGAATGATACGAGAGTGTTGTATTGAAAATTATGTTTAACTGTTTGACAACAAAGTTCAAATTTACTTAGACGAATGATCCTTGACTATTAATAGTTAAATTAAAACCTTTTTATTAGTTTGATGTTCCCATTACGTTGTGTCAAGTTTAAAAAACTATAAATGTGAATAACAGTTCCTGTCAATGTCATCATTGCTATTTCTTGTATTCGGGTTAATATTTTACAATTGCGTAAGTTGATAAAAAATGCTATGCAATAGATTTGCCGCGGCAGTCCCCGAGTGCCACAAATCTTTTTTTTACATTTTTTTATTCATATGGTTATCATAATTTTTAGATTGTTAAAATGAAAGCTATTGTGAGTAGGTACGACTATTTTATTTATTTGCTTTTTATTTTAGAAAAATATACCAGTTAAAAATCTAAGTTAACCGCCCGGCCCGGCCGCCGCCCGGCCGCCACCCGGCCGCCGCCGCCCGGACATAATAATATTACTTACAACCCACGTATTTTCTAAAACATTTTGTTTTGGTATAGAGAGTGAAATGATGCGCTTGCGCAATCATCACGGCTCATGGAATATGGATAATATTACTAGCTATACTATACTGCAGTTGTGATGCGATTGCTCGGATGCTCGTATGTCGTTGCTGTAGACTATTTAGAATCAGTAGCTCTGGATGGCAATCGAGTACCAAAGTTGTTTACCTACCACTGAACTTTTTCTGTCTTGTCAAATAGTGAGTGGTTACTACAAGCATATGAAGAATAAATTAAAAATCCCCCGACACAAACAAAATCCTTTAAAAAGTTATAAAATAAAATATACTGGCCCTTTAAGTTTAATATAATTTGTAGTTAATATTTTGTAGTCGGACGGCACGCTATTGTAGAAAATATATTTTCAATTTTTCATTCGCCGTCCCCCGACCCGACTACAAAATATTAACTACAAATTATATTAAACTTAAAGGGCCAGTATATTTTATTTTATAACTTTTAAAAGGATTTTGTTTGTGTCGGGGGATTTTTAAATTTTTAATTTAACTTTTATTTCCTGCTTTTTAAACTTTTTATACGTATTACTAGTACATACGCTACGATCGATACGTGATCTGCGCACCTGTACGTATTTTTCCCACAGTAAAGTTAGTTACTAATTTACCCTGTTTTTATTGCTTCTCCATCATCAGACCCTTATAAATATATTAAAAAATATACCTATTCATTGAGACCATTCCAATGAGCCCAAACACGATACCACTACTGTTAGTTGATGAGGAGTTGGGTATCCTGAAAATACCAGGTAATGCTGCAGCATCAGTTCAAGGTTACTATGTTATTCTAATACCATTGAAGTAGCAGACTACCAAATTTAGACTCAATCAGACCTGTGGAAGATGCTCAAATCCATTCATCAATTAGAAAAGACCTGATAATCTTCAAACGGCTGAATACATTTTCTTGAATAATTGCTAAGAACACTCCCGATCAAGCCACCTTTCAAACAAAAGAAAAAAAATCTAAATCGGTTCAACCGTTTGGGACCTATGATGCCACACACACGTTAAACTTATAACACCTCTTCGTTTTCCGTCGGGGGTTAAAAAGAAATGAAAAAAAAGAAAACCAAATCGTTTATTATATCCAACTTACAATAAATAACTACAAATAATAACGCAATTAAAATAAACGGTAACTACACTGTGGTCACCCAATTGCCTGTGGGTGGGAGAACAAGTTCTTCTTCTCGTGTCGCTATCTCATAATTTTGGGATCCCCCCGTTTTGCCTAAAGGATTTTGACAAATTTTCATTATCCAAACAAATTTTAGCAACCTTTTTTTATACCAATGCTATATTTGGAATGATTTTAGTACGCACATTTTCATTTGGTCAAATTTTTACTTGGCAGAATATTACCAAGGATAATGTCATTAAGGCATTTGGTCTTTAATCAAATGATTTATTACAGCAAACTATCTTTAGACAATAAACATTTAGTCAATTGATTTGTTATGACAAAAAATATAAAGACAAAATTAAGATTTTTTGGTAATTATATAATTAAAAAATTTAATATAATCATTTATATGCGATGTTATTTGCGTACTTCTTTGTAAGTTTATGTAAGGCTAAAAGCATCTTGGTAATTTTTGTCTCCGACCAACTGTTTCTCGTAAAACAAATACACAGAAACGAATCGCTGCAAAACCGACTCCACGTAGTCTTGTCTGCCCCACCCCTAGAGTGTAATTTAAACCCGCGTAGGCGCGGAGGGGCGAGGCGGCCCGCGAGCTGAGGAGCAGGTGGTTTGAAGGCCCGTCGCCGCGGCTGAGGCTGGCCGGCGAAGCCGGTCAGCAAGCCGAAGCTGCGGTCTGCGACGATAAACTCGCGTGGAGCCGCCCACACCCCGCAGCGTCGGAGCCGTGACAGAAACAATGCTTGCTGCATGTTGCATGCCTGCTTGCATGTTGCATGCCTGCTTGCATGTTTATTTGCATGCTGCTTGCCTGCTTGCAGGCTGCATGCCTGCTTGCACGCTGCATGCCTGCTTGCATGCTGCATGCCTGCTTGCACGCTGCATGCCTGCTTGCACGCTGCATGCCTGCTTGCATGCTGCATGCTTGAAGCAAGCAAATCATGATATTGACCTGTAACTGCTCCTGAGAATCGCAGATCTTGACTTTCAGAATTTTGACCTTGACATCTAGGTCAATAACATCAAGGTCAAGGACAATGCCCTTAAGGTGTCCCATGATGTTTCCCCACCCTACTACACCCACTCCGTATCGATTTATTTTCGTAAATTGAAAAGTAGCGAAATTAAGTATTTGGCTTATTTTATTTTGCGTAAAATATGTTATACCAACTGAAATATTTGACTAAATTAAAATTGGTAAAAGTACTAGTTGGTAAGCAAGTTATTGTTTAAACGTTCACTTGCCAAACATTAGGTTTGCGTTACAATTATTTGTGAAGAGTTTATTTGCTAAGTAATAATTTGGCAAATGAAATTATGCAGAAAATTGTTTGGGAAGTGATAATTTGTCAATTTCTTTTAGATGAAACAAGGGAGACCCCATAATTTCGCCCAACCAGTATGTAGTGACAATGGGGTCTACTTCCTATTCACGAAGACCGTAGTTTCGGCTGAAGTAACGGGTGAATCTAAGCCTGTACCGCTTCTGGACATAAGATTAATTCAGGGCCTGAACTAAGAATTAATCATTACACCATTTATTTTGACAGTTACTTCCTACTCTTAGGGCCTGTTTCACCACCTACGATTAATTTCCTATTAACTTACTTGGCAGATAATTTCATACAAATTCTGTTCCATTTTTGAATTTATTCGGTAAGTAGTGGCTATTCGGGCATTGTGAAATAAGCCCTCAATGTGTTATTGCTCATCCGATAATTTGATTTTTTCTTGTTTTGACGGATCAACTGCCTTCAGAGGGTCTTCATCTTCGTAAAGGGACTTAGAGACTAGACCCTCTGGACAGCTCTGTCGGAGTGTCTTTTTGCCTTATTAAAGTCATGGTGTTTGGAGGTAAGCAGTGCATGTCGGGCAGGAGAGATGATACGGCATATGGAAGCCAACAGTCTACTAATAAAAATCGACTCCAACACCATTCTTATAGCAATATATCGTCCGCCGGGTTATAAAGATATTAATAAATTCCTAAACTCACTCAATTTGCTCCTGACAAATATCACACACTATAAAAATATAATCATCACCGGTGACATAAATATAAACATTCACGAACAATGCCTTGATTCTGCCTCACAGAACTATCTAAACTTACTAGCCTCGCATGGACTACTGCCTGCTCATTCATAGTACGAGAGCCCACGACCAAAATTTTTGTCTCATAGCAATACGGCCAAAACCGCATCAAATCGATAGATACGATTATCCTGAACTCGAAAATACCAATATCAGACATTTTCCGCGTAGCGTTTGATCTGACCGAATTTTCAAAATTGTCAAAGAATTTTACCGAACTGCATCATAGCAATATGTCTGATTTGCAGACTGTAGTTGAATGATAGTTCTGAGATACCGGAAACATATTTTTCAGACGTTAGTGGTGTAGCGCAAACCCGTAAAATCACTTAAAAAAATAAAAAATGAGACAAAAAAAAATTCTCATAGCAATACGTCTGAAAATCTTTTCTATTAGTAAATTTTGGTTATTTGATGCGAACAAAACAATTTTCAGACGGAAATGTGAACGCATTAAATTTTGAGACCGTTTTGAAAATGTTAACAAATTTTACCGATCGGTATCATAGCAATATGTCTGAAAATTGTTGGACATGATAAAATAAGTTGTCCACATGTGCAAAAAATTTATATCAGACAAATTAAGTGTAGCACCTTCTCTATCAGACAACTTTTCGATACTCAGATATCATTTAAAAATCGTATTGAGGCATCTTGAATTTTCTGTTACAAACCAATGAATACGTTGCGACCCTGAATTTATTAGATGATAATTAACAAAGAATTTACCCGAAACCGTAACATTGAAGTTGAAGGACTGAAATAAATCGCACAAAAGGAAACTGGGATGAAGTTGAAAAAAAACGGTTTATTCAAAGTTACAAAATATTCTCGTATTCAATCGCTGTCGGATTCGGAATCGTCGTCTTCGAAATCACTCTCGACGTCGCTCGGGAGATCTTCAACGTCCTCTTCTGTAAAATAAACATCGTTAGTGAAAATCACGAACTTATTTATGAAATTAACAGCAAAAGCCATGTAAACTGTACCTGTTGTGGATGATGATTTGTCGTCCAAAATAACGTTGCTCAACTCAGGTAGTTGGTTGCCAGAGAACCACGAAAACTGAAATCGTCCCTCGTCTTCATACCATCCGATTTGATAGTTTTGGTTTTATTTAAAGCACACTTGAGTAACTTTTACAAAAGAAATAAGTAATGACATCTGTCATCTGTCAAAGTACATATAATAGACAAGGGAGATTCTTGAATATCTATGAAGGCTGTAAATTTAAAAAAACATTTAACAGAGGCGTCGGCCAGGCGACTCCGAAACGTTATTTTCGTTTTTGGGAGTATATGCTACACTTAAAGTGTCTGAAAACAGGTTTTTGGTAATCATGGCAGCAATACGAAGTTTTAAAAAAAAATTATCCGTATTGCTATGATACAGGTCGGCTAAATTTGTTGACATTTTCAAAAATGCGCTCAGGCTATATGCTACGCGCAAAATGTCTGAAAACAAACTTTTTCGTAATACAATTATAAAATCTATGTACATTTTCACTATCAGACGTATTGCTATAATACCGACTGTCTTTTTTTTTTGACACAGCAGAAATGGCCTCCCACGCAGTTGCTACACTTTCGACCGTTACTACACACCTAGTCGGGTTCAGAATCATACAATCTAACGATTTTATAGGGTTTTTGCCGTATTGCTATGAGACATGGTTTTGGTCGTGGGCTCTCGTACTATCACTGCCTACGCGTCTCCAAGCTTGCCTTGACCATGTTATATTAAAATCCTCTCTGCCAGCTTTCACGTATGTGGCTCACTCGGCACTAACCGATCACGATAGTGTACTGTTTTTCCTAGTAAAAAAAAATCCCAAAACCTTTTATAAAACAAACAGCCACTCGTATTAACCACGATCGGCTTGACGCAGAGATAAAGCAACTTAACTTTGATCAAGTGTATTGCACGCAAAGTCCCCATGAGGCAGCCGAGCGTATGGTCAATTTAATCACACAGGCAATTGACTCAAGCTCCAAAACCATCAAAACACCTAACCGGAAAAAAATCCTTAAGCCATGGCTCACTCCGGGCCTTCTACGATGTGTCCGATACAGAGATAATTTACATAAAAAATTTAAAAAGTCACCTGATAATGAAATTTTAAAATCATCCTTCATTAGATACAGAAACTACTGCAACAAGCTTTTGAAAAAGATCAAAAAAGAATATGAGAGGAAAGAAATAAGTGATGCTGGTAATAACTCCAAAAAACTCTGGGAAGCAATAAACACAATTACAAACAGAAAAAAAAAGAAAGACAACACATCAGAATTATTAAAGATGTGTGCTACTCCTCAGGAGTCGGTTAACACAGCCAACAAATTCTTCGCAGAAATCGGCAAAAATCTCGCGGAAAAGATATCCAATAGATCTTCTAATAACACGCTTAATACCATCAGCCAGATGGTGGCACAATCCATGGTTTTTTTACCCACTGATGATGATGAAGTTGCCAAACTGATAATGTCCCTACGTAACGACACTGCCGCGGGGTGGGACAAAATATCTAGCGGTCTCCTAAAAAAATACATGGACATTTTTGTACCACCCCTCACGTATATCTGCAACCTTTCACTTTCATCTGGGCAATTTCCAAAATCCTTTAAAAAAGCCATAATACACCCTATCTTTAAAAGTGGGGACAGAGGCCGTGTCAACAACTACAGACCTATAGCAGTACTTCCTACTTTATCCAAAATACTGGAGCGGATCATGAACAATAGACTCGTGGACTACCTGGAGAAATTTAACATCCTCTCACCCTCACAATATGGATTCAGGGCGGGCAAATACACGGCCGATGCAGTTCATGAACTGACCAACTATGTCATCACAAACTTGGATCATGGACAGAAAGTTTTGGGCATTTTCCTGGATCTTGCCAAGGCTTTTGACACGGTGTCTGTCCCTACTCTAATTCGTAAGATGGAAAGCATAGGAATCAGGGGTGTTCAGCTCAAACTCTTTGAGGACTACCTGAGTGAGCGTACCCATTGCGTTAAGATAGCCGATGCCATTAGTGACGAACGAATGTCTCCTACGGCGTACCACAAGGCAGCGTAATCGCCCCGACACTCTTCCTTATATACATCAACGAGCTGGGTATGATCACTCTTCCCAAGGGTAAAGTCATAACCTTCGCGGACGATACCGCGCTTCTCTTCAGCGCTAGTACATGGCACGATGTATACATCCAAGCTCAGTCGGGTTTCGAAGTCGTGACCGAGTGGTTGCGTAATAATGTGCTCACTCTAAACGCGGATAAAACCGTATACATGCCCTTCTTTTTGAAAAATAATGCGTCAACCACACACATGAACTCGTTGTATTCTATAGTAGCCCACACATGTTCCAAACAAAATGCTGATAACTGTACCTGTACCACCCGCATTCAGAAAACAGACAGTGCAAAGTACCTAGGGGTTATAATAGATAGCACCCTGAGCTTCAAAAAGCATATCCATACCCTCAGTGGTAGGTTACGTAAACTCATTTTTGTCTTCAAGACCCTAAGACATGTGGCGGACGAGAAGCTAAGGAAATCGGTTTACTTGGCTCTCGCCCAGTCCCTACTAACCTACTGCATAACGTCCTGGGGTGGTGCAACAAAAACTTCCATGCTAGAGCTTGAACGAGCGCAGAGAGCTATTCTGAAGGTATCCTTATTCCGACCTTTTAGGTACCCTACGGATATGTTGTATAGGGAAGCAAAGGTGTTAACGGCTCGCCAGCAATTCATATTGCATACGGTTGTAAAACAGCATGGCCTCACTACCTTCAGCCACTCACTCTCCCACAGAAGTAGACGATTCGATCCCATAGTCCGTCATCACACACGGCTCTCGACTACCTCCTCCCAGCGATTCTTTTGCTACCTTGGTTGCTTTCTTTATAATAAAATAAATAGAATACTCCCAATTCATAACCTTACCAAAGTCAAATGCAAAATTAAGTTAAGCACTTGGCTCCAGGAGTTGAATTATGAAGAAACAGAAAAACTATTTGCTGTCCCAAAATAGGCAATTTTATTCATTCTATTCCCCCCCCCCACAACACACTACCCCCCCACAACACACTACCCCCACACTACCACCACACTCACAGATACACATTCATACCGACTAAACATACCTACTAACATTAGCAAAGCACCAATAATTAATACCATTTTCTTTTTTCTTTTTATATTTAAACTTACAAGTCTATACTTTTAGAAATTCTTACTGCACCAATTATTGTACACAAAAATTTAAAATGTAAGCATTACCCAAGGGGTGGAGACCTGGTGTCCTGAAATACAGACCTCCCGTCTAGCTTAGGCACCAGTCTCCCACAGTATATTGTGATGTAATTTTATTAGTTATGATACCTCTCTAATGTACCTATATTGTGGTGAGAAATAAACGATTATCTTATCTTATATACCTACTATGACGGAGCTCCTCTCTCACTCTGTGTTTGGAATGGGTCCATGCATATCCAATCTGACTAGATGGGGTATTATCTAGCAAGGTCGGATCTCCGCGACTAATCTGAGCCTGCAGTTAGTTCAGTGTTAGGCAGTTCGTGACCAAGGGGGCCATTATGCGTAGTTGTCGAAGTGAAAATTATGGGCGAACTATTGAGAAACATATACATAATGTTAGTCAATAGTTCGCCCCTCTCGTCTGCTGCGCTGTTTTCCGAGGGGGTCATGTTCCGAGGGGGCCAAGAAGCTTTTTCAGGGGTATTGTTTTCCTTATAGGGGTTGACGGCTGTCTCTTTCCTGTATTCCCTTCTCTCTCTTCTCATCTTAGGCAAATATTGCCTTTCCCTCCAGCGCGGCGGTAGCATTTGTACAATAAACTTTATTAAGGTATCAAGCCTATGGGGTCATGAACTATGATCATTATATTATGATAATAAAGTGGTGTTATTATTAATGTTGCTAGAAGTTTTTAGCGCCATCTACTGACAAAATATGTAATTAAACTGTCAATGAATAACGCTATCTATCGGCTCCATGTTGTATCAAGAAGACAATCAATAAAGTCGAAGCCTTCGCCCTTGCTAGTACCATTTTGAACCACTAGAGGAGCTGCGGTCGCATAAAATAATTGCATTACGGTTAACATCTTTCATCTCTTTCATTCATTCAATGACGTTTTACGCTAGAAAGGGATAGCTAGAATCGTGTCAATGGAACGTAACGTAAACACAAGTTGTCAGTTGTCGAGCTAAATTCCACGGTGGCGGGTTACAGAAACAATTTAACTTTAGTTTAATTTATTTCATCGAGTGTTTAATACTATACTCGTATTACTTAAACAGTAATTATGTAGGTCCGTGTTAACTTCTAAAGTGCTGTTTAGTGTGTTACTGTGGTACCTTTAACCGTTTTCTGTGATGTCAAGCTGTTGAAATAACGGTATTGTTGTGCTGTGAACCACTGGTTTTGTATCAAATCGAACACACCTAGAACGGAGCCCGTTTTTGTGAACAAAAAGTACAGGATGCAACGCGTGTGATTTTTGACTGACCTTATTCACGGTAAGAGTACTTGTGTACCTACTAGTAAAATAAGACGAGGCAAAATTTTGTTATTGCAAAATATTCTGTCGACATGATTACGACATTTCTTGATCTTATAATCATATTACCTACTCTGTTTCTTAATTATGCGGTAATAGAAAATTTATTCACATTTTGAAATTCAAATTCAGAACCACAAACACAAACTTGTTTTTTTTTTCATTCAAATTAGGCACAGTCAATTGTTTTTATTCTTTATTTTTACAAAAAGTTTGTAAAACTTTGACCAGGATATTAAGGTCAATATTTCTCACCTATGATTCATAAACATAAATAGCAGACATCGAGAGTTGAGCAAGCTGCGACCTTGTTGCAAAGGTCCCCATTTGCCATTCTCCACCGGTTTGTCACGCACGTTTATCCGTCTCTGAGAGAAAACACCTAAATTATTGCCTAATTTATTCATGTCAGTATCGTGAAGGAACCGTTCAGGTTTTCTGCGTACCTAATTATCTTATGCTAATTAGTTGGGTCAAGTCAACGGTCAACAGTCTTTTCTGAAGGAAGCAAGTTTTAAGAAAAAGGAAAGATTCCGGAAATTCGTACTGTGAATCCCGTACTTACTATATTTCATTTTAGGTCACTGCTTTAGGCCAAATAAGCCAGTTTGGTCCTTTGCTAGAATTTCGAAAACCGATAGAAACCATTACTGTAGCGTTTCAACAAAAAACTTCCGTAATTTTCTTCCCAAAAATTATCTTCATATCGATCTATCATCAGTCACCCTATTAGGATCGAATGAGATTGTATTCAGAAGATCAATCAAGTAGGCCTACTTCTCCTCCACAGACCCACATCTCAACTGCAAGAACAGGTTTAAAATTATGCTTATTGGTTAAAATGTACTACTACTTATTAGTATGGTAGTAAGGGCTCTTAGCAGACGATGCTAAGACATCTGGGCCAGTGGTTTGATCTCAATATGCAATATTGCTATTTTTGTACTCCGTTTGTGGTTTTTGACGATACTTTTAGAGTACTTATTACATACGGCTTCCTCGAAAACGAATGTATCCATTTTAATGACGAAACAAATGTTAGTCATGCGGTCACTGGACTTCTGCAAGATGCGGGAATGCGGGTCTTATTGCATGGTATACGGATATCGAAAATAAAGTGTATTTCTGTTGTTTTCTGTGTGAGTCCGAAGGGTGATTGTGCTCTGCAGGAAATAGGTACCTACATTCCAGATTGTGCTCTCTGCAGGAAATAGGTACCTACATATCAATGACCGAAAAATATGCGTCTGAAATTGAATGTAGATATCATATTCGGATTATAATGGTTTTGGACAATGATATTCACATTGGTAGTCTACTCCAATCGGGTCGCATACATTCTTAATTTAGAATTTCTATCATCAAACCAGTAAAAGAAATAGAACAATCTTAGTATAAAGTCAAGAGAATGATGATCATCATTCACCCCATCTTCAATCAAAATAAACAGGAAACTTTTGCGAATCCGTAATCTCTGCCAAAATTCGTCCATATAAGATGCTGACCTCTCAAAGCTGCTTGAAATTCAGCTCACTAACCCAAGTGAAAACATTTAACAAAGTACTTTCTTCAGTGGAGACTTGGAGACCTAGTGTTGGTGTGGTCCTATTGGAAAGCCGCTAACAATGGCGATTTGACGTGCCCGATACTGATAAACGGGTTCTAAACAGATATACCCAGAGAGTGTATAAGTATTGTCAGCGAATATGATGGGAACAGACACCGTAACTCAATGGAGGATTAAGTTGTAAACTTGTAATACAAATGGATGAGACATCGTGCGTGTTTGACCACGCACAATGAAGGGTTCCGTATTTGGGATGAATTTATCCCAAAAACAAACTTAACTTTGTAATTGAAAAACATGTTCTCCCATACTTCGATATACGCCATTTCTCCAACTGCAAATGTAAGTTTGTAATCGCAAAAAAACCAAAGAAAAGGTTTGCCGATGCTTTACCGATCATAACCAGAGACAAGTGTTGTTAAGACAGATTTATAGTAATGAATTGTCTCATTATGACGTGCCAATAATTTCATCGAAATCCATACCTTTCGAACATAGCAATGCACAGCAGCTGCCAAGCAGCTGGCATAGTATATCTACATATAATAGGTAGGTGGAACCCCTTTCACAAGGAGCCAGTATTTCAAAGCCAATATTTTGAATTTGTTATAAATCTTCGTACAGTTTACTTCGTATTAGTTTTTTTTTCTAAATACATACTTTGAAATTCTTATAATATACCCTTTTAACTAGCATGACGAACTTTCTTCAGGTGACTGGTTTTAGTTCCACGTGGTCATTCGAAAGCTAGTAGATAGGTAACAAAAAGCCGATTACATGTGCTTGAGACAGAACCAATCGACCTACGAAGACATAGTCATTCATGTAGTACTAAACGCTTAACACGAAAGTGACAATGAAGAAAAAATTGTCTATGTGCATTTACATTTCCTGAGATTTTCATATCCGGAGAGTTGCGGACGTGCGGCAAACTTATAAGGATAAAACAACGCCGAGATAACTAGACAACACCATATTTTCTATCGTTTCCTATACCTCTTCCGATGCTGTTGAATAGAAAATTGGCAAGTGATTAATTTATGAGGTTTTTGTTAAAAGAAGAACCGCGCATGCCGTTTTTATAGCATCTGACTCTAAATAGCAGCGAAGACGATACAGTTAATTTTTGATCACAAAGAAGAGACCTTTGACTACATTTGTTACTAAACTAAGTAACACAAATAAACCCCCAATAAGTCCTTCACACTAATTATCAAAATCCTCGATCGCAAAATCACAATCTTCCACGAAGAATATTTATTTGTATTTGAAAGTTACAATAAATATAATATATAGCGAATACTTTAAGGATACTATCCCTATTGATGTTAACAGCCAAATAGGCTCTTGAACATCCCACATTCTTGAAATTCAGCCAACACTCGACCGTGAACTAGGTGCACTTTCTAGATGACCTGCCTTAGCACGTGGCCTCTATTCGAGAGCAGTTTAAACCCACAAAGAGACGTTGTCTGCACACAAAAGACTCCTAAACGAGTTCCGAACAAATAAATCTTGGAGTATAAAGTGAATTCAATGTTGTTTTATTTGGTTATATACGGTTGTAGCTTGCGAGCGAAACTGTCAGTGACGTCGAATGTAAATCTAAGTTCAAAGTGTTGAGCTATACCACTGCTCTCAAAACGGTGAAGGAAAACATCGTGAGGAAACCGGCATGTCCTAGAACCAAAAATTCGAAGACATGTTACATCTACCAACCCGCACTGGGCCCGCGTGGTAGATTACAGCCCATTCCCTCTCACAGAGAGGAGGCCTGTGTCCCAGTGGGAACATTAATAGGCTTATTATGATAATTATGATGAAATAAAAAATCCAGGGCAGTCATCAGGTAAAATGAACAGGACTCGTTGGGACAATTCTAATGAGCCCACACTCGATGGGTTTACTAATAGCTGTTCAAGAGTTCCATTATCTAGCGTCCAGGTCCATCATCAGATCAGCTCGATGGTACCATATTATTGTATTATCATCGCCAGGGATACATTTGAAAATATTCAAACTAGACCACCAGAAGTGATTAATTCAAGTGTTCCATTATCGACCGTCCAGGTCAGGCCTGCGAAATATCGCCACAACTTTTTTCACACAGCGATTTCAAATGAGCCGCCATAGTAGTTGTTGTTTTATATTAAAATCCCTATCTAATGACAAATGTGTGGTTGTTATTGGTCGTGGGAACCATTTTGTGAACCAACAATTTTCATCATCATCATTTCAGCCGGAATCACTTACTGCAGCTAGGTACTAAGCCTTATTTCCTAAACAATCATTTACCGGAACTCCGGTATAGCACCATTCACTTTATAATATCTCGCATTCACTCTGCTTTCCACATCTTCATCAATCTTTCATACACAATTTGGTGTAAGTAAAAGCTCAACTGAAAGAGCTAACACGAGATGATATACTATAATATAACTTTTTATGTGTTCATGCAAGGACACCTGTCATACATTCTCAAGATATCTTCCTAAATTTGCTGTCCCTTGGTCCGTCAATATATTGCATAAGTAAGAACATACAGTTACTGAAGAAATTACTTGCCTTATCTAACGATTTCTTGTAACACCACTTAGGTCTTAGTAATAAGCAAAAGTTACTGTAACTGTTTATTTTTAAGCGCTGTGGATAGTTGAAACAGTGGTAAAAGGATTATAGTTTAATGAAGTAACTTAGAAGTCCCAATACTTCCTGGTGACTACGTTTAACTTAATTGGCAGATAATTTCATACTAATTCTATTTTTATACTGGCGTGCGCTTGTAAACGAAGCATAAGGAGTATTGTAAGGATCTTAAGGTGACATTCTATGGTTTCTGCCTATCCCCATGGGAAGAAGGCGTGAGTTTATTTATGTGTCGCAGTAAGATGGTTAAATCCGTGATATAGTTATATACCTAGGGATATAGCTACACCTTTGCCGTATATGAAAGCTGTTCATAACTGTCGGTGGTGAAGGGCGGGCGTTTTTTGGGGACTGTTTTATGTAATTTTGACGTTCGAAAAGTGCTGATTCTCAGCCTAGTTTGAATATGACTTTGGAATTTTTGAATTTCGAAGTGACCTTATTTTGTTACTGCGAACAAGTCGGAGTGCCCTAATTATATTCCTAGTAAGACAGTTTCCTAGGGATATAACTATATCACGACTTTAACATCTGACTGCGATATATATATGTATGTACATTATGTGTGTATATTCTGTTATTCGTGTATTGTGAGCACTTGATTAGGAAACGACATGAGGTCGTAATTCGCGTCATCGACTTGTGACGTGAAGTCATTCATTCTGGCAATAACAACCTTTATGTTGATTCGTTGATTGTGATCAGGAGTCACCTCGTTAACAGTTTTCTGGTGTAAGTAGTCATCGTGTCTCCTCGCACTGAAAAGGATCTCTCAGTGATGGTGTTTCTTTATTTGCAATTGCCATGATTACATTTTTATGACTATACACATAATCAACCTATAACGTTACCACTGCTAAAACACAGGCCTCCTCTCTGAGACCGAACGGCCGTACTCCAGCACACAGGTTTTATGACTATAATTATGGCTGGATTAAATCTTAGAAAAAATAATCATGAACTGAATCAAGTTTGGTGGCACAGCTAAGGAAAGGCACATTGCCAGGAGTAGTAGATGATGGAAAAAATATACCGTCCTATGTAGCGGCTACCTGAGAGTCATTGCTGAACATATTGAGAGTCTTATCTGGAGGCACTGGATTCGCCTACATATAGGATAATTATTATAGTTTGTTTTTGTATGTGTGTATTACTAACACTCTATGGACAACCTAGTCTGAAATAAATTATAATACATATATATAATATATTATATGTATGTGAAATAAAAATTAAAAACCCGGCTGTGGTTTGGACCGTCTTTTTTGGCTTCACAGCAGTCGGGTAGAAAGATGGAAACATAAGATAGAAAGCTCTTGATTACACTTGATATACCATCCGCTTTTTGGGCACAAAACAACAAACATTAAGGCTTTGCCAAATCACTACCGTACAGAGTTCGTGATACAAACATAACGGTGTTTAGGGGACAGACAGAGACAGTGGTATAAACGATATTGCAATGACCGAGTTTCGAGAACGAGTAGATGCCTGCATAATTAGCGCGTACGGAAACCGGTTCATATTAGAAGCATGCTTCTTATTGAAGATGTGGAAGGGCGTGAATTAAAATGGCTGTTAAGACTTAGTGGCTAAAAATGACGAGGACTAGCAGGCAATAGGTCATAAGGGGCTGGTAGGTAGTACATAAGGGCGTTTTAGGACCAAAAGGCCTCATAGTCATTGGAAAGTATCAGTCATACTTACTTACATCAGTCTCTGGAATTTTTTTGTAACAATTTTAGACACTATATTGGTGTACTTTAACTAGAATAGTTAACCCTCTACGTCAAGTAAATTCAATTTATATCTATAGCTGTCTGAAGGACACAACTACACTATCGAATTCACATGATTGTATAGTAGTATAACTGGATAACCAATACTTAAACAATTTGGTATTTAAAGAATCTCATGCTCATTCAGATTATAATCATATAGCTGTACTTACCTATTCGAAAGTGTCATTAGTAATAAAAACCAGTTATTAGATCATCAATGATGACTTCCTCTGTAGACCACATTCTAGCAATAAATATACATCTAATGATAATTCTCGATCCCTCTATTCACAAAAACGAGAAATAAAACGTACGTACATCAGTATTAGTTACAGTGACCAGTTAGTGCAGTGGTTGTCAAATATTCTTCAATGCTTAAATTCTTCATTTTGAAAGGCCTATCAATGCTTGGTTGCCCCATTTACCAATAACCAATTATAAAAAAACATGATAAGTATGAATGAATTTTGCGGACCGTAGATAATTTTATTATCTGTCATAACCGTGAGATACACTTCAAGGCTAGCTGGCAGTAAATAGCTAGACAACATGACTATTGCTCGAATAGCACCTACAAGCAGTGTGCCAGATGGGATTTCCCATTGACAATTTTTTTTAACTACCATATAAACTTTTATCCCCGATTTATACGCTACAAGAGAAGAAAAAAAAATCTCCGTCGTTCTTCTTTATTTCTTTGAAGAAGAACGACGGAGATTTTTTTTTTCTTCTCTTGTATTCGGTATGCTGGGCCCACACCAACGGGAAATGCCGTTGATTGTCACGATGATGGACGTTATTTATTTATTTAAACTTTTCGCACTAAAGGTACAAAGGCGGACTTAATGCCTTAGGCATTCTCTACCAGTCAACCAAGGGTGGTGAACAGATAAGATGGCAGGTGCTCTGTTTGATAGGAACAAAGACGTTAACCGTAGGTGTAGCCACAACTTATCGCGAGAATTTGACAACGGCATTCGCATCGGAGTTTGACGTTAGGTGACTCGGGTGGCGCCAAATGAGTATTGACGTTGACCGTCAACGTCAATGCTCCGGTGTGGCCACACTTTTCATCGCTATAATTATCGGACTAATTACCGCGTTGTTTATGGTGATGATGGGCATTGACGTTTTCCGTTGGTTGGCTGTGCCTTGTGCGCCAGTGAGTGAATGAATATATAAGAAATCTATTTATTAGATATAATTTTATAGGTAACAGCATCCTACTGAGCACTGTACCTTCACCCTTAACAAAAGTTGGAATAAAGTTACGATAATGAAATGCCAATCTTACAATTTTCTCGATAAAAGATACAAGACCTCAGTAGGCCAAAGTTTGAGTACCGCTTGGTTCGCAAAAATCATAAAATTACCAACATTTTGAATAAATACCTCACATATAACCAGTTTTCAATCTCTTCACCTGATGCTAAAATATTCAAAATGTCTGCCAATACATCAAAGAAACTCAGAAATCAGAGGAACGCGTCAATTTGCGGTTTTTTTTGTTTTTCGATCAGTTTGGGTACCTATACCTAACTATATTTCTGCTAATTATATATATTTATTCAAATTGAATACCTAAATAATGTATTAAAGTTTAATAAATACTCAATGGGCAAATTCCTTCCTGCTACTATCGTTAAACCAGAAACCACGTCAATGACAAAAGTATTAAATGACTAAAATCCCGTTTTGAAGGAAATTTAACCACACTTACCTACATAATTGTACAATCAACAACAAAAAAAAAATGCAATCAACGTCAGAATTATTTATTTCGGTATTCAGATATTAAGTATGACAAATTAAATAAATAGGTAAGTACCTATACAAATACATTGTTTAAGCGTAATTTTATTTAGGTAATAAAATTTGCTACTCTTCTTCTTTTCGTGTGGTTACTGACTAACCTGGTGTCAGAGTTTTAAAGCCGCCCATGGCCCTCTGACATGGCTTCTCATGCCGTCGAGAAATATCTCTCAGGTATGCCGCTTTCCTTCACCAGTTTTGAAGCAAGTGATAATTTTGCTACTAAGCGATTTTTTATGGATATGAAGCGTAGGCAGCAATGTTAACTATGCCTCAAAGTTTCTTGCCTACAGAAGTTGAAAGTTGATCATTATTGCCGAATTTCGTGTCGTCACTAGCCATCGATGAGAGGGATACTATAGTGCGCAAGTGTGTTCGCAAATACAGGTTAATTCTCTCTTCCCTCACACTCATAGTCCGATGGGACCGCAATCCGACGGATCCCGAAAGAAATTAAGCGTAGGATCAACGGCGGCACCTGCGCGCGAGGGACGGGGTTATCACACCGCCAACTTCCAAACTTCGGGTTGTTATTGAGAAATTCCTAATGAAATAACCCAAGAACACTTGGCCCAACCTGGGTCAGGACGCCATGCTCAGCAGTCGAGCCTGCGACCACGAGATCAAACTGGGGCAGTAATTATACGTATTTGTACAATTCCACCCGTAAATACGCATTGACTTTACGTCTTCCTGGACCTGTATTTATTTATTTAGTACTTGAAAGAAAAGAAAGAAAGAAAGAAAAATATTTTATTTGGGACACGCACAGGTAATACAAACAACAACAACACAACAACACACAACACACAACAACAACAACAACAACAACACACAACAACAACAACAACAACAACACAACAACAACAACTACAACACACACAACACCACACTACAACTTGGAAGATCACATAACATCAGGCCTGTAATTCCCGAAGGTTTAGGCACATATATTATCACCAGTTATGTTTTTAATAATAGGGACGAATCTATTGCCATCAACCAGGCACAGATCCAGACTCCGAGCTGCCATTGAGAAATATCCGATGGAAAAATCCTTACTACGCATACTGGTAAAAACCAGTTAAATGACCTGGTAACAAAGAAAATACATTTATTTACCACAGACTATAGCTGACCTCAGGACCTCTCGCTCAGCAGTCATGTTTGGGCGTTTCCGTAGAAATTTGTCCCGGTTACAAAATGGAGAAAAGTGGATTATTTTTATTAAATAGTGTTTTTATTATCTTGTAATGATTTGATATTCATTAAAGATTACTGTTATAGTTGCAAAACAACAAAAGAATACCCATTTTCTGAGAAAATATGATTTATTTGGGACAAGGTAGTGTTTCTGATTTCCATTTTGTAACTTGTTTGCAATAAAATAAAATATATTTAGATATTTAATTTTTAACGGAAAAAGTGGTTTTAGCATAGAAAACGCTACTTTCTTTAAAAATTATATATAAATCAATTAGTAAATGCGTTAGTTTTTTTGTGATTTAGTAAAAACATATCCACGTTGTTACTTTTGGGAACTAAGCTTTGTTATTTTCTGTTTTGCACATTGTCGAAAATAGTTAACAAGATTAGAGTATTTTTAAATTTATAGTCGTATGATACTTTATAAAAAACTAAACAAATAATGAGCTGGTGCCCTGTAAAAATTGGAAATTAAATTAAATTTTATGATGAAAAAAATGGGACAGTTACAAAATTGAATGGTGGAGTTACAAAACGGAAACGTAAAGCTTATTTCACATAGTTAATAAAAATTATAAATGGTCAGATGGTTGATGAAACTTCGTCATCCCTTGCCAAAAGCATTGAAGAAATTATATCATACAATATAGCAATATCCCGCAATCTACCAGCCCAAAGAAAAGCATGAGATTAGTGGTATTTCATTAGCTAGCAACTTTTGGTTGAAAAAGACAGTTTCCTGAACAAACTTTTAAATTAATGCATTAATATAAGCATAAAAGCATAAAAAAAGCCAAATAAAAAAAAAATACTACCACAACAAAAAATCATCACATAAAAATTGCACACATCATGCTTGTTTAGCTTATGTACTCGCCTTTACATTTCCATTTTGTAACTTTTACAATCCACATATACGTAACTAAACAAAATGGAGGTAACGTTTTCATGTTTTCCAATCTAAAATTGCGTGTAGTTAAACAATAGAACAATGAATGCTGCAAGTAATTCAATTAATCATTTTTACGATTATTTTATTATAGGTAGTTAACAATAACAACATTATCAAAAACAAAAACTTACCAGCAGAAATTCGTCAAACAAAGTGGATGAATTACACGTAGACGGTAACGCTTTGCAAGTTTAGACACGAATGATTTTGACAGCACCTGATTGCCAACCGAAAAAACTTGCGGAATCGATGAATAATGTTGCCAGGAAAATAAATATGCTAAGATTTTGGAAGTTTATTTTTTACTTGTGGAGGAAATACCGTTACAAAGTGGAATTTTCCACTACGTCCGAAATCGTGGGACACAATTAAAATAGTAAAAAATAATTATTTTTGTATTAAAGTGGCTGTAATTTATGTTTTATTTTAAAAGAAATCATACATTTGAATATATTAAAACCTTTTTATATGCATACTTAATTTTATGTCATCAATAATCTAACTCAAAGTGTGTCACGACACTGTGGGACACCTGAAAACTGGGGGGTTCCAAACATATTTTCGTCTTATTTTAATCATTATTATAGTAAAAATAGACTAATTCACTGTTATTTACTGAGTTTATTTATTATACTATCATAATAAATAGTGAATTACAATAATAGGCCTTCGGTCTTCTAATGAATTATAAGTAAAGTCATGGGACAGCACAAAATGAGAGTGGATAAATTTCTACGGAAATGCCCGTTTGCGTCCAATGGATAGATCAATGGGATAGTCCTTAAACATGTAGCGGTATACAAAGTCCTTTCAGACTTCAGTGACGACCCGTCGCTAACAACCTAGCCAGCAGAGACATACCTATGACAGGGGTACGCCAAGAGGCCACGACATGGGCCCATTGCGATAAAAAATATATGTCGAAAATATAAAGATTCCTCCTTAACCCTCAAGGAAAGCCTTTTTCATTCAATAACCTGATCCACCCCGATCGCAAACTTAATTAAACTTTTCATATCACCAACCCACCTTGCCATCGGTTTTCCTAGTATCGTTTTATCTACATATTATTCATCTCGTAAAGAAAATAAGAAACACGCACTAATATTCATCACCATCATCGTCCACAGCCCGACATACCACTGTTTTCTCGTGCCAATCCCCACACGGGGTTGCGGGTAGTCCCAAGGGGAAACCGTGGCCCCTGGCAAGGCAAGGGAAGGAACACGGGTGGGTTTTAGTCAGTAAAAGTCTGACACGCCCTTCCGCTCCGCCCAGAGAGGGAGAAGTAATTGGATGATTTCCCACCCAAAACAAGAAAAAAAAGATAAATCCCCACGCGTATGTGCCAGCCTCGTTCACGTTTTGCCCGCGATGGCAACAATGTACTCCACCCATCTCGTCGTCAGACGACTGGACACCTCTTCCTCCAGTCCTTAGACGCCAGTCGGTCACGCCTAACTCCACTTGTCATCACTACGCCTTGCCAGGGGGCCAAGTTACTAATTTTCAAACGTCATAATGGTGTCTCGATGGTGAGTTTTTGACAGATTTGCCATACAAAATCTGTCAAAAACTCACCATCGAGAGACCATAGTGACATTTGTAAATTAGTAGACTTGGCTCCCAGGTATACTGCTCAACTCTTAAACTCGATAATACGTTTTCCAATATCGAAGACCTTCGTACGTCTTCGAGGATCTCGACGTCTGGAACTTCGGTCTATTGGCCTTATGTCAAGCATGGAACACTCCATGGCATCGCACTAATGTTACTGATAGCTAATTACCGACAAATATCACTTAAAAACATGTTACCTTTACGTAAACTGAGTTACCTAATAGGTTTTCGCAGTTCATTGATGTCAACGTCTTGTAAGTTGTGTCATTTCACTTGCATTGAAATAACAGTGAGTGTTAGATTTCACACTGATTTTAAAACAGTCTATTTCAGTGTGTCGTTTTTCGCAATTTAGCGGAGATTTGTGGTCAAATTACAAAACTAATTTTGCAAAAATATGCATGACATTAGATTGTGTTGAAAGAGTTTTTGACAATCATATTAGACTAAAAGAAAAAACATTCAAGGCTTTATGCTAGGAGTTCTCCAGAAACGTGGGTCACACCCAAAAACCAAGACCTATCTGTCTGGGATCTAGATGAGCTGTATATGGGTCATACAATAATATTTTGTTTCGTGCATAGTTCAGAAGCAGCAAAATCAGTCTGTGCACAAATCTAGCGAACATTTTCTTCATCATTATCTCCCTGCCCCTGTCCCATGTTACTTGGGATCGGCGCAACATGTCATGCATGTACTGAATGCATGTATGCATGTGTGTCATGCATGCATGTTTTCTTCTTCCAATTTCCCCTGTCAACTGAGACACTATCATTTACTCCCTTTTCTTTCATATCATTCCTCATTCCGATCGATTCGATGTTTTTGATTCGATGAATCCGATGATTCGATGGATGGATCGATTATCGATCCATCCATCTTTCAACATTCTCTTCATAACATAAATACATAACATCATGCCTGTATTCCCCGAAGGATTAGGCAGAAGTGTTCCTAATAGTATACCCACATTTCGCCAGTTATGTTTAAGTCCCTTGTAATAGGGGCGAGCCTATTGCCAACAAACCTCTCTCATATCTCTTCCTCATCTTCACTTTCATCCTCTTCTTATTTTCTATCGATCTTTTCTTATTTTATTGTATCCACATTTTACTTTATCATTTCAGCAGGTTTCTTGTCTTGTCTTGTCTTGTCTTCTATAGCTTGATAATTCTATTTGGCCAATTCGACGCGTCTGTTAATGTATTTGGCTTTCGCTGTTAACGGAATGTCCTGTAAAGTTAGCAGTATTTCTAACTAGTAACTGGTTAATTATATAAATTGATTCCGAAGTCAATTTACTATGGGCATAGGAAATGTTAAATGATACATATTTCTGTCCATACCCCAGAAACCTTAACATTCATTGCAAGCTTGCGATCCTCTTATGTAAGTACTTGTGTCAATAATTAAATGCATTAGTACATAACGTGTATTGCATTTTAATGAATATTCATTAAAGTGCACAATATGCATAATTATGCATTTTGTGTGTTATTTTACGATATCACCAATATTTTGCAAGGTTGCAATCTTGTTGACATTTTAAAGTACTTCTCTATTAATATATTTATGTTTCTTTAATTATATATTTTGCACAATATGCAGCATATTCTGTGTTATTTTACGGTATCAGCAACATTTTGTTTTGCAAGGATGCAATCTTGTTGACAAATCCATCTATCTGTATTTCAATATTTTCTAGCTAATGCAATCCCTTTTTTTTGTTAGGAACTTTCTCTGGCGCGCACACAACAACTTACCATAGTTCATCACAATCACGTTCACGTTTTATCACAATCGGTCGACCCATTTTCGAGTTTTTGCGAGTCCGAATAAGGGTTTTAGGGAATATTTTTTTTAGGATCCCTGTTTTTTTAACTTCGATACAAAGTGAACGTCCTTTATATACCTATGTAGGTATAGTCAGGATAGTAGTTTAACAAATTGAGTATAGAACTTAAATTAACAACACATTACAATTAGTCAACAACAAAGAGATGTCTAAGGGCTCCCGCAGACATACAATTTTGTTGTTGGTCGACTAAATCGCAGAGTATACCAATTGGTACATCTTGTCCAACTAAATCGGAATCTGTATCTTAGTAAGTTACAATAATTGGCCAACTTATTCTTATTCTTAACTTACAATTGTATGTCTGCGGGAGCTCTAAGTGTCCTTTTGTCTTTGTATTAATTTGAATAGTTAGTCATTTAATTTAGTGTAAGATTGTATAAAAGATTATATGTAGGTAATGATAAAAACCGAAACTCATTAAAAAAAATACTGTCAATCTTAAAATAGTCTTATGTCTATGACTCGGCAAATTGACGTAGTGTGTCAATTAGATAGACAATAAATTTCCCTGACTGAACTTAGTTTGCAATACTATGTGGTATCAAAACTACAAAATGATTGCTCGTTTCGAAACAATTGAATTCTCACACCATTCCCAGATCCAATGAAATCAATGTAAAGAAAATTAAGAGTGACATAGTTACGCACTGTATGCCTTTCTCTATTGATTTATTAGTCTTGTAAGAGTTGCACTTTACTTTACTTTTGGTTTGTAGTTGAAAACCTACTAGGCCTGTCCATAAAGCCTCCCCCACCAGCGCGTTATTATAGCGCTATAATAACGCAAGCGTTATTGCGATAATGCGTTCCAATTCCTTGCACCCACCAGGGTTTTTATTCCGCGATATTTGTAACATGTTCTCCATCACAAGCGCGTTTATATCGCGCGATGATAACACAGGTGTGTGTAAGATCACATACTTACGAGTACTAATACAAAATGTTCTAAAAACACTTATCGGAATATCTCACGACAGACAAACGCGCGTCCTACTCCTATCGCGGCGCTATTATCGCAGCAGTGTGTAATTTTGTGGCCGTCCTACTACAAAATGTATTGAAAACAGATATTGCAATATCGCTTGCGTTATTATCGCGCGATAAAAACTCCGCTGTGGGGGAAAAACTTAATAACCTTGGGTTCGATAGTTAGGTCAAGTAGTGTAATTTTTTTCTGGTATGAGCTCTTTATCAGTAGGTACTTAGCAATCCTGAATTTCAAATGGTGCCAATACCGTTAAAAGGGCTAAATTATTGTGAACAGAAAAGACATGTTTATCTGTATGGAAAATCTAAGTACGAATCTTTTTGGCATGTTCCATGACGACTATTAGAGAAGTTTGGGTGAAGATCCCAATTTATTTGGGGTCGGCGTAATATGACGCCAACCCCAAATAAATTGGGATATGGTCATGAAAACCATAATTATTGCCATTTTAACATGCTCATACCAATAATGGAAATATTACGTAAGGTGGTGGTGGCTCAGATTTCTACCGATTTGGACCTCACAGTAATCATCAGCACATTTTTTTTTTGCTTATCCTATACAGTCCTATTGCTGGGCAAAGGCCTCTGCCTAAGTCCATATCCAGGAACTCTTTTCCCGCGCCACCTTGAACTAGCCCTCACGGTACGCGTCCAGAGGGTCTACTTTTTCTTTTCATTATTATTTCTTTTGTTTTTATTATTCTTTTCCAAATTAATTAGTTCACCTAAATAAATAATTGTTTGCCTTACTTGGGAAGAGACTGGACCCCACGACACAGGGAATCCTAGTGTGGGGTCCAGGGAATTTGTAAAAATCTAGTACCAGGCTCCTATGTGATCTGATACTCGTTTTTTTTATATTGTACTGTGTTTTTCTAAACTGAATAAAGCTTTTTTACTTTACTTTTTTTACTTTCTAAGTCTGTAAACGAAGATACGGTTATGGGTCCGTCCGAACATAGTAGATCCGTCAAAGCACATAATTGGTTATAGTGACAACTGTCAAATCGTGTTGTCATTCTTTCTTAGTTCAGGCCTCTCTAATCATTATGCCCGTAAATAATACAATGTATGAAAAACCCGTAACTCCGGCTGAAACTACGGATTTCGTTCTTAGGAAGTAGACCCCTAGGCACAGTCAGCACATAAAGATCTAAAAACTCCTGTGAAACGGTGGACTAGACAATAAACTAAATAATAAGCCTTTCTATTTATATATTTGTTCAATACATACTCGTACAAACTAAATGCCTCAACATTCATATCCGATCACCGCTAATGTATAGCTGTTCTCGTGAAGGTCGACCAGATTCTCGGGCAGACGCGTGAGGGAATATTGATAGGAAATTACTATGCATTAAGCTTTGATTGGAGGAAGTCTATTTATATCTTATGTGCATTTATTGAGATTTAGATACATAGATAGCGAATAAATTAAATGTAATGTGATTTAAAAGGGTGACACTAAAGTATCCAGAAGGTTAATGAAAACACGTCTGTTCCAAACAAGCGTTTATTACCAAATACCTAAAGGTTTCTTACATAACAATGTTGATCACTACCTACTAAAAATACAATAGACTTAGATATTTTTAGTTACTTATTCCGCTTAACTATTTCTAAAGAGTAATAAAAAACCCCTGTAAGAAATTGACATGATGTGTTTCACCTCTGAACGAGACATCCTCAGGATCACGATTGACTTGTCGCGAACCCGAACACGGCGTGTTGCCACCCATGCATGGTGTCCGGCGTACTAAACAAATTTCCATTTTATCCACTTCAACACAATAATTTTCGTATGGGTAAGAAAATGTTCGTTTTTTTTCGGGAACAGCCCCAATTGCTAAACTAACATTGAGAGCAAAATATCACGTAAAGGTAACTAGCCTTTAAGTGCTAAACGTGATGAAAGTGATAATCAATGAAGACTGGTCGAATGGAAAATTGCCTTAATAACCACGTTTGGAAAACGCTTGACCAATCAGAATTTTTGTTTTGTTTAATGCCGACATCCTGCTTCCTCCTTTTTCATCCATCGATCACCTTTAGCTTTTGAAAAGCCTATAAAATGAACGAATAGGTACTAATATTACCTACTACTACGTATTTTAATTTCCACCACCACAATCAAAACGGCGTGACGGTTACAAATTGCCCCCATTAACCATGGAAAATGGCAAAACGCTAACATGTAGACGACAAAATAAAAGAATGCTACGCTAATTAATGATTAATATCGTATCCATTTCAATAAGCTGGCTTTAGTAACTATTAAGTAGTTTTCACATTTAACAATAGTTATTGTAATAAGTGTGACTAAGTTAACAATCATCGGTAGCGCGGTTCAAAGTTTTTGTTAATGTGTAAGTTCTGATTAATGTTTAAAGAATTGAAGTCGGGCAAAAAGATGGATGGATTGTGTGAGGAATGATATGAAAGAGAAGGGAGGCCATGATAACGTGACGGTTGACAGAGGAGAGTGGAAGAAGAAGACGGGATGCGCCAAGCCCACGTAGGCAACATGGGACAAGGGAAGGAATATGATAGAATTGATGTATGGCTTGTGGTCAAAGGACCCTTATACCTTACAATTTTAGGCTTTTGGTTGCCGTAGACATAGTAAGAAAGAATGAAAAACCCTATTAACGCTTTGTCCGGCCTGAGAATCGAACCGAACGCCAGCAATCGCGTTTACAACGAGGCCGTCACTGTACCTTAATTGTGAAACAATAAAGTAACATTCACCTATTCCTGACTTCTGATGTTCTCGCTACATGTATGGGTGACAATTCGAGTCTCCTTCATGCCTCAGCAACCACGTAAAGCCGTTGGTCGCAGCTGTCATTCGTAGATCTTTGAGATCTTTGACAGTCGAAGCCCAAACGTCTGACAACCTATCTGGCCAAGGTGTATCGTTTACCCAGTAACTGGGTTGTGGAGGTCAGATAGGCAGTCGCTCCATGGAAAAAACTGGTGTTCAGTACCCTAATTACGTAATACACGATCAATCAGAATCTGAATCGTTTTGAAACAGATTGCTAATCCATAGCTTCATAAGTTCGAAAAAAAAATCTGCTCAGCAACGTAAATAACGCAATGAATGTTGTTGAACTGTCAAAATGAAATAGATTAGTCGGAATTGTTTACGAAAATGAGTTGCGTAATTAGATAGCTGGTTAGACTGGAATTCGATCCCAACACGATAAGTCCCCTCTTTGAGGAGTGGCTAGAGAGGCGCCACGGCGCCCTCACCTACCGCCTGACGCAGGTCCTCACCGGACACGGTAGTTTCGGGAGGTTCCTGTTTCAGATCAGGCAGGAGGAAACGCCCGGGTGTCACCACTGCGTGGATCGCCCGGAGGACACGGTGGAGCATACGGTGGAGGTCTGCCCGGCTTGGGTGGAGCACCGCCGTGTCCTCGTGCAGGCGATCGGCGGCAGTGACCTCTCACGTCCGGCCCTGGTCCAGGCCATGGTGCGGAGTGAGAGGGCATGGCAGGCTGTCACCTCCTTCTGCGAAGCAGTAATGCTCGTAAAGGAGGAGGCGGGGCGCGAGAGGCAGAGACTAAGGTCGCTCCCTCGAGCCCCTAGCCGCCGCGGTAGTAGACGCCCCGGGCGTCGGGAATCGATCGCCGATTTCCGGCCACCGTAGGCGCGGGCTTGCGGACGGAGAGTGATGGGTAGCTCTCCGTCCGATCAGGACCAAGCCCGGGTCGACGGCGCGTAGTGTTCCACGCGCGCCTCAAAGAGTTGTCAGCGAAGCTGAAGGGGTCCGTCAGGGCCGATGCCTACCACCGGGGTTGCGGATAAGTCCTAAGGGGAAACCGTGGCCCTGGTCTAGGTAAGGGAAGGAACACGGGTGGGTTTTAGTCAGTAAAAGTCTGACACGCCCTTCCGCTCCGCCCAGAGCGGGAGAAGTCATTGGATGATTTCCCACCCAAAAAAAAAAAAAAAAAAAACAGTTGAGAAATGGCTACGCAGGTTGATATTTGGTGCACGGAACCCTAAACATGGCGTAATATCAGGAAGACATTACATACGTCCATATGCGACTTTTTTCTTAATTCTTCCATACTTAGTTACATACATAAACATCGCGTTTATGATTTCAAACAGTTAATCTACATTACAAATTAAGTAGCCTAAACGCTAGACTAATAATGTTGATTTAACGGCACAAAAAAATAGAAATTAAGTAACGTCAATAATAATTGCATAAAAGTAGGCATTTTTGCATTAACTGTAAGTTATACTCATGTTAGTCATTGATATTCAATGAACTAATGTAAACTTCTAAACTATAAACAGGAAACATTAGATTTTTTGTATGATTGTTTGTTACTTAAGGCTTTTGCAGACCAGACGTGACATGAACAATACAATTTCTAAGAAAACTTCACGGTATAACAATACCGGGTGTCGCGCGACAAGTCGCGCTGGTCAGCACAAAGCTTTACGCTTGGAGCCCTAATATCCCTAGGGATATCTTTACTGCTAGTTATATACCATAATATAGTTACATTTCAGAATAACTCAAACCATAGTGAGTGTGATGCGACTTTGGGGTCATCGTCATCATCATTTTGTCGCACTTATCTCAATTACATTTTTTTTGTCTGACTGTCTGTGTGTCTGTCTGTTTGTTCCGGCTAATCTCCGAAACGGCTGGACCGATTTGGACGGGACTTCCACTAATAGAAAGCTGAGGCCACTGGGCGTAAAATAGACTTTTTATTCCGATATTCCTACGGGAACATTTATTGGGGTGATGACTCAAATAAATATGTGGTCACTAAGTATGTCACCAAATACAACCAAAGCGATATTCTAGCAAACAAAAATATGGCGATAAGGATAAAGCAGCTGTCAATCTTTCAACGTAGGTATACCTAAAGCCAGTCAAATATATAACTATGAGTTACATATTCCAACATGGTCAAGCCTTAAAAAGGCTAATTGTTTCAAAGACCCAGGCATTGTTCAAACACTTTCTTTTTCTTCCTTTGCCTATTATGAAACGAACAATCGGTTCGTGACGTCCCAAAATGAAGCGTAAACTTTGGTTGCACAACTGTAGTGAAATGGCTACCTGTGAGGCTGTGACTGAGTAATTCTTGTACAAAAACATCTCATTACAAATAGAATGGAAAGTGGGTAGATGCTGTTTAAAACAAGATACTGTTTAGAAAAAGAAATTAGACATAGACGAAGCAAAAAATGAAAAAGAGGCGACAGACTTTGATTGGTAGCGACAGCTGGCAGACTCCAATTTTAGAAAATAGATAACCTCGTATAAGTATTTTAGTTTATTTAAAATGCTTTTGTAATCCATTTTGTTGTACCTAAGAGCGTTCATCGATATACTAATATGGGATCTTGATTAATTAATCATGAGCATACACAAATAGGTGCTGTTTCAATGAATCAGCAATTGTACCCATTAGAGTTGGAAGCATGTTTGAATTTCACGTTAAAACTGGCAGGCTATAGGTTTATGTTACTTAATATTGAATATAGGTGCCAAAGGTGTCGATAAACGTCCTGATTAAATTCAACAGTAGCACAACGCAAAGACTTGAATTTACAATCAAGAGATAACACAGTTCGGACTACCATGCTCTCTGCAGTTTCAGCAAGTAGTGTTGATTCTAATCAATAAATACAAAATTGTAGTGACAATGACTACACAAACAAAAGTGCACCAAGAAAAAAACTTTTTTTGCAAAAAAAGCGAAAAATAAAAAATAACTATGTATTTCGTGACAAATTGATGACCTTCAAATAACAAATTTTGAGGCGGCGCCTAAAACACATTCAACGAAGATCTATCAAGCTAACATTTTACGCTTTATGTAATTATAGTGTTTGTTTCGCGCCGCCTCAAAATTTGTTATTTGGAGGTCATCAATTTGTCACGAAATACATAGTTATTTTTTATTTTTCGCTTTTTTTGCAAAAAAGTTTTTATTTTTCGCATTTCAGTTTTTTTTCGTCGGTTAAATTTTTTGCAAAAAAGTTTTTTATTTTTAGCTTTTGAGTTACCATTAACCGCCTGGCCACGGGACATTCGCTACAGCGAAAATTCGCGCGTTGCGAACGGCGAAGCGTCTTGCGACTAAAACAAATGTATAGAATTTCGCCCCGCAGACGCACCGCCGCCGCCGCGCCGTTCGCGCCGCCCGTTCCGTGGCCAGGCGGTTTTAATGTTTGCCTCAACCTCTGACCGTCGATGACAGTCATACCCCAGCTAGGTGTAAAGTTCTCATCAGGGGGAATGAAATAAGCCCAAACACGATGTAGCTGCTGTAAACTGGTGAGAAGCTCTCGCGACTGTCTTCTGACTCCATCATCAGATCAACTCCAGGTCTTTATTGTGTAGTTGTGTCATCAGAACCACATATGTGTGCGAAATTACAACAGAATCGGTTCACAGTTGAAAATTCAGTACGTGAAACATCAATCAACCCCAATTTTTTTACACTTAGGGGCGGGTTTCAATTTTTATTTTTTTATGGGACCAACTTCGAGGTATACCCTTCCCAATAAAAAAAGAATCGTTCAAATCGGACCACTCAGTAAAAAGTTATGCGTGGTCATACATAAAAAAATAAAAAAAATATACGTGTCGAATTGAGAACCTCCTCCTTTTTTTTCGTCGGTTAAAAATAAGAATAGAATCAAACACAGTTATAATAATTACATAATATATTAAACTGGAATTCAAAAATGGGTTCCAACGAAAATAAATGAACCAAAGCACTTAGAATGACGAACCGGCCGACAATAGAATCACCTCATCTAACTAGGGATGACCACACGACGCAACACAGCAGCAATTTTTCCGACAATTCTGCAATTGACATGATATCGTGACTCGTCATGAGCATCGATCGGACGGTGTGTGTTGGTAAAAACGTATATTTATCACTGCCAAGCCATCAAACATCGTGAGCCGATGAAAACGTGAGGAAATCCACTCATTGTCATTCATAATAAAATCTTACACATCTTTGTAATGTCCTGAGAATTTAAGACAGCTGCAGTTACCGAAGAGCAAGATGGTTGCAGACAGTGTACCGTTCCTATGAGCGGTGAAGAAACAATATTATATAATAATGATAGTTTCTCAAGAACTGCCCTTTTTTCCTTGGTGCCCTGGCCTTTTTCTCATGGTTGTTGTAACTGGTAGCTAAAAGTCTAATGGTCATGTCATGAGATTGGGCATTCGGTAGTCTTTTTGCTCAAATTCGTCTGTTAAGCAAGTTGAAGCCAGTACTTTATGTCCGTCTACGAGTACCACAAAGCGGTCATTGAGAGTTTCATGATTAGCAATGATTGTTTACGGGTTGAATTTATAATGATGATGATATTATAAAGAATGATTACAATCTGTTTAGACCGGTTTATTGATCCGTTTATAGGGCTATACTTAAATGGCATCCGGCACAACATTGGTAGTCAGCCTTGCTATGGCCGATACCATCTTACTGACAGGATATTAGTTTTACTACACATGAACTAAAAAATTATTATTTTTGTTTACAAATAGGTACATATTTATGTACCTAGTAGCTAGTAGGGAAGATGAGCTCAAAAAAACAGCAAGCCTCAACTGGATTCAAGTAGCCTAGAGAAGACTGGTTATCTTTGGAGGAAGCCCTTATCTGCAAGAGGGGTTCTTGTAGATAACCAAATAATAGAATATATTAAATTTATCTAAAATCTAAACTAACTTAATAGTAGGTAACATGGAATTTAATTTTACTCTTTTTGTAAACTGCAACGAAATAATCTGGCCTTTTTATTTATACATTTATATGTATATTTGTAATCATGATTAAGTTTAGCATTCATTAACAGAAAAAGCCATTTAGCCACATTGTTAATTACAGCCACTTGTCTATGTTAAAACAAATAATGTTTTAATTCGGATTCTCACGGTGTTCACAAACAGGTCACCTGATTCTCATCATTGTGATGGTGTGTTGGATATGTTGATCGATAATATTTAGTATGGTTAAATATCGTTTGTTTGGCTTTGTTTTCATAATATTGTGTGATCACCATGGGGTAGATTACTGGGTCTGGGAAGTAAACGAAAACATGTCTACGTCGGAACCTACGGCGCGGCGTCATCATCAATTACAATAATAACCAATGAAATAGATAATTATATTTGTTTGTATAACATAATCTATTTCATTGGCTATTATTGTAATTACTGCTTCAGTTAAAATTATATGTTCGGATTCCCTATATAATATTGCAAGCATAAATGGTGCCCAGTGCTATCTTCTGGGAAGAGTGGGATTCTAGTTCCATATAAATGTGGCAGCAAATTAAAGCAAATAATTAACATTATTAAAATTTAATTTGTTGGATTAACAAAATATTATGAGGCAAAATTGTACTTATCCATTTTTAATGCTATATTCCAACGACATTTATAAGCATAAAGCTTTATATACAGCTCCCATACAAAACTTAAGAGATATTGTCATTTTATTCTCAAGAGGTCCCGTAGCAGATCGGGTTACGGGACCAGCCAGAAATTGCGCACCAGCAAAGTAAATAACATTAAGAGCTTTTATTCTGAAAGTGGGCAACGTCGCACCACGATGCGCTAATTTGCGAAAATGGCCGTAGGTACCAGCGGAGGGATTAATGATATTCCACATTGAGTTCTGAAACAGTACCTAACGTGCTAGACTGTTACCCTAAATAGAATAGTGACATCTTCTCATAGAGAAAAACAATCCTCTCCCACCGATTTTGACAATATGCCTCGGTCGATCTACCTACGTAGCCTATACCATTATCATAAAGTATTCACACAAACCTGTTTAAAGTGTTCAAGTTTCACCAGATTGCAAGTTTTCCTGTGACACGGGCTGGTAGGTTCAGGCAGGAAACAAAAAGTGACTAAACTCGTACCGGTTTTGGCTCTTGTTAACGGCCCTTTGTTCAAAATTATTTTCGCTGACAATAATTTTAGTTTTTATGATATCATGATCCTCTGTCCTTATTTTTTTTTAAGTGAAAACTTCTTTAGGCGCGTTGAGCACAGATTTTTGGGTGAACAAAAAATCATGGAACTCGCGTCATCGCCACCTAACGCTCGAACGAAATACATCAAGGCAAGAATCAAAAATTACTTAACGAAAGACATCTATGCGAGAATGAAAAAGTTACTTAGTTTTCACTTCTATCGACAGTCCCGATTTTTTTTTGTCGTCATGTCTACTTCTAACAAACATCATTATTCGCCATCATATATTATTTCCGTAGTGCAACCTCTTTCTAGCCGTATCATCTTTCATATCCAGCCATTGTTTCTTTTGTAATTATGAAATGTCCGCGATAATTATGTTGTGTACAAATGGGTTGGAGAGAGTTCGTTAGAATCGAAGTCTCTTGAAGCTAACAGCAAAACCTTCATTTATTTCTATTAAATGAGCAAGTCTCCGAAATGCTGAACAAAATAAATGCCAGGAAATTGCTAGTACCTGCACAGAGATTGCAATTATACAATAGAAATGCCATACAACTGGCTTTTGACAATTAAAGTTTATAATCCTGAGAATTTTACCAATTAATAAGAATAAAATAAATGTAAAATGTTTGATTGGCTCTTAGACCTGTGTTTTTATTCCCTCAATTAATTTTTTAATCATACTTTTGATATTGTAATTAAAATCTTAATAATGACATAAGTACTTTGACATTATTATAAATTCACATTGCAATTTTATTACATGACATTGTAATTTTTATTTTGACATTATGATTTATAATTTGACATTATGATTTATATTTTGACATTATGATTTATTCTTTGTTCCTGCTAATTTGCATGTACCTAGCATATTATTTAATATTTTTACATTACTTAATTTGCCATATACTGAGAAAGAAATTAATTACAAAATAACGGTGAATGGTGGTGACCCCGTGGTATCGGCCCCGACCTACGAGTAGGTCGTGGTTTCGAACCCAGGCAGGCACATTACTGTGTAATTTATTTCATCACCACTGCTCTCAAAACGGTGAAGTAAAACATCGTGAGGTAACCGGCATGTTCTAGAAACAAAAATTCAAAAACATGTGACATCCGATCGACACCGACTCGCAACCACCCGCGTGCTGGATTACGGCCCACTCCCTCTCACAGAGTGGAGGCCTGTGTACCAGCAGTGGGAACGTTATAGACTGATTATGTATGTTATGCAGTGCGTGATCCCAGATTTCTTAAATTACAATAATTTGAATGTCGTTAGTTTTCTTTCCTCTTTCATTTCTACTTAAATACACAGCACAAATAAGATCGATAAGGAAGTATTATTTACAGTAAATAGCTGCGACTTCTCATTTCCTACATGTGTTGGAGCTAGTAATGCCAGCACGTTTCCTACTACTAGCACTTACGCAAGTTTAAGTACATAACGCACTCGAGGAGGTTTTTGTGCCCTACAGAGGAATGATGTTGTACTTTAACTTGAGTTGGGGCGAAAAAAAGTCAATTAAACCTTTTATACTTTTTTTTTTATGGATATGGATACTGTGGAGTATGGTGTCATACTTTGTAATGGTCTTAGTTTTTATATTGGTTATCCACACTAATAAATATTATAAATGCTAAAGTAACTCTGTCCGTTTGTTACCTTTCAAGCCAAAACCACTATGTTCCCGTAGTTATAAAATTGACAAATAGGTAGCCTATTACCTGGAAAAGGATAGGCTTCTTTCCATTCTGGATATTTGTGTTAAAAAAGAAAGTGAAGAGCTAGTAGTTACTATAAAAGTACTTATGGAGAGTGAGTTACTAATTACATTCCACCTTGCTGACTGTGGAACATTTTTACCTCGGCATTAGGCTGACTGTCTCGGGACTTCCTTCATTGCTATTAACCGGGTACAATCCAGATTTCGCACTGCAACTCCTACGAGTAATACTTACTCTTTGTCCGACCTGGATATTAATGTCTAGAACCCCACAACCACTCAGTTGCTCTTGCAACTATCAGCTTATAAAAGTCCACAATACTGGCCATAATTCATCGAGTATTGTGCTATTGCCACGCTGCCATGAGCATTGACATAACAATGATAATAATCATCATTTATCACTTCCCATTAACTCTGCCAGACGATATACTTGTATACAATTTAGTAATGTGCCTATAGAATAATAATTTAATTACATAAGCACTCAGTAATGTTGTTAAAGCACGTCTAGACGCTATGACGAGTCATAATTTATTGTAAGTAATGTAATGATTATTTTTATTGTAACATTTGTCACGTAATATCTTGAAACAAAGCCGCACCTTCTATTCCTTTGCTGGTAAATATCTTTAGTTCCTTTTTGAATAGGAAATAACTCTTCTTTGTCTACTATCTATCTGTTTTGTCTTCCTGTTGAAGCTTCCATACATGGTCATTATTGTCAATTCTACCTTCCGATCGAGAACCGTCTGATCTAACCGCATCCAGTCAGACCAGAGGTCCATCTTTTCTGTTTGGTCTCTAGTCCCACAGTGCATATGGGTATCAATTCCATTGTCTGCCTTTTTCTTAAAGAGCCAAGAGGATTTAATAATGTGAAATTTAATTCGTTTTAATCCTCTTAAGGGGTCATTGTACTCTTTAGTATGAACAACTTTCATTAAGGCACCAACCCGAAAAACGCGAAAAAAAATCTGCTGTTTCCTACATTTTGACGAGCTATGCGAACATATATGTAGGAAACAGCAGTTTTTTTTTTCGACGGTCCTCCATGTTTAAGAGCATCCTGCACAGGTAGTAATTGCATGCAAAAAATGTTTATTCCAAGATTATTAAGAATGATGACTTCGGTGCCTCTGAACAAAGTAATATCATTCAGCAAAACAGTCTGACTCTCGCATTGAACATTAAAATGTAAGCAGTCCAGCAGAACCGAACCCCGTGCATTATTGCGGTTGACCTGGCCACCGTTACACCACCGGACTATTATCTTACAGTTACCTCTCAGCCAGTAAGTACTGCAGTGAGACACGGAAATCATTCGCTCGTTTGTAATTCAGGTTTATTGTGCATCGAAAATTGTGTGGGTTTTACTGTGATACGATAGCTCGTAACAATTGTAGCGGTCATCATAACTGCTATCCCTTTAATAAAAAATATGTAACAATTGTTAACCCATTTTTTACACGACTGCCCAAAAAGGAGTGTAATGTGTTCAAGGTTCATGTATGTATGTGAGTTTCTTTGTTCCACCATAACTTTTAAATGCCTGAACAGATTTGGATGTATGAGGTATCGTTAGAATCCTTACATCATCCCGAGTGACATAGGCTATATATATTTTATTTGAAAAAATTCCGTGTGGTGGCAGTATAGGCAGAATTAAAAAAAAAATAAAAAAAATAAACAATTATTTACAATATGGGTATCCAATTTAAGGCCTTGATTAGCACATTCCAAAACTATATAATTTATTGGCATAAATTTTACTTAACTAGGGAGTAAATGCAAAACAAACATAATTCATCTTTGGCTGCAAATCAGTAGCACTGCGAATGTCTAAATGATTGAATGGTTTCGTAAATGAATCCGATATTATTAGAAAAAAAAAAAAAACTCCAAAATAAAACTGGTCACTAAAATGTATAAAATAAAAATAAATAATACCTGTACTTTTTATACCTGTACTTTTTATGGTGTACATAGTAAAGAATATTCTTTCTATCTATCTATCTATCTATAATTTAATTTTAGTTCGTTTTTGGCAGGGCAGTTGTGTTTTTTAATTTTTTATTTTTTTTTTTTTTTAAATGTGTTTTGAGTATAGAGCGCTTTTCTACTCCATTTGAATTGTAACAAACATTGATAACTTTTTTAGTATTCTTTATGTATATATGAAATACTTGGTCTTTTCTTCTTTCTGGTTTGCGATAAACCCCAAGTCGGGAATTGAGTGATCCTGGCTGTGATATCTTTGGATACACACACTCTTCACGCCTGTCTTACCCGAAGGGTTAGGCAGAGGTGTACCTACTCGTAAAGTACACCCACATTTCGCCAGTTATCTTTAAGTCCTATGTAATAGGGGCGAGCCTATCTATCAACCGGGCAACCGGGCCGGCCGGGTATCTCTTGATACAGTGTTTAAATAAATAGCTCTTCGTTTCTAGCAGCTTTCCAGCTTTTTGTTAAGGTCCATTTAACAGTATGAATCATTCACAGAAAGAAAAGGAAGTGATTCCACATTTCAGCGATTGCACTAAAAGCTCCTTCATCCATGGTAGGTTGAGTTTCTGTTTTTGGTGGAACAAATGACTGCCGATTGACCTAGGTACGCAACTCTGAGGAAATCTAGATTTATGATTTTGCTATTTATACTGAATGTTAGGACATTCACGGAAGACGACATAAAAGGGACATAAATTAGAGATGAAATCTTGAAGATTTGTGTTAGAAATAAGCTGAATTTATTGTTGTCCGTAATCCACTTGGAAAGCTTGTAACTTATATTTACTTAGCACTAAAAGGAAATAGAAAACATCAATAATGTCATTATAATATGTCGGTAAATAGTTAATAAAGCATATTGAATGAATGCAGATATATGTATACAAAGTGTTCCTTTTGATATCCCATATCTTGTCAAAGATTCTACTGGCACTTTTTTTTTAAGATAACCAACACTAGACTCTCGATGTGTTTAACTAAGTTTCATTGAATAGTACGAGTAAATCATTTTCATTCAAACCAATCATTAATTCAGCTAAGAAAATGGTTTATCCACTATAGTGATCGATGCGTTTGTCATAAATGATATGTATTTTCTTATGAACAAAAATAGTTTTTTTTATTTCACTTAAGAGTGTTTAACATAAATAATTGTGACTTTGTCGAATTATTTTGAATGGAAAACGACAATTTATTTTTTTTGTTCACAGTCTGGTTGAAGAATTAGTTACGTATAGCCCCAAATAATGAGGAATTAGTAGGGTTCAATTACATTTATATAAACTTTAATGGAATATCATTATTTCTTTCTATTTCGGTATTCCCTCAATGCACAATTCTAGAGCCTATCGGTCTGGACGAACCTTATCAATGGCAGTAAGGTTTCCAGTATTGTGACCTCTATCAGTTTCACTGTTTGCGGATCACATTATTACGAATCTCAACCAAGTGATCACAGGACAGCGAATGAGTTTACAGGACTTGGTCCTCTGTGCCTACCTCCGGTATGTGTTCCTACCTAAGTTCATGCAGTGTAGCTACACTGCATGAACTTAGGTAGGTACGCATTACGGAGTCCGCCAGTCTGTATTCGAACTTGTTCTTGGTTATCTCGCGATGCAGTTTATATTTGTAACAGGTTGCTGTCATCGCCTTCCACGTTATGTAACCCGTTTACCTCATCTCCGGTCAAATAGACTGGACCTGTAGCATTTTTAACTGACTTCTAGATTGTCAAAGTATTTACTTTAACCACATGTTAATTGTATGACTTACAAGCATGTTAAGGTGAGCCATCGGTCTAAGCTGTACCTACTTACAATAAATTAAGTAGGGAGACTACCAAGATTGCAAACTCAAACTGAGCAATTGTCAAGAGGTCGGTCAGTCAGAAAGATGTAGCTAGTTGCCCATTCCAAAGCGTAGTAGGTTCCTATGGAGAAAACGGACAAGAAACTCCACAAACCCATAATAATATGGCTAGGAAGGAAAAGAATGTAATTTTGAAGATCTTACCAGGAACGAAGTGGAAAAACGGCATCCATAAAGACACAAAGGCCTTTATGGGACACGACGATCGGTAGATTGGATCCAGTAAATCAAAGAGGTAATTAACATAACACAAAGCAGCAGACAGTAAAATTACGTTATAACAAAAGCTTAGTTAGATAATAATCCTTGTTCCAAACAATTACTTAATAAATCACATAAAAACCACCAGACTTACCCTTGAAAAAAAAAACAATACGTTAATTACTTTGTTGAAAACAAAAACCGTGTATCTGCATTAGTATTTGTACACGCTCACACGGGATCGCTCGGAATCGCAACCGCGAGCTGTGTCGTTTGACGTGACGTAATTGTGCGAAACATTGCGTTGTGCAACTCATTGTTCTGGAGATCTGGTTCGGTTTTTGTTAGTTCGTGTTATTAAGAAAGGTTTTTTTTTTGTATGGAACGTGTTAAAAGTTGGTTTTTGGTGTAGTAATTGGATATTGTAACTGTTAGATTAATTGTTATTGCGGTATTTGTCTAACAACTTCCCCGTCGGTTTACTTGGGTATATTAAGCAACTAGTTTTCTAAACGAATGTTGAGGTGCTCTTCATAAAACTATGAGTTTGCTTAGAGTATCTGCTAGGTATCTGACCCAAGTAACCCTTACGGAAATCAGGCTTTCACAGCAGGCCTAGTAAGTAGTAACGTTATATAAGATAGTCTGTCTTATGTTCTCGATTTGTCTAAACATGTTGCAATGCAATTTGCAGATGGAGGTACTATTCATATCTCAACATTCCTTACATCGCTTACCCAGGTATTCCTAATGCTTGATAATTATATTCTCAGATCAGAATAGAAGCTGTTAAAAGTTTGATCAGAGGAATATTTCCCGTATTTTATTTATTATTAAGGTTCGCATTCTAACCTCTTCTTAGTTTATATAGTTTTATTATAATTTTATTAGGTAATTTAGTATGAGTCTATCAAATATACCTTTAATTTAAATTTAGTATAAGAAGTTTACTGTTATAATAATTTTAAATCTGAGTCTCAGTCTCTCAAAAATACCTCTATCTAATTTACATATAGGTTTGACAAGTTTTGACATTACTTAATTATTATTGCTGTGACAAGAATGCGACTAGATTTTGAAAGTTTTATATACTTATGGAAATAATTGGCCTCGTAATACAAGAGCTAGGGACATTTATTGCAATCGTAAAAGTTACATACACAGTTATTACGAGCAAACCTAAGCCTGAAACGACAACAGAGGTTATAAATAAAGCAATAATCACCTCTAGTAACTTTAGCATTGACATTAGAAACCTAAATGCTTTTTATTACTTCAATTGAGTTACAACATCGCTCTGATTGGCGCTAACTGTGTTAAACCATTCATTGGCAATGGCCAAATATCATAAAATCAATTGAAAATTTGTAACGTGTCAGACCATTGAATAGGGTGAAGGATTTACATACAGTACATAAACGAAGTACCTAAGTAAGAAAAGATTGAGTAAATCATAAGTATACGAGTATATAAATAAATAAACTCACGCGGTCTTCTTATGGGGATAGCGAAAAACTACAGAAGGCATCTGCTAAGATCCTTTCGTCTTGAAATTGTATTCTTGAAATCTTGAATTCATGATCACAACTGGCATAAGACATGGAGGATGGGATAAAAAGTCGGGAGGCTTATGAGAGGAAAAGTGTGTGGACGAAGACGAATGATATTAAAGATGAAGTTGACCAATTTACACCTAAAAAAGCCCATGGGCGGCTTTGAAATTCTGACACCAGGTTAGTCACTAACCATATGAAAAGAAAAAGACCTAAAGAAGAGGACACCGGGTTAAATATTTACCAAAACGAAATGCAAAATAAACTCTTCATTTAACGCAGGTTGTCACTATAAAACTAACCTGTTTAGAATCCTTGACGAAACGAAATCGATTATAAATAAAACGTTGACCTACAAATCACCAAATAATTAAAATTAGATTAATGACCTACAAACTACGAACTATTAAGCTTAATTTGTAAAAGACTCATGCTGATAAGAATAGATTACGAAATAACAAGATCTTAATTCTCACGGCACACTTGACTAATTGGCGTGAACATAACTAAGTATTCGCATTTGTTTTAAAGTCGGCATGCTAATGTACAATTGTTTAAAAGTTACGCTGGAATTTATAAACTTACTAGCATTTCCAGCTCAAACGTTCTTGCAAGGTATAGGGATTAGTATGGACCTATCAATCTTTATATAGGGTAGAGAAAATAAAAAATCACGTTCTCAGTGCTCAGGGGCCTATTTTATAAAAGCGATAGTGACAGACGTTAATCTGACAATTTGTAAGGTTTTTCAGTTTTCTGCTTTATTAGGGATTACTCAAGAAGCGCATTGCCTAATCACATGAGATTTGGGGAATCTGATATTTTTGCTCAACGTGAACTAAATTCAAGACCTCGAAAATCGGATCAATCTTGACTGATTAGTATTTCAGTATTTCGCAATCATCTGATAAAATCGAAACATAATCTATGAAACAGATATTAATAAGAACTCGGTTGCAACATATTATATTATCCAATAACAATCCAGTCAATTAATTAGCTAATGAGAACGGTTATAACGCTATGCTACTGAGGTGGATCGGTCATGGCTACTGACCTGCTAATTAACCTAGCGGTAGGTAGCAAAGGTTATGATATGAGGTGCATCTACGTAGACCTGTTAATTTTGAAGGATATGATGCAGTTGTTAATAACAAAATGTAGAATAATTAAGGCATTAGAAGGCATTAAGTCCGCCTTTGTACCTTTTTTGTGTGTGCGAAAAGTTTAAATAAATAAATAAATAAATAATAATGCCCGATTGGCAGTTTTTGATCTCTTTTGATAAACTCCCAAAAGTTATCGATCTTTATTTTCAGTAAGTGAATTTCTTCCTAAACCTAACTCTCTGCATTCGGCGCTTGACGTGGCAACAGGTCGTGTCCGGGTTCGCAACGAGTCAATCGTCATCCTGAGGATGCCTCGTTGAGACGTAAAACACGTGTCGTGTAATAAAGCTGTAACTCGAAGTCACATAACAAACTAAGACCATTGAATAAAAAAAGGTTAATTACTAATAACAATAACAAAACTATGTTCAGCAAGACGACCAGTCACCACAAGCAGCACCCGTTCACGAGCATAACACAAAGATCAGCCATCACCCCCCTCGCCATATTTGAAGGAAGGAGCCAACCCGACCCCCGACGCTACCGCAAGCAGTGACATCTAAAAGAGGAACCAAAAAGACAACAATAAAGAAAGCTTGTATTAAAACTTAACAAATTATTATTTAAATAAGCGCTCGTGACAATACTAAGTTAAACCAAAACAAACGTTACAAAGATCATTGTGTTACTTGGGTACTGATTGTTGAACCTTACTTACACAAATTGACAATGAAAGTAATACATCTATTGTTGGCCCAAGTAAAGAAACCTGAAAGAAAAACAACGTTTATAACAAGATATGCAAAGCATCCACGCGAAAGTAACTCTCTGTTTGTTACCTTTTTCCGCCTTAAAGGCTGAACGGATCATTTGCTGGCAATGACACTACCAGCCGCACTACCAGTAGTGTCGTTTCCAATTAACGACACTACCAAGCCTATTTTGAATTAAATTGTACAGTCAACACAGCAAAGTTCATAAATATAATTCTTTATTTATTACTACTAAGTAAAGCATGAAATAAAAATAACAGCAAACTTCAGAAATTAAACTCTTACTGTTTATTTATTAGGTACTTGCTGAGCCCGCGACTTCGTTCGCGTGCATATCGGCGGGTGCATAAACAATTACTTAACTTTTTGAGACTTTTTGATCTGCATTCACAGATTTTGATAACGATGTACATAGGTAAGTACATTTAGCAGGAAAATAGGTAGTTTTCACAAAAAAAATTTTTGATGCCAGTAGATCCTGTACTTAAGAATCAAAAAAGTCTATTTTAGACCAACTGAGGTTTGAGTACTAGAAAAATCAGAAATCGCAATAAACTTTTCCCATAAATTTCGTAGGAAATGAGACTCTAACCTAGTTTTCAAGATGGAAAGCCCAAAATAAAAATAATAAATAATTGGAAAGTCAGACGGACAACGAAATGATCCTATAGGTTCAGGTTTTTCCTTTTGAGGTACGGAACCCTAAAACCACAACAAAGTGCAAATAACTTTAATTTGGCAATTCGTTAGCAAGAAATTTGCTCACATACCGTATGATAACCCAACTGAACTGGACTGGAATTTAACCAATAACCAAAAAATTTTAAAGGGTATTAGATGCATCTTTTGTAAAAACTGATCTATGTTTACAGTCTCCAGTTATACGAATGAGCAACGCATACAATAATACTATATAAACAGGCCTGACCTAGATATATTTAGCAACAAGCTACCGGAATTTAAAAAAAAATCACGCTATCCTTGTCAAGTTGTTCTTAATTTAAATTTTTATTTTCGTTAGTCTGTTTTAGTTTATTTTATTTTAGTTTAGTAAGTATATTCAATTGCAGTGGTGTAGAGCAGTGGTGGCTCAGTGGTGTCGGCCCCGACTTACCGAGTTGTAGGTCGTGGGTTCTAACCCAAGCAGGTGCTTTACTTTGTGTAAATAATTTCATCACCACTGCTCTCAAAACGGTGAAGGAAAACATCGTGAGGAAACCGGCATGTCTTAGAACCAAAAAATTCGAAGACATGCGACATCTACCAACTCGCACTGGGCCCGTGTGATAGATTACGGCCCACTCCATCTCACAGAGAGGAGGCCTGTGTCCCAGCAGTGGGAACATTAATAGGCTGATTATGATGATTATGATTAAATTGCAAGGCAGGAAGATATTGTTATCAGTGCTTATATTATATACTTACCATCTTGAAAACTAGGTTAGAGTCTCATTTCTTACGAAATGTATGGGAAAAGTTTATTGCGATTTCTGATTTTTCTAGTACTCAAACCTCAGTTGGTCTAAAATAGACTTTTTTGATCCTTAAGTATAAGAAACAGGATCTACTGGCATCAAAAAATTTTTTTGCGAACGAAGTCGCCGGCTCAGCAAGTACCTAATAAATAAACAGTAAGAGTTTAATTTCTGAAGTTTGCTGTTATTTTTATTTCATGCTTTACTTAGTAGTAATAAATAAAGAATTATATTTCTGAACTTTGCTGTGTTGACTGTACAATTTAATTCAAAATAGGCTTGGTAGTGTCGTTGATTGGAAACGACACTACTGGTAGTGCGGCTGGTAGTGTCATTGCCAACAAATGGAACGGATTTAGATGAAATTTTTCACACAGTTATACTATGGCCTTGGTTAGGGCAATAGTTATTTGTGTTACATGGGGACAAAGTCATATTTTGTTCTTCCAGGGCGTTATTTTGAATTCAGAGCTAAGCGAAGGATTCTAAAGTAGAATCCTGAGGTTAGCGAGGAATTCAATATACGCCGCCCGAGAACAAAATATTTTGTCCCCGAGTGATACACACTATTTTTCATCACCTATGAGAAAAATAAAAAGCTACGTACTCGATTTTTTTTTACATTAAACCTTCACGCGAGAGCCTCCAACCTAACTACACAAATCAGTACGCTATCAAAAGCGCGGAGTGAACCAATCAGAAGAGAGAAACCTCAAACTCCCTAGGGAGCAAAGTTGAATTTTGCTCCCGCTATCCTCTATAGGCAATTGTCGTTTTTCGAATAGGTGTGATGAAAATGATATTTTTTATCCCGTAAGTAGTAGGTTTCCGTGGGATAATTTCAGATCTCCACAGGGCCAAGACACGAGCAGAAACTAGTATACCTACCATAAAAGTAGATAAGGTTGCTATATGAATGGACGACAATGTCGCCCCCTAGCCACTTCATTTCAAGAGGTCTCTGTAACTGACAAGGTCTGTACCTTTAATTGAAACAAGGTCATGTGTAGCGAAAAAACAGGCAAAATGCTTATGCTCTTGTGGATATTAGAAAACTAAATGGACGACATGGGAAAAAATATCATTCAGTACTTCCTTTCCCCCTTCCCCCCTCCAAAATTATTCCCTCATTAGGCCTTCTCAAATTATTTTTACCCGATAAAATACCGCAGGATGTTGATAACCTTCGAGGCTTTTCTAATGCAATTATAGTACGTCCAATAACCTACTTTAAATATTTGGCAGACATTGGTAAGTTCTGTGGTAATGAAGTGTTAATCACCAATCTTAAACATGAAGAAAAATCTGAGAAAATGTACACATTAACAATAGTTTGAAACCTTGAGCCCTATCTTGATTAACAATGAACAAGCCTTTGGACAAAAACCTAACAAATTGCAATATTTAACCACTGCGCATGATTGCAATTAGATTTGTAAACTTTAGGATGTCTAAATCATTAAACGAGCATCTACTTACCGAACTTGGATAGGTGGTAATGATGAAGACCGCTGACAGACAGAAGGAAAGCGGAAGCTTAGTAATATAGGGTTCCGTTTGGCAGCCTGTGGGTACGGAACCCTGAAAACAGTGATCTCTGCTTGGCAGAACCGATTCGTTTGATTGAATCAATATTTATTCAAGTAACCCTTTCTTTATGATTAATAAGTTCCCCACAATGAGCCGTGTATCATGATAATTATGATTTGTGTACCGCATGTGAGTCATCGACTTAAATGCATCTCATTCATAACTCGGTATTGTCCTTAATGACATTCGTTATCTAATGAGCATTACGTATAATATTATGCGCAAAGTTGTATTGAAATCCAGGAACTTTAAATCATATAAAAATGACACAGATTAGTTTTGCCTACTCTGGGATGCATTTCCAGTACGGCTTGCAAATCCTTCATATCCTAAGGGCACGTCTTCCCTACCATAACCGTACCCCCCGGTCTACTCCTTGATATGCAATGGTCTCTGTAGCCCCATAAAGCATGTGACTGGGAAATCTTAGGGTTCATCAGTCTGGTAAAACCACGCTAAGGGCGGTGCATTTCATTCATTCATTTATAATTAAATGACACAGATTAGTTAATAACTTAAGTCATTAGAGAAATGGCTCATTTGACTAAAAAGCTATATATAAAACGACATCCACGACACATATTAGTTTCAGACAAAGAGTTAAAAGTGGAGGACAAGGTAATAGATAATATTTCACTTTACTCTCTTTTTAACCGACTTCCAAAAGGAGGAGGTTCTCAATTCGTCTGTATGTTTTTTTTTTTTTTTTTTTTTGTATGTTTGTTACGCGATTTCTCCGTCAATTGTAGACCGATTTTGAAAATTGTTTTTTTGTTTGAAAGGGTATGCTTCCGAGGTGGTCCCATATAAATTTTATTAACTTTACTTGGATAGTTTTTGAGTTAGCTTCATTAATACGTACTTTTCCCACTTAGTTTATATGGATGATATGATGATAACTTCCAATCACTGTTATTTTCATAGCAGGTTAGTGGTATTTGAATTTGTATGGGGTAGGTACCATAACTAAAAAGTGCAAAATAAAAACTTTTTATAAAAAAGAACAACCGACTTCCAAAAAAGACACTACAAAGTCAAAAATAACTTAAATTTCGGAAGTCGGTGGCAAAAAACGAAAGTTCAAAACCAAATACACCGACTTCCGAAATTAAAGTTATTTTTGACTTTGTAGTGTCTTTTTTGGAAGTCGGTTGTTCTTTTTTATAAAAAGTTTTTATTTTGTCCCAAGATGTCATTGTCACACTACTGGTTTCTAGTATTTCTATGAAATACCGTGTCGGTAAATCAGTAGTATTGCGGAGATTTAATTATTAGATCCGCCTGCTGTTGCCTGCAGTCGGGGGACCTTTACCTTTATAGTTTTGATTTACTTTGAACTTATTTGCATTTAACCATTCATGTGTACGACTCGTATTAGGCTGGTTTTTTGTAGCCCATATTGTCATAAATTGCAAATTGTTTAGATTTACAAAACATTGGTGATTTGGTGGTTTTTTTTGCTGAGATGGTTTGGTCATGTTAAGAGGATGAATGACAGGCGGCTAACAAAATTTATTTACAAGGCAGATGTGACTGGAAACGCCGGGAGGGGACGCCCTAGGAGGACATATATTATACTGACCTTATTGGTGATGTTCTTCAGAAAGGACAGGTGCGTAGTACTCGCAGCCGGCGAGCGTGTATGACCAGATGTATGAACGTAAACGAGGCAAAAGGAGTATGTAAGGATCGTAGCAAGTGGCGTTCTATAGTTCCTGCCTACCCCCATGGGAAGAACGCGTGAGTTTCTGTATGTATGTATGTTTAGATTTAGACGCATCTTTAATAGATTAGTTAATCTCATCACTTTGTAATATTTCGTTGTTACAGATAACCAAAGATGGAGACACGGTGGAAGTACGTCGTCATTTGGACGGTGCTTTGTTTTGCTTTAGGTAAGTAATGGAATTAGTAATAACATTCACGGTACTACGAATATGGAATATGTAACTCTTGACTATATTATTATTATTGCACGTGCAACTTATATAACAATACCAAGTGGCTTATATTGACGCAGGAGTTTTCTTTTTGTACCACAAGTAGAGAGGGCTTTAAAATGCAGGTCGCAAATTGAATTCACAATGACTTTATTCGAGACTAGCTTCCGCCAGCGGCTTCACCCGCGTGATATCTTTGTAAATTATAGCCTATGGTAATACCTATAGGATTCTACTGGTAAAAGGATTTTTAAATTCGGTCCAGATCAGTTAATCAATCAAAAGTCATTTATTTAAACTAGGCTGAGATTCAGCACTTTTCGAACATCAAAATTACATAAGACAGTCCCCCAAAACGCCCATGCCACCGATTTGTCGAAGTGTTGAATAGATTATAAGAAGGCCTATGATTCGGTGCCATATACTCGTACATGGCTCATTAGCTGCTGGAGTTATACAAAATAGACGCAACTCTACGCACCTTCTTGATGTCATGTATGGGGAGGACGGTCCTTTTCTATGCAGGATGTCGACAGATCCGGGGTATCGATGAACCGATCAGGATAGAACGGGGAATATTCTAGGGCGATAGTTTGAGTCCACTTTGGTTTTGCTTAGCCTTGAACCCTCTAAGCTTGAAAGGTGAAACCGAAGGTTTTGTCTGTGCGATTATGTATGAAGTTATCATGACGAATAATTATCGGAAATACATTGTCAAGGGTGGTACGGTTGACATCTGTCGGGCATACCACCTGTGGTGTCTTGGTTTAGGTTAGGTATGTAGAATAAAACACTGTTTCCAATATCACTGGGCTAGACGTGCTATCGCAATGACTGCTCAGAGTAGACTGCCGAGCACGGTACAAAGCTCCGCACTCCCTCCACCGTGCAGCCCCCACCATAGCACGCATAACTTATTTATTAGACGTCACATCTCTTCTTTACAAAATATAAAAAAAAAACAATAATACAATTATTTGCTTTTAGAATCAATGGCTGACAATATTAACACATTAACTAGTCATCAAGTTAATTTCTCACATATAGAAATCTGTTACATTCATACATTCTTTATGATCTAATCTATTGTCAACAATTCTGTAAACAGTTAGTATGTGAATCAAATTCATTACTGGGAATCACAGTTCCTGATTGATTTACCTTCTACTTTCATAAAATGAATAATGTTTCTACGTGATGTCTGCCCTGTACTTCTACATCACATTTTTATTTTTTATTTTTATTTGAAATACAATTTGTTTCCTTTAATCATATATTTTTTTTTTTTTACAAAATCCTTCATTGTCGTATGATTTTACTAAGCTGAGCATTAAATTGTCTAGTCTGTGTGCTCAAGTTTCAGGTAAATCTATCGTGATTTTTGCAATGAAAACCTTAGACAGGTCGCAGAAGATACCTATAGCGTTTCCAACGCGTTAAAAATGCGTTTAATTAAATAGGGTTACACCAACGTCAATCATACAACGTCTTTTGGTGAAACCATACTGTTGATTGCGAAGAATTTTATTCGTGTTAAATGATTAAGTTTTTTTTTTTTTTTTTTTTTTTGGCTAATTATAGCGGTAATGTCACAATTATAGACTATTAGCTATGACATTGTCTGCTGATTTAACCCTGGCTTTAGCTGTCTTACAAGTGTACTAAAAGTTTCAGAGTAAGTAGCTCATACCCACTTATTAAAAGTTTCAGTACACTATTGACCTTCAGCTAGTATTACTCCATTTAATCCTTTTCAATTTCTCTTATTAAATACAATTATTTGAATTAGTTGAGGAGTATCTATTACATGAGCTCATCATACTATTACAGAAAATAGCAATTCTCAAATAACTCAAGGTATTTTTTATTACTATCATTTTAGGAATTCATATCAGAATTTTTTAAGCTTATGAATATTTTGAAGCTCTTTTACTATTCAATCTGTCTAGCCTCTCCCCAACCATGTTGGGGTCAGCCTCCAGTCCAACCGGATGCAGCTGTATACCAGTATTTTACATTATTTCTTTTTACTTGCTTAATTCCTCATCTAAACAAGCATTTTTAAGAAAACATCATTTTAGGTTTTCAAGCAGCAGCTTGATATTGTCATTTTGTAGATGTTGTTTTATTCCTTTTTATTACTATTTATTGATGAGGAAATGAATTATTTATGTAATATATTTAGTATATTTGTCTTCCAAACAAAAGTTTGATAAGTTTATTAGAAATCATTAATTTGATAACAAATATGTTCTTAATTATTATGCTAGTTTCTAATATTATAATATTTTTATCTATTATTCTATCAAAACTTAGGACGACGTAATCATTTATTTATCAAAAAATATAGATTTACGTACCATTTTTTTAATTATTATTATGAGACCTTTGAGTCTTGAGGCCTTTGAGTTCTTTGAGTCTTTTGAGTTCTATGTTCCATGTATATTATATATATATATACATACATACATGACATGACATGAGCTCTGCATATTTATTATCAGACTCAAGTCTCCAAAAACTACGGTGCCTTCAAAAAGAACAAGTCTTTATGTAAGCCTTTAGTTGTACTTTAGTAGTTTTAGCTTTCTTCTTAGAAGAATTATGTAACTCTCTGAATTCTTAATTTTAAATATTAACTCAGTATGTAAAGAATTCTACAAAATATTAACTTTGTTTATTGTAAGATCAGTTAACTTACAAATTAAAGTTCAAAATTAACATATTTGGTCTGGTTTGTATCCGTACATCTGTATTCCTCAAAAGGTCAAGCCTAGGCGCACCCAATGTACACACACATTTAACCAGTTAAGTTAAGTTATGCTATGTTATGTTTAGGTCCAATGTGATAGTGGGCGAGCCATCAATCAACCACAAATCCAAACTACGGGACGCCACCGAGAAATTCAAGATGGAAAACCCAACGACACTTTGCTCGACCCGGGAATCGACCCGGGACCCCATGCTCAGCAGTAGCACTTGCGACCATTCAACGACGCAATCAAACTTTACTGATTTATTACCAGTTGCAAGTTTTCCAGTTTTGTTTTGTTTTGTCTATTATCAACTCAAAATAAAGAGTAGTTTTGATAATTTGGGGATCTGTTAACGCACACTATGACATGCTTATCTAGTCCAACACAGGACAGTTCAAGTTCAACAGATAGTTCAATTATGTCTTTACACCTTTTTGGGTATATTACGACTTTATAATGGTTTATAGACTTAGTGCACAAGCACACAACATTATTTTCTAACAATTTAACTTCAATAGTTCGCTGATACTATCAGTTATTTATGTGACCAATGTCCTATTCGTGTGATGGGCCTTTTTGGCATAGCTGCAGCCGTGAGGCACATACGATTGTTGTTCAGTCATGCCTATTACTTTTTTTGTTTGTGTTTTGTGTTCACGTTCTGTGTCCACATAAACTTAATTATTTCTTTATTTTCTCTTTTCTTTTGATATTATTATTATCACTGGTACCTGGTAACTATTACCTAGTGGTATAGTAATAGTGTCATTAGGATCATATTCATTCCTAGTTATTTATGAAATTATATGTTTGTTTTGAGAAGAATTACTTAGTTTGTTGCAAAGTAATTCCTCTAACCCTTTACCAAACTATCAGGAAACATAATTTAGCGATAGAATTGCACATGTCTTGAATTTGTTTTTCAAACCTCGCATACGTCTTAGTATGAAGTGAATGTATCGATTCTTCTAATACCTGAATTTCAGCCTGTAAGCGTTGAGTGCCAATCTCATAAATGTACTTACTGTCTTTAAATTAATAAATTTATTTTCATAGGTATTTATTTTATTTATTGGCAAAACACGTCCTTTCCTGCTCTATTTCCAAAATGTTTTGCATATATTTACGATTTTATTTAGTAATGCATATTTTTCCGACTTACTTTTTATCTTTTTATTATTACGTTTCATTAACCGGACTTACAGACCATATCAGCCCGTATATTACATATAAATAGAGCTGCAATCTGCATGAACGTACTGTGTTCCCGGGGACGCAACGAGGCTTGAAGGTATGTTTTCGTGCGCCTGGGGCTTCGGTCCGGACTTACCGGTTAAATAATCTTCAGTAAGGTCTTTTTTATTTTTTATTAGGGAATGAGGGTTGTAATTTGTATCCAATAATATATAAATTATTAGTTTACTTAGCCTGAGTAGGTACTCTCTTTTTTTTTCTTTAATTTGGTCATTAATGCATATTGCATTTGCATGAATTAATTATTTTACTTACATGTATATTATCTACTTACATGTTTTTCCATTTATCTGGTACCTTTCAGAAATAACTAAATTACCACTTTAACAATAACTCATTTGCTATGACTAACATAACTAAATAATTGTTTAATTTCAAACAGAACAACAAGAAATTCTCAGTTTCCTTAGCCTGAGTACTTTTTTTTTTCTTTAACTAAATAATTGTTTAATTTCAAACAGAACAACAAGAAATTCTTAGTTTCCTTAGCCTGAGTACTTTCTTTTGTTTCTTTAACTTGGTCATTAATGCATATTGCATTTGCATGAATTAATTCTTTTACTCACATGTATATTATCTACTTACATGTTTTCCATTTATCTGGTACTTTTCAGAAATAACTGAATTACCACTTTAACAATAACTCATTTTATTAAACTTCATATTATTATATTGTTAGAAGTTTTTTGTTCTTTATAAAACAAAACAGAATTTATGAGTTACTGCCAACTTATTGGTACCAACCATTCATTGAACAGTTTACCTCTCAAATTACTTTCGTAACGTAATTGATACCGATTGCACATGTAATCTATCATATTCGCCATTTCCGCGATCCTTGCCTAATTTTAGACAATTTTGTTAGCCAGATATTAATGGCATAGTTTTTAGTTGGGTCTATCGTTTTTGTGCTCACCAGTTGGTTCCACTGGTGAATAAGGTTAGTTATTATTTATTCTATGCATACCGTATTAATGGTTCACGTTTTTTTTTTTTTTTTTTTTGTACCAATGAACCAGAAATGGTTTGTATGCCTACTCACATTCGCTATTAGAACACTCCTTAATCACTTAATATGACTCTTATTTACTGATATTATTCATGTATATTATCCACGTACGTACACTATTTAAGTCGTAAGCATCTATCAGTAAGTACATGAGTCACATACATGTAAAGTTTTGAATCAGAGCTGCCCGCTACTGGGTCAAACGTGAAGAAATTTTTATACATGTTGCTTCACTTTTATTTATTTTAACTAGTGTTTTAAATTTGAAAACGATTTTATAAAACTAACTTCAATAATTAGTTGTATGTAACAGTATTTTTGCTTAGTTTTGTTTGAGTTTATTTCAGTTGATTAGGTAGGTTAGTACGATAGCCCTTATTGGCACCTATTAACAAATGAGGTCATTATTATTATTTGTTTTTTTTTTTTGTTTTTTTTTGTGTACCCGTCGCTTCACGGTTGATGGAAATTAAATAGTGTATAAATGTACACTCATTTCTTTTCGACCTTGGATTGAATTCAATAATTAACCAGTCAAATGATCTTTCGATCGATTGAATGATATAGAAGCCGTTTGCATGAAAGTGTAAGCATAAAACGGTTTTCTCGATCATACTTTTGGTATCGTTTCGATCGTATATTTCTTTTTCAATGAGCAATAGATGATTCATACGACATTTTTGTCGATTTAAATGAAAATAACACCATTGCTAAATCTCGAGGTTTCCCATTTACAAATAATAATACTAAATTTTACCACAAATTATTAGAAAAACCATTTGTTAACTTTTAAAAACCTCATTCGTTAATTTGCCACTATATCTCGCAACCATTAGGTTGTTTTATATTTTAAGTCTTTTGCACGACATACCTTATATCCTCGTCGCCACTTGTGGTGTCTTGGTTTAGGTTAGGTATGTACAATAAAACACTGTTTCCAATATCACTGGGCTAGACGTGCTATCGCAATGACTGCTCAGAGTAGACTGCCGAGCACGGTACAAAGCTCCGCACTCCCTCCACCGTGCAGCCCCCACCATAGCACGCATAACTTATTTATTAGACGTCACACCACCGTCCCGGTAAATCAATGCGACATAAAATATTGTTTTCGGTTGCTAACGGCGAGTACTTCCACAGACATAATCTAGTGGATTATCCACCAGCAACTTGCCTTGCAGTACAACCTTGACTACGGGTTTGTGCCCAACCCAGTTTTCGAGAATGGTCACGCCACATTGTACTGGGATCGATCTATCATATCAGACAAGACTATTGCAGCCAATAAGCCTGATATTTTGGTAATAAATCGATGAGAGCGCCGTGCAATGATTGTTGATTTCATTTACGAGAATCTCGTGAAAGCTGAGAAAGATGAAAAAAACAAGTATCTTGACTTAGCACACGAGGTTGTCGACATGAGGGACGTGAATTCTGCAATCCTTGTACCGATAATCGTAACGGTTAATGGCCTAATAGTGGAGAGCGCTGACTAACACCTCAGGAGGCTCTCATTGCGCGGCTGGGCATTTCTCCTAGACACGGCACGCATAGTGAGGAGGTTCCTCTCTCTAGAACCCTGACCACCGGCAGCTTAGACCCTGTTCCTGATGCCGATGGGCCACAATTTTTTTATTTTTTTATGTTTTTTTTATTTCTTTTGCATAAAATATTTAAAAATGTATTTTATATGTATCAAAATGTAATAAATGAGATTATAAATAGTATAAATATTGGCAAACTGAGTTAGTTAAGCGTTTTTTGACCTCGTCTCACCGCTGACATACCTATGGCGGTGACTAGCAATCGCGCGCGAAATATAACTGAAAATGTGTCTTTATCGACACGGTAGCCTATGCAGACTCTATTCAAGACATAATCTGCAGAGATACCAGTCCCGGACAACGCTGCTTTCACTTACAAAGCTTTTAAACAACACTATTGTTTTAATAAACTGTCAGTTTACAACAAAAACTGATACAGTGAACAGTAGTCTTTTAACAATAACACTGTTATTGAAACCGGAACACTGATTAACACAATTATCGGCCATAGCAACGGCTCTTTCTCAGTGTATAGATTTTAACCGCTAATGTGTGTAATTGAACATTGTGTAATATAGGTTTTTGGGGCGAAAGTTTGCCTTTTCGTTTCGGCCATTTTGAATTTGGGGAAATACTTAGTTCAACCTTGAGAGTTTTATGCATATTAACCATTTTTCTTCTAATGTTTCAATGGTTCATTTGGTATTCGTCTCATGGCGTCATCGTTGGAAATGGTGATTTAATTCCATGGTTATTTAATTCTTATAAATTCAGTGTCAAGTACTTGTATGTGTGTTGAGTGCTGAATTTAAAACATTTCTTTAAATTCAATGCTGCCGTTAAGTGACAGGTCAAAAGCGATAATCATCACACTTGGCAGACGTAATGGCTATAATTCCTCTTTGTCGTTTGATAGGTTCATTTAAAATTATATCATAGTCCTATAACACACCCACAAGTCTCAAAGGAATGCACTTATCAGAGCAAAGATCCCAACATCTTAAGGTGGAGACTGACTTGTAACATTTGTTTGTAATGTATCAAGTTTTGTAACGCGTTACAGTAGTCAGTGCAGCGAGCCGAGCCTCTCGATGCTAGATGCTAGACTGTCGGCTGTTTCGTGAATTCTGTTGAAACGGAAATATGAAAAAAGAAAATTACATGGTGCTCGAAATGAGCATTCGCCGCGACTTGTGTATCACCGTATTGTAATCAAGCTCGCCGCGAATGATACATTACAAACAAACGATACAAGGTAGTCTCCGCCTTTACGAGAGAGTTCACTCATTCATTAGTCTTATTAGCTAATACTTTCTGTTCTATAATAAAATTTATGTCTGTTCTCCAGGGTCCACAAACATGTTACCAGTATTCACGCATGACATGAACAACCTGGCGTTATCAGAGAGCACTCCAGTCGGTACCATTGTATACACGCTGCAAGGATCCGACCCTGAAGGATTACCGGTAAGAGAATTAAGTGATGATATTATAGTAAGACTAGAGTATTGTAGTAGAGCAGTGGTGGCCCAGTGGTAGCGGCCCCGACTTAAGAGTTTAACCGCATAGTTCGGAAGCGCCCCCAATTGGACCCGATACAAACCTCCGCCGGCTCGGTAGCGGATCCAATTGGACCCCAAAATGACAACATGCGACACACTAAATTGATTATGTAAGTTATGTATGTATGTATGCCTTCCCATTAAATCTTATGAATGTGCGTTAATTAGGAGAGTTGGATAAAAAACTTATATGATAAATTGTCCAATTAACAGTACCTATGAAGCGAATTGAAGTGCATGGTATGTTAATTATTTATTTTCTTTGTTTTCAGATAAAATACAGCTTAGTGGGTACTGACAAGTTTTCGGTGAATGCAGACACTGGCAACGTCACGTTGGACCGACCACTAGATAGAGAGGTAACAACTGAAATTGTATTTTTTTTTAAACCCCTACACAAACTTTCCTCATTTCTCTTTCCTACTCCATTACCAGACCCTGTTCATCTATATATAACCTATTCATTGAGACCATTCCAATGAGTCCAAACACGGTACCCGTGCCGTAAGCTGCCTGCAAATTCCAGGTGATGCTGCAGCATCAATTCAAGGTTACTATGTTCTTCTAATAAGAAGAATACCAAATTTCAAATCGATCAGACCTGTTGAAGACGTTTAAATCCATTAATCAACTAGAAAAGAGCCGATAATCATCAAACGACTGAACCGATTTTGATAAAAACATGTCTAATAACCATCGCTAGAAAACCTGATTTAAAATAAAAAAGACCGCATTCAAATCGGTTTACCCGTTTAAGAGCTACGGTACCATAGACAGACACACATAGCGGTCAAACTTTTAACACCCCTCTTTTTGCCTCTTAAAACTTCATTATAAGTCAACATTACTCTAATTTAAGATTGTGTTGAACAATCAATCAATCAATCATGAAACCAATCATGAGGTGTTTTCTCAGCAAACTTTTAGAGGCATGAGGAACAGGGTGTACAGTTCACCAGACGGGTGTTATGTCTGGCGGGCAACTGCCCTGGTGATTTCGGATAGTCTTATCTATATTGTTTGCGCAGTAAACTCTAACTGCGCGACGCAGGATTTGTGTGACATCTTGTCTTGTCTTGTCTTGTCTTGATGCGTAGTTCGTATGTGGTGGTGTAACCGCTACAAACTTATAGCAACTGTGCATTCAGTGCCGTCGATTTATTTACATTTTAATTACCAGTCTAAAAATGCAACAAAAAAGAACTAAGTGAATCTGTTGGTATGTTAAGTACTTAACCATGTTTATTGCACGACTCGTAATGCAAAGCATTAGAGTGTGCTCTACGATCGAAAAATATTTTAATTTTTAAATGCTCTCTGGCGCATTGAAACAAATAACATTTTATTTTATTTTTAATAGCGACAAAGACCCCAAACTTCAAGGCTGGCTGGTTAATGTTCTCAGACTTGAATTTTACATAATAACAAAGCAATTACCGAAACAATTAAAATTATTTAATAATATTATGAGCATTGCAAGTATAATAGTTAAATATGCATATTTATATACATAATGTTTTATATTACCTACGCTATTAAACAGTATGTGGTATAGGGCGGTATTTAATTCCGCGTTTATTTTTGACGAATCGCGAAAAAGACGTTTCCGTATGCAATGTGAACGTGCGTCCGTCATGACGTATCGTTTTTTTTGACGAATCATCAATGACGGATTCCGTGTGAATGAATTCTTAATTCTGATTTGTTGCTTACACAGGAAACTCAATATTCATAATTATGTTTATCTGCGTTCCATGTTAACAAGGCCTTACAATAATTCTTTAATTGATCTATGACGACAACAACACCGAACCATTTACCTACAGCATTAAAACCCAAGACTCCTCACTTTTTACTCGACTACGACAAAGCCAAAAGGAAGGGATATTAAAATAATCTAATCTTAAATATAACATTCCAGGTGGAAGACACGATAAAGTTCCTAGTGTCCATAGAAGATGAGGACCCTGACAAGGTGCAGAACTTGGTGCAGTCGCAGCCGGTCACCGTCATCGTGCTCGACGAAAATGATAACCCACCGATGTTTAAAAATGTAAGAGAATATTTTGTTTAGATGGTGTTGGGGAAGATGAAGGAGCTCGTGGCTAAGTAATAACATCTGCACGGGTCGATCCATCAGGTTATTCTACGCTTACCGGGGTTGGTCTGTGTATGGGTGACCATCTTTACTTATCGTGACTCCTCCGTGCCTCGGAATGCACGTTAAGCCGTTGATCTCGACCAGTCTTACCAAGGGGTATCGTATTGCCCAGTTACTGGGTTTTGGAGGTCAGATAGGCAGTCGCGTATTATAAAATACTGGTATTTAGTTGCGTCCGGTTAAAGCCAACTCCCACGGTGCGCCATATCGCGGACGCGCACCAGCCCGCACGAGGACGCACCGCCACGCACGCGTACAACGCGCGTCTGCGCTACCACGCACGCTAGGTTTCCCACGGTGCATCGTGCGCGTGCGTCCGCGATATGGCGCACCGTCGGAGGGCGGCTTTAGACTGGAAGCCGACCCCAATATAATTGGGAAAAGGCTAGGCAGATTGAGCGTTTTCAGTGCTAAGACACAAGCCTCTTCTTTAGTATTCTACTCGCAGTTTCGAATTGCTCACGATTTTTTATTCCTTCACGGCATCTTATCTTTTTATTACTAGAAACAGATTTAATCCGTGTTTATAAATTTCAGAGTCCTTACGAAGTAGACGTGCCAGAAGACGAGGAAGTTGGGAAGACTCTCCTGGAGAACATCCTCGTGGAAGACAGAGACTCCGTAGGAGATGGCCTGGAAGTAGGCTGTGTGCCTAATGATCAGGTGAGCTTAACAATAGTATCTTATCAGCATATTGAACCAAAAAGAAAATAAAATCAAAAGGTCGAAAGGGCCCCAAGGTTTACCCAAAATAGGTGGTTTTTGATACTGCTCTGCTCTCTGGTTTTATCATCAGGTTTTTTTTGTGACTTGTGGTCTACACATAGACATCGTGGTATACCTTTCTTTGTAAGTTTTATATTGATACTAGCAGCATTAGTCTCGATTCCGTGGGAATATCGGGATAAAAAATACCGAACACCGGGAATGGTACTCATTACTAAAATTTTGACCTTATGTGTATACAAGTAGGGTTTGAGGGTTTAAATAAAACAACCAAACTTTATGTATTCTGATAAGATGGTTATATATTTACAAAAACTTACAAGACCCTAGCCAAATCTTGTGAAACCATCGATTTACAAAAACCATAGCGACTGTTAATTCGACGCCAACGCCATCTAGGAACGTCGTTTACAAGTTTGGCCAAAAATACAATTTATTTTGTTGTTCTGATAAGCGGCTATTGATCATGCATGATCATTAGCACTAAGTGTTAATCCAGGTTATAAACTATCTGTGTGCCAAATTTCATCCAAATCAGTTCAGTAATTATTGCGTGAAAGAGTAAAATCCATCCATCCATCCTCACAAACTTTCGCGTTAATAATAATTATTATAGTAGGATTGCATTGAGCCAGGCCGTCTTCGTTGAATATTTTGACGTCCTGCCGCTAGATTTTGATTTTAATAGCCTGAATCTATCATTGTTTTAAAGCTTTCTGTCACTCCTTTGTTAAGACAAAAATATCTTTATTTTGACCTTTATTTCTTCCAGTGGCCCGAAGCATGCGAGACCTTCGAAGTGGTGACCCTCAATTCTTCAGCTCACCAGTACACCGGTGCCCTGGTGTTAAGGAAACCTCTCAACTATAACGAGAGGCAGTTCTACCAGTACCAACTGTATGCTACTGTGAGTACCAGCAATATAAATTTATTAGATCAGTCAAATATTCCCAGTTTTGTGGGCTATGACTTGGGTAGGATATGGATATTATTTCTTTATGAGTCTTTAAGAACAGTTAAGCGGATAAGGTTACTAAGTATACGTCGTCTTTTGTATTTTAAAATGGATTTCCGCAAAGTCACGCCTGAGTCAATTAACTATGACCCTATCCTCTGAAATATTTTAAGTCTAAATTACATAAATGGCTCATGTAATACTTTTTATAGTGTAAAATAATTCTTTGATAAAAAAGTAAGTGATAAATATTGTTACTGATTTACTGATTTTTATTTAGATAGATCATCATCATCATTCTCCTGCCCTTATCCCAATTTTATTTGGGGTCGGCGCAACATGTCCCTTTTTTCCATACTTCTCTATTAGTCGTCATTTCAGTAGTTACCCCCTTTCTAGCCATATCATCTTTCACACAGTCCAGATTTTTATTTAGATAGATATGTACCTAAAACCATTAAACATTGTAAACATTTTAGAATTACAATTTTGTACTAGTAGGTATAATGACTCTCACCTACACTGCTATTATTGATGCTAGTTGCATATTTTTATTTTTAGGAACTTGTTTCCTTTAAAATATTTGTATGCCAGTCCATGGCGAGACATGTAGATCATAACCCTATTATTTATTAAGACCATTATTGTACCTACCATATTGTGCAAATAAATATATATTCTATTCTATTCTATCAACATATATCAACATTCCAAATCATTCACAAACTCATCTTATTTCTCCAGGACGGGACCCTCAACTCGACAGCCCATGTGGAGATCAAAGTGGTAGACGTGCAGAACTCTCCCCCGGTGTTCAGTGGTGCCCTCAGCGGAGCCCTGGCGGAAGACGCACCCGTTGGAACACTGGCACTCACTGTGAAGGCCAGAGATGCGGATAGGGCACAGCCTAGGAACGTTGTCTTGGAGCTAGTTACTAGTAAGTATTCGACCTACATTAACAAAGGTAGGACATGCAGCTCCGAAATTAAAGGACGAAATATTGCTTCCACTATCAAGCAGGCTGAAAATATAGCTTCCATAGAGTCCGAGCCAACACACAAGTCCGATTATAGACGCGGCGCTAGTTTCTATGTCATTGCATCCAATTGTATATTAAAAAAGTTCCACAATTTTCCACCAGACTTCAGTCGTGGTGCGGACTCTAAAATGGCAGCACCTGCACTGTATGATGGCTTGTGACGTTCACATGTTTTTATGAATTTCTGTCAATATTGACTACTGAAGTTGCTGCTGCTAATGTTGCTAAAGCTTGTACAGGTCGCAATAAAGTCGTACCGCTGGAACTAAAGTATATTGTATCAATAAGCTGTATTTTTTATAATTAGTAAACACCACAACACATCGCTGGTTTGGACCGCCTGTATATAGTTACTATAGGTACTCTTTGTTTGGACGACAAACTACAGTATATTTTTGCTAATATTAAATAACCCTTGATGATTTTTCAGATCCCTTGGATTTCTTCTTACTGGACAGCCGGACAGGTGAACTAAGAACAGCTAAACCACTGGACAGAGAAGCTTTAGCAGACCCGTCTTCACCACTCAACCTTACCGTTAGAGTGAGTATTTGCATGACATTTGTGTAATTTATTCTTCTTCTGCCCTTATCCTAATCTATTTGGGGTTAATTCAGCATAATTTATGTTCTATGTACCTAGTGTTTATTAACGATATTTTGCTAGTGCCTTACGTAAGTAAGAAATAATCTGTACATTGTCACTAGAACTACTTTCCACTAAATGATTAACCAAAATTTTGTCTCGAAAAAAAATGCCAACCCTACAGTTACAGAGCAGTTACTGCTCTCACTTTAAACTTATGCAGGCCACACACGTAACGATATACTTGCAGAAGTTTGCGTGAAGCCGTTGTGACCACAAATGGCTCAAATACTTGCGCTAATGCATCTCACATACGTGAAAACAAACTTGTGCAAGTCAAATTGGCGCAAGTTTAAAAGTTTTTCCCACACTTCACAGGCAACAGAAGTAGTGAACGGCGCCCCTCTGATCTCCGACCTGACCTCAACTCTAGCAACTGTGACCATCACTATAAAGGACGTCAACGACGAGCCGCCGCGGTTCAACCGGAGAGAGTACAGTGTGGAGATACCCGAGAGTCTGCCTATCGGGACTCCACTGCCGAACTTAGATATGGTCGTTACTGATACTGATGTGGTAAGCTTATCAAAGAAAATTATAGAATTATTTGATTGTATTTTTTTTTTTATATGATAGTTATCGATAGTTTAATTATACATATTCTAAACAGCAGACTGCTGTTATGTCGGAAGTTTAAAATCAAACTGATCTATCGAAGGCGTTTTTCAAGTGGCATTTAATTTTGCAGTACTTGAAGGTTATACGTGTTCTTTTTGATATCCCATAACTCTAGGATATTAATGAGACCATGTCAAAGAATCAACTGGCATATGATTTTTGTTTAAACTACAAAATAATTCGACCGTCACGATTATTTATGTAAAACACCCATAAGACAAATATATAAAAAAACTGACTATTTTTGTTTATAAAGAAATATATCTGACAACGTCGCATTTCCTTTCCTTATGAATAATTGGTTTGAATGAAAATGATTTACTCGTACAATATCAATGAAACGATACACATATCGAGAGTCTAGTGTTAGGTTAACTTCGAAGTTTCCTTAGAGCTACGGGGCATCAAAAGGAACACGTTGTATAAATGTGCAAAGTAAGCGCACCTTTGCTCAGACCTTATTTATCTGTTCCGTGGCTCAGACGCAGCGGTCGTGAAAAAAAGTCTGTAAATTATTGATTTTTATTTATTTATTTATTTATTTTATTATTTATGTACACACAGTAAAATACATTCAGATACGACAATCATAATTTTGAGTACAAAGGTACTGCTTATTTCTTAAGAAATTTTAGATTTTTGTTAGTGTATCTAACAGTATTCTTTTTGTCTAGGGTCTAAACTCAGTATTCACTCTACGTCTATCCGATGAGATGGGTGCGTTCATAGTGGAGCCTTCGACAGCCACCGGCAGCGCCTCTGTCACCTTGAGGCTAAACTCCAGCCTGGACTTTGAAGACCCTAACCAGAGGAAGTTTATTTTGGAGGTGAGTCCTACGATGTGCATCTGGATAGAGTGATCAATGTATTGCAGTTTACTATACCAACTTCCAGAAGGCACTGAAGGCTCACGATCTGTTATAAAGTTAAATTATTCTTGTAGGTATTTAAAGGCATGAGGAACAGGGCGTAATACACTATACAACCTGTTTCAGTGAACTATACACTGTATAGTTCACTCATCCTCTTTATAAAAGGGAGGATCCTCCGACCAGACGGGTGTCGTGTCTGGCGGGCAACTGCCCAACGGTTGATGTCGGGTAGTCATTATGTCTAATTGCGCGATGCAGGATTTGTGTGACGTCAAGATTTTGTGTGACGTCAGGTCTTTTATCCGTAGTACGCATGTGGCGATGTAGATCCCGCCACAGATATGTTATAATAGCGAATGATAAAAAAACTATCACAAAAAGTTTTGTTCTCATTTTGGTTGAACCTACCAAAAAATATCCAGGACCCTGTTTGAATTGAGTACCTTTTCTCCAGAGACCAGAATAGTGGCAAACGAAACCTTATTACTTAGCCTCCACTGTCCATCTATCTATCTATCAGCGGGCTTTATCTCATTCACCGTAATAGGTACACAATTGAAATTCTTACAGACTGTGTAGGTACTTCTTTTACCATAAACAACAAATAATAAAAATGAAATGAAGTTTAATTAAAGGGGTCCCCATTAAATAAATATGTTTTTGACGGCTTTTTTTGTTGGATATTAATACGGTACACTTCGTGTGGGAGTCCGACGACGATTTTGTAAATTACCTCCAATATCAAAATCTTCCCATTTTCCCAGGTGATAGCCGAAGAGCTCCACACCTCGCCACGCCTGTCCTCCAAGGCCAGCGTCACCATATCTCTGACGGACGTGAACGACAACGCGCCGCAGTTCGCCGACGAGCCCTACTCCGCGACCGTCGCCGAGAGCGCCCCCGCTGGCACCAGGGTCGCTAGTGTCAAGGCTACTGACCGGGATACTGGCAGGTAAGACATCGTGATAGCACCAATAGAAAACAAAATGTCTTCTAGTTCTTCAGAGGCTTCAGTAGCGTTCTTTACGTCCTACTAAGTAAAGGTTACGGAATTCTTATTATATTCGTGTGAGTGACTAATCTGGTGTCAGAGTTAAAACCGCCCATGGGCCTCTAACTTGCCTTCACATGCCGTCGAGAAATTGACAGGGGAGAGTGGAAGAAGAAAACGTGTTGTGCCGACCCCAAGTAACATGGGACAAGGGCAGGAAGATGATGACATGCCGTCGAGAAATATGTCTCAGGCATGCCAGTTTCCTTACCATATTTTCTTTCACCGGACTGTGACAATTGGATGACAAAACGGGTGAGATACTTCTTCAGCCTGCTGCACTGTCCTCATCAGTTCTCGCAAAAAAGCCGCTATCTTAAAATTGTGAGAGGTGAACTACGTTAACTCAGGAAGCAGTGACGTCAGAGATGCTGCTAGAAGACGATACAGCAATAAAAAACAACAATCAATAACAATCCTAACCAATATTATAAATGTGAAAGTGAGCTTGTTTATACGTTTGTTTACGCTTTGACGTTGAAACGGCTGAACGGATTTGGATAAAATTTAGCACATGGGTAGACCATGACCTGGAAAAGTCGCGGGCAACAGCTTGTTTAGTAATAAACAAAATAATCTCTAAACAGGTTGCAGGGTGTCTTGCAAGATGATTTTTCTGCCACAGGCTTGTTTAAATAAACTGGATAAATATTGAATATTTCTTTGATAATACTTATATAGAAAACAACGATTTTGTATGGAGACGCGTACGCAACCGTTCAGCTTTCCGCGTCTATTCAGCGTTCGCGGCAAACAAGTATAAAATGAGGACAAATGTGTTATTATTATGCGAGTGTTAGGCTGCCTGTCCACTGGAGCGGAGAGGAGAAAAGAGGAGCGGAGATGTGCCAATATTAACCAATAGAATCTCAGAACTGTGTGCACCAAAATCGTTCAGCGAAACGTAAATGGAGCTGAATAAGTGTGAGTAGTCCCTAAAACCATCAGGTTAATTTGAAAATAAGGGTTACATCAACCTTTTGTCGCTAATCTAGACGGCAAAGCAAAAAAAAATTCAATATTCTATAATCTTCCAGATTCGGTACCGAAGGCATAGTGTACCACCTATCAGGCAACGGCGCGGAGTTGTTCCGAGTGGACAACCGCAGCGGAGTCATCACCGTGGCGCCGTGTGCCGCGCCGGGCCTGGCGCCCTGTCTGGACTACGAGACCAGGAAGGACTACTTCTTGCAGTACAAGGTAAATGCACTTCTTACTTTGATTTTTCTCACAACTACCAGTCTCTTCCTTATTCAGGAATATTCGATAACGAGCAACTGAATGATGAACGAATGAATGAAACGAATAATAAACGTTTTTATGTTTTATTAATTGTTTATTTAAGTGGAAGACATCTTGTGAAAGTGGCACTAACTGGTGGCATGAATTTTAATGAAAACCCTCATTGCTATGGGATGCCCACATTTTTAGAAACTACTTTAGTCCAATGTCGAATGCAGTCTCCTCCTAAAAATACGTTAATTAACTGTCGTCAATTTCCATTCTGCTATTAACACACACATCTCAGGATCTCTATGAGATTAGGCTCTGAATTCCAGAATCAGAATTCCAGAAAGGTAGATTTGTACCTACTCTTCCACAGTCATTATCTGCCTAGCGTTTTCTCAACTATGCTCCCGACCTCCACAACCCAGCTACTGGGTAATAATACTTTACCCCTTGGTAAGACTAGTTGTTAGACTTTCGGGCTTCTGACGACCCGTAACGACTATCAAATCCACGGGGCCGGGACCAATTCCACAGCCTAACCCCTTAAATTATCGCCCGCACGAAACTTTGTTGGTAACGGATGCAAACCAGTTACTGTAGGTCTCACATCTCTTTTTATTCTTCCTCAGGCAACAGACGACGATGGTGCCGGTCAGATGACAGTGGTATCCCTCCAGATATCTCTGACAGACTCCAATGATAACCCACCAGTATTCCACACGCCCATCTACAAGGCGTCCATCGATGAAGATGCTGTTAAGTTTGAACCAGAACTACAGGTACAAACTGTTATAATCGTGCTTTGAAAGTAGCCATTTTTGTTTAGCCAAACATCCGCAAAGTCATTAGATGAATAATGCCCGTTTTCACCTTCAATAAGTGACACTTAAATGAATTCCTAAATAAAAGTGTATTGTTTGATTTTCAACGCTAGGCTCAGCGCTGAGAGTTGAAAATCGACCAGTGCACTTTTATTTAGGGATTCATTTAAGTGTCACTTAGTGACGGTGAAAACCTCTCCAATCCAATCTCCAACCTCTTCCAACCCGGTTGGTCACCGTGGAAGAGTATGACCATAACCCTCCAAAGGAAATCACAGAAAAATGGAACAAAAATGATAATAAAACTCACCTTATACAGATTGCAACTTATAATGTCAGGACCTTATCGTCATACGCCCGCTTATTAGAATTAGAGGAATCATTAAATGAAATTAAATACGATGTAATAGGTATTTCCGAAATGAGACGGCTGGGTACCAAAATTGAAGAACACGCTGACTTTATTCTGTGCTACGTAGGCCACACTCCTGGCAAATACGGGGTTGGCTTCATAATTAATAAGTCACACAAAAACAATATAGAGAGCTTCACTGGTATGACAGAGCGCGTCGCAGTATTAAACATGAGCATTCAAGGCTTTAAGGTCACTATCATACAAGTATACGCACCAACAGTAGCAGCAAGCGAATACGAAATAGACGAATTCTATAAAACAGTAGATAAGGCATTGGAAACCGCGCACAAGAACACTATACTAATGGGAGACTTTAATGCAAAGATCGGAGTTCCCAGGAAGGAAGAATACTTGGTTATGAAAAATTATGGATACGGTGTAAGAAATGATAGAGGACAGAGACTTGTGGATTTCGCAATAGAACACAAACTATCAATAATAAACACTTGTTTCAAAAAGAAGCAAAATAGACGATGGACTTGGAGATCTCCAAATGGGGAAATAAAAAACGAGATAGACTACATATTGTCCAACCAACCGAGATTATTCCATAACATCGGCACTATTAATCTAAACTACCCGTCGGACCATAGGTTACTCAGAGCAACATTAAAATTAAATAAACAAAAAATAAGCCGGATCAAATTCGCAAATAACCAAGTGAGTCATCTAAAGAGCGAAGAAGAAATATCAAACTACAAGGAGAACTTGTCATCATTGCTGCCTTGCTGTTCTGATTGCCAGGAAACCACCTCAGTACAAACCCACTATGACAACATATCAAATGCTATCACCAATAGCTTGAAACTAGCCCGAGTGAAGAAAGACGTACATACACGCCATAAAATATTATCGAAGCGCACAGCAACCCTATTAGAAAGAAGAAAAGAACTGCAGAAAACACAAAAGAAATCGAGAGCTATGAAGAACGAACTCGCCGCACTCTACAAGATAGTCAATAAATATATAAAAAACGATTACGCAAAATACAGACAATATACCATAGAAAAACATCTACAACTCACAGGAAGCACAAAAAAGGCTAACAAGGAACTCAGGACAAATAAATCATGGATAGAAGGACTAAATAAGCTGGACAAAGACCTGAACAAACGAACGGACATCATTACTACAGCAACCGATTTTTATAAAAATCTTTACAGTGACAATACTCAAACAAACACAACTCCAAACAATAGTATAGGACAGGGTAACGAAGAAAGCATTAAAGCAATAGATGAGACCGAAATCATAGAAGCAATAAAGAGACTAAAAATAGAAAAATCCCCCGGTTCAGACAACATCACTAACGAAGCGTTAAAGACAGCTTACTCAATTTTGGCCGCACCACTAGCTGACCTATTCAATCTGATTCTACAAAAATCTGAAACACCTACACAATGGTCCGAATCTAATATCATTCTATTATATAAGAAGGGCGACCCAAAGGATATAAGTAACTACAGGCCGATAAGTTTGCTACCTAGCCTATACAAGCTGTTTTCCGCTATTGTTAACGCAAGAATCAGTCCTGTAATAGAAGCTAGACAACCTATAGAACAGGCAGGTTTCAGGAAAGGGTTCTCAACAGCTGACCATATACACACACTTGAGTTAATTATAGAGAAGTACCAAGAGCAGCAGAGACCCCTTTACCTCGCATTTATTGACTACCAAAAGGCATTCGACACAGTAGCACACATAAGCATATGGGAAAGCTTGAGGGAACAAGGAGTAAACGAGGTGTATATAAAGGTCATCAGAAGCATATATAATAACAATAAGGGTAGAATAAAATTGGAAAGCCTGGGACCATACTTCCCCATAGAGAGGGGCGTACGACAGGGGGACCCACTATCTCCAAAATTATTTATATGCATTCTAGAAGCCATCATTAGCAAGCTTGACTGGGGTAAACAAGGACTAAACATACAAGGCGCCTTCTTAAGTCATCTGAGGTTTGCAGATGACATAGTAATACTTTCCGAAACAAGTTCACAGATGCAGCTCATGATCAATTCCTTACAGCTAGCTAGTGCAAAGGTGGGACTGGAAATAAATCTCTCTAAGACTATGGCAATGACGAATACTTGTAAAACTCCAATAAAACTTAATGGGAATCCACTGGAATACACCGAAAAATACATTTATTTGGGAAAAACCATAAGCTTCGACAGAAAAATCAACGACATTGAAATAGAAAGAAGAGTACAGCAAACATGGAACAGGTATTGGAGTCTCAAAGAAATTTTTAAAAGCAACATGCCAATAAGCACGAAAACTAGGGTTATGAACTCTAGCCTCCTACCGGTATTAACATACGGATGCCAGACGTGGAAATTTACGGAAAAAGCAAAACACAAAATCATTACCTGCCAGCGAGGACTAGAGCGTAGCATGCTCAAGATAAAGAAGTTAGATAAAATAAGACACACAAGGATAAGAACGATAACAAAAGCAACTAATGCCTTGAGCTATGCACAAAAACTCAAATGGAAATGGGCGGGTCACGTAGCGAGGCTTACAGACCACAGATGGACCGTAACAGTAACCCAATGGAAAGGCCCGCAAGGCAAAAGAGGCAGAGGGAGACCGCTGACACGTTGGGAAGATGAGATTAAAAGGACCGCTGGACCTAACTGGAGACAAATTGCACGGGACAGAGACAAATGGGCATCTTTGGAGGAGGCCTTCACCCTATCTGGGGTTCTTGCATGAATTAGATTAGATTAGATTTATAAATATTAGATACTAACCAATAAAACTAACAATTAATCTAAGTTAACCAAATAATTAACATACTAGAAATAAGAAATACTGTAAAATGCAAGGAATAAAAGGTTTTTATTTTATTTTAGTGACGGTGAAAACGGGCATTAGAATATTTTTGTGTGCATCTTAAAATCATAGTTAATTGACTCAGGCGTGACTTTGCGGAAATCCATTATAAAATACAATAGATGACGTATATTTAGTAACCTCATGCACGACAAGCGCTGAACGCAAGTGCTACTCACTCACTAACTTCACTCATTCACTTTGCGTTCGGCGCTTGTCGTGGCAACACGTCGTGTCCGCGTTTGCAACCAGTCAAGCTTCATTCTGCCTCGTTGAGAGGTTAAACACGGGTCGATTTCTTACAGGGTTCTTTATGACTCTTTAAAAACAGTTAAGCGGATTAGGTTACTAAATATACGTCGTCTATTGTATTTGCTATTATCATAATTTCATCAAAAACCTATCAGTGTCTCAGCCGTTAGCATGAGTTAAAGCTCAAGTTGTCGATTTAGTGATACTAAGGCCAACTTGCGCGTTATCAGCTAACTCGGAGTTAACATCTAACTCAGAGTTAATCCAATAACTCTTTGGATTAACCCTGAGTTAGCTGTTAACTCCGAGTTATTTAGCTGACCCATGAACGCGCAAGTGGACCATAGTGATATTTATGGTCTTGATTATTATTGACTGTCACTGTTTTCCCGTAAAGCCAGGACCTACACATTATTTTCCTCGTTATAACAACAACGATGAATTAGATTTATTTTTACACCATAATTTCTTCAGGTTCAAGCCCGCGACGTAGATGCAACATCAGACATCCGCTACTCGATCATCGATCCCCCGACCCACCCGTTCTGGATCGACCCTATCAACGGCAAGATATCGGTCCGGTCTGATACCGGCGGAGTCACCCCACCTGAAGATAGCAACAAGATATTCCTAACTGTGCTGGTAAGTTAAAATTTGATAACAAAGTACACGTTTCTAATTAGAAAAATATGACAGTTAATTTTAATTTAAGTAACTTAATTTTTATTTTATTTAATTTCCTAAAGTCCCACCGAAGCCATTAGTCCTCAAAAAAGTTTAATTCAATTCCAAAACGAAGTCAGTCGACTGCAGATGAATTATTATTGTGTATAAATATAAATAATTTTTGAAGACAATTGTAATTATAGTTAATCTATCTTTGTATTGACATTGTTTATCTTTATTATAATTTACTTCGCATCTCTAGTGTATTTTGTACTTTTGCATGCCTTCTGGTTAAATATGGCTGTTGCTTATTCTATTTGTTATGTCTTCGTGTTTTGTATCCATATTTGCAAAATAAATATCTTATCTTATCTTACACTCATCTTGGAAAAAAATCTGCTCAGCTACCTAAATAACGCAATGAATGTTGTTGAACTGTCAAAATGAAACAGATCAGTCTTAAGGAAATAGCACACATATCAACTCGGAAAGGCATTGTCACCGTATCAACTCGACCCATTCAGTATTCTTTGTATGAAACTCCCTACTGCAACGCACACTAGTCGGAATCGTAACGTAATCGCCTCGCCTCGGGATAAGCTCACGAACCGCGGCGATACAGTGACGATCTTTTTCCGAGTTGATTATGTGTGTGACCTTTAATCGTTTACAAAAAGGGGTTACGTAATTAGATAGCAGTCTTCTCGTTTGTAGAAGTTTTTGTCAATTTTTCATAATTTTGAGTTGAGTTTGGCAAAGAGTGAGTCTTAACTTTTCACCGATTTCAGGCAACAGATGGAGTTCACAATGCAACTTGCAAGGTGGAGATAGCAGTCCGTGATGTGAACAATCACGCGCCCGCCTTTGATACTGACAAATATGATGCTGATATCTCCGAAGATGCACCCATTGGTAAGTTGATCTATAAATATTGCTCTTTGTATGTGTTTTATAAAAGCCAGTTTGCTAAAAAAAATACAGTGGCGTTAGGCTAAATAGCGCTATATATGCAATTCAATATTGCACGGAGAGTGCTTTATTAAAATTTGATCCTTTTTGCTGTGCTTTGCCGAGTCCGTAATTGTCCTTATCTTCAAGCCAATAAAAAAATATGGAATGCAAATAAGGGGGCGTTCATTAACTACGTGAGGCGATTTTTCGACCCCTCCCCCCCTACTATCACGTGAGATTTTTCAGAATGCGTATTTTTTGTGTAAATACGTTAAAATGTGCTTGATTGCGTTGGATTTGATAATTTGATTAATTATTAGATACATCGGCCCATCTTATTAATTTTACCTAATTTTCTCTCATAACTGTTTCTTGTGGAAATAAAAATTACGTGATATTTGCCCTCTCCCCACGTGAGCATGGGTGAGATTCGACTCGACCCGCTTCCCCCCTAAACGCCTTACGTAATTAATTAACATCTTGATGGCGTGTAATAGGGATGTGAAAACTTCAATACAATTTAAAGACTACAGAGTAAACAATTCCATTTCATTTTACTCTTATTTGGATAAATCAGAGTCTATCTTATTTGACGTCTGTTACATTTTACAGTTTATATTAACGGAATCATAACAATAAATATCGTTTCTTAATTCTTGTCTAGGTACGGAAGTAGCAGCGGTTCGAGCAACAGACCTGGACAGTGGTATTAACTCGGAGCTCAAGTACTGGATCCAAAAGGGAGCCCTGGATTCTTTCGCGATACACAACGATACCGGAGTGGTCACTGTATCGTCTAAACTGGACTACGATAAGAGGAACACGTATAGGATACAGATTGTTGCAACTGATTTAGGTGAGTAGTTATGTCCATTTTTTTCTAGCAGGATGCGATTGAACTGTCAAAATGTACTGTCAAAATGAACTGTAATTTCTGCCTATTATTACTGCTCCGTATCACAGTATAAAATATGGACAGTACAAAAACTACGTAGTAAACGTTCTAAACGCTCACACAGACGCGCTCATTGACCCCAAGCGATTTTCGCAGTGCGGTCAGTTGCGGGTGCCATGTCGAAACGAATTGTCGATCTTACATTTAAATATATTTGAGAAAATAGATGATTTACCCCTATCTCCGAAACTAGTGAGCCAATTTTTTTTTTAAAGTATAGTGAATGGTTCTTTACTTATATGACAGGAAAACCATAATAAGAAGTCTATGGTTTTAACATAACATCGTAAATCTCTCAATATGGTGCGTACTAACTTAAAGGATGATCGGCAAAAATGTATGGAAGCTGGTCCAAGCACCAATAACAACCACACATATGTCATTAAATAGGCATTTTAATATAGAGCAACAACTACTATGGCGGCTAATTTCAAATTGCTGTGTGAAAAAAGTTGTGGCGATATTTCGCAGGCCTGACCTGGACGGTAGATAACGGAACACTGAATATTATTCACTTCTAGTGGTCTACGAGTAGTTTGAAATATAATGTTAAGTTAGTATTTGGGATAAATTCATTTCAAATAAGGAACCCCTCATTGCGCGTGACCCGACCGACACGCACTTGGCCGGTTTTTTAGGTTTCTAACCACAGCCTCTCTCCCCAGGTATACCAAGTCTAACCGGCACCACAGAACTGACAGTCCACGTCATCAACGTGAACGACAAGAAGCCATACTTCACGCCTTCCATTCAACGCGCAGAGGTGTCAGCAGACGATGAGCTCGGCTCCGTGGTGCACAATTTGATAGCTGTGGACCCGGATATTACTGATAACGGATCGCTGGTGTATGAGATGGGAGATAGGGTTATTAGGGCGGTGGATAAGAATGGGAAAGAGGTACGTTTCGAATTATTTACTTGTGAACCAGCCGACAGCTTTTTTTTACGGTAATCTATTGAATATTGTTTCACTAGCCGATTTGCCAATTGATGACGTTGATTTACGTATGACTTAGTAATTGGAAAATACAATAGACGTAGATTTTAGTAACCTATTCCTAAATATTCATAAAAAAAACTTACGAAATCGACACGTGTTTCACCTCTCAACGAGGCATCCTCAGGATGACGATTGACTTGTCGCGAAACCGAACACGGCGTGTGGCCACGTCGAGACGGACATACACACACCGGACACACCGGACGCAGAGTGAGCCATACCGGCCGTCAACCCTACTTACTTACACATACTGCTCGGTCCACTTCGACTGGGATCGTTACAGTTACAGGGTTTTTTATGATTCTTTAGGATTATTTGAGCGGAATAGGTTACTAAATATAACTATGTCTATTGTATTTTTTTATAATGGATTGCCGTAATATCACGCCTGAATCAATTAACTATCAGTAGTAATTAGAAACATTAGAAACAACACAAACATATTTGGCCTTCTGAGCATGAAAATCAAGTTTTTCTCATAAATTCTTTGCATTGAATTTGAGTATGGAAATGATTTTCTTCGAATGTTTTTTCATTTGTGAATGTCTTGTAACAGGTATCTGACGAAGGAATCTTTGGCTCCTGGTTTACAGTCCAGCCCAACGGCACGGTGGTAGTATCCCAGAAGCTAGACAGAAGCCGCGCAGCAGTACTTACGTTACCAGTAAGAGTTACTGACGCATCTGCGCCTACGCTACAGCAGGCTGACGGTAAGTTGATAAGGGGAATTAGGAACATTCGTAGTTTTTGTGTATGAGGTAATGTAATACAATTGCTTGGGAATCAAAGGAGCTCGTGGCTAAGTAATAACAGCCGCACGGGTCGATTCATCAGGTTATGCTACGGTTGCCGAGGTTGGTCCATGGATGAGTGACCATCTTTACATACCGAGTCCCCTCCGTGCCTCGGAAAGCACGTTAAGCCGTTGGTCCCGGCTATCATTCATGGATCTTTGACAGTGGTTACGGGTCGTTAGAAGCCCGAAAGTCTGACCAAGGGCTATCGTATTACGCAGTTACTCATCATCTCTTGTATTTCCTTTCAGGTGAATTAATTATCACCATTGTAGACGTGAACCGCCACGCCCCAGTGTTCTCCCAACCCTCGTACCTGGAGAGCATGGTGGAGGAACAGCCCATAGGCATCGTGCTCAACACTTACACAGCCACGGATAAGGAGACGCCTGTGCAGGCCTACGTGATACACCCGCCGAATCCCTACTTCACTATTGATAATGTTACTGGTGAGTTTGAGCTAATTTCTAACTAATATTATAAATGCGAAAGTGAGTTTGTTTGTTTGTTGCGCTTTCACGCTAAAACGGCTGAACAGATTCGGTTGAAATTTGGCACGTGGGTAGACCATGACCTGGTTTAAGACATAAGGTACTTTTTATCCCGACATTCTCACGGGATTGAAACTTATGCGAGTGAAACTGCGGGGTTCAGCTAGTAATGATATACCTAGTTTCAAGAAATTAATCATCAATGATGTAATCAGCTTAAATATATAATAGGCATTGCCAATTAAATTAAATTAAATTCAATTTTCCTTTTTTTTTACACCACCAGGAGTAGTAAAAACCGCCCAACGCATAGACTACGAGAAGATCCACAGCATCAACTTCACCATCATAGCTTACGACTCGGGCGTGCCGCAGCTGAGCACGGCAGCCGGCGTGACGGTGACGGTGCGGAACGCCAACGATGAGGAGCCGGTGTTCGCGGCCGCAGCTTATGATGCAGCTGTGCCGGAACACTCGGCGGCTGGGACCAGTGTGATCACTGTTAGTGCTGTAGATAAGGATGAAGGTAGGAACGACAACCAGTCAATGACTTTTCTTAATAGTATTTTGATCTGAAAAACCCAGCAGTTTGTTTACGGTCCTTTTCTAGGCGGTAAACATCAGGAAGACTTGACGAAAGTTAAAATACGTACTATTTTTTTGAAGTGAAAACATCTTTGCGCTCTTGTGACGTTGAACCGGGTACCTATACTCGGCTCTAGTCGGTCGATGACACTGAATCGCATATACTCGACTCCAGTCATAAGTTTTCAATTCTATCATATTTTCATTAGCAGACACCCTCTTTTTTATCACATCAATGAGATAATTATGTCCATTTCGAACGGATAAAACAAAGCCATTTTTTGAAAAACCTCAATTATGTACTGAGTCCTTCAACAATTCTAAAAAACTATTTAGTCCGTCAGTCTATTTGTTTTATCATATTATTATTTATAAAAAATTGTTTAGATAAAACGCATTAAAGTTGGGGAGTGGGGGCTAGCTACGTCGCAAATCTACCGGGGAGTGACGACATGCCAAATTTTAACGTGTTGCATACTCAATGTATTGTCGTAATCTTTTGATTACTTAAAACAAGAAAAATACTTGTCCAATATTTTTAAATAATCTACTATTATAGGTACTTTTAAAAATCTGGTAAAGTGTCAAGCCATTTTAATTCCTCACCTCTGCAAATTAATCCTACTCTCAGTGTTTTCGCCTATTTTAACAAAATCTGTATTTCCCCAGACGAATTCGGCGAAGTGACCTACAGTCTCTCAGGCGAGTCAGCAGGACAGTTCGACATCGACCCTCACACCGGCGTCATCACAGTCGCGGAGGGCGCTGTTCTTGATAGAGAGGTAGCTGGGGATGTGTGGCTGAGAGCCATCGCGAGTGATAATGCTCCTGCACATATTAGAAGGACTAGCAGTGTGCCGGTAAGTACCAATACTTACATTATTATTTATCGTGAATCAATCAATTATACACCGTGTTTGAATCACAGTTTTGCTAGAACAAACGTTGTTGAGACAATGGTCTACTACCATTCTGTACCGTCCAATATGTTATTAAAACAAACTAAACTAGGTGTTCTCAAATAATTCTTATGTTGCTCAAACGTGTTCAAACATTAACCGTAACATCAAAGGACTCATCGCGGTAGCAATATGGCATTCAAAAGAGTTATGAGGAGTCCACGTGGACTACAAGGATGTCCGGCCAATGCGGACCGAAATGCAAATAAATAAATCAGTCTTTTTTTAAATACCATTGACCTTTTTTTTATTATTGAATGGTATAGAATGGTAGTAGACCATGGTCTGAACAACGTTTGTTCTAGCAAAACTGTGATTCAAATTTCATGGTGTATATAAATATCTATTAGTGGATTTAGATTAATTATTCGAGAATTAATTACCTACCTACTCTTGTTTTCGTTTACTCGCGGAATTTTTGATCGTCAGGTTATGGCACTAGGGCACTAGGGTTAACGGATAAATGTAGTTGTTTATTGGCCATACACACCAGAAAAAAAATGCAGTAGTCTGTTATAATTTATATTAATAAGAATTCTTGAACACTTGAAATTGAATTACTTGAAAACTATCAAGGGTGGATTTAAGACGCATTCTGGCTATGTTTGTGACTTTTGATAAGTTTTTTATTTCTATTATTAACGTGATTGGAGATGCTAATAGTTATCCATTGTTTCTAGGTCCACATAAAAATTTTAGACATCAACGACCACCCTCCGATCTTCAGCCAGAAGGTGTACAAAAGTACGATAGCAGAGAACTTGCAGCTGAATCCTCCGGCTGCCATCCTGCAGGTGCTGGCTGATGATAAGGATGAGGGGATCAACGGGAAGATTGAGTATAAGATCGTTGAGCAAAGCGAGCCTGGTAAGAAATAAACCACACATTTAAACGATTTTGTACGACAAAAAATGATCTTGATAAAATTACATGTAGCCCTATTTTAAAGAGATTTGGATAAGTTATAAAATACAGGAAACAACTTCAAACACTTTATCTCCTAAAACAGTTATCAAATTAAAATCACATCGATTCAACGAGTGAATAAAGTTTTATATACTTACTTTAATCCGTAATCAAAATGAGCGAACTTACAGTACTGTTTCAGTTAATATTGACATTATCACTATATACCGATGGCTTGATTTTATAAAAAATCCCATCTCTTTTAGGCGTCTTCACAGTAGAGCCAACCAATGGCATCATCTACCCGGCCAAGCCAGTCGCCGGCAACACGACGTACCGCCTCACCGTCACGGCGCAGGACGAGGCGGGCGCCGGCCCGCACTCTGACGTCACGCGCGTGGACATCAGCGTGCTCAGCGTCAACAGGCACAGCCCCGTGTTCACGCAGCCGCCGCCCGAGCAGAGGCAGCTGGAGATTCCTGAGGTCAGTATCTGAAGAGTTATTCTTTCAATAGGCCGCAGAGTATCAGCTCGAAGTGACAAGATGATAAAAGCAAAAAAGGTCAAGTGGTTGGTAAATTAAAATACCTGTGAGGTTTTTGAAGCACAAAAAATAGAGCCGTTTCCCTCTTTCGCTGTCCACTTCACGCAAGACTGGATGGAGACCAAACTCTAGAAGACACAGCATGTGAGATTTTGATGTAATCATCATCACTATTTCAGCCGAAAGACTGCTGAACATAGGCCTCCCCCAAGCACCGCCACTTTGACCGGTTCTGACCAGCATCCAGCGGATTCCTGCGGCCTTCACAAGGTCATCGGTCCAACTTGTGGTAGGCCTTCCAACTCTACGTCTTCCGGTACGCGGTCGCCACTCCAGATCCTTTCAGCCCCATCGGCCATCTGTTCTGCGAGCAATCTTCCCTACCCATTGCCACTTAAGTTTGGTAATTGTTCGGGCTATGTCTCTAACCTTGGGTCTTCTGCGGATCTCTTCACTTCTGATTCGATCACGTAGGAAAACTCCAAACATAATATGATGGAATATTACACTTTTATATTTATTTCCTTAAATATTTCCATTTTTATAATTACGTCACTCACATAAAATGGAGGTACGTTTCGGGATCCAAACCTCAACACCTGATTACGAATCTTTTAATTTCGTCATCAATAGTTATAGTAGATACCGAACTTTTATCGCAATTTTTATTAACTTACCTTACTTACCTTTACATCCACAGAATGCCGCCCAGTCCGACTACCTCATCACCACAATAAAGGCCACAGATGAAGACAGCGGCGAAAATGGCCGCGTATCATACTTCCTCAAAGTGGACAACCAGAACGTGGGGGAGACGCAGGAGTTCAGCCTGAACAAGGATACTGGGGAACTGAGGACCAAGACCTTCCTGGATAGAGAGCATAAGGCTGAGTATCAGGTTAGTTGGAGCACTTATTCCCGACTATGGCGAAGCCAAAAGGAAGGGTTATACAGTATGTTAACTAACAGAGGGCGTTCCCGTTAACCCGCAATAGAATAGCGTCCATACATGCCAGAAAACTTTTAAAATCGATAAAAATAAACTTTTTTAATTTTTTTGTCCTATAATATTCCCAAAAAATATTAATTTCTTAGGTACAACAAACACTCTGTATACGCGCACTAGTCGCACTTGTCTTTCCACGTTGAAAGACAAGTGCGCGTGTACAGTGTGTTACATTTACGTATCAATTTAAAAAAAATTGAGAAAATTTTATTTACTTTAAAAAAATGTTTTTTTTTTTTTTTCGATGTTAATATTTTTCTAGCATGTATAGACGCTATACTATTGCGGGTTAACGGGAACGCCCTCTGTTAGTTAACATACTGTATATTTTTTTATAAAGCAATTTATTCATTTTGTTCCTGTAAGAAAGCAGGTGTCGGACAAAACGCACAACTGTGAGAATTCCAATTTTGTCTGCAGAAACATTAATACGTAAAATTAACTTACATCCGGGTAATGGTTGTTATTCTTATGTCATGATGTGCATATTCAAGGCTATTAAACCTAAAAATCTATAGACCCTACTGTCTGCTGCGTCACTTAGCACAATATAGTGTGGCAGCATCTACATCGCCACATGCAAACTATGCATCAAAGACCTAACGTCACACAAATCCTGCATCGCACAATTAGAGTTTACCGCACGAACACTATATTTATAACATTCGTTGGGTAGTTGCCCGCCAGATAACAACCCTCTCTGTCTGGTCGGAGGATCCTCCCTTTTCTATAGAGTATGAGTGAACTTTACACCCTGTTCCACATACCTCTAAAATGGAAATCACATCCCATCTAACCTTACCTCTATTTCTCATTTTTCCAGCTGGTAATAGTGGCAGTAGACAATGGTACACCAGCTCAGTTCGAAAGCCTGCGCCTCCTGACTGTGGTGCTCGTTGACGACAACGACAACGCACCTCGCTTCTCTTCGCCTCTTCATCAGTTTAGCATCAAGGAGAACTTGCTGCCAGGCGTTATTATTGGTAAGTTCCAGTTCCCTTCGATTTTAAAAGTGTTAATAATATTGAGAAGATTTTTATCATTTTTAATCGTCAACTCTTTTACCTACGATTTTATTGTATGTACAATATTATTTGTTCCGGTATGAAAATACATATTATCCACTATAGACTTTGGTGCTTTAACATGGCCATATCTGTGTCACCATCCGTTTTACCTCTATTTTTGCTACCAATGTCATCCATTATTGTGATTGGTAGAAAACTTTATTATTTATAGTTAATTTACTCAGATATGACTGCGGAAATCCATTAAATAAGATACAATAGATCGACGTTTTAGTAACCTAGTGGTATAGTGGGGTTGTCGGGCGGTGTAGCGCACTTTGCGTTCGGCGCTTGTCGTGGCAACACGTCGTGTTCGGGTTCGCAACAAGTCAATCGTTATCCTGAGAATGTCTCGTTAAGAGGTGAAACACGTGTCGATTTCTTAAAGGGTTCTTTATGACTCTTTAAGAACAGTTAAGCGGATTAGGTTACAAATATACGTCGTTTATTGTATTTTATTCTTTATACTTTTTCACAGGAACTGTAAAAGCGACGGACAAAGATTCTGGCGAGAATGGCAAGGTTTACTACCATGTGTTGGAAGGTAATCAAGAAGGGATATTTACCGTAGACAGAACGCAGGGAATCATCAGAGCTAACATCAGCTTTGACAGGTAAGCAAAGAATCTAAATAATTATGTACATTTTTTTTAATGCTCGCTTGTGTATTTGGAGTGGTTGCAAATGATTATTGCACGACTCTTAATGCGAAGCATTAGAGTGTGCTCTACGATCGAAAAATTTTTTTTGCCCCATTTCTGTAACTGTTTTTATTGTTACACTCCTGCTAGTACACAGAACCTACTTAATTTATATACCATTGTATAGATGATTAAATGGATATTAATACTGTACTTTTTTAACAATTGATTTAATGCAGCAGAAATGGAAATAGCATCAAAATAGTTGAAAAAAAATTCCTGTCCGTCAATTTATGAACCCTGAAAACATTGTAGCTTGCGATAAAATCAATTAATTGAGTAAGTTTTTTTTTTATACATTTGTTTCAGCCGTAGAAGGAACCCTATTGAAAATGGCTCTTTTATTCAAAGTAGTTTAATTATAATTAATAAAATACTAACTAAAATATAATATCTTTATCTAAATATTTCCAACCTTCGACTTGATGTTACCTAGCAACCGCCAAGTAAATATCTTTGTCAGTCTTTGACATTACGACTTCATGAAAAGTTATAAATTGTTAATTTTTGTTAGAAACTATGTTTTGAAATTCTTTTTCGTTTTTGAATGAGTGTTATGTATGTATGAGGCGTGCACTTTTGGATTTTCCAAACTATTAAATTTTTGCAACCACTCTAAGGCTGCCTGTCCACTGGAGCGGAGCGGAGAGGAGAGGAGCGGAGATGTGTCAAAAATAACCAATAGAATCGAACCTCTGGAGCGGAGTTTTGATTCTATTAGTTAATATTGACAAATCTCCGCTCCTCTCCTCTCCTCTCCGCTCCGGTGGACAGGCAGCCTAAAAGCTGGTTAACTGTTAAAGAAGAAAGTTATAGCGATTTCTTCTAGTTTTCATAATCATAAATATTTTGGTCTGGGCCAAATACCTACACTGTGGCTGTTTAATTTCAATTGTTGAATATTGGCTAAATCTATACTAATATTATAAAGAGGAAAGATTTTTTTGTTTGTTTGTACAGAATAGGCTCCAAAACTACTGGTCCGATTGGAAGAATTCTTTCAGTGTTAGATAGCCCATTTATCGAGTAAGGCTATAGACTATATATCATCACGCTAAGACCAATAGGAGCGGAGTACCAATGAAGAATGTTTCAAAATCGGGGTTTTTTAATAGCGTTAGCCCAAAGTAACTATTCCACGCGGACGAAGTCGCGGGCAGAAGCTCTAGTAATTTATAAAGAAGAAATCACACAATCATAATATGATCTGACCATGAAGACCATGTCTGAACCGTAAAAAGAACTGTGGCTTCTTAGTTTTGTTTCGGTTTTTCTTCTCAGAGTAGTCAAATAGGAGTAACCCAGAGCATAAAAAAATACGTGTGTGTTTGTACAAACCTACTTACAGGAATAAATATTATTTCTCATTTATACAACTTACATAAACCATTTTCCTTTGCAGAGAAAAGCAGTCAGAGTTTTCATTCACAGTGTACGCCAGCAACAACCCTATCTTGGAACACGCAGCCGCCATCTTGAACTCAGTGGACAACGCGACCGACGGCCAGGACCCCAGCGTGACCGGCGTGAGGGTGCGGGTCCTGGACGAGAACGACAACGAGCCCAAGTTCCAGCATAAGGTTTATTATGCAGGTTAGTTCCACTTAGATTAAATAAGAAGGTTAGTTTATACTACTAGCTTTTTCTCGTGTGGAAGTCGAAAATTATCCCATGGAAACGTACTACCGGGATAAAAAGTATCCTATGTGTTATTCCAGGTTATAAACTATCTGTCTGCCACATCCAAATCCTATTAGCACCATAATATTTTATAATCATTGAATACTATCGTGAATTCATGCAAGCCTAGTACTTTTTGTTAGGTTACTGCTCAGAAATTGTGCACAACGTCTAATGATTGAAATAATAACTTGAATTTATGCATGCCTAGTCCTTTTTGTGCTAAATTTCAAGTTTATTAACGTAAGGAATAAGATTTTTCATACAAACGAAATCCCCTCTTTTCGTCCCCTTAAAGGTGTTTTTTTTTATTCTTGTAAAAGGAAGCTGTGTACAAAATTTCACGTTCCTAGTCCCAGTATTTTCGACTCTGCGTTGATACGTCAGTGAGTCAGTCAGTCAGTTTCTCCTTTTATATAAAGTTACCAATTAGTTGATGTGATGCCAAGCTCAGATAAAGAATGTAAATGTTTCATGAACCATATTTTACGGCACCCTCACAATTACAATGCTGATTGTGAGTAGGTAGTAGATTTATTTAATTCCTTCGTTACTTTTTACGATACTCTCCAATTGAAATCAGCTGTCTTCTTTTTTTTGAGCAACTATGTAATGGGCACCAAGGCCACCCAAGTTTGTGAAAACTACAAAAAAGCGCCATTTTCATGCATTATTTTCCTACAGGCATAAAACACACAGCCCGAGTTAACGAACAAGTAATATCTGTGATTGCTGAAGACCCGGATTTGGACGAGAATGGGACCATTGTGTACATGGTGGCTGCCTCCAACTTGTACAAGTTTGGAGCCTCGCAGTCCAGTGGCAGCGTCGTGCCTTCGCCTTTTAACATCAGTCAGGATGGTGAGTCACGATAAATAAACAGTATTTGCATTGATGAAAATTATATCGATACCTTATTGGCAAACCAGCCAACTCCACATTTCTTCTCCTCAACAAGAGAAGTAACCCTAGGTCGGAATCCATCTTTTAGAACCGCGCCATCACAATCTGCAACCGATTGGGAACAAATAGTTGTTGTGTGTTGGTTGGTTGGCTGGTTGATGTTTGCAAAAGCCGATAGGTACATACTTGTTTGTAAGGTTTTTATATCAAACTCAAAGGATTTATTTCAATTAAACCGATAAAACCCCATCCGCAATGCCACTTCGTTCACGCGGCTTAAATCTCTTTTATTATTAGCTCTTAGAACTGCTCGTACGTTCACTTTAACTGTACTTCGATAGCTTTGTGAACCAACTGACACTTGAGGATTACCCTGTTGTGATTTAGCTTTACCCTCGAGCACACATAACTGTGGAGTGGCAAAACAATGCAAATTTTCCTCGCTTGAGTAACTTTATAGTGGCATTCTGGAATTCCAGAGGGGCTTAAAGGACGGGCGACGGGTGGCATTCCGGAATGGGGCTATATCGGTTAAACCAATTACAACCACTTGAATTGTCAAGGAGTCGGTCAGTCAGAAGAATAAAGTTAATTGCCCATTCCATAGCGTAGTAGTATAGAAATCTGAAAACCGTAAGATATAAATCTGATGTTAATTTTTCAGGAATACTGATGACAGCACACTACATGGCAGAATATAACCAGGATCGCTTTGTATTAGACATTATCGCACAAGAACTCGCACCGCCACATCGTCAAGCGAAGGCTCAAGTATACGTAAGTAACTCCTCAGATTTCACGTGTAATTGCTTACAACTATAATTTTTGCTTGCTTACAATTGTCTAGACTTTTCCCAACTATGTTGGGGTCGACTTCCAGTCTAACCGTATGCAGCTGAATACCAGTATTATATATGGAGCCACTGTCTATATGATCTCCACAACCCAGTAACTGGTTGTCAGACTTTTGGGCTTCTGAGTAGGGACCCGTAACGACTGTCATGAGGTCATCTACATCACATAACCACCAATTAAAGTCTTCATACAGCCTTTTGACAGTTATTTTACCACTGATTTTGCATTACTGTCAAATCACAGTGATTTTTATTCTTGGTCCAATAAGGTTGCTTTTGGATTGCTGCTTAGGTTGCTGTCAGAGGTAAAATAACTTAGAGAGAGATTTTAGAAAACTTAAGAAGAAAATGCAGTTTCAATAACATGTTTAATGTGTTGCTAGCCAAAAACTCCCATATTAATCCATAGAGGTATGAGGAACAGGGTGGTCACTCATCCTCTATAGAAAAGGGAGGATCCTCCGACCAGACGGGTGTTATGTCTGGTGGGCTACTGCCCGACGATTGATGTCAGGACTATGTATACAAGGTGGATTTTTGAGATGGGGCAGCAAGGACAGCCAGCTTAACCATTGTAGCTACAGGAAAACGGTCTTAAGAGACTGTTCTTAACTTTTTGAGACATTTAGATCTGCATTCACAGATTTTGAGAAAAATGTACAGTCAGCAAGAAAATGGGCCGTTTTCATAAAAACTTTTTTTGATGCCAATCGATCTTGTTTCATTATAAGGATCAAAAACCTCTATTGGACCAACTAAGGTACTAGAAAAGTCAGAAATCAACTGTTTAACGGTTAGCTACAATGGCTGTCTTTGCTGCCCCATCTCAAAAATCCATGCTGTATATACTCGTCGCGCGGTAAACTCTCCTTGCGTGATGCAGGATTTTGCGTGACGTCATGGTGATGCGTAGTTAGCATGAGGCGTTGTAGATGGCGCTCTAAGTCATTCCACTTCCTAAGTTATAGTATTCTTTTGTTTCTATTCTCAGGTATGGATTATCGACCGCTCGTCGCTCATCCGCATGGTGGTGTCCCGCAGCTGCGGCGCGGCGGTGGGGGGCGCGGCGCGGCGCCTGGCGGGCGCGGCCGGCGCGCGCCTGGTGGCGGGCCGGCGCCTGCCGCTCGTGCAGGCCGACCGGCGGTATGATGACTGGTAAGTGTGGGGCGCGGCGCGGCGCCTGGCGGGCGCGGCCGGCGCGCGCCTGGTGGCGGGCCGGCCGGCGCCTGCCGCTCGTGCAGGCCGACCGGCGGTATGATGACTGGTAAGTGTGGGGCGCGGCGCGGCGCCTGGCGGGCGCGGCCGGCGCGCGCCTGGTGGCGGGCCGGCGCCTGCCGCTCGTGCAGGCCGACCGGCGGTATGATGACTGGTAAGTGTGGGGCGCGGCGCGGCGCCTGGCGGGCGCGGCCGGCGCGCGCCTGGTGGCGGGCCGGCCGGCGCCTGCCGCTCGTGCAGGCCGACCGGCGGTATGATGACTGGTAAGTGTGGGGCGCGGCGCGGCGCCTGGCGGGCGCGGCCGGCGCGCGCCTGGTGGCGGGCCGGCGCCTGCCGCTCGTGCAGGCCGACCGGCGGTATGATGACTGGTAAGTGTGGGGCGCGGCGCGGCGCCTGGCGGGCGCGGCCGGCGCGCGCCTGGTGGCGGGCCGGCGCCTGCCGCTCGTGCAGGCCGACCGGCGGTATGATGACTGGTAAGTGTGGGGCGCGGCGCGGCGCCTGGCGGGCGCGGCCGGCGCGCGCCTGGTGGCGGGCCGGCGCCTGCCGCTCGTGCAGGCCGACCGGCGGTATGATGACTGGTAAGTGTGGGGCGCGGCGCGGCGCCTGGCGGGCGCGGCCGGCGCGCGCCTGGTGGCGGGCCGGCGCCTGCCGCTCGTGCAGGCCGACCGGCGGTATGATGACTGGTAAGTGTGGGGCGCGGCGCGGCGCCTGGCGGGCGCGGCCGGCGCGCGCCTGGTGGCGGGCCGGCGCCTGCCGCTCGTGCAGGCCGACCGGCGGTATGATGACTGGTAAGTGTGGGGCGCGGCGCGGCGCCTGGCGGGCGCGGCCGGCGCGCGCCTGGTGGCGGGCCGGCGCCTGCCGCTCGTGCAGGCCGACCGGCGGTATGATGACTGGTAAGTGTGGGGCGCGGCGCGCGCCTGGTGGCGGGCCGGCGCCTGCCGCTCGTGCAGGCCGACCGGCGGTATGATGACTGGTAAGTGTGGGGCGCGGCGCGGCGCCTGGCGGGCGCGGCCGGCGCGCGCCTGGTGGCGGGCCGGCGCCTGCCGCTCGTGCAGGCCGACCGGCGGTATGATGACTGGTAAGTGTGGGGCGCGGCGCGGCGCCTGGCGGGCGCGGCCGGCGCGCGCCTGGTGGCGGGCCGGCGCCTGCCGCTCGTGCAGGCCGACCGGCGGTATGATGACTGGTAAGTGTGGGGCGCGGCGCGGCGCCTGGCGGGCGCGGCCGGCGCGCGCCTGGTGGCGGGCCGGCCGGCGCCTGCCGCTCGTGCAGGCCGACCGGCGGTATGATGACTGGTAAGTGTGGGGCGCGGCGCGGCGCCTGGCGGGCGCGGCCGGCGCGCGCCTGGTGGCGGGCCGGCGCCTGCCGCTCGTGCAGGCCGACCGGCGGTATGATGACTGGTAAGTGTGGGGCGCGGCGCGGCGCCTGGCGGGCGCGGCCGGCGCGCGCCTGGTGGCGGGCCGGCGCCTGCCGCTCGTGCAGGCCGACCGGCGGTATGATGACTGGTAAGTGTGGGGCGCGGCGCGGCGCCTGGCGGGCGCGGCCGGCGCGCGCCTGGTGGCGGGCCGGCGCCTGCCGCTCGTGCAGGCCGACCGGCGGTATGATGACTGGTAAGTGTGGGGCGCGGCGCGGCGCCTGGCGGGCGCGGAAGGCGCGCGCCTGGTGGCGGGCCGGCGCCTGCCGCTCGTGCAGGCCGACCGGCGGTATGATGACTGGTAAGTGTGGGGCGCGGCGCGGCGCCTGGCGGGCGCGGCCGGCGCGCGCCTGGTGGCGGGCCGGCGCCTGCCGCTCGTGCAGGCCGACCGGCGGTATGATGACTGGTAAGTGTGGGGCGCGGCGCGGCGCCTGGCGGGCGCGGAAGGCGCGCGCCTGGTGGCGGGCCGGCGCCTGCCGCTCGTGCAGGCCGACCGGCGGTATGATGACTGGTAAGTGTGGGGCGCGGCGCGGCGCCTGGCGGGCGCGGCCGGCGCGCGCCTGGTGGCGGGCCGGCGCCTGCCGCTCGTGCAGGCCGACCGGCGGTATGATGACTGGTAAGTGTGGGGCGCGGCGCGGCGCCTGGCGGGCGCGGCCGGCGCGCGCCTGGTGGCGGGCCGGCGCCTGCCGCTCGTGCAGGCCGACCGGCGGTATGATGACTGGTACGTCTCCACCATTCTTAGAAACTTTTTGCAGTATTATTATAGGTATTGCAGACCAATGAGATGTCACCTATGACCAATGTTGGCTTGTATAAAAATGATGGGTTCATTTTTGGTTGAAGAAAAAATCGTAATATCTCTGACTAGGAGTCTGGACCTCGTCACTACCATGAATGTTACGAAATTTTGATGGCATGTTTTTCTATACTTATTTTATTACAGAATGGACCTGGCTTGACCTTGATCACTCGATTTTATCCCCACCTGGTTGGTCCAAAAAAAAAATAACATGAACATACTCGTTTTTGGAAGCCGGTTAATAAAATATATAAGAATAATCCGTTCGTATAATATACAGGGTGTCAGGGACATTGACGCGAAGCCGGTTACCATGGATCCAGTACATGATTCTTAACCCCCCTGCGTCAAAATTTTTCGTCGGTTACTTAAAAAAAAAAATGCTGTTCCATACATTTTGACCGCGTAGGTATTGCACTTTTCTATGAAACAGCTGAATATTTTTTTAAATAACCGACGAAAAATTTCAACGCAGGGGGGTTCAGAATCATGTACTAAATCCATGGTAACCGGCTTCGCGTCGATGTCCCGGACAGCCTGTATATATAATCCGTTCTATGATATCTTTTATCCGTTTTCCTCATCAAAACTTTTCATTATACAAAGACAGCCTGGTCAACCTGCCTTGTTTAAATGTTATGAATAGATTCAAGATTAGAAATATATTCAAAGCAAGTCTTCTTAACAAATAAAAACGTAACTAACTTCATTACTAAAACAAAACCTCTCTTCCACCCAGGTGTGAGATCCACCTCCACGCAGTAGACCCGACCACATACCAGGTGCTACCAGTGGAGAAGGTTCTGGAAACTATCGACTCCAAGTATGACGAGCTCAAGGATGTCTACCAGGAGTATGGAGTGGAGACCCTGATTGCTGCCAGTGCTACTTCTAAAGGTATGATAGTTGAAGTCTGGTTTCCTATTTACAGTTCGCGTCAAATAACTTTGCCGCTCTGAAGTTAGGTTGCGCATGCGTATTGATTGGCATGCGCACTTCTGTTTTATAAGGCAGATTGACTACTGCGCAGTCATTTGTAGTCTACTTCAGTGCGGCAAAGTTATTTGACGCGAACTGTAATTAGTCCATCAATCTGCCGCAACAGCTAGTTATCGAGATATATTCTAACTAATAATATAAATGCCAAAGTGAGTTTGTGGGTTACGCTTTCACGCTAAAACGGCTGAACGGATTTGGATGAAATTTGGCACATGGTTAGACCATGACCTGGACTGGAACAAAGAATACTTTTCTCGATATTTTTACCAGATGGAGACATGTGCGGGTGAAACCGCGGGGTGCAGATAGTTGGAAATAATTATGTTTGTCAAGTATATAAAAACAAAACAATGTACAAGATCGAAACCTGTAGCTCCAGTAAAAAAATCCAAAAAATAAAACAGAGTGCGCTGTCAACAAAAACTCTCCGTCTTACGAATTTTCGATCAGGTCACGTGTCCTGACGCGAGTTTAAAATTTTTTACCCATCCCAAAAAAAGTGCACAACGCCGCTAAAGATTTCACTTCAAAATCTTTACTGTGTTTCTAAGCTTCAGACGGCAGTCGCTTAAAGACGGTTGAAATGATTTCTGTGAATTTTTTACGACTATCTTTTTCAAACATTTTCTGTACCAGTATTTTTTTATCATTTGGCTTCTTCTTTTCCAGCACCAGACAGTTTTGATCCTGCATTAGCAGCGTTGATAGCGCTGCTCATCGTGTTATTCACTGGCATTGTCACATTTATAGTCGTATGCGCCTGTCTGAAACACTGGTAAGTTGGCTTTAATTTAACAAAAACTAAAGTGATCTCCAGTTACCCATCAACTAACTATAGGTATATTTATCATAATTTAAAAACAAGATGCAGATACTGCAGTAGGTATAGGCAAAAAGACTTGCAATCAATAAGATGGTAGGTATATTAAAACCTATCCACCTATGTCCGGGCCATGGTCTGCTAGGCTCCAGGCAATCCTGCCTCGGTATATATGTCGTGGCCAGATCTTAGAGTTGATCATTTCATGAAATGTTCGACCATTTCATGAAGTGGTTGTGTTTCATGAAATGGCCAGCTAGAATTGGCCATATCGTTTAACCGTCAACGTTTAATGATATGTCAGTCAACGTTTGGCCATATCATTAATGTAGGGTATCCATGGTTTAATGTGTAGTAAAAATAATTGCTAACTGCGACCAAATTGGAAGTAGCGTTCGCCATCCGGTGCTGCGGCACCGCTTGCTTCACTCGTTCGGCTCGCGCGCGGTTAGTGACAGCTCTAACCTAACTTAACACATTTCGTCAGGGACTCGGGGTGCCATGAGTGGCGTGAATTTTTAATTTTAAGTGCTATGTTGCTCACCACACCGGTTGTGGCACCCCGACATGGGTTAGGTTAGTAACTTCCAAGTTGGTCACTTTCCATAATTATCACATTTGGAAATCCAATAAAAAAAGTCCATCGTGTTTTCTTGCGTGGTCAACCTACTTTGTTTGATTTGTTTTATGCCGCCGCCATGATGCACAACAAAAACAAAGCGACATCAACGCCTCTACCGGTGGATAATCTAACTATTTTACGATATGATCACTAATGTTTGGCCACATCATGAAGTAGTCGTGCGTTTAACTGTTCATATCGTCAAACGTTGAGTATTCAATGATCTGGCCAGACCACATCATGATGTGATCAGCGGTCAATGTTCTATTTCATGAAATGCGACCATTTCATTAAATGGCCGAACACTTCATGAAATGATCAATTCTAAGATCTGGCCACGACATATACATCAGATCATGTTCAGGAAACTTAAGGATTGATAAACTTGAGCATTCACTTGTTATGAGCATTCTAGTGAATGACATTACAGAAAAATAAACGGGAGCGTTTTAGCGAGCATTCTAGCGAGCGTTCTAGCAAGCATTCTATCGAGCGCTCTGCTTTCGAGCCGAGCCATTCTGTCATTGTTCCATTTCCAGCTTCATGAAGAATATTTTTTTGACGAGTATTGACTAAAGCGTTCGCTAGAATGATCGTGAAAATATTTTAATCTTATGTCAACTATCAAGAGTTTTAGTAGGTAGTTCTAAATGCACCATCTTTGCGCAACAGCATCCTGAGAACTGTAGCGGAGAGCTTCAGCTCTCCAATTGTAACGCAGTTTGTGCGGAGAGTGATTGGTACTAACACTATAATAAGTTGTTTTTATATTATATTACTATCACACTATGGATTATTTTTTCCGAATTCAAAATTATTAATAATCTTTCGTTCCAGGGTAATACCACCGCCATCGCTTCAATCAAGCAAGGGTGACAGCCTGGCCCGTCGCCGTATCTTAGAGGAACTATCCACGACTGAGAACCCTCTGTGGCTGGAGACCAAACTCCGGCCGTATGAGGAACAGGAGCTCACTATGAACGTGTTCGGAGACCAGAACGAACAGCAAGTCGTTGAACCGGCACCGGTATGTGGAATACTTAGAATTTTCGGCAAGATGTGTGCGGAGGAATAAGCCGGAATTTACCTTTGTTTTCTCGTATTATGCACTTTCTTCTTGTTTAGGATTAAACAAACTAGGTTTTTCGAGATATAAAACTGCAGTATATTAAGTAAAATCTTTACAATATTATCGTTTGCACTATCCCATTGGTTACAATCATTTATTATTACGAGACGTTTCTACGCGTTCGTTGTTTGCGGAGTGGTCGGCGCGGCGTGTGCGGCGCTCTGGCGATACCGCCCCTCTTCCTCTTTCCCCTCGCTCGCCCTAGTGCGGAGCGCGTATACTTCTAACGCAATCGATAGTTCGGACAGCCTGAATGATGGCATTAATTCCGCCTACCATACCAGTATTCTGCACAAAGTTTAATAAATAAATGATATATTATAGAAGCTACATCCCTTTAAATAATGTTTGCATCGCAGCATAAATATCTTAGCTTGGTTACAAGCAGCACTTTAGTAGTACAAGAGCATTTTGCGTACCAATTTTTGGGTTTATCAAAACTCGGTGAGCAGTGGTGGCCCAGTGGTAACGGCCCCGACTTACGAGTTGTAGGTCGTGGGTTCGAACCCAAGCAGGCGCTTTACTTTGTGTAAATAATTTCATCACCACTGCTCTCAAAACGGTGAAGGAAAACATCGTGAGGAAACCGGCATGTCTTAGAACCAAAAAATTCGAAGACACGTGACATCTACCAACCCGCACTGGGCCCGCGTGGTAGATTACGGCCCACTCCCTCTCACAGAGAGGAGGCCTGTGTCCCAGCAGTGGGAACATTAATAGGCTGATGATGGTGATGATGATGATCAAAACTCAGTGATCTTCGGAGATTTTCGATTGTTTTCACCCTTCGATGAATCGACAAAAAGAAACGTGCTTGCACCGCACATTTGTTTCTTAAAACCTAAAGCTGCCTACGCAAGGCGAGTTAAGCACGAGCTGATCACTGCAGAGCACGAATTAGCGTATGGCTACGCTACGAGAATTCATGACCTGCTCATGCTCAATTCGCCTAACCTAGACCCAGCTTTAGCTCCGTGATAAAGCCTAAATGACGCTGCCTAAAATGACGATGACGTCCTAATTATTAACTATTTTAAATACTAATTTTAAATTGCAGACGGATAACACATACGCGACGATACAAGGCAGTCGGACGACTGAGAGGTTTGGTGACTACGCGACGTTGGGTGGCGAGTCACCCACGCCATTAGAAGCTGCCCTAGGATTCCAGGTAAATGTCTTACCTAAATAATATTAATTTGAAGTCTAAGAAGGCAGTTCTCTTCGTCGTTCCCTCAATGCTGAGGATTGCAACCACATACGACGCGTCTCCAAGCTATGCGGTCTTCTGCAGTGTGGACCGCTTGGTAAATGCTACCTCCAACAGCCTTCATGATCGCGTCTGACTATCTCACCGGTGTTCTGCCTTGAGCGCATTTTCCTTCCACCCGGCCTAGTAACATAAGTCTTTCCAGACCATGTTAAGGTGAACGTATAAGAAGGCAGTACAGCCTTTAAAACTTCTCTAAACCTCTACCGTTATTAGCAAAACTGTGTTCACAAAAGTATGAAAGACATTTTTTTACGTGTTTTACTTGTGACATCTTCAGGGTAGCACGTTTAAGCCGCCATCACCTGATACACCAGAACCGCCACCGAGACCCTCAGGGTTGGGAGTACTCTGATGGTAAGAACAACGATTACTAACATCATAGTTTATTAAATTTCAATAATATCTCAAATTAATCTTTGTTTTATTCATAGGTACTAACTTCAGCTTTTGTCTAAAAACTACTTGAGTTTTTCGTTTTTATACCTAAGATTTCCATATGCTTTAAATATGTTAGAACTATGAAAAAGAGACCTCATTTTAGTTGAATAATGAAACTCAACTCAACTCAAACTCAACTTATTTTTATTAAGTAAAAATTAAATTAATAATTATTATTTTCTTTACAGATACGTCAACACAAAATGGTGGAAGATTTATAAATATAAAGCTATGTGTAAATATGCTGTAACTAGTTAGTGCATGTTGGCAATGTATTACAATAAAACGAAATTACTATTTTGTTACATTTGCTCTCAATGTAACATACAATGTTACAATGTTTACAGCTAGAGTAAAATGTAATTTACAAAATAAGTAACTTGACTCAAAGTAAGACTGTCTGAAGATATACCTAATTTATATTTTGTTACCATTTTATAAAATCTTTCTTTATGTGATACATTGACAACGTCCAATTATTCTTATTTTAGGAACAAATTCCTTATAAATACTTATTGTTTATATTTATTTCAAAATTTTCCTTTTTGGAGTACCTAAGTGTGTGAGTGAAATTTTATCATCCTCGTCTCTATGCAGTACCCATCCAATAGACCGCAAAGGTTTTATATTATTTTAAAAAAGAGACAAAGAAAGAAAAAGTAATGATTACCCAGAAAAGATGCTCCAAAAAGGAAAGTCTTGAAACTACCCAGTAGACTGTAAAAAAACCATCTTTTATAATTATATTTTTCTAAATACTGTGACTAGAATCTTGTCTTGAATCTCATTAAATCTTAGCCAATCTCTAGACTAACTTAAGATTAAAATCTAAATTATTTTCACCTGTTCTTGTGTTAACTACTGCCATATAAATATATTGTAAATTACAAAATATTGTACAAAATACAATATTATTTAAGACGTTATGTTAATAATTAGTGTTTTAAGGGACCACTATCATAGTAATATTGTTTTATAAATTGTCTATTGACATCTTCATTTGGTAGGAGGTAAATGAGGACTTCGCAATGATCTTGTACGTATTATTTGTTTTGTCTAAACAGATTTTCATGAATCTCGAATCATGATTAAGTATATTATATATGCTCATCGTTCGGCCGAACATGGACCGATGACATTGTGAAGGGTGCAGGAATCCGCTGAATGCAAGAAGCACAGAACCGGCCGAAGTGGCGGCGCTTTGGGGAGGCCTATGTCCAGCAGAGAACGTTTTTCGGCTGAAATGATGATGATCATCGTTTTAGAATACAAAATAATAATAGACATTTGTATGCCAATAGCGTGTCTTCATCAATTACTTTTTATCGACTTCAAATAATAAGATCTCACCTTTTCTTGATTTTCCTTCTTCAGTACTGTCATATATAACATCTGTAAAAAAATATTTATCGCGCAGGAATTGTAATTATACAAGGAATTGTCGTAACTTTAATAGTTATGTCATAACTAGAAATAATTTCGGAAGTTATTAAGAAATATTCATCGTCAAACTACTGCAACTTTACCCAAAATAGGGTCAAATAGGGGCAGTGTCTTGAACGGAAATTATCGGAAAATTAATGCAATGAACTGCTGCCTTTGGCTGTTGATAAATCATTCGCAGCAGCGATAATGTTCGTTAAAGAAAATGATCGCTGCCAGGTTTTTAGCCTAGGTTTTCAAAGCCACTGATTGTAGTAACCTTAGGTCGCGTCTTAGTTAAAAGCTATGGTCGCGCGAATACGTGATCGTCGCGTTATCGACCTACGAACGCGACTGATCGCGTATTCGCGCCACGCTGGCTTTTAAATAGGACGACCCCTCGTCCTTTGTCCTTTAAAGGATGCTTTTGTAACCTGTAACTGAAAGAACATAAAAAACATTAAAATAATGCTAATGATTTTTATGCCCTTTGAGTCTCTAAGGCTGCCTGTCCACTGGAGAGGAGAGGAGAGGAGCGGAGATGTGCCAATAGAATCGCAACTCTGGGGCGGAGTTTAGATTCTATTGGTTAATATTGGCACATCTCCGCTCCTCTCCTCTCCTCTCCTCTCCGCTCCAGTGGACAGGCAGCCTTAAGCTGTCAATTAATAGTCCCTTAGAAAATAAAAATTAAACTCAATTATACAAATATTATATTAAAACAAATAAATAGTCAGTAAGTTAAGTACCAAGATGTAAATATATATTTTTATACCTTCAAGTATTATTTAACAACGAAAGAGCAATAAAGAGATTTTATATCGAAAATATCTTGTTTTGAATTACCTTCGCAAGTGTAAATTGCCATTTTGCGAGATTGACTTTTCCTCCAATTACAGGTAAAAGTAAAGTAAAGGTTCCGTACCCGACCGTAGGTGGCAACTGCAGGCGACGTGTCGCAGCGTTATGTCGCTGCAGTCATAATTCCGAACCCGACCGCAGGCGGCAGCAGCCCGTATTCCAGTCGGTAGATAGAAAAACGTGCTATTTATTTATTTATTTATTTAAACTTCTCGCACACATTGAGGTACAAAGGCGGACTTAATGCCTTAGGCATTCTCTACCAGTCAACCAAGGGTGGTGAAGAGATAAGATGGCAGGTGCTCTGAATAAGAGGAGAAACCGTAAAAAAAATATTAAAAAGATATCTAAATGCCTTATAAATAAAATAGGCACACAAGTACATATATAGGTTATAAGCTTAAAATACACATACATACATATTAACTATAATATATACCTACATTATAATATATACATACATAGGATACAAGTAAAAAAAAGAGGTAATTGAGATGACTCTACGCTATTTGTTTTGAAAATAACTCTGCAATTTCCGCTTAAATGCATACCGACTGGTGGCCGTTCTGATATCAAGAGGAAGCGCATTCCATAGAAGAATAGACTGAATATGAAAGGAAGAATGAACAAAGTCAGAAGTATGAGAAGGACAAAGTAGAAGAAGATTGTTGGAAGAACGCAAATTCTTAGCGTGTGAAGAACAAAGATATTGGAAGTGAGACATAAGATAAGAAGGTGGGGTGGGAGAGTTCAGAAAGGAGAAAAGCGTGGTCAAAGCGCGTAAACTTCTTCTTTGGCGAATGGACATCCATTTGAGCTCAGACCTGTAGCTCGACACATGGTCATATTTCCTCAGGTTGAATATGAACCGGATACCATTGTTGAGCAGTCTGTCGAGTTTATCCAGCAAAACTGCATTCAAGTCAAAGTAGCACACGTCACCATAGTCGATGATAGGGAAAATTAAAGTCTGCACAAGCATAGCTTTCGTCTTAGCGGGCAAAAAGCTCCTCAGACGATACAGGGATCGCAGAGTACCGTTGACCCTTTGACTGACACTAGAAACCTGGCGTTGCCAGCTAAGCGTCGAGTCAAGATGCAAACCGAGATCCTTCACCGTGGGAGTAATGGGTATGACGGTACCATTAAATATAAGAGGAGGAAGAGAGCTAAGTGCCACCCTACCCATCATGCGCGAGCTTCCAATTACAATGGCCTGACACTTTGTGGGGTTTACTGACACCCCAAAACTATCAGACCACCTTTTGATTGAATCAAGATCTCGGTTTACATCTGCTATAGCGTCCGATAAACTTTCCACCCGCTCAGCTGTATACAATTGTAGATCATCAGCGTATAGATGATACGAACACCGAAGACAGTGAGTTATGAAATTAATGAAGATTGAGAATAACAATGGAGAAAGAATACCGCCTTGTGGAACACCAGCATCTAGGTCGCGCCAACTCGAAGAGCTCTCGTCAACGCGAACCGACTGCTGACGTCCCCGAAGATAAGAGGAGAACCATTCCAGGGCCTCGGGTGAAACCATAAGATGGGAAAGGATAGAGAGGAGAATATCATGACTGACGGCATTAAAGGCATTGGAGAAATCAATTAATACCAAAACGGTAACCTTGGTATCCTCAATCGCTTCTCTAATGTCACCAGTCACTTTAAGGAGAGCGGAGGCTGTACTGTGCCCAGGCCTGAAACCGGACTGAAAGGAGCTAACAAGGTTGTTGCGGTGAACAAACCCCGCAAACTGCTTATGTACGCAGGCCTCAAGCACTTTAGACAGGAATGGAAGAATGGAAATAGGTCGAAAGTGGCTGGGTAGGGAGGGATTTGAAATTTTAGGAAGTGGGCGGACAAAGGCCATACGCCACTGGGAAGGGAATTGTCCGGAATCCAGAGAAAAGTTGATGATGTGGGTAATCGGAGGGAGAAAGCTATCTAGGATCCAAACGACCATACTACGACTGATGCCGTCATAGCCCACAGCCTTGGATTTTATGGACAGGATGATCTTTTTAATTTCATCCAAGGTGACCGGAGAGAAATGAAATGGCTCTATGATCAGACTAGCTAGGCCAGTAATGAAATCGACCGTCTGGGATAATATTTGGGAATCCAAATGGCAAGTGGTTGTGAAGTGACGGTTGATATCATCAAGGCCAATCGTATTAGGAAAATCCACATGACGTGGTCTGCCGATACCAAGAGTCCCAAGGAACTTCCAGATATCAGCAGGTGAAGAAGAAGATATGTTCTCGAGAATATGGCGGCGTTTAGCGTTGCGTATCATCTGATTACACCGATTTCTAGCAGCTTTGAAAAAGTTACGGTTTTCCTCACAGCGATCCTTTTTAAATTTTCGAAAGGCCCGATCCCTGCGCCTCATCGCCATCCGAACCCCTGTCGTCATCCAAGGAGCAGGAGGACGCCGAAGTTTAATCTTCTTAACAGGAGCGTGTTTGTCGTAGAGAGCAAGGACCGTCCGATCGAAAATACGTAGTTTTTCGTCTACCGTAGTCGCCGTTACAAGGTGTTCCCAACTGTGTTCAGACGCATCCTGACGAAGCTTCTCAACATCCATGCGCGCAAAACACCGCATGTGCAGAACTTTTGGGATAGGTTTAGGGGGTTTTAGGATATACGAGAGGAAAATGAGGTCATGATGGGAAAAACCAGGAGCAGGGCACTGACCATGAGAGGAAACAAGAGAGGGAGTGGAAGTAAGGATAAGGTCGAGCCAAGTGTCCTCGCCGGAGATGTTGAAATGGGTAGGTTGCAGTGAAAGAACATGGAGACTAACGGACTCGATAATGTTAAGGAGTTTACGGGATCGAGGGGTGTGGTGAGCAAGGTCAGTGTTGAAATCGCCCATGATGACGCAATGCTATCACTCCAGCTTCGGCGGCACTACTGGTCTGCGGTCGGGCTACACGTGTCGCCTGTCGCTCGCCCATAGCTGCCACCGACTAGTCTCTAGTTACGGAAGGTATTTTATAGAAATTCATAGAAACCAGTCGTGTCGCGGCGACACGTCGCTTGCAGTTGCCGCCTGCGGTCGGGTCCGGAATGGTACCTTAAGGCTGCCTGTCCACTGGAGCGGAGAGGAGAGGAGCGGAGATGTGCCAATATTAACCAATAGAATCGTACCTCTGGTGCGGAGTTTAGATTCTATTGGTTAATATTGGCACATCTCCGCTCCGCTCCTCTCCTCTCCGCTTCAGTGGACAGGCAGCCTAAATCACCTATACGTTTCGTCCGAAAACGTATCGTCATCCAACCAATTCTAATTTTTCTGCAATGTCTAATATGTCTTAAACTATCACTACAGGCTCCTTTGGAAATAAAACTAATCTCTGAAATATACCTAGACTCTCGTGTCATGTTTTCATGCTGTAACATTTATTCAAAGTATCCATGATAGATCTAATTCTGTCTAAATATCTGGACAGCTGCGACCTCAGGCAGTCTTCCAGGTCGATGAGTGAGGAGTTGAAGTAGGAGTACAGGTCACTCATAGCTCTCTGTTTGAGGAGCATGAGCCTTTGAATTACTTCGTCGTAGTTGTCGTTCTGCATCTGAAACACATTGTTGTGATGGTTATAAAAATACATGAAAAAGACACTCTTACTTTAAATATACCTACAATTTTTTTATACTGCAATACACAAATAATAATATTATATTATATATTTTTTAATTTAAAGCTTTTTTTTGTGTTTTGATTTCTCGACTTTCATTTTAAAGACTTGCTACCTACATATTTTTATCGCATCGCATTTGCCGTCCACTGTTCATTAATACACAAAAAACTACTACAGAGATAGCATCTAAGACAAGACGTACTCACGTATTTAATCAAGCACTGCGAAGCCATCTCCTCATTCCCAAGGTTTTCATCACTGCACAGATTTATCAAATATCGGTAGCCTTTCCTCCATTTCACTATCTGCAACAAAGATAAAATCATTAAGCACCTGTAACATTTTACTTACATAATATGATTCAAGTTCACATTACATAGACACATAATTATACGTTTTGGGATCCTTAGCTTTTATCAATTACCTGCTTTTCCAATTGCTCCACATTTTCTTTCGTCTCGGCATCTTTGGAGGTGGCAGTCTTCAAGCATTCGTGCTCATTGTCATGATAGTACCTGATGGACCGTCTGATCTCTTTCCTATGAATGTAAAGGCAGTCAATCCACTGTAATGTAAACAATTATTTTAAGGAATTTCTTAGCATACTGTTCTCTATTTAGTATACCCGAAAGTATAGTGTATATATTAGGTATAGTGTACTCGAAAGTGCCAGGGTCTTTGCTACTTTCGTATATACATGAACTCTAATACAATAGTGTCTATGGATTGAGGAGCCATATCTCATTTATAAACGCAGGTACTACCAATCCTTATTAGTAAATTATCCGGCTGGACGGTTAAGGTGGAATTGAGAAGTCTCCTTAATCGTCCTGTAACTTTTTAAGGATTTTACTACAAATTCCAGAATCGGGTCTACAAATTCGACTAATATTCTACTAAACATTGGTAGTTCCTGCGTTTAAATATGAGACATGGCTTCTCAACCCATACGGACGCTTTTCCCGATGCAGGGACGTTCATCGTTGAGAAGTTCTTCTGGTACTTCACCATCAGTCCCACTTCTCCATATGCATTGTGACGAGCATAAATTGCTTGACACATACAATAAAGCATCGTGAACTGCATGCTGAAACAACCTTTCAAATAGCCACTATAAGTACAGGAGCTCATAAAACAAGTATATCAACTGCCTGGTCAGAAGAACCTGTCTCTCGCTATGAACTGCAGTAACCAGCAAAAGGAAGCCAGCTGCTTTTACTCGTACCCAATCATACACCTCATGATCTTTATTGTCATTTATAAAAATCTGAGGTATAAAAACCGTACGTTATTTTTGGTATTAAATCATTTTGAATCACCGTCGCCATTTGGCGACAATGGAGCTTGACGGTGACCCGATGTCGCTTATAAGCGACAGTCGGGGCTTTACCGCCTTTCATTTCAGAGCCCACTTCGTACCTTAACATTCCCATTGCTCTTGAAGCTATGCTCCTGATGCTTCACCATCTGCAGGCGATACTTCATGGTGACATCCAGCCTCTTAATCTGGTACTCATCAGCCCAGCTCAACATCAGCTTCCTGTTATCTTTCTGTAAGATTCTTGATGCGTTCAGATCCAGCTCGTATTTCTGGATCAACAGTTTAGTGTCTGCTGGCTGGAAATCATGATGGTAGAAAATACTGTTTTTATTTAGATAAGTGCATGAGACGTCCTTAATTCTGATGCATCTGAGACGCAGATGACGCAGGTCAGCCCAGTACAGATATTGCGGAGTAGGGCAGGCGAGGCAGACATAGGGCCGCAAGCACATGCTGCGACGCAGCTACACAGACACATTCGTTTCCTATCTAGTACAAACAATAGACGTATAGTAAAAAAAACAACGGGTTGCACCCCGGGAATGCCGGCAGAAATGAAAACTTGAACATTAACGTTGTGCATTTTTGAATAAACACTTTTCATGAAGTATGTTTTGACTGCTTTTTTTACCCATCTATATGGGTAAAATTTCTTACCTCGCAATCTTTACGTAATGTCAAAGACTATTTTGTTATTTACTTTGTCGGTTGCTAGGCAACGGATCTGACGGTCATGCATCCTGACGCGAGTTTAACATTTTTTACCCATCCCAAAAAAAGTGCAAAATGCCGCTAAAGAAATTTTCACTTCAAAAATACGTGATGACCTGCACGCGTCACGCAGAAATCTGTGCCGGCACTACAATGAGGCGCAGAGCAGCTTAGGACAGACACATGCACCGCACCGTACGCAGCTCTCAGTATGTTCATGCATTACAAAATCTGCTTTGGCCTGCGCTGCGTGGACCTGTGTCAATTGCTTCTCAGCATACGCTTGACGCGTGAGCAGTGGTGGCCCAGTGGTAACGGCCCCGACTTACAAGTTGTAGGTCGTGGGTTCGAACCCAAGCAGGCGCCTTACTTTGTGTAAATAATTTGATCACCACTGCTCTCAAAAACGGTGAAGGAAAACATCGTAAGGAAACCGGCATGTCTTAGAACCAAAAAATTCGAAGACATGTGACATCTACCAACCCGCACTGGGCCCGCGTGGTAGATTACAGCCCACTCCCTCTCACAGAGAGGAGGCCTGTGTCCCAGCAGTGGGAACATTAATAGGCTGATGATGATGATACGCTTAGCCTCACTGCTGACGCGTGCACTTTACACCATGTCGTGTATGATGTTGTCTAAATAGGTAGTTCGTGTCGAAACAAGAAAAGAGGAATGATAAGAGTAGGAAACGAATCAGAATCACCCGTTCCTATCAGTTGTAATAGACCTACTAATCTTAATTCTGTCTACTGCTGTCGCCGATTATCTTGATATTTCTCTGCTTGTATGGCACCCAGCAGCAGGAAAAATGTTGTCTTTGTCTGCTAAAACTCAGACGGTAAAGTCCGTACATTTTCAAGAATAAGCAGCACAACCCAGTTGGATCCCCATTCTATGATATCTTAGCTGCCTAAAACCACACCCACGGAAGGGTAAGGCACCCTATTTATAACTCAGACCACATTGCATACAATAACATCAAATAACTTAGTGCACTTAATCAAAGAGTCAACAAGCCAAGAAGGAAGTGGACTTACCTCCCACGAAGCACTCCTGAATACAGGTAACAACAAAATAAATAATTTTAACAAAAACATTTTTGAAAATTAATTTAATAATAAAATAATTATTATTTCATATTATTGCAGCGATCTAGCCGAGAGCATGATGTGAATTGCCTTATCTGTGGCAGATTAAACTCAATCTGAAGTAAAGTTAGCAACTTATTTATGTAAATAAATAATTGATATTATTATGATGAAAATATTATTGATAGTGTAGAAATGAGACAGTACGCAGTTACGAGGTTGAAAGGTACAACTAGCGTAATTAATTATAATAGATTATATTATTATCTAGAAGAAAATATGGGGTTAGCAAAATTCACAGGTACTAGATTTCATTATTCTCAGGTGTTTTGTTGGTAGGAACACTGAGGTTGGTTGATTTTGATGTCTTCTACTGATATTTTATAATGCAAATTAAGCAATCAGGTTGTGAACACCTGATTGCTCTATTCCTATTCTAGCAATCTGCCTCGCCTTTTCCCAACTACGTTGGGTTCGGCTTTCAGTCTAACCGGATGCAGCTGAATACCAGTATTTTATTTACATGGAGCGACTGCCTATCTGACCTCCACAACCCAGTTACTGGGCAACACGATACCCCTTTGTAAGACTGATTGTCAGACTTTTGGGCTTCTGACGACCCATAACAACTGTCAAAAATCCAAGAATGACAAGCCGGGACCAACGGCTTAACTCTCTCGGTCTCAGTTTGTTAAGATGGTCACCCATCCACGGACTGACTACGGCAAGCGTAGCTTAACCTGATCGATGGACCCGTGCGGTTGTTATAACTTAGCCACCCGTGCGGTTATGGTTATAGCATAGCATAGCTTGCTCTATTTGAATTCTATGTTCTACAAAATTGTTAATTGGTGCTTCAATATCCCCTATTTTCCAATATAATGAGTTGTTTATTACCCACACTAATACTGTCTGTCTGTCCGACTGTACGCATGCACCAACCTGATAACCTTAGGTTATCTGTCGGCAGATTGATTTAATATTTATTTGCATGCAGTCACTCCAGACCAAGGTCGGATTGAATAACTTCTGATAGTGTATAGAATAGCGTTTCCCTTCCTTAACATTATTCCTGAACTACACTCGAGAGCAATGAATCCGGGTCACTTAAAGAATGTTAAAAATCTCGGAAACTAAAAATGATAGGTTAATGCAATAAATTGTATTTAATAGACAATGTAATACTCCTTAAATGAAAGTAAAAAAAATATGAGTCACCATACATTTTATTAACACAAAATTACATAAAGAAAAAAACTGCTGATCTCTCCTTAAAACAAAAATAGGAAACATGAAATTTTTGAACTTTATTACGATTTTCTTGAATTTTAATACTTCGTATTGCCTCCTCGTGCTTCCATTACTGCGTTTACGCGGTTTGGCATGCTGTACACCAAGTTCCTTATACGATTTTGGGGAATATTCTCCCATTCCTCTGTGAGAGCAATTTTGAGCTCACGAAGCGTGATTGGGGGAGGGTTTCGTTGTTTTACGCATCTGCCTAGCTCGTCCCAAGCATGCTCGATCGGGTTGATATCCGGGCTGCGCGCTGGCCACTCCATACGAGTAATGTTCATCTCTTGAAGGTAGTCATTCACAATCCTACCTGTATGAGGTCGGGCATTGTCATGCATAAATATAGCATCCTCACCTAAATTGACCATAAATGGACCAACGTGATCATTGAGGATTTCTTCCACATATCTTACGCTAGTTAAAGAGCCGTTTTCTATGATCACCAGCTCTGTGCGACTTTCAGAAGAAATTCCGGCCCACACAAGTACAGACCCACCACCGTAGGCTACTTTTTCTTCGATGCATGCTTGCTTGAATCTTTCCCCTGGTCTTCGATACACTCTGTGTCTTCCATCGTGCTTGTAGAGCATAAATTTTGATTCGTCGGAGAACATAACTTTTGACCAATCTTCAATACTCCAATTTACGTGGCTCTGGGCATATCTTAGTCTTGAAATACGATGCCCACGCTCCAGTTTAGGGCCGTTTGCAGGTCTAAGGGGTTTTAAGTTAGATTCAGCAAGCCGACGTCTTACTGTCCATGCACTTGGGTTACTTCCTCCGAGGCGTCGAAACTGATTTGTGAGTTCAGTTCCTGTGAGAAAGCGATTTCGAAGCATGGTGTTCACCAAGTATCGGTCTTCTCGTGCTGTGGTACACCTGGTTCTGCCCGTTCCTGGTCTGCGTAGGTTAGAACCAGTTTCTTCGTAACGTCGGAGAACTCTTTGTACTGTTGACAGCGACACACCGACAGTCCTGACTGTATCGCGCTGACTCCGGCCGGTTTCCAGCATTGTAAGTATTCTGGTGCATTCTTCAGGCGTAAGCGACATAATTTCAGCTTGAATAATGAATATAGAGCACTATCAACATGGTTTATGTACCCACATAAATGACAGATTACAAACAAAAGCAAAACCAAATGCTGTAATTTCGTAGTTCCATCTTCGAAAGTGGCCCTTTTTTAAATTTGATTTTTTTATGATATAACTTTACAATAACTAAGAAGTTTTAATACCTTCATTTAAGGAGTATTACATTGTCTATTAAATACAATTTATTGCATTAACCTAGCATTTTTAGTTTCCGAGATTTTTAGGATTCTTTAAGTGACCCGGATTCATTGCTCTCGAGTGTATATTATATAAGATAAGCTCTCTAGCACTAAACTCTTGATGGCAAAAGGCACACCGTTTTTTTGACACCACTTGCCTTGAGTTTGCTGCGTGATCAAAATGTGATATGAAGTTATTATATTTATCTGTTTTTAGACAAAAACAGGCTAAGCAATGGCTAGGCAGATTAATTGATTGATCTACCTACCAGTATGGCCTTGAAGAAAAAAATACCAAGGTATAATGATGAAATATTTATTAAAAAAATAAAGTGTCAAATACATTTTTACAATAACATTAACAACAAAGATGGTGTATTAGTTCACAATTTTATTTAAAAAACAAACAATTGTATTTATTACGTATATTTTTTATTTTTTGTTTTTACACATCTGTCATTTTGGGGTCGTTCTTCGCTAAATTATTTATCTATAATATTTCTATTATATAAAAGGAAACCGTGACTGACTGACTGACCTATCAACTCAGCTCAAACCACTGAACGGATTGAGCTGTTTCATACTCCTCCATCCGCGTAATTTTTGTAAATATGGGTCTATAGTTTTTGCTTCACGTATATTTTATAGATGACTACTACCATAATGACATATATAAAAATTAATATTTAGGATATCATAATTATATTTTGTATTTAGTAGGTGAAGGTACAAAAATATTGAACCACTGGCTAAAAACAATAATAAAGTATAAACTTTATACGAATAATTTATTCCATGACTGGAGAGCCTTCAGCATCTATTTTTATTATAAATTCATAATTTCTGTGGAAAAACCCAAAATACAGATGATATAACAAAAATAATACACTTAGTTAAACATACCTACATCAAATATTATAATTACAAGTTACATTTAAACTTAATTTCAAATTAATATTATAAACTATCACAGTGCGTCTGTATACCGAATTTTAAACTATTAAAATATTGTAATGATCCGTTTCTCACGATAGCAAAAATAATGATTCGGTTAAACAATATTTAAAAATAAATAGGAATATAACATCATGCCTGTATTCCCCGAGGGGTAAGGCAGAGTTGCACCTATACAAAGAAAAGAAAGAAAGAATATTTAATACGTTTATTTGAGATAAACATGAATAGAAATAACACAAACACAAAAAACAACAAGAAGTTGGGGGAAAATATGCGTCACATCCACGCGAAACGGAACGCTCAGCACAATGTTGCGACCCATACAGGCCAGTTGTATTTAAGTCCCATGTAATTGGACACACTTGGTGTAATTTGGAAATACTGCTGTTGAAATTGCCTAAAAGTCCATGAATGGTTAGGTATTGTTATTTGCAAACGACTTAGTTTAATTTAGAAAGAAAGAACCATTGTTTATTCCGCACATACTAAGCGCACATACCAAATAAAATACATAAAATACTCACTACTTCACAAATCGGCCAAAAGCTACGTATTATTCAAAACAGAAAAGTTTGACAACTTTTGTCTATTGCTTGCTGTCAGGGCCAGAGGCAAAGACAAATACATTTAGAAAAATCATCATTTTTGTTACAACATTGAAACGGATCATCACAATATTTTTTAAACACATCAAAAAATAAAAACTCATAAATTTTCCAATTACATAACCCAATTTCATTCGTTAACTAAAATAAATTATTTTTCTTTTTACAATTTTTTAATCTAAACAATTTTGAGTCTTAAACTTATAGATACATAGTATATTTTTGGATAAAGCAGTTTTAAGGATACGATATTGCGTACATTGGTAATAATAAAAATCATGGTAGGTAGAAGTACCTACCTACTAGGTACCTAGAGTACCGGTATCTAACTCTTCTGGGAAGTAAAAATATTATGTTTTCTGCAAAGTTACGTTTTCGTTAGATTCCTAATCTACTATTTATTTCTATTTCGGATTTTTATTACAAGAGAATATTTGATTGACTATTTTTAAAATTACAAAAAAGTCCAACGATGGTCCTAATTTGTCCCAGGTGTCCCAAATTCTGGGACAAATTGGAACCCCGGTAGGCACTGGTTTATTCACTGACTTCATAATAAAATCAGGAAAATTAATCGTTCAGCAAGTTGACAACCACCTTAAAAATGTTCGTAAATTCAAATCACAACTGTAATTTTTTTGACAGTTGTTTATATGGCTACTGCATGCAATGCACTGCAAAACCAGACAAAACAGCCCAGCTTATATGACTTTTGAACCGCCCAACTGTAGAAATAACATTGGGTGGCATTCGCCAATATCTAGGATGTGTATTCAATTCAACGAACTCAATACTAAACTGCCAGATTTAGATGTACTCTTATTCTTTGGTTCCCTGCCGCAATTCAAAACCCTCTTGCGCAGTCATTTACACAAACATTTAAATGGCCAATGTCATACTTTGTTTAGTTAGTTATTTTTTATTTAAATGATATTTGTGTAAGTCTGTTTTTTTGTTCTGTTTTCTTAAGTCAACGCTGTTTTTTTATTTATGAATTTATTTTGTTTTCCATTTGAATTAATATTTTAGATTGAAGGTTGCTTTGTTTTATGTGAATGTCGTGCATACCTGTAATTGGTTTAAGAGCGCATACCTGTTAACTTTTAATATTTCATGTATATAAAAAAAAAATGGCGAAATGTTTATTATAAATTGGCGTAGTGTGTCAATTGGATAGACAATTAATTTCCCTCACTGTATTTCTTATCCATAGTCAAGTTAACTAAACAGTTAATACTATAGTCACCAAACTAATTAATATCAATCTCATTAATTTCACTGATGATCAAACTAAGTTGATCACAAACGAATCATTTTTCTATATTAAATTAACTAATATGACACATAATTTCAATTATGGATCTTGTAAAACCTTGATGAAAGTCGAAAGTGCAACAATCAATAAAATTCAAATAAACCATAGGTTGACCTAAAAGTTAGAGCAAACTTAGAATTATTGTTACCTAACTTAACTTGATCTAATCGTGTCAAGACAGATACTGCTTTTACTCAATCATCTCCACTTTTTCAAACTCTGTCTATTTTTTTTCAGATAGAGGTCATAAAAACCACATTGTCTTAGAACATCAAACTTGTACGCATTTTCCCGATCACTTTTATTTTTCATCTCTTTGGGACTGTTATAAACCAAGGGACATAATTGCAGCTCCTACAGAGAAAGAGCTTTCCCATACACTACTGATTTACACTATCACCTTCCTGCAACTTTCGACTCCACCAAAACCCACAAGACCAATTCTCCCTACCCTCGATTTAAACAGAACTTATAATCCTCGACGGCATCACAGGACTTGGTGATGGTCTGCTTCTTCAGATGGTTGAGTTTCCGGCGGGCATGGGAGACCACGTCACGGTAGGATCTCCTGGTGAACGGCATGTCGTCTCGTACTCGGTGGATCTCGGATAGGGCGAGGCGTTGCCAGCGTCTGACGCGGGGAGAGAACTGTGGAGGTAGATTTTGGTGGGAATTAGTTTTGGCGATCATATAATGTTAATAATAATTATCCTCCTGACCGAATTTCGGCGGCCAATCTCAACGGAGATTAGCCAGTTACACAGGAGATATTTCAGAGCACAAGTGTGTGCGCAAATGCAGGTGCACTCTCAGATCCTTCACTCTCATAGCCCGATAGGACGGCAATCAGATACGACCGGGAAGAAATCAGGCGTAGAACTAAAGGCTCATCATTATAACCGATTGTTGCTACCACTTCTCGATCTAATATGAGCAAATGGTCAATTATGGAACAATTTGCCTACAATTTCCCAATACTGGAAAATGGGCCTCACAACTCTATAAACGAAAAAATAATGTTAACCAGAATTGACAGTCAGAAATGTCAATGTGGAGTTATTGAGAGCTCAGATCTTTGTACAGGTAGTTTTTTTTTTTTTTTTTTCAGAAATCAGAATTATTTATTTGTAAAACATAGGTTAAAGGTCAAGGTCTTATAAAATAATAATTAGTTGCGCTATGTTTAAAGTTAATTTCCGCTTCACTGATGAACGTTCTAAGGAAAGGCTAAACCTATGGCGAGACAGCTGTGCTTTCAACCCATCCGTTCCACCTGCTGAAAATCTCCCACCTGGACATGAGTTGCCTTGGCTTACCTGGAAGTTTTTAAATAGACTCCGGACCCAGGTAGGCCGAAGCAAGGAAAACCTGCTCAGGTGGAGATTCACAAAGGACTCCGCCCTGGAGTGTAAATGTAGTGCTGTCTGGCGAACAATGAGGCAGACCTAATATTGTGTCCAGGGTGTCCTGTTGCCTGCACGATGCAGGTACTGATGGACGCTACTGAAGGTGGCCAGCCAAATTCTGGTCTGACACTATATAAAATGCCATCGACACGTTAATAAAAAGATTCCCGCAATTTTCTTAAAGTAATAAACCTTTCTAGATCTCGGATCAAGCCAATTTAATGCAGAACTGCTGATCTAGTCCGCAAGCATCACTATAATCCATTCAATAGTTATTCACAGCATGTACAGAATCACAATTAACTGCTACACTTTCTCTTTTAATCCCAAAGCCGCATAGGAATTATTCATTATTGTAACGATTACACAATACTCGTAGTAGGAAGACATAGTTTTCTATCTAATACATACCTCGCACGGTTGATTGCAGCCTCTGGTGATTTTGTCACATCTCTTTAAATAGTCTTCGCTCTGAAAATAGGTAAGAAAACGTATTTATAATGGGAACAAGAAGAAACTGAATTTAATATTGATAACTTAAAAAATCCTCTGAAACCAGGCACACATTACACACAACGCCACAATGGGCCGCAGCGCAACGTATTTTCATACAAAAAATTGCGGACCCGCTTGTATGTGTTGGTTTATAGAAAATGATCTTGCAATGCGTTGCGTTGCTTTGCCTGCTTTAGCCTTTAAGGTCACCGAAGTTTGTGTGCATAAGACACTGAGGTCTGAAATTATGGATATTGACAGTGGAATTATTTGTAGCAAATCCTTACAAAGACCAGTTGGTGATAAAGTTATAGGAAAACATAAAATCAAAGTTTTTAGAAAATCCATTTAGTTATGATCACTTCCGCAATCTAAAGCACGAAATGCGGAAAATTGGAGTTTAATAAAATAAAAATTCTCTACATTACTGGTTTCATTCCTCGATCAGTATCCATTACACATTTTTCCATTTACATTGCACATTTTTTCCTTGAAGTGCCTGGCCCAGATATATTCCTGATAAAGCAAGGCAACACAGTCTTTGCCAGTTTTGAAAAACAAGGTGTACAATTTTTGAAAATATTAAACTTTCTAAAAATATTCGTTTCCACTTTTGATATTCTCCAAATGAACTTTACATTTTCAGATCTGGCCTTTTCTTTTGGATTCTTTGCAGTTATTGTTGACTGATTAATGACCTTGTGAAGGCGGCAGGAATCCGCTGGATGCGGGAAGCACAGAACCGGTCGAAGTGGCGGTGCTTGGGGTTGGGGCCTATGTCCAGCAGTGGAGGTTTTTCGGCTGAAATGAGGCTGATGATGATGATTAGTTACCTTATTTAGATGCATGCGGAACACGATCATGTGCCCCAACAGGAACTTGTGGTGACAATCACCGCTGTACACGGCGGCCCTGCGCGCGTCATGCTCAATCTTCTTCAGCCGGTAATCGAACTTCTTCCAGCACTCATTTTCCTGTGAAGAGACATTGTTATGATTATTTTTTGAGTTTTCTGAGTTAGGAAGCTTTACCTCATCGCCACGAGCTCAACGCTCAAGCCACATGCGTCTTGTGACAGCTTCTGCGCAGAAAATAAATAAAAGAAGTTGTTAAGAACTTGCCACGAGTCACCGAGACAGGATGGAAACAGATGACGAGCGCGCAAATAACTTGACACAAGTCGGGGCCGTGAACAGAGCCTTAGTGATATTGGCCAGGTCATGTCTGTCAAATATCCGATGGCCGTTGGAACAGATTAGTCTCTCAGTGGAGACTGTGAATTGGCAGACAGCGTGAAATGCATCCTAGCTAGATGGATTAAAAAGCAGCCGGGACAATTGAATATGAAGGACGGAAAATTGGGTGATTGTTAATTAATTAATTAACTTCTGGTCCCTCCAGAAGTTAATTAACAATCACCTATGGTGGGCTGGTTGGAATAACCACCAACGGCCGCTATGGCTCGCGCACAATGGTCCACTTGAAGGACTAAGTGCGGAAACCATACCCTATAAAATAAGAAGAAAGAAGAATCGGGTGACTGGCACAACTTAAAGAGATCTAAATGTCCAGTAGGTAACTGCGATAGACGAAATTGAAGAGTTAAAAAGAGGAAAGGATTAAGAAACGGGTTCCGGCGAAGGCCAAGTTTATGAACAGCTGATCCATTTTGTAAAAATGTCACCGTCTAATCTGTGAATTCCACCTGATGCAATCTGGGGATTCACACTATTGGCTCACTTCGCCATTTTTTCTTCAGGACTTTTTACACTGACATTTTTACAGGATAGACTGGCAGAAAATACCAATGATTATATATTATTGATTATTGACTTCGGACAGTAAGAGATACCCTAATAACGTACCTAATTACAACTCTGCCAATCCATCCGCAGAATACAGCCGTGACTGAAACCATTCCAGAAATTCCAGTGGACTTCCGAATGTCATTATAATAATCTAGTTTATGCCCTAACCTTCATTTAAATAAAGTTATTTTAGCACCGGTAGACATAACGGTGTGCTAAATATATCGACGACAAGGTTTACCAACAGTATGGCGCAGGTTGATAGGGATTAAATTAAATAGTTAATAGACAGTGCGTTAGTAAGACAGACGGTGGGAAGATATGACTTGGTGATCTCATTACTGAGGCCGTGAGATGAGCGGAGCATTCCTCTACTAAGTCGACGATAATCGACTTTTAATGATTTTATACTGAAGATCACGTCTAAACGGATAATGTTAATGATTTGAAAAAAATATATTTTTAATTAGAGCATTTTCTTAATAATTTAATATTATGAATATTTAAGATTATATTTATATTAGATAGTGAAATTTGTATGGTTAACGCGGATAAAAAACCGAGAATCACGCAAAATCTATCAAGCGTATTTTTCTGAAACCTTCACCACTTTAAAGATAATTTAATTATTGATCTTTTAATGTACGTGTTTTATTAAAATCGCTTTTGTTTTATGTAGGTATAATTTAATAATGCGTCTAACATCGATCAAGTGATCGATGACATCGTATTTGGGACAGCGCTCCTTGATGGGCGAGTCCTATTACTGGCTGGACGTGCGATGCGTTGCGTGAGCTCAGTACAGAACACGCAAGCCGAATAGTTATTTGTTTACCACAACCTGACTGAACGTCCTGGGTTCATAGGGTTTTTCATTTACAATTTAGCAGTAGCAGGCTCTCTACCACCTTCATGCTGACCAAGATTCATTTCAGCCACGACAAGAGCTATTTCTAAACGTATTATAGTAGTGCTTATATGAGAAAAGAAGAAGTCATGTCATAATAATTATGGAATGCATTTATACAACTGTTTTGCACGTGTACTGTTTATGCATTAATAAAGTGTGCACTAACAAATAACTCGCTAATTGTAAGGCCACACGGAGTTCGTATCATTGCCAAGGTTCAGTCTTGATGGACGCGGGAACATAATTATATTATTAGATTATGTAGGTATTAAAAATTATTTATATTCTTTCGATACGGATTATTTTTAAATACAGCGTGATGCGTTATCGACTTGTGGCTCAATTGCTATCACGTTGATAAACAGACTTTGAAATTGGCGATCGTTGTCACGCCAATACTTGAGCCGGAGCAGATCTCACGAAGTGCAGTGCAGCGCGGTTTTTATTGCCGAATAATTATGAACATTGCGGTTGTTAAAATAAAGTTGTAATTAAATAATCTAGCATGAAGGGGATAGAAAAACAGTTTCTTTCGACTTTTTGAGAGCTACAAGGTTGATATTTGTTTGACAGTGAAAACCGCGCTGCGCTGCTCTGCGTCGGCCCTTAGGGTGAAATTAATTGTCTCTATAGCTAGTCTGTCTAGTTATGCTTTCTGTCTGTCTAGAAATTGATTTTTTTCTTAAGGAAAAGACTTTCGGGAACTTATGAAAAGAAGACCTTGTTGCTTTATTACTAGGTACCTATGTTAAGAGTTTGAGACACAGTCGTTTCATGTAGGGAAGGTATGCACATGCGCATGAATGCGCTTGGATGTTTCAAATCATGACCTTAAAAACAAAATATTTAAGTACTTTCACATAAACATGGGCACTTATGAAACGTCAGAAGCTCCAATTGGTCATTTCTTAAGAAGACGAGAGATGGCGAGAAACTCCACAGTTAAGCTGTTTTCAGACCAGCGCGATTTTCGCGCGACGCGACACGAACAATACAAAACTTCACGGTATAACAATAACCGGTGTCGCGTCGGGCGACAAATCGCGCTGGTCTGAAAACAGCTTTACTCTTTTGTAAATAATTGGCTTTTACAATATTTCCAAAACCATGACCATCGACATTACATATAATGTATTTATAATTTTTCATAATTATAGTCTTATTGTTTTAGGACTCCGTATCAAAGTTGCGACAAACAAATGCGCGACAAATGCTAGAGCGACAGTACGATAGGTCGACCTCTCGAACTAATATTTTCAATAGTAAACAGAGAAGCGTAGTATTTTGTTTACTCTTGAACTACATTACAAACATACAGATGCACACGATCTCATATTGTTGATGTATTGCAGTTGTTGTCACATAAAATATCAGATAACTGGCCAGTTGGTTCAAAAGCTGTTGCTGCCAAGGCCTGAAAATGGATTGGTTTCATGAAATATTATAATATATTATGTAAATAGTAGTTATGACATTTTTTATTTTATTTGGTTCGTTCGTATCTTCTTCGAACAGCCAAGTTACAGGTCTCCAGTTCGAACCCAAGGCACGCATCTCTAACCGTGGCACAGGCAAGGGAAGGAACACGGGTGGGTTTTAGTCACAAAGAGTCTGACACGCCCTACCGCTCCGCCCAGAGCGGGAGAAGTCATTTGATGAATTCCGAACCAAAAAAAAAAAAAGGCACGCATCTCTGACTTTTCGGATTCATGTGCGTATTGTATAATTTTATTATCACTTGCTTCAAAAACAGTAAAGTAAAACATCGTGAAGAAACCGGAATGCCTCCTCGAGCCCTATATTGCTAGTTAAAGTTAAAACTATTTTCACGAATTTACTTTTTGTGTTCGAAAGTCCGCCATATTTATTTTTGTGTAACGTCACCTTTCACCTATTTTGGACATTTTCCTTTGAATTGCGATCGAAAGTAAAGTGCTTTACGCTCTGGGAGGTCAGCACAAACCTATAATAACGACATAGAAATCATTAAAATGCATCGAGACTTCTGGATACTACGAGAGAATAAGAATCCAACATACATAAGGCATAACTACAATACAAAGACATGCACGAAAAACATAACCCTTCTTATCAGTCGGATAAAATTTAAAGCTCTGAAGATTTCTATTTTATATATAACTCTGGTGCTGCGTATGACAGCATCATGAATATTTTGTTGAAGTACGTGATTTCTTGTTATTTGTTAAAAAATACGAAGTGTATAGAGTGCCGCGAGTTTCTTGTGGCACTCTAGTGTCACTGCCTCGGCCCGGCTAGGGTGCCGTGAGCGTTGCATTGTCACTGTCACTTGTTATTTAGGTTAGGTTAGGTTAGAACTGTGACCACACAACGCACGAGCCGAGCGAGTGTAGCGAGCGGTGCTGCGGTAGCGGCCGGCGAAGTGCCAGGGTCCGTTTAGGCACAAGAGAATGTAATGTTTTGGGAATGTGGTGTTTTACAGCGATCTAACCTCGACAATCAAACAAAATACCAAGTGACGTGACTTAGTGACAGTGACAATGACAATCCAATGCTTGCGGCACTTTAGCCGAGCCGAGGCGGTGTTACTAGGGTGCCTGTAGTGGCACTTTATCAGATAGGGATAGAGTGCCACTGGTGGCACTCTATACACTGCCTAAAAAATATTATTGGCTGTTTCTGGTTATCTTTTTTGAAGTGAAAACTTCTTTAGCGGCGTTGTGCACTTTTTTTGGGATGGGTTAAAAATGTTAAACTCGCGTCAGAACGTGCCGTAAGATCTGTTGCCTGGCAACCGACAACGTAAATATCAAAGTAAATAGTCTTTGACATTACGTAAAGATTGCGAGGTAAGAAATTTTACCCATAATGATGGGTAAAAAAAGCAGTCAAAACATAATTCATGAAAAGTGTTTAAATAAATGGTTACTTTTGTTTAACTATATTTTGAAAATAATAAATATACTACTAAGAAAACGAATATTGTATTTAACCACAAAAATTATAGGAAGTACTTTTATACTGATAAATAAACCAATTCGCGAAATTATTCCCTAACCATTTCAAAATATTCAAAAATGCACAACGTTAATGTTCAAGTTTTCACTTCTGCCAGCACTCCCGGAGTGCAACCCGTTGTTTTTTTTTTGCATTTCTGAGTGACTTCGCCTTTCTTGGACTATGGGTCGTCGCATTACAGTTTACCTCGGCTAAAATGGACCGCATCTGGGAATAATCTGATTTTGCCTTGCTTTACATAATTAGAATCAGCAATACAACTCCTTTTAGAAGTGGCCTTAAATGTCATGATTTCAAGAAATAGTCATTCAATAAATATGAACTTAGAGAGTTGTATTTAAAATTTTTATGATTATAATTCTATAAATAAATATTTGATAGGACCGCGAATCATATTTAAATCAACATACAACCTGAAACTGACCTGCAAATTGCAAGAACGTAAGAAAATTTGAATTTCCTTTCCCATATAGCATCTCCCTTTAAATAACCGAAATTAATGTACAAATAGGTTATTTATTCTTGTTTTGAGTTATATATTTACTTAGTACTGGTGGTGTTGTACCAAGACAAGTTATGACTGACAACTGAAGACTAATTAGAGACGTGCGAAACCATGGCTTTTCAAAGCAAGGGTCGCATTATTCTCAAAGAAGACTTATTTAAACCATGATATTCTACATGGAAGATAATGTAAGGTAAGTACCTTTTTATGTATAATATGCAGCTGACAGCAGTTATGATATTAAAAGCGAAGATAATTATATCAAGAAGAATTCTTATCGTTATTATTAGTCATTAAACTGTTATAAAGTAGAAATGTGGTGTTTTTCTGAAGTAAAAAGTGGTTATAATTGAAGAATGCAGTTCAAGTCCTTGGGATAACTTTGACTTTGTTGCATAGTACAATAATTAAGGTAAGTGGCTTCCGGTTTGGTATGATCCATAACGTGAAGTGAAGTTTATAAACCATTACATGTGTACAGACAACAAATAATATTATGTGATCATCTGTGGAAGGCAAATTAAAGTATCAGCACAAACATGTGTCATAGAAGAATCAGCAAATATATGTGATCATCTTCGCATAATATTTGCTGTCTTCTCGAGACATTTATGAATAGATCATGAAATTAGATATTATTGCCGATCTCTCTATATCCGATATTTATGCTCATGACTGTACTGTTCTGTCATAATTACTTTACCTCTGATTTAGCATCACAGTGGTCCTTATTTGCGTTGATACTCGTATAATCGGCTATTCTCAAAGGTAAAATAACGGTGAAAGTACTGTTGGTAGCGATTCAATTGAGTTTCTTTACGATGTAAGATCCGATTTTCGAGTGGATCGCCTAAGATACAGCGGGCCTTCCAAAAAATAGATACTTACCTATATATATAAATGACATAAAAAGAGACTCGATTTTCGCCCCTCTAGAATATTGATTTGAATTTTCAAGAGTCAATTTTAACAGGCCATGCACAGATATAATGTTTTATTCAATTCTAAAGTTAGAAATACATTTTGAATATTGAAAACTAAAAAAAATTAAGCAAAAAAAAATTTTTTTTGCGTCGTAACCGCCATGACAATTTAAGTTGAGCGTACCATTTGCATTAGCAAAATCGAGGCTAAGTAAAAATATTTTTAATGTTTGTTTGATTGAGACTCAGCAAAAACAGCTGGACAGGTTTTATTGTTTTCACGGCAGAATTTTTTAATGGTTTTTCCGCGTTCGTCTGCGAAATAATAATCGAGTCAGCTGTTTGAAGTTTTGCGTAAAAAATGCAATAAGTATTTCTGTCTGTTTACATTGCATCTAATGCATTTAAATATATTTTAGGATTCCTTTGAACTCTATTTACGATACAAACAAATAATACAAACACTTGCCAAAGAATCCCATTGCTGTAATTATTAGTAAAATAATTATATTAATAAACAACGAGCCTATCCCGTCACCATTAATCAGAATACTAAAAATATTTCACTACCAAGAATTACTCTAGGAAACCAATTCCTAGAGTAATTCTTGGTAGTGAAATATTGGCAGCATGCAGGTAATGGCATTATGCAATGTTGCACCAATTAGTCATGCGCCCTTGAACGAGCTCAGAGTCAAGGTGCTGAACTTATACTGTATAAAATAAACTCACATCCGAGTAGGGTCACCATAAGGTGCACTTTCATGGGGATAGAAAAATGTTTTTCTATTCAATAATTATTTTTAAGAGAGTAAATACATCTAAACGTATTATTTTTCGAAGTTTACAAGGTATGAAATAGTTACTCTGTGTGATAAGTTTAGCAACTTTTCAGAATTAAAAAAAAATCTATTCATTGGAAAGTTGTAATGACTACTTAATTAGCTTACTTACTTAGCAGAGCTCGTATGTTGCAAAGTTTACAACTTTATAATCTAAGTTATAATTTTTTAAATACCCAGTTTACGTAGGTGCATAATAAATAACGTTCAGCCTTAGCACTTGTACTTACTTACCGCAAAATATAGAAGAAAAGAAGAAGCTTAATTTCTTTATTTTAATTCACCAAGTTTTTTCTTTTCTTTCTTTCTTTGTAATGAAAAACTGCAACCATGAGAAATGTTATATGCAATATATAACATTTCTGTATTGTTTTGGTTCTAAGCAAAAAATACGTCCTTTGTGATCGGTTTTGTAGTGATTAATGATAACATTCATTACTACGTTGTTGACAGAAAAGTACTTTATTCAATCTATTGCCAGTAGTACAATATCTCCTACACCTACCTCATCCTACTTAGTGGAAACACAGGAAGGTAATGAGTACTTCTAAAATCAAAGTACACTCAAAACATGCAGTTGTTTGCTATCATTATATCAATTTATCGATGATGCAACTGATAACCTTCCACTCTTGACAACAGGAAGACTCATTAACATATTGATTTCTAATCAAACAAGTAATTAAATTAAATTGTTGATCATGTAAACTGCGGCATATTTGAACTTACGGTACATTTAGATAAGTACTGCACCTTTTCAACAACCAACAAATTAGCTAGGTATGGCAATTAGCACTTGACTTTAACTTTAAAAGAAAGAAAATTTTTTTTTTTTTGGGATTCCTGCTCTCACTAAATACAAAGAAAAATAAATTAACATTAAAAATTAACAAAATAGTTGAGAAAAAGACCCATGTGAGACCAAATAGGCATATCTCAGTATAGTGCAGCAATATTTAAAAAAAAAACATAATGAAACGCTAGTATTCTGATTGGGCCCATTATGATGCCATCACCACGTTGGATTCACAAAGTATACCAAGCATTATCAGTCATATACCTAGTCTGTCCATTCGTACGCATAAGTTATTCGTAACAATAAATTCTTTAAAATCAATTAAAAATTATTATTTGGTTGGGTAACAAAAATGAAACCGAACTCTAACAATAAATAAAATATACACCGAATTTTTTAGATTCACATATGGTGTAAAATCACCAGTCTTTTCTTGAGTCCAGGGTGCTAGCGCCAGCCAGCCCCAAAGGTTATACAGTTCAGACGACATTTTATTTGTTATTTATGTAAACTAAGCAACTAGTCCTGCACCTGTTAATGGTTGCAGGACCGGTTCATACCTATACCTATGCTAAACAGATCCCGCCAATTACCTACAGGATTACGACTGGCGATGAGCAAGAATGCAAAAATAATTAAATTGGCTTCCAACAGTTTCCAGAGCTATGAATTTAGAACCAGTCCAGTCCTTCGGTCCGTGTAGGTACCTCTTCTAATTGTGCCAGGAGCATTGGCAACAGCGTCTTTCCTTTCTTATCTACAAAAAAATAAAGGACCAGCAATCCATCTGCCAAAGGCTACAACCTAGTGATTGATTAATTTTCTTTAGACCGTGTTTTTCAATTCTTGAAACGTCTCAAAGATATGAATTCGTTGAGTTTGCTTCGAATTGTGTGCTTTGACATGAGTGAGGTTTGAAGTAAAGTGTTTGTTGGCAACACTACGACCGGTAGCAGCTAAGCAGCGCCCCTGCCGGACGAGAGTGGCAGCATTCTTGAACCCCCAACCCTTCCCGTTCGACACGGGATGATATATAAGGACGAACGCGACCTGCGCACGTCGATTGTTATTTTTAAAATTAGTCTGATAACCACCTAATTGTAAACTAGTGTTTAAACGTTTATTAAAGTATTGTTAATATTGTGGAAGGCCTAGGTTACTTTTATATCGACCTGTGTCTAGAAAACCTGCCTTCAATTAATAAGTTAATATCAGAAGTGAGCATCCACGTCCTAAAAATGGGTAAAAAGAAGGGTAAGAAACGCGCACCTTCTTCAAGCTCCAGCAGCAGCACCAGCAGCAGCAGCAGTGCGAGGACTCCGTCACCATCGCCCACTAGGCGACGAAGGAAGGGACGAAAGGTATCTCGCAAAAATGATCAGCTGACTGTGAGTACAAACACCATTACTCTACATAATATGATCCCTACATTTGACCCGTTAAATGATAATATTACTGCATGGCTGAAAATAATAGAATCCTACGCAAAGACATTCTCTTGGGCCGATAGTACAATCCGTTATCAGGCTCTAAATAAACTGTCAGGCTCTGCAAAAACGTGGTACGATTCACTGTTACGTCATGAACATTCGTGGACCATGTGGAGGTGGAACGATTGGCGCGATAAAATGCGATCAACGTTCCAAGTAAAACGTAACATATTTGAGTTGCTTAAGGATATCATGGACGGTAAACCGACCGATAATCAGTCCTTGTACGCGTTTTATTTTGAACAAAAATCTAAAATTGATAACCTTTGTTTGAATTTCTCAGAAGATGACATTATTTCGATAATTTTAGGGAACATAGGTGACAGTAACATCAGTGCCTCGGTAGAAGCTAGCAATTTCAAGTCTTGCGAAAGTTTGGCAGGATTTTTGTATAATCGTGTTTACAAATGCAAATCCGGAACAAAACAAGTTATACCTCTGAATTTAGGTCGCGATAACAACGCTAGAACACAAAATCATGCTTCGAACTCACATACACCCAACACTTCAAATACTTCAAACACTTCAATCAGTCAAACGCCCATGGCTAATAATAAACAACAAATTGTGGGCACTTCTCAAAATCGAAAACCCATTGAATGTTTTAATTGTGGCGGAAATCACAAACGAGTAAATTGTAACATCAAGTGTGAGTTTTGTGGGAAACGGGGACATTCCGAAACTACATGTTTTCACAAAAAGAATAGTTCTATTTTCGAGAAAACAAATAAACAAGAAACAAAATGTGTCTCTGTGCCCGATTATAGAGATAAATTCTGCAAAAACATCCACATTAATGGGTTCATACATAGCGCATTTATTGATACGGGTAGTAGCTGTTCTATTATTACCGAAAACTTAGCTAGGGAGTTTTCAATACCAATAGTAACTCTAATAACTCCAGTGATCTTGCAAGGATTTTCTAACGACAGCATAAAAACAGTTAATGCAAAAGTAAAAGTGAATATTAAAGTAGATTCTGTTAGCCTAGAGGATATTGAGTTCTATGTTTTGAACGAGTTGTCCGGTTGTGACATATTGATAGGCAGAAATATAACAGAACGAAACGACATAATGTATTCGCGAGTGGGTAATCACTTGAAGTTTGATTATGCTGCGGGTTTTGAAGATTTTTGCAAGATTGTTAATGTAACTGGCTTTGAAATCGATTCGGATTCTAATCACAGTGAGTTAATGAATATGTTCAGAAAATATCGTGATTGTTTTGCATCTTCTGTGCAGGAGTTAGGAAAAGTTAACTGTCACGAAATGGAAATCTCTCTTAGCGATTCAAAACCGATTCAATCTCGTCCGTATAGAGCATCACCGACCGATAGGAAAATTATACGGGAAATGGTAGATGAGCTTGTGATAAATGGGATTATCCGCGAAAGTAATTCGCCCTATTCTAGCCCCGCCCTTCTGGTCAATAAGAAAAATGGTGAAAAGAGACTGTGTATAGATTACAGAGCTCTTAACAAAATAACAATTAAAGATAAATACCCGATGCCACGCATCGAAGATCTTATAGACAGGCTTCAAGGGTGTAAGTATTTTACAAATCTGGACCTAAAATGCGGGTATTATCAAATAAAAATAAATGAAGAATCTATTCAAAAGACCGCATTTATAACTGAGGACGGGCATTACGAATTTTTGAGGGTACCATTCGGGTTAGTTAATGCGCCAGCCTGTTTTCAAAAAATGATGAATAGGGTTATCGGAAACCTTCGTTTTGGTAGAGTAATCCTATATTTAGATGATATTTTGATTACAAGTGATACTATAGATGAGAATTTAAAAATATTAGATCAGATATTGCAAATTTTTAAAGTAAATGGACTGACATTAAATTTAAAGAAATGTCACTTCCTAAAACAAGAAATAGAATTTCTGGGGTATAAAATAAGACAGGATTCAGTAATGCCGAGTGAAAGTAAAATACAAGCAGTAAATGATTTTCCTATTCCAAAAAATATTCACCAATTGCGTCAGTTTCTCGGATTAATTAGTTACTTCAGAAAGTTCATTAAGAATTGTGCAATGTTGTCAAGTCCACTCACTCATTTGCTGAAAAAGGATTCTGTATGGGCATGGAGTAGTAAGCACGATCAAGCCTTTCACACATTGAAGAATGCCTTAACAACCGGCAATATTTTGACCATTTTCGACCCAAATAAAGACTGTATCTTATATACAGATGCTAGTAGGGATGGAATCGCGGGTATTCTCATGCAAGTTACTATAGAAGGGGAAAAACCAATACATTATTATAGTCGCCAAACAACCGAAGACGAAAAGAAATACCATTCGTTTGAACTTGAGCTTCTAGCCATAGTTTCATCATTACAAAAGTTTAGGCTGTATCTCTTGGGTTCTACTTTTCGAATAGTTACTGATTGCAATGCGGTGAGGTACGCATTAACAAAAAAAGAAATAATCCCACGAATTGCGCGTTGGGTTCTTTCCACGCAAGAGTTTTCTTTCGAAATAATACATAGAGAGGGCACGCGTATGCAACATGTAGATGCACTAAGCCGCAACCCGGTAAACAGTGGCGAGCGGTCAGAGATAGACATAGTAATGTCCATAACGGAGTCTGATTGGTTACTTTCAGTACAACTGCAAGACCCAAATTTGGTTAATATTAAAAATAAACTAGCATCTGGCGAAGTTGATGGTCACAAGGACATTTTCAATGATTATGAGCTGTTAGGGAATAAAGTGTATAGACGTACTAATCAAGGGCGACGATGGGTTGTACCGAAACAATGCATCTGGTATATTATTAGGTGTAATCACGATGACCTAGGACATTTTAGCCTCGACAAAACATTAGAAAGGATAGCACATCAGTATTGGTTCCCTAAGATGCGCCGTACGGTAAAAAAATACATCAATAACTGTTTAAACTGCGTATACTATAAAAACAAGGGAGGCCGCAAAGAAGGAGAGTTGTATCCACTACCCAAACATGCACAACCTTTTCACACACTACATTTGGATCATTTAGGACCATTTGTGAAAACCAAAAAGAAAAATAAGTATCTTCTTGTGATAGTTGATTCATTTACAAAGTTTGTTTTTGTTTGTGCAGTTCGAAATACGAATAGTGATAGCGTTATTCGGGAAATGGAAAATGTTTGTAAAATTTTCGGAAATCCACGTCGTATTATAGCGGACGCCGGGTCCGCCTTTACATCTCATAGTTTCAAAGAATATTGTACGGATAAAAATATTCGTTTACACATAGTTGCTACAGGAATGCCTAGATCTAACGGTCAGGTCGAACGATTAAGACCCGAGTTCACCAACAGATGGTTAAATTTTTAACATCTGTTTACACCATAAACGGCTGTTTAACAATATTTTACTGTTCACCAAGCACTAACAATTGGTTAAGTACTATAATCGGACGGTTAGCTTAACCGAAGTAGCCAACCCAGTTTAACCATTGGTTTATGCTTCCAGATGTGAAGTTTTGCATTGTGCATCACTTTTAGTTACAAAATAAAAATGCAAGACGCTTTGAATTATCTTTGAAGAGGATAATGTGTTAGATGATTTAATAAAAACTAATTTTGCGCACTTCCTGTATATTCCGAACATGGCGCAATGATGAAAATCAAAAATTAGCACATAAATACTGTACGAAAACATAAAAATAATACAAACAGATTTTTGTAATAATAACTTCGTTTTATTTAATTTTCAATAAAACATTAAAAATTTTTTTTTATAAAAGCCTAGGGCGAAAGTTCTTTGCACAAAACACCAGATTTTGCCATACGCCATACATCCCGCAAAATGACTCGAGTGACGTCTATAAACTATTTAAAAATGTGAGACACAATAAAAATTTAATTGTCATCGAACTGCATCAGTCTGTCGGACGGTTGAGCCCCTCGATCATTCGGCCATTTTGGACTCATTTATTCAAAAACGCTTGGTTATTTAACCGTTGGTTACAAATAGATGGTGAACACGAAAAAAACGCGGTTTGTTTAAACGACCGTTTAATTCTAACAGAACGGTTACGTAATCAATGGTTACGTTGCAGTTGGTGAACTCGGGCCTTAATCGAACAATTTTAGAGGCGATGAAAACCATGGGAGCGGGAATAGACGAGGATAAATGGGATCAATGTATAAAACCTTTGCAACAGGCCCTGAATAGTTCAGTACATAAGACAATCAAGGCTGTACCTAGTGAGGCATTGTTAGGGTATAGGCTGCGTACTGATAGTGACAAGCTGGCGCCACCCGAGATTGATACGGAGAGTACTACGGACGTTACGGAATTGCGTAAGAGGATTGACTATAATATAAAAGCCAATGCGGAAAAACAAAAGATAAGGTTCGATAGCAGTCGTACAAAAGCGAAACAGTACAGTGAGGGAGATTTAGTTCTGGTTAAAATCTCTAGCCAAACCAATGATGGACAGAGCAAAAAACTACTCCCAGTTTTTAAGGGGCCCTTCCAAGTCAAAAAGGTGCTAGGAGATGATAGATACCAAGTATGCGACTTAAGAGGTAGTGAAAGAAGTACCAAGCTGTACCTCGGTAAAACCGCAGCCGAAAACATGAAACCATGGATAAATATTAACGATTTCGACCCCGGTTGTTGACCCTCAATAGCGTAAGCCACACATTCCAGTAAAAAAATCAACCAATATAATCAAACAGTCAAAACATCTGAAGTGCGTCTGAGGACGCCATAAATTTAGTTTTTGTGTTGTTGCGACGCGGAGGGTTGATCGTACGGAATGCAGCTGGGCAGTGTTGGCAAAGCACTTCACTATTCAACAAAGAGGTGGGTAAAAAAAAAATAATAATAAAAAAATTGGGTCTCTTAAATTGACTTATTTAGTACATAATAATTGTGTACACATAACACATAATAATATGGTATATTTGTCTATCCTGATGTTTTTGTAAATACCTACCTACCAAGATAGTTTCAGAATCTTTAGGTATATTTTATCACTTGATTTTCGGGTCAGTTAAAATCTATCTATGGTGTATCCTAAGTCTAAAGGAGCATGCAATAAAGATAGATAGACGTATCCTAAGTCTAAAGGAACGTCTTGACACCGAGGATCAAGGAGATGTGTGAGTCTGCTAGTCTTTATCACTTGATTTTCTTAAAATCTATCTATGGTGTATCCTAAGCCTAAAGGAGCATGCAATAAAGATAGATGGACGTATCCTAAGTCTAAAGGAACGTCTTGATACCGAAAATCAAGGAGATGTGTGAGTCTAGTAGTCTGTTGAGTCAATCTACCTAAGTCTAAAGGAAGGTTGTTACATTGACAATAGGCTAAATAACAGATTAAGTGTCCGGTGGTGTTTGACATCATGATGACCGATACGGTTGATAAAGGACTTAAATATAATCTTCTAATGTGAGGTTTGTTTATGTTTCCAGTATGTTACCACACATGTCTGTGTGCTACGGGAATGGCTTCCCAGGTGTGAACGTGCGTGCCTGGGGCAGGCACGATGCAGCATGGCCGTGTTGGCAACACTACGACCGGTAGCAGCTAAGCAGCGCCCCTGCCGGACGAGAGTGGCAGCATTCTTGAACCCCCAACCCTTCCCGTTCGACACGGGATGATATATAAGGACGAACGCGACCTGCGCACGTCGATTGTTATTTTTAAAATTAGTCTGATAACCACCTAATTGTAAACTAGTGTTTAAACGTTTATTAAAGTATTGTTAATATTGTGGAAGGCCTAGTTTACTTTTATATCGACCTGTGTCTAGAAAACCTGCCTTCAATTAATAAGTTAATATGTTCACTAGCACGAAACTAATAGGTGTTTGGAAATACTAACATAATATGCAATGATTATATTAAAAGACAAAAAAGAAAAATCTTCCAATTAGTTGCAGAATTATTTAGTCACAGGAACAATAAGAAACTTGTAGATAAATTAATACAGTTTCTAATTATGAACAAGTGCTAATAAGTAGCATTATTATAAGTCTATAATCGTTTCCTACAGTTGATGCAGAAGTCTATCAAGTGCCTGCTCAAACCGAACTTTCAATTCAAGTGTTAGGTCAGGAAATAATTTCATGTAGATAAAGTACTTAATATGTATGACAAATTAAGGAACAACGCTATGGCTTATTCTAATGTAAGTACCTCTACAATTTCACGCTGACTGTTTAACTGTGGTTTAAGTTTTGTATTCACTAACAAAGAAACAAAGCAAAAACAATGGAGACGTTGAAGAACGTTTACAATTATAATTGCCTCTAGAGAGAAGTAAAGGATTTTCAAATGCAACTATTGGTGTATAAATGATACATTTTTAGGATTCCGTACCTCAAAAGGAAAAAAGGAACCCCTAAACGATCACTAGTGTGTCTGTCTGTCTGTCTTTCCGTCTGTCACAGCCAATTTGCTCCGAATTTAATGGACTGATTAAGTTATTTGGTACATTAGGTACATTTATCTATTTCTGTGACCCAAACACGGACGTGTAACGAACCTAAATTAATTTTAAATAGTTTTGTAAACTGTATTGTGTGACATTAAATGAAGGGCTTGTTTTAAGAAACGCAAATAAATTAAAAAAATATATTGATATTTAAAATTTACCACATATCGCTGAAATTACTGAGCCTAAAATTTAAAAAAAAAATACAGAAAATAGTTCTATGGTCTTAAAATAAAATGGTAAATCTTTTAATATTGTGCGTACAAACTTACATTTGCGGTTGGAATGTATGGGAGAACATGTTTTTCAACTACAATGTTAAGTTTGTCCTTGGGATAAATTCATACCAACTACAGAACCCTTTATTGTGCGTAGTCCGACACAACGAACACGACGAAAACAATAAACACAAAACAACCGATCTTAACACGTGTGGTCACCCTACTCTGACGTAATACACTTTGGCAGTAGATCAACTGGCGAATGACGCTGACGCCGCCGCCGATGACGAGCTTATTGCATACACTGATAGATAGCTTGTTTGTTTGTATTCGATTTACGTTTGATGGTGATAAATGTGATAATGCTATGATGTAATGTGTGTTAGTTTTTATTGAATGTTATTATCTCCTATGGTTTTCGTGGTTAAAGGCTGATATCCTCAGTACGTGGGCCCATCATTGGGTTGCGAGGGTTAGTCAGCCAGAAGCGGGTGTACAGGGGCGCCTTAGGGTGGCTTTGATGAAAGCTATATTAATAGGCACAAATGGTATATACAGTGTGTCCGGACATGGACTAGCGATATTCTAAATACTTATATATAAACTATTTTAAAGTACAATTACACTCTAGGCTTGGGTCCAATACACTTCCCCGCTATGTGGCAGCCATTTTGTTTTTTTACAATAAATACAATATATCTCAAAGTTTTAGTCATACTGAGATAAAAATAGGCTTATTCGAAAGGCAATAATATTGTGTACCATCTGCATTACAAAGCAATGTGTTTACAATTCCATAACTTTTGAAAAAAAATGTGAAAGTCCAAAAAAATAAAGAAAAATTATGCAATTCAACCAATAATATTACCAGCCTAGTGTAATTATTTTACTTTAAAATAGTTTATATTTAAGTATTTAGAATATCGCTAGTCCATGTCCGGACACTGTATAATACCACTTAAATACTGTTACTATGCTTTTTTTTTTCGATATTTCAGCGATAAGATACTATTAACTTAGGAACCATACATTTAAAAAAACGTTTTTTTTTAAACTCGAATTACCTACTTGATTCGTTACGTCGCGTCGTCGCGTCGTACATTTGGGCCACCGACTTTGTACGGGTAAAAATGGGGAGCAAGGAAGAAGGATTATAACCATAGTGTATCACCAAAAGTTCCTGCTATAACGTCAGACGATCAGAGGTGAATTTTGAATAGCCATTATCGCCATGTTCTTCATTATTATGAATTATTGTTTTTTTTTTTTTGCTCTTATTAGGGTATGGCCAGCAACGACCAAATTTTGGTCGTTGCTGGCCATACCCTATGTATTTAGGGATACCATCTAAAGGAGGAAAGACTTTTTGGCATTTTGCCGAGAAATACAAAATATTGCACGATACAATGATGTGATTATACTACAAATCAAGTATGTAACATTATCGTAATAGATGCGAAATTCCGCATACAACTGAGATTTATCATTAGATGCGTGTTTTATGATGTGATAATATTGCTAAATACTAATTATAAACACGTTGTCAAGAAGATAAACATAATTAATTCAATCTTAAAGTTTAGCACTTTTATGGAGTGACCGGATCCTTTGTAGCGGGCTTTGAAGTGACTTTACTAAAAACTACTTTACGAAAAGTGCGAGTATGTAACAAAAATTTTATTTAAAAAAAATTCACAAAGTTCTTACATGAGTGATATTTACATATCGAGACCTCCCATATGCAATGAGAACGTTAAACTATCGTAAATTAGAAAGCAAATTTATCCTTTCACAGTTACTACAGACTTCAGATCTATGCGAAATTCTATCTAAAATCCTGCCAAACGCAACCCCTAACGTGGAACTCATGAAAAGAACTGGTTGCATTTATTCATTGTCAATTACCATAATACATCTTCTTATCAAAATTCAACCTGGAATCATACGCAAACACATGACCAGATCGTTTACCTATTGCCAAGTTTCTATGCTAAATATAGTTGATCAGACTATCACAAATGATAGCTACACTTCCGATCATGCCAACCATGGGCATTTGAAGCATATTTATCTGAATCCAGCCGATGTCTCACCCTCTTTTGTTTTTAATGAAGTGAGCTGCTGAACAGTGTCAATCAGGTGCATCAGGTGAAATAACAGCTCACTTCAAGCTTAGAGATTTTTAAGGAATAGACCGGTAGATATACAATGTCGCCCATGCGCATGTGACCGCCCGTAATTTTCTGAATATTCATGAAAAATATCGAAAATAAACTTCAAAAGGGGGGGTCTATCTATAACATTTTTCACTAGTTTTTTTTTAAATAAATACACAATTTTTTACCGAAAAACTGACTTCGATTCCGTTTTTTCTTTCGTAGACGATAATTTTTTGTAAAAATTTTAATTAACCTGTTAAAATAACTCATAAGCTTTTGGAAATAATAAACAGAATCCAAATCGACCCATAAACTTCGGAGATGTGTCAAAAAACAGAAAGCAAATCTTTAAAAAATTAAAAATTGAATAACATGAAAAATGTTATAGATAGACCGGCTTTTGAAGTTTATTTTCGATATTTTTTCATGAATATTCAGAAAATTACGGGCGGTCACATGCACATGGGCGACATTGTATATACAAATGGACGATTGCCTCATTCCTATGGTTCCTTGGCAATACTACTGGAACTCCACGTGAAACTCATTAATAGGATTATAACGAATGCTTCTGTATTAGTAGCAAGGTTACATCATGAGTCTAAAGACACCCTGAAGTAATCTACTAATATATTTATGTTGACAATATGTCGGCCATTATTTAGATTTACGACTATTTTATTGGTGAGTCTGCGATGGTTTCTTGGTGCTGGGAGCGTGGCGGCGTTTCTTCTAAAGTTTTATGGTCGTTTGGCAAAGTGCAATGTGGTCAAGGGAATTTGTCGTTGAATCGTTTTCAGGGAACTGAATGAATCATTCATGATTATTTTGGCTAACACTGAATAATGGTGACCGTAAATGCATAGGTTTAATGATTGAAAATAGACCAATTTAAATATGACACATTCGGCGTTCGAGGTAATAAAATGTCAACATGATACATGAGACTAGAGACTATCAGTAAGACAAAAATGCAATAGTCAGCGGGCTCACAAATCTTTGAAGCCACAAAAGCCTCTACAGCGGCTACCAACCAGAATAGCGCTGATACAATGAAGCTAGCATAGACCAAACGCAAAAAAATTCATTACCACCAGTGTTTTAAAAATTTGGAATCCAAAACTAAATGAATAAAGAACACTGAATGAGTAAAAAACCGTCGATGGTTAGTGGTGCACGCTTTTATTACAAAAACTAACCTATGTCATAATTACTGGGTTTTTTTTGTAGCACCTGGGCTTCTGCTTACTCCATAATCTTTATTAAACAAACGTTTAATCCCAGCTCCTCTATCAATGTACAAGTCGGGCATTATTGCCAAATCCTGCACAAGCCCGTGAACACGCATCTAGGCTACAGCATTCCGACGTGAAGGCATTCGTTTTGCATTATTTGCATCGATAGCGCTTCCATCTGTTGCAGATAGGGCTGGCAGGAGAGCTTTTAAAGCTTATAGGATTTCAAAATTGGTTGCTGTTTGTACTAAAGCAAATTGATGACCAATTTCTGAAGTGTGATTTGTTTGATAAATTGAAATCAGTTGAACGTCGTCGTACCTATGATCGAAACACATATTTTTGTTAAATATTCGCATTGATTTATATTATAATCTACCGTATTGTATCATGTATTAGTGATCCAAATACCTCTTGATTTTTTATTTCATATTAAACATAAATACAACATGTAATAAAAATATTACTTTTTGGTAATGATTTTGCATTACTTAATTGCCCACCTTTCGGATCGGACAATGTTTATTTCTGTATTGTTTATGTACTTTTTATAACTTTTAGGTGCACAAAGGATATAACATCCTTAAAATGATACCCAATGCTAAGACTTCGAGCATAGCGGCTCCAACATTAACATTGTCAAAATGATAAATGATTTTTAATTATTTTGTACCTACTAGTTTATACAAACACTTTTACACGTTTCCTACCCTACTATTCTGAGAAGAAATAACGAAAGAAACTTTAGATGTTTAAAAGTTTGAGCCTCAAGTTCTTTAATAGTGATCGATGGCCTCAGTCTAGTAAAAATAATATTCAAAGGCCTTTACAAAGACATGTTGAAAAAAAGGTTAGCTACATTGACGTTACTTGTTGCCTATTTGTTGATGGAATACTAATCAGAATCAACATTAATATCTATTTAAAGTGACATGTCTATCAGCCCTAGTATTATTCACTGCAACTATGTACCGCATATTTTCCCATTATGTTATGATAAACACGCATTTCTCCACACACTGCTTACGAACAACCATTATTTGATCACGTCAAGGTTATTTTTGGAAAGTTTTCACGTATTTCTGGCAGTTATTATTGTAAACCATTACAGAAATAGTTTGTTAAGAGAATGCTGTTGATCATCAACATTTTCGGACGTGATATCAATTGGAATGGGTTCAGAAAACAATGTTAGTTATGGTTTGGCTACACGTGGCCTCATCACGTATGGGTTATTTGGTGGTGGTGATAGCATGAGCGTGCAATCTGAAAGTGGGCAAGGTCGCAAATAGCTGCCACATATTTCGATGTTTTGATTAATTTGGCAATATTGCTGTATGGAAATAAGAAATGTGGCTAACTAGCTAACTAGAATATTAATAATGAATTGCAATATTGTAACATTGAATTTGATGTTGTACCCGTTTTAAAAGCAAAAAAGGCATTTGGAAAGTTTCTAAATACTTTTTTTAGATCTAAAACTAAATATTTATTTATTTATTTATTTAAACTTCTCGCACACATTGAGGTATAAAGGCGGACTTAATGCCTTAGGCATTCTCTACCAGTCAACCAAGGGTGGTGAAGAGATAAGATGGCAGGTGCTCTGAGTATGAGGAGAAACCGTAAAAAAAAATATTAAAAAGATATCTAAATGCATTATAAATAAAATAGGCACACAAGTACATATATAGCTTAAAACACACATACATACATATTAACTATAATATATACCTACATTATAATATATACATATATAGGATACAAGTAAAAAAAAGAGGTAATTGAGATGACTCTACCCTATTTGTTTTGAAAATAACTCTGCAATTTCCGCTTAAATGCATACCGACTGGTGGCCGTTCTGATATCAAGAGGAAGCGCATTCCATAGAAGAATGGACTGAATATGAAAGGAAGAATGAACAAAGTCAGAAGTATGAGAAGGACAAAGTAGAAGAAGATTGTTGGAAGAACGCAAATTCTTAGCGTGTGAAGAACAAAGATATTGGAAGTGAGACATAAGATAAGAAGGTGGGGTGGGAGAGTTCAGAAAGGAGAAAAGCGTGGTCAAAGCGCGTAAACTTCTTCTTTGGCGAATGGACATTCATTTGAGCTCAGACCTGTAGCTCGACACATGGTCATATTTCCTCAGGTTGAATATGAACCGGATACCATTGTTGAGCAGTCTGTCGAGTTTATCCAGCAAAACTGCATTCAAGTCAAAGTAGCACACGTCACCATAGTCGATGATAGGGAAAATTAAAGTCTGCACAAGCATAGCTTTCGTCTTAGCGGGCAAAAAGCTCCTCAGACGATACAGGGATCGCAGAGTACCGTTGACCCTTTGACTAACACTAGAAACCTGGCGTTGCCAGCTAAGTGTCGAGTCAAGATGCAATCCGAGATCTTTCACCGTGGGAGTAATGGGTATGACGGTACCATTAAATATAAGAGGAGGAAGAGAGCTAAGTGCCACCCTACCCATCATCCGCGAGCTTCCAATTACAATGGCCTGACACTTTGTGGGGTTTACTGACACCCCAAAACTATCAGACCACCTTTTGATTGAATCTAGATCTCGATTTACATCTGCTATAGCGTCCGATAAACTTTCCACCCGCTTAGCTGTATACAATTGAAGATCATCAGCGTATAGATGATACGAACACCGAAGACAGTGAGTTATGAAATTAATGAAGATTGAGAATAACAATGGAGAAAGAATACCGCCTTGTGGAACACCAGCATCTAGGTCGCGCCAACTCGAAGAGCTCTCGTCAACGCGAACCGACTGCTGACGTCCCCGAAGATAAGAAGAGAACCATTCCAGGGCCTCGGGTGAAACCATAAGATGGGAAAGGATAGAGAGGAGAATATCATGACTGACGGCATTAAAGGCATTGGAGAAATCAATTAATACCAAAACGGTAACCTTGGTATCCTCCATCGCTTCTCTAATATCACCAGTCACTTTAAGGAGAGCGGAGGCTGTACTGTGCCCAGGCCTGAAACCGGACTGAAAGGAGCTAACAAGGTTGTTGCGGTGAACAAACCCCGCAAACTGCTTATGTACGCAGGCCTCAAGCACTTTAGACAGGAATGGAAGAATGGAAATAGGTCGAAAGTGGCTGGGTAGGGAGGGATTTGAAATTTTTGGAAGTGGTCGGACAAAGGCCATACGCCACTGGGAAGGGAATTGTCCGGAATCCAGAGAAAAGTTGATGATGTGGGTAATCGGAGGGAGAAGGCTATCTAGGATCCAAACGACCATACTACGACTGATGCGGTAATAAATATTCGGTGTTACGATGTTAATTATTGCATTTCAAAATCAATATTATAGTTCGCTAGTTAGCCACATTTCTTATTTCCAAATTAATCAAAACAGGTAAATATTTGACAGCTATTTACGACATTACCAACTTTTAGGATGCACCCTCTTAAGGCTGCCTGTCCACTGGAGCGGAGAGGAGAAAAGAGGAGCGGAGATGTGCCAATATTAACCAATAGAATCTTGACTCAGGATTACTGATCTAAACTCAGGGGCGGAGTCAAGATTCTATTGGTTAATATTGACACATCTCCGCTCCTCTTTTCTCCTCTCCGCTCCGGTGGACAGGCAGCCTAATACGGCGCAAATCGGTTGCAAATCTTGTGTGTGTCGAAAGAACTACCGTAAACTAGATGCAAATAAGGTATAGAATAGGGTCCATTGTTTTTATTCCCACTTTAAAGCCAAAGCTTATTCCCAGTTCCTATTATTATGTTCCATCTTACTCGTATATCGAAAAGATATAAATATATCTAGATAGACAGTCAAAGAAGCGAACTCGTCGAAAAACATTGCGTTAAATGGTTGGCCGCTAAATGCACGCACACTAGAAAAGCACATTCACGTGGCGCGACTCGCGAGTTTAAGACGTAGCTAGGTCACGCACACCTGTATCAAAAAGTTGTCTTGTTTGTTTTACATAGTTCTTTTGCAGCACGATACTCTATCAGAGTTTTATCGTTAGATGCAATCTTAAAAAATAAATAGTTCGTTTTCTTTTCTGCTGGTTACCTGCTCCAAACATTTTAATAAGTAAACACATTAATAGTGAAAACTACAAAAAGATTTAGATACAAAAATGCTGTGTGGTTATTCCACGGGGATCGGTTGTAGCTAATTCAAGGGTTTTAGCTTGAGTCTTCACTCTGGTGAAAAAATATTCAACGGTATACACCCATACTAAGACAAGTAGAAAAAGGGAAGAATTATCGGTTTACTTGATGCTCAGGTATTGTCCGAGGAATACTAAACAGAAGACACCAACCACTAAACAACATTGACGTCAATTTAAAGTCACATAATTATCTATCAGCCCTAGTATTATTCACTGCAACTATGTACCGCATATTTTCCCATTATGTTATGATAAACACGCATTTCTCCATACACTGCTTACGAACAACCATTATTTGATCACGTCAAGGTTATTTTTGGAAAGTTTTCACGTATTTCTGGCAGTTATTATTGTAAACTATTACAGAAATAGGTTGTTAAGAGAATGCTGTTGATCATCAACATTTTCGGACGTGATATCAATTGGAATGGGTTCAGAAAATAATATTAGTTATGGTTTGGCTGCACGTGGTGAGGAGTTTGGTCTTATTTAGTGCTGGTGATAGCATTCTTCTAATAATACGAATGTTGCAAATCTTGTACGTGTCGAGAGCCGACCAAAAAGGTACCGCACTTATACTATGTTCATAGTCTGTCTGATATACAACATGTAAAAAAAACCCCTTTCCGAACCGTGAAGGTGTTGCTAGGAATTTTTCAATAAAATCGAAAAAAGAAAACTTGTCGTCTCTCTTTTTTACAATGGGAAAATTTTCCGGGTTTTGGGGCGCGGATGGTCATCGTTTAGGCTAGTGTCTGCAAGTCATAACTTATAACTCCTGCTGAAAATTTACATTTTTTTTTATGAATTTGGGGTTATTTTGTTACTAAAAATGTGATTTATAACTTTGTATTCTCAATAATAATTACATTTTTTATTACTTATGTTATTGCCTACCTAAGGATGAACACCTTTTGTATCAGACAGGGTTTTTTATACATATTGTATACGATACCAAGCAAAATAAAGTATAGAAAGAATATGATACAAAGATTTTACATTGTTTTTATTCCCACAGTAAGGCAAATGCTGATTCCCACAGTTCGCATAGTTGGTCCCATCTTATAACGTTGGAAAAATCTTCAAAAAAAATATATATATTTTCAGCTGGAGACAGACCTACTCTTAACAACATGTATATTATATATATATATATATATATATATATTTATTTATTGTATTTCGGACAACAATATAATCCATCTTGTTAATGAAAAACACCTTTTGATTATAACTAATGTTAGTAATACAAAACACACAAGCGACACCGGCAACACATAACTTTAAATACAAAAATGCTGGTTACTCCACCGAGATCGTTTGATATTCAAAGATTAATTTATCGTGGGAGCACGCATTATTTTTCAGATAACGATGCAGTTTTTAACAATGACCTCTTTACTGCTCTTAGATTAAAAACTGCAACAACTACATAAACTTCTAATAAGTATTATCGCTTGTTACTAAGTCAGTTACTAAAGCACCTTGCTCACCGCCGACGATTCTAGCGAATAGCGAGGAGAAACAGCAATTAAAAACGAGTTGGCGAGCAACGAGCAACGCGTGTAGTTCGGATAGTTTTGTAGCTGTGTGAATATGACTGCCCAGTCACTTGCTGGTAATGTACCAAGCGAGAGTCTCTCAGCGGTCAGCGAGTGTTGTGCACGCCGAGCGACCGTCGCTGAGCAAGTATATTTTTGATAGCTCTTGTCGTTGTGACAAATTAGTGGAGACAGTTCTCGTCAGCAACGGCAGAGTGAACAGTCACCGATATCTCTTTTACTGACACGGGACTTATATCTATTGTACGTTACTTGAGCGAGAAATCCTCCCCCCCGACTCTTGCTCGTCGAAGCACCAGCCCACGTCGATGCTGAGCCTGTAGCTTTAAATCCCCATGGTAATAATAATAGTTTTATATTGATCCAGCCTGTCCCATCTAGCTGCCCTCCCCCCAGCGACGCCCTAAGCAGAGGCTCGTACCCCACAAGGGGTGCCTTAGCGAGCGTTTCCCTAGTATAAATTTAGAATAGTTGCCTCTGGCTGGAGGCAGCCACAGGAATGTCCGGTTAAGTAGTCATGGCCTCAGATGCCAGCTACGAGATGCCCTAGTTAAAAAAAATAATAAGCGAGAAAATTGTCCATAGCTAGTCGCTTCCTCGTGACTGAGCAGTGGAACAGGTGACTTAGATAGTAACCCTTTTGTTTTTTGGGTGGGAAGTCATCAAATGGTTTCTCCCGCTCTAGGCGGAGCGGAAGGGCGTGTCAGACTCTTACTGACTAAAACCCACCCATGGTCCTTCCCTTGCCTTGCCAGGGGCCACGGTTTCCCCTTAAGACTTCCCGCAACCCCGGTATAGATAGTAACCCTACATTCTACACGAAACCGTCTATCACAGTCGTGGAGATTGTAAATCCAAGTGTTCGGGAACAATGCTCGTCTTTTGTTTTGTAGTTTAGTACTTCATTGGTGTTAATATTTTATGTGAAGTATGAAATGAAGTTCATAGAGAACACGTATTCCCTGCATAAAAATATGGGAATAACTCGTATAAATGTTATTCCATTTAATAGGTACTAACATAATTGTTTTGTCACGTAAAAAAATTACGAGATGTCAAAAACTAAACCGGAGTAGTAGCTTTTTCAGTGTCAATAGTTTACAGATTTTCATAGCTATCCACTGAGTAACCAGCAGGTAATGCGAAACAAACTTAAAATAGCAATGCCCTTCATTGTATTGTAGAAGTTCAAAACAGTTCATTGCGTTATTTACGTTGTAGAGCAGACGATTTTTTTTAAATCTATGGAAGCAAAGGTTTCCTTTAAAACCCTTCGAATTATGATTTAATTGTTACGCAATTGGAGTACCATTACCAAACCAAAGTTGCCAAAAAATTTCAAGCGCAAAAAAACTCTCCTCAAACAGGATTTAAGTAAGTAGGTAGTACTTTAAAACAACGATCTCCTCATTACAAGAAATGCCTCTAAGATTCTCATTAAAATCTACAACTCACATCATTATACGGCGGCCCCATATTCAAATTCTTCATGATCCCATCAGCAAACCCGGTGATATTTGTGAGGAATGTCTTCAAGTCGTTGCCAGCTCTTGACGCGAAGTCAGTGTACAGCAGCAGGGCATCAGTCTTGGCTATGTGCAGCTGTGCTATGGTGCTCGCGTACTGGTCGTCGTTGTAGGCCACCTGGCGAAGGTGGGTCGGATGGGTGTCGTTGGTCACGTCTACTATGATAACGGCGTCCTGAAAAATTAAGGAGTGAATTTTAGAAAAATTCAACAAAAGGGAAACAGATGGGTCTTCCCGGGGCGTATTTTCAGTGAGGATCGGCTGTCGATCTATTCTCTCTGTGAAATTAAAGTAAGCTACGCCGTCATTCCACTTCCTTGGTTGGATTATCCCTTTTCTCTAGAGGATGAGTGAACTTTACGCCCTGTTCCTCATACCACCAAAGGGTTAAGGCTTGGATTTACCTCATTACTTTTCATACAGCCTATGAAAGCAAAAAATGTAGTCATATCAATGTCTGATAAAATTTTCGAGGCACGATTATCTTGCCTCGAAAATCACGTTTTATGACTTCATCCATTTCCGTTGGCTCGATTCTGACCGGCTACGGCTTGGTGAGCTACGCTCGGACTTAATAGGCTACAGATTTAGTTGTTCCGGGTCTTGCTGATCGTGCTTCAAGAGATCGGGAGATCACTATCTGTTAATGCACGAAGCAATTCAAGACTTATTTTTATTTAATAAAATCATCCTTAACAACTAAGATGGATCTTTGTGTGAATCAACGTTTTTATTAAAAAACTACTTACATAATAAAATTGCCTTGTAATTTTTTTTTTTCTAAAAATAGAGCACTGAAATGTTGCAAAATGTTTGATTGCCAGCCTTGAAAGATGTAGTATTTTTACTTTAACAACGTTATGATCTAAATATTGTTCTCAGGTAATTAAATTATTAAAAGCGAACATTAAGTACTGTTACAAGGTCAAAATGTAAGTCTAGTTGTCTGAAATAAACTGTGATGGAAGAATAGCTTAAAAAAATATTATTGTAGTTTTTACTAAGCCTAAAGTATAGAACATAGGATTAGTAAAACGTTTCATATTCGATCGATTGACTTCGATTTCAAGATTGAGAAAGACTGTGAGCTTTAATGGCATTTTGTGTTATATAATATTCTTGTTCAATGTAGTTATAATATTCTTCTAGATATTCTTGTTGTTTTTATTGATATTGCTTACCTCAAAACCGAACCCATAACCCTATGACCCCTTCATCTTTCTATTGGTACACATTAACGCCATCTAACGAAAATGTCAAGAATTTATATGGCTTGCTGTCAGTAGAAGAACGAAAGCTGTAGCTCCATTAAAACAATTAAAACAAAAAAATTAATCATTGCGCTGTCAACAAATTTTACTCTCCCTCCGTCTTACGAATTTTCAATCAGGTCACGTGTCCTGACGCGGTGTCCTGACGCGAGTTTAACATTTTTTACCCAAAAAAATTCAAAAAAAATTGGCAATGATCTGTGTATAATTTTTCACTCTTATGGATCTCGCATACTAGATGGCCACGACTGACCGGATTTGGACTTGTCGTGTTGTATGGTGTATTTAAACTTGTATTTATAAAATTTATGTGCCTAAAACATGGTTTGTATACCATGTTTTACATGAGTGTTACATGAGTTAAGGATGAGATCAATCATACAATGTTTTGTATGTAAAATGATTAACACAACTTATGTTCAAAGTATTCCTTAATGCTATAAAAATTATTATCATAATAGTCATTTAAACAAATGAATTTTAAACTAGGGATATCGGTAAGCTTTTTTGCCGATACGATACCGATACCGATGCTTTAATAAAAATATCGGCGATACTGATACCGATACGCTTATTGAATTAAAAAATTAAGGTTAATTAAATAAAACACAAGTCAGGTAATTTTTTAAATTAATATAAAAAATAACAAACAATTACAGGACAAGCTAAATAAAACCATATAAAACTATACACAGGTTGACATTAGACGCACGATAACAGTCAACCTAGCGAAATGAGATAGGCGAGGCCAAAGTGGGCGGGCGAAACAAGACACTGAATAAAGCGCGGGGTTTCCCCGAGCATAGTTAGTTCTTGCCTCGTTTGCAACAAAATAGACGAGATGACACGCGCGTTTACATTACATTTTTAAAGCGCTGAAAGCATCGTTGAATCGGCCATAAAAATATCGCCGATGCCGATATAAATCGGCAAACTTCGAATATCGCCGATATCGGCATCAGTATCGGTATCGGATGCATCCCTATTTTAAACAGTCTGCTATTTAGTAATTTAAGTTTACATGGTAATTTGTTATACAAGGTGGAGACGACAATACAACAAAATATTAAACGGCGTGTCCATAATGACGTTCCTATTCTGTATACAAAATTCAATTGAATATATTCAATCGGCAAAATCCATAGTCGGCTCGGGCTATTCCGTTTATCCACCCCAAAAATCCACCCTAAGGTGGATATTTTGAAATGTATGCCCGAGAATTCACCCAAGGCCTAGTTGGATAAACGGAATTTATAGGCTTAGGGTGGATCCCGGCATACATTACATTTAATTTGTTTGAAAAACTCAATTTTTTATTTCCAAACTAGGATTTATTTGACAGTTCCAATACTGTTAAGCATTAGTAGTGCCAGTATTTTAATTTTTTGTTGTATGGTAGTCTCCACATTGTATATATGTACGTACAGCCTCAGTGTGCGGCTGCGGTGTGCGGCTAGTTGGCCGTTGCGTGTTTGCGACCGAGTGCGCGATTCGCATCTCGTGATCGTGGCCGCCTAGTGCGACAGATCCCTGGTTAGGGACCTATAAAATATTAACACGTAGCAATGATAACAAGATAGATTTAATTAAGGTGTTTCCCCGACTAGTTTCTGAGTAATCATAGTAATCATTTTGCCACAAATCAATGCCCGGCAACCCTGAATTTGCAATATTTACTTCTTTTACAACAATGTATATCAACTTAATCAATACAAACAATAATTTATAACAGCAATAAATTGTTATTTTATAGCCGACATTAAAGTATATTAGACTGGTCTGCACATTGTAATACAGAGTTAAAACGTCAGCTGACCCATGCCTCATGCGTCATGAAGTCATGTTACCTCTTGGGTTACCCGTTACCCGGTTTAAGGTTACACTGAAAAGGTTATCATCAAGTTTACCATTTACTATTGTTATGTGATTTTAAGTAAAACCAGTTTTATTTGTGTGGTTCTGGGAATGGCGATTAAAGTGAATTTGATCTAGGTTTGAACCAGATAAGTTCACAGTTCAGCGATGCAGAGGAATATTGATCTCGTTTTTGTCAAGTTCAACATAAATTGTACAAAACAATATGGCACAAATACTAGCATAATCAGCCTATAATGTTCCCACTGCTGGGACACAGGTCTCCTCGCATCGAGAGGGAGTGGGCTATTATCTACCACGCCGCACGCGGACCCAGTGCGGGTTGGTGGATGTCACCTGTCATGTCTTCGCATTTTTGGTTCTAGGACATGCCGATTTCCTCACTATGTTGTCCTTCATAGTTTAGAGAGCAGTGGTGATGAAATTATTTACACAAAGTAAAGCGCCTGCTTGGGTTAGAACCTACGATCTACAGCTCGTAAGTCGAGGCCGATACCACTGGGCCACCGCAGTGGTGGCCCAGTGGTATCGGCCTCTGCTGCACAATAATATTAATTATGAAACCACAGAAACGAAAGAAGTTATTGCTTACTTTTATTTGTAAGTTTATCAGAATGCAATACAAATCTTCCAAGCATTGTCTACTTTCCTATAGAGCTCGTGCACAACAGAAGTACCTAGTACCTACCTAATAATATAATTTATTTGAAAATGAAATCGAGAGCAAACTCGTAAAAACAGTACTGCACTCAGTTCAGACATCAAAACAAACATTCACAATAATGATAACTATAATAGGCAGAGTAAAGCCGGCATTCCATCGGTACTGTGCGATGTAACTTAGCGTTGGAGACTGTATAAGACCATGAGAGAACATGGTAACCGTGCGGAAGAAAGTGAAAAGCGAGTACAAGTAGAAGGTAGGTAGGTACGTTAAAAACCTACCCCCTAAGTTTGCATTGTGGAATAAAATGGATAAATATAAATAATTCCCTATATATTATTTATAAATATATACATAATTATTATTTATATAATATCAGAGAGAATATCGAGAGTAGAGTATAGAGAGAAACGAGAGAGAGAGTAGATTTAAGTATTGAGTATTGAGGTACAGCTGACTAGCGAACACGGCCTACTGTGACATGGCTCGAGCCACACATTGTATCACATTTTATATGAATAAACTGTGATAAAATGTGTGGCTCGAGCCATGTCACAGTAGGCCGTGCTCACAAGTCAGGTGCCTACTTCGGTAGGTAGGTAACTTCGTAGGAAGGTACGCATCCCCCTCTTTGGTAAAAATTCCACACTTATACTGTGGTCCCACGGCCCGCTTTCTCATAAGCAAGATCATGCCAGGCCAGGCCGACAGGCCATGGGACCGTCGATCCGATGAGGCCTGTAGTGGAAATGCTCAGCACGGGCCGCGACTGGCCTCGACAGTTCGTGGGACGGCGGTTTTCCATAGCTGCACTGTACGAAGCTTGAAGATGAGGTGACTTTATAAAAATTTTGCTCACACAGATGGAAAACCAGTCTAGGGTGGCCTCGCAGTACAAAACTAAGGTCGCCATAAAAATCTTATGGCGAAATTATTACCATGATGTCACAAAGGAAACCATAAACCATCACTGCTATTAGTATTTACAGTTCAATTTAATGTGAAGACGTCATTCATTCAGTTTTTCATGCCAATTTTTTAAACTGCCTAACAGGCTTAGTTGGATAATGAGAAGTTAATATATATTATAATAATAATTTTAAGCGTACTATGGTTTGATTCAGTGGTGGCCCAGTGGTAACGACCCCGATTTACGAGTTGTAGGTCGTGGGTTCGAACCCAAGCAGGCGCTTTACTTTGTGTAAATAATTTCATCACCACTGCTCTCAAAACTGTAAAGGAAAACATCGTGAGGAAGCCGGCATGTATTAAAACCAACAATTCGAAGACATGTGACATCTACCAACCCGCACTGGGCCCGCGTGGTAGATTACAGCCCACTCCCTCTCACAGAGAGGAGGCCTGTGTCCCAGCAGTGGGAACATTAATAGGCTGATTATGATGATGATGGTTTGATTAAAATTAAATGGCAATTGTCTTGAATTCTGATTGAAAGCTCGTTACTAGTATAACGTCCAAAGCAATTTCAGAGCGTTAATTCAAAAAATTGGCATCGTTGCAAATAGCTGTCAAATTTATTAATTTAACAATATTACTAAAAACAAATATAAAACATCGCTACCAGAGAGAACTAGAATATTAATAATGATTTGCAATTATAATACTGAATTTGATGTTGTAAGCGTTTTAGGTACAAAAAAAGCATTTGGAAAGTTTCCAAACTACATCTAAAACTAAATATTCGGTGTGAGGATATTAATAATTGCATTTCGTAGTCCATATTTTAGTTCACTAGTTAGCCAATCTCATATTTCCATACAGTTATATTGTCAAATTAATCAAAACAGCGAAATATTTGACATCTATTTCCGACGTTGCCCAGTTTTAGAATGGACGCTCCTGAATTTTGCATTTTCATGGCTTTCAAATAGGTATTTGGGTAAAAGAATTCCCGAGTATTTATATCGTTTTGAACCTTAGGTAATGTAGGTTAGGTTGGAAATTCAAATATAATGTGATTTCGCTTACAGACCCAAATCTTAATTGCACAAACGCCAACCTCGGATTAGATACGAATTCTCTTGAATTATGAAATAATGCAGAATAATGACATCACCCATAGCATCTCAATGCTGTAATGATCTTTGACCCAGCACTACAGCTTGGAAATGCGCCAATACCATAATATTGAAGCATCCGTATCGGCTCTTAGTAATAACACTTGAAACTTTGCTTACCTACCCATTTAAGAGAAGAGGAATCTAATATCATTAGGGAGTGAATGCATGAGTGCTGAGTGCTGAAATAAAGCTTAACGTGAAAGCATTATTAACTTTATTTTACACGGAACTGAAATTATTCAAGAAAACATGTTTGGTGCACATTTTTTTTTTGTTTGTTTTATCATCTAATAACTTCTCCCGCTCTGGGCAGAGCAAGAGGGCGTGTCAGACTCTTACTGACTAAAACCCACGCGTGCTCCTTCAGTTGCCTCTACGTTGCCATGAGCCACGGTAACCGCAACGTTTGGCGCACCTACGACATTATGGTATGGCTAGTAGTCAGTCTTATTGACTGTCTCGTCTATCTACTAAATAAGCACCTACATATATACATATTTTTCCTAAAGGGTTGTAAAAGTATGGACCTCCATCCATTCTAAACATGGTTCATTGTGTCTATGCAAGACAGCTAAATATCAGTTTTATACATCGAGCAACTGCCTATCTAACTTCCACAGCCCATTTACTGGTAACATGATTACACCTTGGTAAGACTGGTTGTTCGTCCTTCGGGGTTCTGACTGTAAAGACGATCTACAAATGACAGCAGTGACCAACGGACGTACGGAAGGGCCTCGGTATGCAATGAATGGTCACCTTTCGACGGACTGAACGCTTATGTATATTGTGCCGAACGTTACTAAAACTTTTTAGATCAACCCTTGAGTCTGTTATTACTTAGCCACGAGCTCTTCATAATATCCATCCTCATTATATTAATAATAAATGTAATAGAACTAAATGGACATAACTGTTTACACGTCTCGCTGCAATGCATAATAATGGCGTCACAGACCCCTTCAGTTGCCATGCCAATTTACACTATACACGTTCGACATGACGATGAACCAATATTTGTTTTGCTGTCTGTTCCAACAGTTACGGGCACTTGAACATCATTGAATGCGTTTAGTTTCTATTTCCATATTGTATTTGATATTTTCAGAACATTTTTATTTAACAAGGTACATAGGTACTTTTATTTTGTCTATGTTTATGGTAAGTGCTACGGGCTCGCTACGGGACAGTAGATTGTAATAGGATTGACTGTCACTAATGACACAATACATATACAAGGTGGAGACGACAATACAACAAAAATTTAAACGGCGTGTCCATAATGACGTTCCCATTCGGTATACAAAAATTCAATTGAATATATTCAATAGTTTAGTCATTATAGCTCGGCAAAATCCATAGTCGGCTCGGACTATTCCGTTTATTCACCCCAAAAATCCACCCTAAGGTGGATATTCGGAAATGTATGCCCGAGAATTCACCCAAGGTCTAGTTAGATAAACGGAATTTATAGGCTTAGGGTGAATCCCGGCATACATTACATTTAATTTGTTTGAAAAACTATTTTTTTTATTTCGAAGCTAGGATTTATTTGACAGTTTCAAAATACTCATATGCATTAGTAGTGCCAGTATTTTAATTTTTTGTTGTATGGTAGTCTCCACATTGTATACAGGTTATATTGTGCTAATGAGACACAATAAAATTTTAATTGTTATCGAGCTGCATCAGTCTTTCGGACATTTGAGCTCCTACAATACCACATTGGAAGCCGCAATATCCCATCTCATAGGGGCTTCCTACAGAGATTAACAAGGGAATCAAAAGTATCCCTGAACTCTAACCATTTCAAATAGTTCCCATCAAACTTTGGCAAATTTATTGTAGGTAATTTTATAGAATTCATGGAATGTGAACATTGGTTCAATGTACTTGCATCATTAAGTGATCTTTTATCTAAATTAGCACATTCAATCAATTCTTTAGCCATGGAAAGAAGAGAAATAGATCCGCTTGACTGTCACTAATGAGACACAATAAAAATTTAATTGTTATCGAGCTGCATCAGTCTTTCGGACAGTTGAGCATTAAGGTGCACACTGACTTGAGTTTTTACTCGTTGACGCACTCATTCGTAGCAAAATCATAATTAAATATGTTATTTAGCTTAGCAGGAGGGATTTAATAATGTCCCAGAAACCAGATCAGATTTTGAAGTGAAGACTTCTTTAGCGGAGTTTAGCGGCGTTGTGCACTTTTTTTGGGATGGGTAAAAAATGTTAAACTCGCGGACACAGGACACGTGACCTGATCGAAAATTCGTAAGACAGCGCACTCACAGCGCACCCTGTTTTATTTTTTTTGATTTTTTTTAATGGGGCTGCAGCTTTCGTTCTTGTACTGACAGCAAGCCACATAAATTCCTGACATTTTCGTTAGATGGCGTTACTTAGTTTTTTTTGTATTGTTTTAATGAACCTACATACAGCTTTCGTTCTTGTACTGACAACAAGCACATAAATTCCGGACATTTTCATTAGATGGCGTTACTTAGTTTTCACTTCCATCGGCAGTCTACAAAGACTGCCCCGCATGTTTTTTTTAAGGGCACTTTCTAAGTTCCTATACAAGGTGGAGACGACAATACAACAAAAAATTAAACGGCGTGTCCATAATGACGTTCCCATTCTGTATACAAAAATTCAATTGAATACATTCAATAGTTTAGTCATTATAGCTCGACAAAATCCATAGTCTGCTTGGGCTATTCCGTATATGCACCCCAAAAATCCATCCTAAGGTGGATATTCGGAAATGTATGCCCGAGAATTCACCCAAGGCCTAGTTGGATAAGAATTTATAGGCTTAGGGTGGATCCGGCATACATTACATTTAACTTGTTTGAATTGACTCATTTTTTAATTTCGAAGCTAGGATTTATTTGACAGTTCCAAAATACTCTTAAGCATTAGTAGTGCCAGTATTTGAATTTTTTGTTGTATGGTAGTCTCCACATTGTATATATTATTCCAATTGAAATAAGATTAGACATTAAACTAAACCTTTTTTACAGTCCGTTCAACCGATTTTGACTTCTATTGCGTTCTTCTATTACTTGAAAAATGGCAGCTGCAATAAACAGTTGGTATTTTAACCACTTTTTTGCTGTTAATGCCGTCATTATGCCTACTATATAAAAGTCAGAATCAGTTGAACGGACTGTAAAACAATATCCAAATTACGTAATGCACGATCAATCAGAATTTGAATCGTTTTGAAGCATTGCTAATCTATTGCTTAAGTTCGAAATAAAATCTGCTCAACAACGTAAATAACGCAATGAATGTTGTTGAACCGTCAAAATTAAACAGATTGATCGGAATCATTTACGAAAATGTTTCGCGTAATTAGATAGCTGGTTTGTTTAAATGGCATATAAATCTTATTTCAAATGGATTATAACTTATACGTGTGCATTGAAAAAAATCTGATAATTTGAATCTTAATAGATCGATTAGCACCAAAACATGCTACCAATCCGTTTTATTTAGTAGTCCTAGTTATTTTAATTCCCATGCAAATCATTAATAGAGCGAAATGATAACATAGTTATTTCTATAGCCATGTCTACAAGAAAGGAATGTACTGTACCTACATTGTACTGCAGTTCTTATCATACCGCGTTTGAAGAATGACTCAACCTTATTATAGCTATCGTTATGCAAATCATTGTTGTGACTGGTTCGTCGCGATTAAGAATTGAAGGCCGCATTTCTTCTTTAGAAGAGATTATTATTTTTAAGAAATCAGGAGTACAAAATGTTATTGATAGATAATTATGTTCTCAAGTTCGAACCCAAAGCACGCACCTCTGACTTTTCGAATTTATGTGCGTAGGTATTGCATAATTGGCTTATTGGTGACTCGCCCAAATCCGGGCGAATCGACCATTTTTAATAAATATTAGTTTTTTTTAATTTTTGGAATTCAATTTATTTGTGGACGAATCGACAACTTCAGCAATACGTAGAAGTAAAGTTCTCTGGAGCACAGAAGTGATTAGATTATCACTTGCTTCAAAAACGGTGAAGAAAAACATCGTGAGGAAACCAGCATGTCTAAGAGATATCTCTCGTCGGCATGTGAAGCCAAGTCAGAGGCCCATGGGCGGCTTTAAAACTCTGACACCAGGTTAGTCATTAACCAGACGAGAAATAAATAAATGTATCTTATCCAGAATTTACAGTAGCGATCAACCTGAAAAGTCCCGAGACCATAAATCAGGGAGAATCCCTGTAAAACTGCCTTCAAAATAACTGGAGGAAGAGCAGTGGTCGCCCAGCGGTAACGGCCCCCCGACTTACGAGTTGTAGGTCGTGGGTTCGAACTTCGACCCCAGGCAGGCGCTTTACGAGTACTTTGTGTAAATAATTTCGTCACCACTGCTCTCAAAACGGTGAAGGAAAACATCGTCCGGAAACCGGCATGTCTTAGAAAGTTAGAACCGAAAATTCGAAGACATGTGACATCTACCAACACGCACTGGACCCCCGTGGTGGATTACGGCCCACTCCCTCTCACAGAGAGGAGGCCTGTGTCCCAGCAGTGGGAACATTTATAGGCTAATTTTATTATGCTTAAGTGGAGGTTCAGAAGATATTCAGATTCTAGACCTACTTACAAACTAACTACTCAAAGTATACTAAACTACCTCAAAAATTTAGAATTTTTGTTTAAGTAATGAAACGTTTTACGTATATTTATTAACCATGTTATTAGCTCATTTTCAGTTAATTTTATTTTGTAACTTAAAGGTCTGTCTGTCAGTGCTGTGCACTTCTGTAAGTGACGAATTCACAATACCTAAAACTGTTTGATTTTTGTTTGTGTATGTATTTCGTGAGTAAGTTGTGAAGTGTCATATCAATAAATAAATTACACACTATCACAATTTTTCTCACCGAAAACCACTGTTGATTCTCAATTTCTCACTGCCTACCGCTTTCACATAAATAAACAGGTGTAACATTACAGCGTGCGTACTATCTACAAGCGATCTGTCTGTATGCTCTGTTTGTTTGTTCATCGCCAAGGATTTGTTAAGTAATATTATACTTTAAATACTTACATTCTTTATCTATTGTGTAAACCGTACTATTGTGTCGTGTTACGCGGGTTTGATTTTCAGGCTACTGAAGGATAAGCATGGAATTGTTTTAATTTAAACTCAAACGCAAAGCATGCAAGCATGGTTGCGGAAAGTCCTAAAGGGATACCGTGCCCCTGGCAACGTACAGGCAGGCAACTGAAGGAACACGGGTGGGTTTTAGTTAGTAAGATTCTGACACGCCCCCCTCGCGCGCCCAAAAATAAATCATGCAAGAATTCAATTACGGTTAATTACTTTTGAATTGTCAAGGGTTCGGTCTGAAAGATGAAGCTAGTTGCCCATTCCAAAGCGTAATAAGTTCTTATCTTATGAAGAAGAACGGGCAAGAAATTACATGGACACTGTCACAATTGAATACTATGTTCGGAAAAAACCTTTCTCTAGAATTACATTACAATTCCCTCAATACGTTTATGTTTTTAATTTTGTTGGTTGTCTTTTGAGCTCATAGAAAAGGGTTAATTCTGCTTAAATACACACAGAGGTATGGAAAGCATATACACAAACAAATATCAAGGGGTTTTCCGATATTAGAGAATAAGATTAAATGACTCATGTGCTTATATATAGAAACATTTATGTACCTACTTATATACACTTTTACAAAAGGCAAGAAAAATTATATCTAGATGTAAAAATGCAGCCAAGTGCGAGTCGGACTTGAACACGAAGGGTTACGTACATTTAGGGTATATTTAACAAAAATGCGAGCAAAAAATGCCGATAAATCACGTTTCTCATATGGGGACCCTTTTATTTTAACTTTATTTCATTTTTATTATTTGTTGTTATAGCGGCTATAGTTGGACACACTCTGTGATAATTTCAAGTATCTACCTCTTATATGGTTCAAAAGATAAAGCCTTGTGACAGACGGACGGACGGATGGACAGCAGAGACTTAGTAATAGGTACCCTTTGGCTACGGAACCCTCGAAAAATAATTAGGCTAGCTGTCAAAATACTCCTGATACTCGTAACTTGTACCAAAAAGTTGAGCACTGAAAAATTCTGAAACTCCGTGCCTACCTCAACAAAATTTATCTAGTTTTATAGCTGCACTGTATCCCGATTAATTCTCACTTGCATCCCGTCATACTGTAGATCAGTATGCCGCGATGTAACCATGACCTAAATACACAAAATTCCTGAAATATTTTCAGTGGGGTCTGTTATCTTGTGCACACTGAAGATAAACGAACAACCTTGAAGTTATGTACTGTTATGTCTAAGGGCTATAATGTGTAGAGTGTGTAGTCTTTTGTTTTTGTATCACGCTGTTTTAGAGTTTGGGGTGGGTAGAATATCAGGTACAGTGGGTTATAGTTATAGCTGTTACCTGACCCACGGCAACGGTGGTCAGCAACGGCAAGGTGGGTCAGGTAACAGCTATAGCTGACCGTACTTACAATTAAAAAAAATCGATAGATAAACATCAATGAGATGTAAATAAAAATGAAATCGAGCTCCAGCAATTTTTTTTTTTTTTTGGAGATGTCTACCACCGTCTATCTTCATTGGCGTTGGTCTCACGTCTGTCGATCATGGCGTCCTGGAATCGAGTTCGGTATAGAGCGAAATATTACAATTTTTGAATTAGGGTCGGGGAAAATGTTACATTCTACGGTTTCTGCATAATATCCCCCGACCGCAATCCATATAAGATTTTCAGACGTATTGGTATGACTCATCTATGAAACCATTCTAGGAAAATATTATTTCAAGATATGATGTCACAAATAACTAATAACCCAGTCATCCCTTTCGAACCATATATGTTATGCATAAATACTCATTGTTAAGTAATTAATTGTTTCCGTAATTAATCGTTTCATTCAAGGGCTCTTTGCCTATAATGCCGTGATAATACGCCCATCACTTACTAGTTCAAAATTAACATGTAGCCCTTGATTATACGAGATAATTGTAACAGGAAGTTACTTTTTCTTTACGTATAGTAGATGTCAGAGTTTTAAATCCGCCCATGGGCATCTGACTTGGCATCATCACATGCCGTCGAGAAATATCTGTCAGGCATGCCGGTTTCATCACGATGTTTTTCTTCACCGTTTTTGAAGCACCTGATAATTATACTCATGCTTAGTCCTCGATAATTATCCTGATTTACTATGTAGTCCCACTATATTCCACATCGTTTCACGCGCATATTCAGAGAATAAAATCCTGAAAAAAATAATTTTACACTGGCAACTCTATCCATGTCTATGCCATTCACTATTTTCGCGCGTCGTCTAACGCACGTCAATTTAAGAAAATTATTGAATTTTCATAAAAAGCTTATTATTAAAAAAAAATATTAACAATAAACAATGCCGGACGACAAATTGTGGAAGAAATTAAAGAAAATAGAAAAGAAATTGCGTAAGCGAGCTCGATCACGACGTCGGCTAAGGTCTTCGTCGGCGTCCTCTTTGGAATCAATTCAGTCTGATCAGGATAAGACTAATACCTCTAATATTGTAAATGAGGAACAAAACACAGGTATGTATGTCTGGTAATATTGAATAATTTCAGTGAATGACGAAGATTGATTTGCTGAGGCTTACTATTTCCCGCCATCTTGCCGGGTGCTTGGTCCATGCGTTCTTGTAGAATGTAATGTAACATGAAGTTCGTGTTACGACAGGACCTCGAGGATTAATCTCGAAACCTCAAGTTGAGGCAAAAAAGGCACAAAAAATAATGCATTTCTAGAAGTTCTAGAGTATGTACGTAATATTGTTTTTTCTCGTGAGAAATTATTATGCAATTTGCAGTTCTATATACATAATAGCATGTATCATCAGGCTAAGTTAGTCTAATGATTAATGTGTATCTTGTAGATACTCAAGAATTATTAAAGGATGATGGTTTAATGGAATTGGATGACACAGTGCTGTCGGCCTTGGGAGACCTGTCCAGCTCCGATAAGACTTATGCTGATACCATCCACCCTGAAATAATAAAACGTGTGGATAACATTTTAACAACTGGAATTGATAAAAAGGTTAAAGAAGAATTATGTAAAGCCGGGTCTGCTGCGCCATGTTTTAGTGTTTTACTAACATGAAACACCAAAATTTTACCGATTTGGGGGCGTGGTTTAACATAAAACATGCAACATGAAACATAGCCAGGTCTGGTGCGCCATGTTTTAATGTTTTATTATCATGAAACATCAAAATTGAACCGATTTGGGGGCGTGGTTTAACATGAAACTTGATAAAACATGAAACATGAAACATTAACGTGTTTGCCGCGACGAACGGATAACATCACCCGCGTTCGGTAAAAACAACAAAAAAACAAATGATGTTACATCCACTGATTCTTCTGATCTGCCAGATTCACAAAGAGTGATTATATTACAAAATGAAACCATAGTAAGCCCTGCTGCAACTACATCTACTCAAATTTAAACCACACATGACACTGATGCAGAAAAAAACAAGCTTTTCAATACCTGCAAATTTTTTATAACTAACGTGTACACACGGCTACACATCAAGCTATACATTTCCAGTTTATGCTGATCTCGCATTGTACAGGATTTCCGAACAATGCGAGGTCAGCTTATACTGGAAATGTATAGCTTGATGTGTAGCCATGTGTACGTATACTGTGATGATTATTTTTAATTAATAACATGAATAATGCACAAATTGTTAAAAAAACATTTTTTTTTTCTTTATTTCAAGTTGTTTAGTTTTAAATATAATTTGGAATTTAAATCCAATATTGTTGTAATTTATTTTACAAAAAAACCTTCCCTCCTTTTTTTGTCAGAGCGTGCCAAAGAAATAGACGTACATACGTCATACTCTTATTCGATTTTTGAAATGAGCGATTTGTGGGCGTGGCCTTAATATTAAACACAAACATTTAACATAACATGTCGCAGCGGACTGGCTGTTTACTAAACACGTTTATTTAACATGTTTTACTAACGTGTTTTGTTAAGAACATTGGCGCAGCAGACCCGGCTTAAGAAGTATTTAATACCTAAAAATTTACAATTATTGGATGCTCCAAGATTGAATTTGGAATTGGAGGGTCTACTAAGTGACCCAATAAAGGAAAGAGACAAGAGGGTGGAAGACCGCCAACAGCAATTGGGCATTGCATTATCTGCGGTGTTAACAGTTGTTGACAGCTTAATAAAAACAAACGAAACAAACACTAAGAATATTGAAACTCTCACAGATGTTTCAAGATTGTTAAGCGATTTACATTATAATGATACCTGTACTAGAAGGAAATTGGTAGCAGTTTCTCTTGATAAAAATATTATTAAGACAACCGATGCTGCAAAACGGGACAGTTTCTTGTTTGGGGAAAAGTTCAATGAAAACGTCAAGTCTGCAAATGCAATCAAGAAGGCAGCCCCAACCATACTTAAGAAATCTAATTTCCTACGTAAAACTGTTCAACCTAAGCAATCAAGTTATTATCATTACAAAAATAAGGAAAACTTCAATGCCCCCCCACACTCGAGTCGAGCCAAACAAGGGAGGGGGGGCAGGTATCAACCACGGACCACGGGGAGGCAGCAACAGCAGAAGAACTCATCAGGCAAGACGTACCAACACAAACATGTACGTCAAACATAGAGGTAAAGACATTTGCATGTCGTCTTAAATATTTTTACTCTTGTTGGCAAAAGATCACACAAGATAAAGTTATCTTGTCATGGTTAAAGGGATATAAAATTCCATTTAAGGAAATTCCTTCACAACTTATAACACCAAAAAATTTTACATTTTCAGAGTCTGAAAATATAGTTATTTCCAAAGAAATTAATAGATTGTTGATTTGAGTGTGATTAATAGATGTGCACCTATCAATGGACAGTTTTTATCAAAAATATTTGCTGTACCCAAGCAAAATGGGGGTACCAGACTGATATTAAATCTAAAGTGTCTGAATAAATTTATCCATACAGAACACTTTAAAATGGAAGACATAAAAACTTTATGTAAACTCATTTCTAAAAATGATTACATGTGCACAATTGATCTAAAAGATGCCTATTTTTTGATACCAGTGAGCAATGATGACAAAAGATATTTAAGGTTTTATTTTAAAAACAATATTTATGAGTACAATTGTTTGTGCTTTGGTTTGTGTACTGCCCCACTGACATTTACTAAAATATTAAAACCAGTAATAGCGTATCTACGTAGTGGGGGATTTAAATCTGTGATTTATCTTGATGATATTATTTGTATTGGAGAATCCTATAAAGAATGTTTAGAAAATTGTAGTAATACAGTCGCACTTTTGGAGTGTCTTGGCTTTTATATACATAAGGATAAAAGTAATCTCCAACCTAAACAAGTTGCTGAGTACTTAGGATATGTGATTAATACAAAGAATATGACCTTGTCCGTGACAGATAAAAAGAGACTTTCAATTCATTCATTACTTAAAAAGTATTTAAATAATAGTAGTTGTTCTATTAGAGACTTTGCACAACTCATTGGAACCTTAACAGCTTGTTGTCCAGCTGTGAGTTATGGTTTTCTATACACAAAAATTTTGGAGAAACAAAAATGTGCAGAGTTAGTTAAACACAATAATGACTTTGATTCAATTATGAACATAAATGAAGAATGTCAAAGAGATTTACTATGGTGGCAAAATTGTATAGGAACGGCTCAAAACCCTATAAAAAATTGTCAATTTGAGATTGAAATTTATTCAGATGCATCTCGCTCTGGGTGGGGAATATTTTGTGATGGTCAGGTAGCAAATGGGTTTTGGACAGAAGAAGACAAGAAAAATCATATAAACTATTTAGAACTTTTAGCAGGTTTTCTTGGTCTACAATGTTTTGCTAAAGCCTTAAATTCGTGCCAAATTTTATTACGTATAGATAATACTACAGCCATAGCTTATATCAATAGAATGGGTGATATTCAATTCAATAATCTTAATTCCCTGTCTCGGGATATATGGCAGTGGTGTGAAGCCCGAAAAATTTGGATATTTGCATCTTATGTAAAATCTAAAGACAACATAGAAGCTGATCTGGAGTCTAGAAATAAAAACATAGATTGTGAGTGGGAACTGGCTCCTGCAGCATTTCAAGACATAGTGAGATCTTTTGGAAATCCTTCCATTGATCTATTTGTTACTAGAGCTAATACTAAGTGTGAGAGATATCTGTCCTGGCATAGAGATCCATTTGCGGAAAATATAGATGCTTTTACAGTAAATTGGGAAAATTACCCTTTATTTTATGCATTTCCACCATTTGCTTTAATTTCTAAAACTATCCAGAAAATTAAAGATGATCAGGCTTTTGGCATCTTAGTTTTTCCTATGTGGCCATCACAACCTTGGTATCCATTTATTAATTCCATGATCATATCACAAATTAAAGTGTTCAAACCATCAGATCAATTATTGTTGTCACCTTCCAGAATACTGCATCCTCTGCACAACAGCCTTTCCCTGGGGGCCTGCATATTATCAGGGAAGCATTTAAGAAGCAAATGATACCAGATGACACCATCAAGGTCATGATATCTTCTTTATCCGATAATACTGTCAAACAGTATACAGTAGCACTACATAAGTGGTGGATTTTTTGTAATGGTGAAAATATTCATGATTTTTCAGTCACAAAAATTCTAGAGTTCCTTACTCAACAATTCCACAATGGCAGTTCATACACTTCACTTAACACTAATAGATCTGCATTGTCATTAATAATAAATTCTGGCGTAGGAACGGATCCTCAAATTAAGAGGTTCTTTAAAGGGATATTCAAATTACGACCAAGTCGCCCTAAATATAATGATACATGGGATCCATCAATAGTACTGAATTTTATTGAAAGATGGTACCCTTTACAAGAGTTACCACTTGATAAAGTAACCAGAAAGTTGGTAATTCTTTTAGCTCTTACTAGCGCTCAAAGAATACAAACCCTATCTGTTATTAAGCTTAATAACATACAATTTAATGATTCAGGAGTTAACATAAAAATCACAGATTTGTTGAAAACATCCAAGCCAGGAAATCAGCAAATGAGTGTTATGTTACCATATTTTCTTATGAAACCTGAAATTTGTCCGGTGATTACATTACAATATTATATTAATTATACACACAAATTGAGAAAGCCAGAGTTAGGTAATACAGAAAAGTTATTCATTAGTTTTAAAAGGCCTCATAGTTATGTGAGTAGCCAAACAATTAGTCGTTGGATTAAACAAACAATGATGGAGAGTGGCATAGATATAAAGAAATTTACTCCGCATTCAACACGTCATGCATCCACTTCAATGGTGAGTAGGGAAGGTGTGACAGTAGATACAATCTTTAAAACTGCTGGTTGGTCTATAGGATCAAAAGTTTTTGCAAGACATTATAATAGACCTTTGATTCAAGAAAATGATAAATATCTCTTTGCCAAGACTGTATGTAATGTTGAGACTGATGTTATTTTGTCTTAATTTAATTATAAGTCAAAAGTATAATGATTATTTAGTTGATAATTAGAAGAGAATTAAGTTTAAAATGTTTAAAAGTTTTTTCAGTTTAATAAAAGGTTGATTTTATGTTATTTTAATGTTTTATTGTTTAACAGCATTAAAAATGTGGGTAATTTCCAACTTCATCTCTCTAAACATCTACATAGTAAATCAGGATAATTATCGAGGACTAAGCATGAGTATAATTACTAAATTAAACGAACTTACCTAAGTGAAGTTCTATTGTAATTATACGAAATGCTTAGTCCTCGATACTATGTTCCCTCCCAAGCCCTAAACAAGACCATAGTTTGTTTTTTGACCCTGGGATTGAAGTTGGGGAATTACTGAGTATTAATTTTAATTCTCTCTTGCAGATAGATATTCTAAATAGAATGGCATAGACATGGATAGAGTTGCCAGTGTAAAATTATTTTTTGCAGGATTTTATTCTCTGAATATGCGCGTGAAACGATGTGGAATATAGTGGGACTACATAGTAAATCAGGATAATTATCGAGGACTAAGCATTTCGTATAATTACAATAGAACTTCACTTAGGTAAGTTCGTTTAATTTAGTAATTATACAATACGCACATGAATCCGTCAAATCAGAGGTACGTACCTTGGATTCGAACTCGAGACCTATGACTTGGCAGTCCGAACGGTCACACCATTAGGGTATTGCATTACGGAAGCTATTAACTATTTAGCACACTTGTGAAAATGGGATCCTTTGTATCCTAAAAGCCAAATATTTTTTAAAGTATAGTGCTGGAATTTTCTTCTACATTTTCAGACACTGAAGTCTATTAAGAATCAGTCCCTCAGACTACATAGAAGACCTTCAGGAGTTCAGCTCAGTCATCAACATCGAGACATTAGCATTGAAATCTTGAAGACATTGACATAAACATAAATCTGAACGTTCCAGTGCAGTTTATTGCGATTGTGTGTAAACAGACACAAGGCTCGTGACACAATTGGAGCATCACGCTGTGTCGTGACGTGATGTGATGTGGCGTTACTGACTATGACTAAAATAAACAACGAATAATACAAAGATTTATTGATGCAAAATAAAATATTTTTAAATCTGGTAATGATTTTGGTATATGCATAATATTCAGAACGAAATGTTCTAACTTTTATCAATAAAAGTCAACCTAAGTCTAACTAACCCGTATGTACAAAATAGGAATATGCAGCAGAATCCATATCTTCTTCTTTTTGTTTGTGTGGTAAGTGAGTGACTAACCTGGTGTCAGAGTTTTTAAAGCCGCCCATTACATGAGCCTCTTGACTTAGCTTCACATCCCGTCGAGAAATATCTCTCAGGCATGCCGGTTTCCTCACGATGTTTTCCTTCACCGTTTTTGAAGCAAGTGATAATTATACAATACGCACAGGAATCCGAAAAGTCAGATGGCGTGCCTTGGATAAGAACTCGAGAACTTGGGTTTGAACTTGAGACCTATGACTTAGCATTCCGACGATCACATCACTAGGTTAAAGCAGAATCCTTATAATATCTGCTAACAACAAGAAAAAGTAACCCCAAACCAATCTACCAAACGTGGTGATTGAAAGAATCATACACATAACATACCATCACGCCCTTTTCCTCGAAGACTTAGACAGAGGTGATCCCTTATAGTACACCCACATTTCACCAGTTATGTTTAAATACCTAATAGGGTGCGAGTCTGTTCCCTTGAATCGTGCACAAATCCAGGCTCCAGGCTGCTACTGAGCAAATTCCTGATGAAAAAACCCATTAACACTTTGCCTGACCTGGAAATTGAACCCGGAACCTCATACTCAGCAGTCGCGCTTGTGACAACTAACCAACCAGAATTTAAGACATCGTTTACTTAGTGCACGTTTGATGCTAAGTGGTCAACATTATAAGTTACAGTCGCTTTTCGTTTTTGTTTGCATGTCCGCATTGTTATTCTAAACCACGCAACAGATTTTGATGAGGTTTTCACTATCGTTTAGATAATTTATTCCGGAAGGTTTATGTGTGTAATACGTTAGTATTAAAATTATGTAAAACTAAGAAATCTCGATGTAAAACGAAGTCAAGTTGTAAAAACCGTGCTAAAGAGGAGCGGGTCGCTTGTTTTAAATAAAGTGTATTCAATTATAATTGATTACCATTACCATCAATAATTATTGATGGTTTGGTATAATTAATGTAATAAATTAGAATCAATATTACATTATGTAATTTAATCATTTTTGATTTCAAACATTCGCAGTGTATTACAGGGTGCATAACTTAATACTTGTGTCATAAAATTTTAATGCATGCCTATACTAAGTCTACTAACCAGTGTTTTACATGTTAGCAAATAAATAAATAAATACAGTAGATAAGTACTGATATCGAGATGATAGATTGAAATAGGTAATACAATAATCCCGGATGATATACCTACTAATTAATAATTTAAAACGAGTAACATAATCCCAGCAGTGGCATGCGATAAACTATAAATAAATTGTCTGTATCAACTTTTGTGCCGCATTCAATCAAACACAAGGTCTGGGGCACAATGAGAGCGTCACGGTGTATCATAGTATGATGACGTGATGATGTTACCATCACAATAACATAGAGGGTGCTGTAGTATTTTAATTATGTATGTTAATGAGTACTATTGTTTTTCCTAGCAACTGTTAGTTTTCCTTCTATTGCATTGTATCGTTGCTCTAGTGTTCAAAAGTGTGACTGCTAAGTAAGTATAGTGTTTTGGGTTCGATCTTCAGGTCGGGCAAAGAGTTATTGAATTTTTCTTTATGGATGTTCTGAGTAGCAATTCGGAGTTTAGATCTGTACTCTAGCAAAGTATTGTTGGAGTTTTTCCAAAAATAATATCTTAACTAGCGGACCTGGCACACGTCCTGCCCGAACAGCGTCACCTACCGGGTTTAATTATATTTTCAAACCATAGAGATCCACTCAAATATACAGACAAAATTTCTTACAAATCAGTCCAGCCGTTTAGGAGGAATTAGGTGACAAACACACGTACCGAAGAATTATAGAAGATAGAGTCTCGGAGTCCAGCCCTGGTTGATAGCAATAGCCCCTTAGTAGCACGATATGGGACTAAGACAATATAACTGGAGAAATGTAGGTGTACTAGGTCAGATAGACAGTCGCTCTATGTAGAATACTGGTGTTCAACTGTATCCAGTTAGACTGGAGGCCGACCCCAACATAGGTACATAGTTGGGAAAAGGCTAGGCAAATGATGATGAGAATACACCCCTGCCTACCCCTTTAGGACATGCAAGCGTGATGTGATGTTATGTCCATAGCAATAGAAAGCTGTGGAGTGGTGGCCCAGCGGTAACGGCCCCGACTTACGAGTTGTAGGTCGTGGGTTCAAACCCAAGCAGGCGCTTTACTTTGTGTAAATAATTTGATCACCACTGCTCTCAAAACCGGTGAAGGAAAACATCGTGAGGAAACCGGCATGTCTTAGAACCAAAAAATTCGAAGACATGTGACATCTACCAACCCGCACTGGGCCCGCGTGGTAGATTACAGCCCACTCCCTCTCACAGAGAGGAGGCCTGTGTCCCAGCAGTGGGAACATTAATAGGCTGAAGATGATGATGAATAGAAAGCTAACATGAGTTAATTTACTTTACGTCAATTATTATGTACGACCGTTCGTTATAGAGCGTCATTATTCATTACAATTGTTCAGTGGACGTTAATTGGTTAATATTTTCAGCGTGAGTATTTAAAAGTGAAAGTGATTCACAGACTTAAAACCTGTAAAGTGAAAGGGGTTATTAGCAAAATAAAAACGTTTAAGAGCGTTTTTTATGAAAGCGGGCAACGTCGCAAATAGATGTCAAATATTGTGCAGTTTTGGGCAATATTACTGTATGGAAATATAAATTATGGCTAAGTAGCGAACTAGAATACTGATTAGGAAATGTAATAATAAATATCGTAACACCGAATATTTAGTTTTAGATGTAAAAAAAAGTATTTGGAAACCAAATGTCTTTTTTACACCTAAAACGGGTATCACATCAAATTCTATGCTATAATTGCTATTTATTATTAATATTCTAGTTCGCTAGTTAGTCATTTTTTTTTTCCATACAGTAATATTGCCAAATTGATCCAAACAGGTACATTTTTGACAGCTATTTGCGACGTTGCCAACTTTTACAATTTGCTACTAGCCGATAGAAAGACGCTGCAGCATTAATATCCACTCAAGTTTACCCCTAGCATCAGATCAATAGGTGGGGCTGACTGTACCGGTGGCGGCAAAGTGTAGATAAACTACCTATCACATAAAAAACTTGTGACAATACTGTACTGTGAAGTATTTAAGTAATTTCCAAAATATGAACCATTATGGTGCTGAAAAACTCTTGTTTACTAAATACTTTACTGTAGTTATCAGCTGCAACTGAGCGTAATGATTGAAATAAACGATGTATATTATAATTTGTTGATGTATTACACGACTGTCCAAAAAAGAGTAAGAGTGTAATGTTTTCTGGGTTGATATATTATGTATGTATGAGATTTTTTGTTCCATCATAACTTATAAATGCCTGAACGGAATAGGATGTACCTATGTATGGGGTATCGTTAGAATCCTTACATCATCCCGAGTGTCATAGACAATTTATTAATTTATCTTTTTAGTCAGCGAGTACAGATAACTAATACAACTTGTTTTTAGTTCGTTTTTTGGCAGGGCAAATGTGTTATTCAATTTATCTTATAATTTTTATCTTATATTTTTTGTATATTTTAACTATTTTGGTAAAAATCCACACTAGAAGGTTAAACAATGATTTTTTTATATGTTATGTGATTTCTTTAAAAAAGGAGAAGGTTTGCTCCGTTACATAATATTTAGTATATTACATTTTTTCATGGGATGCTATTAAAACTCTGTCTAACTTTTCTAGATAAATAGGCGTCGAACTACTAGATATCTACTGCCGGTATTTGTATTGCACAAGAATGACTAATCGTTTGTTGGAGTATGGCAAAAACAAATCGATCCTACTTCAACACTATTAGTCTTTCTCTTTCTAACTCATAAATGTAAATGACTTTAATCAAACTGCACGTACACAATAACTATAAATTTATTTTCAAGTCTCAAAGATAACCACACTATAATTACACTATTTTATACAATTCTGGAGATGTTACTCGTACTGTATCCAACAACCAATTGCCGATCACTCATTCCGATATTCGTTTTGCAAGTGTCGCCCCACCATTGCTCCGGAAGTTCTCAACGAAACAATAATGGCGCGACACCAGTGTTGCCAACATAATTAAATAAAATCAGATAATATCTTAAATTTAAATAAGGTAAACGTATTTAACTCTAAATAGCCTTAAAAAGGTAATTAATTAAATATGTTTTAACAAATAAATCAACTAATAATTAAATCTTAAATCAAAATAACTACTTTTATATTAAATATGTATGTCTGTCTTTGAAGCGACAACATCCGGCCGTCCTGCGCACGCATCCGTCCTCGGATAGCGTCCCAGTCTGGTGCATTTGCTGAGAACAAAGTATAAACAATAAGTAACAATATTTCATAGAGTAAGCTGCTTTTACTTATTACTCGTCATTTGAATTGAGCGTCTACTCTACTATTCCATCAACGGCCAGCAGAGAAAGACCCCAACGCAAAAGACTTGTTATCATAACATATGTTGGTATTTATATGTATCTAACTGTTCCATCAGCGGTCAGTTATGTTAAGAGTTTGTAGTTTCCCCTAGGCGATGCCTTTGGCCAACCCTAGTTGCATATCACTACAAACCCCAAACTCATTTGTCACAGATTTATTTTACACGAATAAATACTGTAACTTAAAATACTCCAAATACCAAAACATGTTTGAAGCAAATGTACTTGACAGCGTATAACAAGTAGTAGTGAATACTACGAAACATACAATTTCAATAAATTGGATCATTATTTAGATTTAATAAATACCTGACAACATCTTAGGCCATTTCCGAACCTTCAACATCTAGGTCTGCCAACTTGATCCACGGTTTCATATTTTCAGCGCACGTGGTCCCCTCATAGCACTTGCTTGTTCTTTCCGCGCCACGCATATCCTTTACTTTATAGCGGTCATGACCTAATACTTCAATCACCTGAAAAGGTCCTTTGAAAAGTGGTAATAACTTAGTACTTTGCCCGTCATTGGATTGACTGGGAATTCTTATAACTACCAGATCGTTGACATTGTAACTGTGAGCTACTTTTCTTTTCGAATCGAAAGCCTGCTTTTGCTTGTCTGCACTGACCAGAATGCGATTGTTGACGTTATTCCTTAATAACGTGACGTCAACAGATTGATCTTCCTGTGCCAACATGTCAGCATCAGTTTGAAGTCGGTATCCAAAGAATACTTCACTAGGAATGGCTGAAGTGGTTTTATTAATGGTACTGTTAATACCTTGTTGGATACTGGTAATATGAGTGTCCCATTTGTCATAACTGGTATTAGCACCCATACTTCATAATGCGTCAAGGATGGTGCGATTAAAGCGTTCCACCTGACCGTTTGAGCGTGGAACAGCAGTAGCTATAACATGTTGTCGTATATTTTTGTCTTGACAGTACTTAACGAATAACTTAGATGTGAAAGAACTTCCAGCATCACATATAAGACGCTTAGGATTACCAAAAACTTTAAATATTTTGTCTAACTCGCTAATAACAACTTGAGTTTTAGTGTTACGAACAGGAGATATAAATACAAATTTTGTAAAAGAGTCAACAGTCACCAATAGGTAGGTATTTTTACGCGTGGTCTTTACAAATGGACCCAGATGGTCTATGTGAAGCGTGTGAAAGGGCTTTGCATATTTAGGTATAGGAAACAGTTTGCCTTCCTTTTTGCCGTGGATATTTTTATAGTAAATACAATTAATGCAATTTTTTATATATTTGGATACTACTTTTTTAATTTTGGGAAACCAATAGCATGATTTTATTCTTTCAATAGTCTTATCCACGGCAAAATGGCCAAGGTCGTCATGATTAGCTTTAATAATTTGCCAAATACATTGTTTGGGGACAACCCACCGTCTACCATAGTCAGTCCGACGATATACCTTATTACCTAACAACTCATACTCTTTATACACTTTCTTATTAAGCTCGGCCTGACCTGATTCCAATATTTCTTTGATTGCACAAATACTTGGATCTTGTAACTGGACTGACAATAACCAATCTGCTTCAGTAATAGCCAACACACTTTCATTGCATATGGGGGTGGAATTTGTATCAAATGGATTTCGGCTCAAAGCGTCAACATGTTGCATTTGAGCCCCTGGTTTGTGTATAATTTCAAACGTGAATTCTTGTGTAAGTAATACCCACCTACCGATTTTAGAATTAATTTCTTGCTTATTTATTGTATATTTAACAGCATTGCAGTCTGTATAAATTTTAAAAGTAGATCCCAATAAATAGTGACGGAATTTTTGAAGTCCAACAATTATTGCTAAAAACTCTAACTCAAACGAGTGGTACTTTTTTTCCTCATTAGAAGTCTGTCGACTATAGAAATGGATTGGTTTTTCACCTGTATCAGTAACTTGAGTCAATATGCAGCCCATACCATCGCGACTAGCATCAGTGTATAAAATAGTAGGTAATTTGGGGTCATATATGTTTAATAAAGCATTACGTAACAACTCATCTTTTAATTTATTGACCGCTAAAACTTGATCGGATCCCCACTTCCATGTGATATCTTTTTTCAAGAGCTTTGTCAACGGTTTTGCTATAAGAGCACAATCCTTTATAAATTTTCTAAAATAATTTATTAGGCCTAAAAATTGTCTTACTTGATGCACATTTTTAGGTTCAGGATAATTTTCTACTGCCTTCAATTTCTTTTTACCTGGACGTATACCATCTTCAGAAATGTCGTACCCAAGGAAGTTAACAGAGCTCTGGAAAAAGTGACATTTTTCCAAATTTATTGTCAAACCGTTATTTTGCAATATTTTTAAAACTTCGTCTAACAGCCTAATATTTTCATCCATCGACCCTGTAGCTACCAATAGATCATCCATATAACAAATAACTTTATCAAAGCGTAGTTTACCCAAGACGGTGTTCATTAACCTTTGGAATACAGATGGTGCATTGCATAACCCGAATGGCATCCTTCTAAATTCAAAATGGCCATCAGGCGTAATAAATGCAGTTTTAGCAATAGAATTTTCATTAACATTAATCTGATAGTAGCCACTTTTTAAATCAATAGATGTATAACATTTACATCCTCTAAGTTTATCTATAAGGTCTTCTACAATGGGCATTGGGTATTTCTCTTTGACAGTAATTTTATTTAGTGATCTATAATCAATGCACATACGTTTTTCGCCCGAAGGTTTATCAACCAACAAAATCGGACTGGCGTAAGCGGAATTACTTTCGCGAATTATTCCATTTTTTAACAGGTCATCAATAATTTCCCTAGTTGCTACCTTTTCTGATTCAGACATACGGTAGGGTCTATGGTACACAGGTTTATTAGTTATTAGTTCAATGTCTAACTCAACACAAGAAGTCTGCCCTAACGATTTTAAATCTTTTGAAACAACCCGAGGGTATCTAGAAAATATTTCATTTAACACAGAGATGTGTTCAACAGAATCAGGGTTAAACATAGACAACTCTATTAAAGCTACGTGGTAGTTACTTATGGGGCAAAAAGAAAGGCTACTTCCAACACGTGTATACATAATTCTGTTTTCCTCCGTAAAATTCCTACCAATTAAAATAGGACAGCCAGCTAATTCATCACAAATATATAGGAGCACATTAAGCTCAGCATTATCCACCATAATGTCAACCTGTGCTCCATGTGTAACCTCAGAGCAAGAATCTGTTTTAAATCCTGTTAACAAAACAGGTTTATATAATTGGAAAATTGTAAGGTTTAACTCGCGTGCCAAGGAAGACGTTATTAGAGAACAACCACTGCCCATATCAATAAAAGCCTGTCGTTTACATCCATTAATTACAATTGCCTTATAAAATTTCTCCTTAGGTGTAGGTTCAACAATTAATTTGACTTCGCTATCCTTTTCCGGTTTCACTTTAGGTTTAAACCTACATGCAAGCTCTAAATGACCAAATCTATTACACACATTACATTTGACATTATCCTTCCGATTACAGCTGGTCTTTTTGTGACCAGGTTCACCACAGCGAAAACATGTTATATTTGTACCAGCATTGACAACAGAACTATGCATTGGTACTCCATTAGAGTTGGAAGAACTGTCTGTCTTTTTATCAACATTACTATAGAATAAGCGAGTTGAATTTTTACCATGCAAATTGTTATGCTTCTGAACGGACTTTTGTTCCGGGTCAACATGAATTTTTCCGTGCAAAAATGAGGCTAACTCATCACAGTATTTAAAATTACCAGCATCTGCTGCAGTGATCATATTTTTATCGCCAATTGATCCTACGATAACTGAAATAATATCCTCATCAGAAAATGACAATCTCATCTTATCAATTTTGCCTTTTTGTACAAAATAAAATTCGTATAATGACTGGCCATCCGAGGGTTTCGTTTGAACCAAGTCTTTTAGCAAACAATACATATTACGCTTTATTTTAAATGTGTCTAATAGTGTACTTCGCCAATCCTTCCATTTCCAGGTAGTCCAACGTGTATTATTTTTTTGATGTGAGTCATACCATGTTTTAGCAGTATTACGCAATTTTTGCAATGCTTGATATTGTAGGACACGATCAGACCAACAAAAAGCCCGCGCATTGGCTTCCACAACATTTATCCACATTTCAATATCGTCCACCAATGGATCAAAATCAGGAATCACCGAGGATAAAATAACATTTTGGCTTACTGCGGGAGACGCACGCCTGGTGCGTCTCTTTTTCCTACGCCTGTGTCCATCAGAGCTGCTGCTGCTGGGCGAAGGCGAACCAGAGCTCGATAACGAGCTCGTTCGACTTATTATTGACGCACTCCTTTTCCCTCGAGTGCGCTTGCGATTTCGCGGCATCTGGGCGCGTTTCCGTACCACTTCTGATGTAAATGACTTTAATCAAACTGCACGTACACAATAACTATAAATTTATTTTCAAGTCTCAAAGATAACCACACTATAATTACACTATTTTATACAATTCTGGAGATGTTACTCGTACTGTATCCAACAACCAATTGCCGATCACTCATTCCGATATTCGTTTTGCAAGTGTCGCCCCACCATTGCTCCGGAAGTTCTCAACGAAACAATAATGGCGCGACACCAGTGTTGCCAACATAATTAAATAAAATCAGATAATATCTTAAATTTAAATAAGGTAAACGTATTTAACTCTAAATAGCCTTAAAAAGGTAATTAATTAAATATGTTTTAACAAATAAATCAACTAATAATTAAATCTTAAATCAAAATAACTACTTTTATATTAAATATGTATGTCTGTCTTTGAAGCGACAACATAAATATTATTTATTCTATCCGAGCCCGCCCTTAACCACTTGACGAAATCCTAACTTTCTCATAGAGACTGTACTATACTTTTAGCCCTGTGTGGGATCGCACGTCTCTCATAATACTAGTAAAACACACCTTCCTATATATAAAGAAAAGGATAATAAACGTATTATTGAAATCCTTAAAACGGTGTTTACTTTAGTGTCCAACCTTTAACCCTAACAGGTTATGGGCCCAGGAGCGCTAAGTTAAAGTGAGAACAAATAATATAAAGTGAAATCAAAGGACACTAAATAATAAAAACTTTCTGTGCATTTACCAAAATAAATAAAAAGTTATTTTAGTGAGAGTGATTGAATATGGATCAAAGATCTAAAAGAAACATTAGACAATTTGATGGAGATAAGTATAGTGTGTGGAAATGTCCAATTCGCAATCTATTAAGTGAACTGGTGGAAGTACTAATCGGTATCGACGATGAAGCTCCTTGTCACCGAACTTATGGCTACATGTGAACCGAACAGCTGTAGCGGCATCGTCACCAATAAGCCAATATAACGTCAGCTTTTGTGAAAACGGCAAAACGGGACATTTGAAAAAGCATTGGTTTGTCTTACAAAAGAGCTATTGAAAACAAAAGAACCAGCAATAAAACAGTTCAGCTGGTGAGCTCGAAACCACATAATGGAAATACTCTGGATTTGCTTTTATGACTGGCAGTGATACAAATGACAGAAATTACGGGCAAAACGATATTATTTTCTTTTGAATTCTGGAGCATCAGATATTTTGATAAATAAAGAAAATTTGGCACTGAGCTAGAAAAGCCAATAAACATTTCTGTAGCGAAAAATGGCACGTTTATACAAGTGACGACGAAAGGTTATCTCCCGGTTACTAGTGAGATGGGCGTACTAAGCATACTACAGGATACCTATATCTTTCTGTTCCTATATCCTAGGGGATATAGGAGTAGGTTGTAAGACCTACTACGGTAAGGAAAGTGCAACAAACAGGTATGACAATCGTTTTTGATAAAAACGGCAGTACCTATTGTTGTGTACAATGATGGTAAGCCGGTAATAAAGGGTGAGTCTTTGAACAATCTTATTGGCGTTATCTTTCTGCTTTTAAACATGCTTTAAATAGCGAATGCACATTAAATAGAGTCGTAAATAATACTTATGAATTGTGGCATCAAAGGTTGGGCCTTAATGCCAATCAAAATGTATCGAAATAGAAAGAAACTATTTTATGATATTGATAAAATTAATAATATTATGCCAAGTGACACATTGTGTGAAGCTTGTATTTATGGAAAACAAGCACGTTTGCCATATTTTATTTAACACGAAAACAAAAGATTTGAAACGAACTCTATTTAAAGTGCACACAGATGTTTATATAACGTTTCGGGATTATGTCGCAAAAAGCGAAACTCGTTTTTGTCTGAGAATTGTTAACTTATATTGTGATAATGGAGGGGAATGTGTATTCAATTAAATTAAAGAGTTCTGTGCGCGGACAGGTATTAACTACCACGGACAGTGCAATATACTCTGGCTTTGAATGGTATTGCCGAACGTATGATATGAATAATAATTAATAACAGAACGAAGTCCTACAATGGTACAAGGGTCTAAACTAGATCAACCATTCTGGGGTGAGGCTGTGATTTAATAAATATCAGACCCACGACAGCACTGAGGTTGAAGGCATAATACTAAGCCGCAACTGAAGTATTTTAAAGTTTTTGGTTCTACTGTTTATTTTGTAAATAAAAATAATAAAACGAAATTTGACAATAAATTGTCAAAGAGAATTTTCGTTGGGTATATGAACCAATTAACAATTAATAAGGTGTGGGTTGTGGTAGTAGAAACAGTTTGCTGGAGTCAGAGATGTGGTAAGGGATGAGATTTGTTTCCTATCAAAGATATGAAATAGATAGATTAAATATCTCCAAGTTATTTGATACACACGCATCAGCTAATTAGCTGCTAGTGTGTCTAACCAAATAATAATAATCAAAGTGGCCAGTGAAATCTGAGCCTGAACGGATTATAAGCTAGACGTAGCTATAACTCTGTGACAACTCTAGACTTTGGACACCCGTCTAAAAGGGGTGTGAATCTGATGAATCATTCAGATATTATAAGTTAACAAACGGAAACTGTTTCTTGGAGTCAGAGATGAGGTAATGGATGAGATTTCCATTAAATAGGCGTAGGCCAGTTAAACCTGCGCCAGGAACGGATTATTATGGCTAGAAATAATAATAACTCTGTTGATAACTCTGACTTTGTACACCCGTAGATGCTTAACTGTCCGAAAGACTGATGCAGCTCGATAACAATTAAAATTTTATCGTGTCTCATTAGTGACAGTCAAGCGGAAAAGAGGTGTGAATCTGATAAAGCATTCAGATGGTTTATGTAAAACTAAACGAAAATAATACCTTCTAATAAATCTGTAGGTATAATGATACAGGGGAGCGCTTGAACCGGTCTTCATATCACAATGGCAAAGAGTTAACTTTATCTCAAGACAGTGAAACATCACATAATTTGAGACAAAGTAGTAGGTCCTGGGTTCGATCTCCGGGTCGGGCAATGTGTTATATAAAAATTAAATCCAGGGATCAGCATCTATGGGAAAAGCTATAATAGAGGAAATTAATTCCCTTAACTGCCTCGTTGGTCTAGTTGTAGCAAGCGCTACTGCTGAGCACGAGGTCCTGGGTTCGATCCCCGGGTCGGGCAAAGTGTTATTTAAGGTGTTAGTGGTATATAAAAAAAATTAATCTAGGGATCAGCATCTATGGGAAAAGCTATAAAAGTTGAAATCTTTATGACTATTCCCGAGGGTATTTCGGCTGCAAGTAATATGGTTTGCAAATTAAATAAATCAATAAATGGATTAAAACAGTCTGCAAGCTGTTGGTTCCAATGTTTGAACAAGCTTTGATAAAAGGGATTTTCAATACTCATCGGCGGACCGGTGCATTTACATTTTTAATGCTGATCATGTTTTAAAGAATATGCTTTATGTGGACGATCTTGTGACTATAAATACTATGAATAGTTTTAAAACATACGTAGGTAATGAACACTTTTAAGATGGTAGATTTAAAAGAGATCAAGTGTTTTCTGGGAATCAAAATAACCAAGTCTGAAAACAAAGTTTACTTTAGATCAAGAAATGTACAATAAAAAAATAAAAACGAACAATTCTTGAGAAGTTTAACACGAGTGACTGTATTTCTGTCATTACTCCGCTTGAAAGTAAACTACATTACGTAGCATTAAATTCGTGTGAAATATGAAGTGCCCCTTGTAGAAATCTAATTGGGTCACTCGACCTGGCCTAAGTTTTTCTGTTAACATCTTGAGTCGATATGCAAGCAAAAACGACCATTTATTATGGTCACACTCAAAAACGGTCTTACGATATTTAAAGGGAACCCATAAATCTAAAGTTAACTTTTACACGAAATGATTACAAAAATATTTTAAGTGGCTTTGTTGATTCTGACTGGGGTAGTAACGAAATAGATCGAAAAAGTACTACAAGTTTTTTTTTGTTTACATTAATTGATCAATGCACAAAATGCTGGCAAACAAAAGGTCAGCAAACAGTGGCAACTTCATCCACTGAAACAGAGTATATGGCTCGTATGAAGCAGTAACATAAGCTCTGTGGTTAAAGTCATTATTAACAAGTATTATCATTGCGATTCCAGATTCTATTTGTATTTATGAGGATAATAATGGATGCATATATGCATCGTGAACAATCCTACTAGTCACAAAAGATCTAAACACATTGATATTAAGTATAATTTTTCTAAACAACAGGTTGAGAAAAATGTGATTAAAATGTTTTATGTTTTTACAGATAACCAGTTGGCTGATATCCTGACAAAATCATTACCCGCAGTGCGTTTCACCGAGATGAGAATGCAGTTTGGGGTGACGTTGTAATTATATACAACGTGGATAAATAAATGATAAGGATATGATAATAATAAGAGCTTGGTTAAAATACCTAAGTAGATGAATAACATTAATAGTATCCAGTTATAATGGATGAATTGAATGATAATGGTCTGATTAGGTTTTACTGGGTTTCCCTAATCCTGCGCAACGAATGTTGGACCATGATAATTGTTTTCCCAGTCAGAGAGGAAGGTGTGTGTTTTTATAATTGTATACAGATATAATAAGATTATTAAATCGTAATTAAAAAGAAAGGGATTTATTTTTGAGGGGGCGTGTTGGAGTATGGCAAAAACAAATCGATCCTACTTCAACACTATTAGTCTTTCTCTTTCTAACTCATAAATATTATTTATTCTATCCGAGCCCGCCCTTAACCACTTGACGAAATCCTAACTTTCTCATAGAGACTGTACTATACTTTTAGCCCTGTGTGGGATCGCACGTCTCTCATAATACTAGTAAAACACACCTTCCTATATATAAAGAAAAGGATAATAAACGTATTATTGTAATCCTTAAAACGGTGTTTACTTTAGTGTCCAACCTTTAACCCTAACATCGTTAGCAAAATAGCAACATAATATTTCAGTAAAAATCAATAGTTTATCCAATTGCATTCTCAATATATACAAGGTCGGGGACACAATGAGAGCGTCACCCGTTGCACCGTTCAAATGCATATGTTGCATATATACTCGTAAGTGCATATGACGTCACGGTTAGAAAACTACAATAGATGATCTCCTTTACATTTAGTTTTAATTGTGAGTTTATTTCTAGTTATTACATCATTTACAGGCTTGTTCTGTTGCTTAGGTTGACCATGCACTTGAAAAAGAAGGTAGGCTGATGATGATCATAAATATTACCTAATCCTGCCTTATTATTATACTAGCTGCACCCCGCGGTTTCACCCGCATAAGACTCGATTCCGGGGAAATATCGGGATAAAAAACTCATGAGCCAAATTTCATCCAAGTCTGTTCAGCCATTTGAGGGAGAAAGCGTAACAAACTCTTTCGCAAGTTAGGATTAGGATTGCCGGGCTACTTGGGAAGAGACTGGACTCCACTACACAGAAAATCCTAGTGTAGTCTAATCAAACAGTCTTTAAAAAAAAAATTGTGACATATTTTTCAGAACCGGGTTTTTTTTTATATCGCCACTACACTTGCAAGACGGCAACGACCTTAAGGCTGTAACTATGATCGTTGCATGACGGGTACTAAGAAACGGTGGAAAGTGGACTTCGCCTTCGAGACTGTCTAATGATTTTCATATTTTATTGTTGCACTTTTTGAACATTTAGCTTTCTTATAGCTGAATGACAGCCCATTTATGATTTTTTTTTATTTTTTTATGCGAAATGGACATGTTGCGCCGATCCTAAATAAATAGAAATAAGGGCCAATAAGGTAATTTAGTCTCAACTTGTCATTTCACGAATAATATTTTCTTTATTGTTCTCAATACTCAATTATATTTATTGCATTCTACAATGTGAACTGAGGTAATAGGATTTACATAGACAGTCATGATCATTGTGGACCCTGTTGGGCACAGGGCTTTGATTTTCAATTTAACATACATTTAATCCTATCCGATACTATGTTAAATTAAATGAGTTATATTTGTTTAAATATTTGCAATCACGTTCTTAAAAACGGCTCTAACGATTTCGATGAAAGTTGCAATATAGGAGTTTATGGGGGCAAAAAATCGATCTAGCTAGGCTCTTATATCTGGGAAAATTCATTTTCTCTATTTTCCCGAGCAGAGTTCGGTCGACCAGGACCAGGTACTTAGTTTTAAATTAGAATTATAGCAATTAAAACATAGTTTAAACACAGTTCAGGAATGAAATATTTTCCTCTAAATCATTTACTATGTTAACATGTTTTATGTGTACAAGTGTTTACTACTATAATTCAACACTAATCATTATGTAGTTGTACGTTACCCTTTATTAGAATTTGCTCTCGTCGAGTAGTTTAAGTTATTATTTAATTTAGAAGGCTACATTATAATGTAGATTTAACTTAGGTGTGACTTGATTTTATTGATAGATTACCTACTTTTAATTTAATATTATTAGAATACCCATGAAAAAAAACAAAAAAACAAAAGTGTGTTTTTTTTTTTTTGTCAAAATCAATTTGCCTTGCCTTTGCCCAACTATGTTGGGGTCAGCTTCCAGTCTAACCAGATGCAGCTGAATGCCAGTATTCTAAATGGAGCGAAAGGGACCGACTGCCTATCTGACCTCCACAACCCAGTTACTGGATAACACGATACCTCTTGGTAATTTAAGACAGGTTGTCATACTTTGGGGTTTCTGACTACTTGTAACGACTGTCAAAGATCTACAAATGACAGCCGGGAGTCCGGGACCAACAGCTTAACGTGCTTTTCGTGTTTTTCTTTTCTTTTTTTTTCTAATCTACCCGAAAGGCATCGGGTAAAAGAGTTCAAACTTGGTCAAGTTTAGTTCAGGGCCAGAGTGAGGGACTAACAATATTGACTTAAATTGACCGGCTTCTGCACCAAACCCTTGACCCAAAGAAAAAAGCCCTTGGCCTAACGAGGGTCTTTTCAAGTGATGGTCAAGTTCACATGTCATCTGACACGCAAAAACTTCGTTTGCCAACCAAGTCAAGAGACTTCTTTCATATTTATTTAAAACATATTTTTGTTTTTTTTTTGTTTTGTGTAAGTACCTTTTTGTCTGTGCTAAATAAATGCATTTTCGTTCTTTTCTTATTATTTCGTACTACATAGGTCACTTATGTTGTGGGTTTCAAGTACAAATGCTGAGAGTGAGTTCTTGGGTTCAATTCCTAGGTCACGCAAAATTCTCAAAATCAGCCTAAGACGTGGAATTCAGTGGCAAGCTGCTCGACTCTTTTGCTTAACACTTAAAACTTAAAATATAACTGACTAGCTTCTACCTGCTAGCTGTTTTAACATAAAATATCGTGTGACACTTGGAAATATTGTAACTACCCATTAGTGAAAGAACTTTTGGAATCGAATTCCGAAGATTACCCTATACCAATATACAAAAAAATAAAATCCTCTTTAAATATTTATATTATGAAAAATGTATCTACTGTAATACCTACTCACATACCCTTTCGGGCAATAGGTGCGATATTGTGTTAAATATCAAAATGGCCTCTCCTCTCACATCCGAGATGGTTAACTTATCTGGCAAATGTTATACAAAACGTTCAAATGTTGACATTATCCGAATGATAGTGGCCCTGCCAGACTCTTATCCACATTTTTGACCTACACCTACCTACCCTTTATAAGATTAAAGTCGTGAACACACCATTAAGTCTGACCTCAGGCAATAATACCCGCACATATTTTCCCACACATTCTCGTAGTGTTTACTTACAAAATGCCGCAAACCATAGGTGTAGGGTTATGATAAGCGACTCTCCTTGATACAAGATCCGTTGTTTTTGAAGAGCATACTTCAGACGTTTTTGTATGTGCCATATATTTGTGAAGTCAGCAGAGAACTTTGTCGAATGAGGTCGAGAAATTTTCTTAACAGAAAGTGATTTAAAAAAAATCATTCGAATACCAACTAACTTAATAAAAATATATTGCTACACTGAATAAACTTTTCGTAAATAATAAATTAACTTACAAACAATATCCATCATGAAAATATCATAACTAAAACTGTAAAAAAACTAAATAAAATATGGCGTAGAACTTACCTAAGTACTTAAAATAGGTAAGTTAAAAATAATTTGCGGTAATTTTTATACTTGTTTTATTTTTATTGCTTTTTTTTTTCTTTAAATTTTGGTTTTGTATTTTTAAATTAAAAATACCTTGCCTTTGAAAGGCAAGGTATACTTTTCTTTTCAAAAAATTAAGATGATGCAATATTATTTCATTTTCCGGAATGTCTGTGCAAATGTCATTAATTCCACATTTATATTGACTAAATACTTATAGATATTACTTTATAGGCATTGGGACAGGTAATTATGAAATTCCAACATTGATTGAAATACCTGAAGATAAGTATCGTAAAACACTCCTTAATCCATTATAACTTAGAGTTTATGAGGATATTAAACATTATTATCGTAGCCACTAGCTTGATATTGCACACGTGAAAAATAACCGATATTTTTCAACACTTACCTACACAACATTATTTTCTTGCTAATGAGTCATCGTTTTATTCACTTAATACAAGATTATTAATAATTTTATAGATAAACATTTAGTTATGTAAACACAATATTGATATCGACCCTTCACCGAGACTAATAAAAATCTTCGGTGACGATGAAAAAAATAGTAAAAAATATATTTAAAAACTCCTGTTGAAGACACCTATCAAAATATTCGCTTACCATCTAGAACACGCGATTTTTACCTTTTTCAGTAAATAAAAACAAAGTAAAGAAAACTCTTACCGACATTAAATAATATCATCAGAAAATATTCTAAACACCATCAATTTTTTTTTATGAATATTGATGAAAATTTTAAATTAACTTTTCACACAAAAAATAAATGATAAAAACCGACCTGCGCATACGCAAATCCCAAGATCGCGAGTACCGCGCAAGACGCGAGTAGAGCGCGCGCGGCCATAGTGCACTGTGCGCGGACTGCACTGCGATAGTGTTGTGATAGAAACCGTATTCGCGCACCTGCGCGTACGATATACACTCGGTACGCATCTGCAAATCACTCTGTATATGGCAACTGCATAATAGCGTTAAGGGAATTTTGCTATATTTACGATGCTTGAAAGATGGGATATTCACAGTACCTATAATATTAATTTAAGTAATAGGATGGCTGTAAGAGTCGGGGAAGACCAAAGAAACGATGGATGGACTTCATGGACTGTGTGAAAGATGATATGGCTAGAATGGGGGTGACTACCGAGATGACGAATAATACAGAAATATGGAAGGAAAAGACATGTTGTGCCGATCCCAAATAAATTGGGATAAGGGCAGGAGAATGATAATGATGAAGTAACAGATCTATTGACACTTATGATTTTAGTTTTTAATTACTACTGATGAGATAGATTAATAAAACCATTGAGTGATGTGACCAATAAACGGTGATACATAGCTAAATTCTTCTATGTGGCAACGCTGCTTTTTTTCCATTGGCAGAATGCGGATGAATTTTTTATTATGAGCCCCAAACATGGGCTCTACCCCTTTTTTAATACTTGTACATTAAAGTAGGTATATTTTTTAGTGTTCGTTTGTAACTTTTTTTATACCTGTATTAAAATATACCCATGAATAACTCTAATTATAACGTAAAATTCAGAAAATTAGATAAATACTTGCTGTGTCATAGAGTGACTTCCTAAAGTTTGGGCTTTGAAATTAACAGCCCTGCAGTCATTGAGAAAAGGAACCGAAAATATAATTATCTTATCCTTTATTATTAAATAGGCAATATTGTTATATAACTATATATTTGGAATCACGTTCTCGAAAATGGCTCTAACGATTTCGATGAAAGATGCAATATTTGTTTACGGGGGCGAAAAATCGATCTAGCTAGTTCTCATATTCTCGCAGCCTCAGGAATTTGATACAACGTTGGTATACCTAGACGGAGGAGCTCGTGGCTAAGTAATAACAAGCCGCACGGGTCGATCCATCAAGTTAAGCTACGCTTGACGGGGTTGGTCAGTGGATGGGTGACCATCTTTACACACCGAGAATCCTCCGTGCCTCGGAAAGCACGTTAAGCCGTTGGTCCCGGCTGTCATTTGTGGATCTTTGACAGTCGTTACGAGTCGTCAGAAGCCCGAAAGTCTGACACCAAGGGGTATCGTATTACCCAGTTACTGGGTTGTGGAGGTCAGATAGGCAGTCGCTCCATATAAAATACTGGTATTCAGCTGCATCCGGTTAGACTGGAAGCCGACCCCAAGATAGTTGGGAAAAAGGCTAGGCAGATTTTATTGATTGTTGGTATACCTAGATGATATTATGTTTATCTATTTTCACCCGAGCTGAGCTCGGTCGACCAGGTATATAAAACACCTTTACTAGACTTCTTTAAGCTATTTCAGACCCTAATCTGCATGGTCCTCACATGATTTGACCAAGACCATTGTCTGAACTTTAAAAGAGACTTTGATACGAGTACCTACCTAAGTTTGTTTCGCCATTTCTTCTACAATATTGTCAGGTAGGAAATATCGACGGCATCTTGTTTTTTCTTTTAATATGTCATTAAAAGTGATTCCGATATCCTATTTACAGAATAAACAATTTCATTTTTTTTCTCAATAATCATAACCTTTGACTTCAAGTCATGACCTGTACTTTTGTTGCCGACTGTATCTTTCTTGGTCTAGTGTGAGAGTTTATTATAAAGCATTACATCTTGCACTTCCCCCAAAAACACTGTAACTGCGGACCTGTGATCATTTAAAAATAAACTGCTGTAATTATTCATGCACTACGTTCTCCAAGCGTATGTACCTAATGCGGAGGAATGAGGAAAACGTCGCGAGGAAATTTTTGAGTATGAATGAGGATGAAAGAAAGAAAGAAAGAAAGAAAATGCGTTTATTGGCATTACAATAAAACAAAACACCTTAAAGCTATAAGAGTAGGGGAAGAAGAAAGAAATGATGCATGGACTGTGTAAAAGATGATATGGCTAGAAAGGGGGTGACTACCGAGATGACGACTAATATAGAAGTATGGAAGAAAAAGATATGTTGCGTCGACTTCAAATAAATTGGGATAAGGGCAGGAGTTGATTTTTTAAGTTCGTTACCTCGGAATTCTGTCATATAAAAACCGATTTGAAAAAAAAACTTTTTTATTTTAAAGCTTACAGATTAGTCCCACATAAATTTGGTCAAATTGAGATGAGAGGTTTTCGAGTTAGCTTTAATAATACTTACGTATTTTTTCCACTTAGTTATGTTAATGATGTTATAATAACTTCCTGTCAGTGTTATTTAAATTTCAAGGAGTAGTATAAGATATTGACACACAAAATCGTATACTACTATTAAAAAGTAAAAATAAAAACGTTTTTACAAAAAAAAACAACCGAGTTTCAAAAAAGGAAGGAAGTGGAAGTCGCTTGTATTTTGAAAAAAGATGTAATTTTAATTATTTATTCATGTCATAAGGATTTATTATTAGTGCACCTAGCACACGGTACAAAATCGGCTATTAGAAGGAATCAATCAATTTCAATAAAGAGAGAAAGCCAAGCAAATTATTTGACCATCCACAATATTATGAATATCACCACGTAAAGCAAAATGTTCCGAACTCCACACTCTACGCACACCCGTCCATATTTTTATCAGTGAGCAAGTTCACATCACATAACATTACATAATATCTATATTCAATACATTTATTTATATTTGTCATTCATTTTAGAAGCACACAACCGCGTTATTTACATCCGTCAAATAATATGATCACTGTTTTAACAAAAAACTGGCTCAACGCTAAAACGTAATTTTGGAAATGCAACTCTAAAAACGTAACACAATATCATTTTGTATTGAAATTAGAATGCACAAACTTTGACATAAGCCGTTTTTAGACTACATTTTCCTTTGTATTGGCATGTCACGGGTGCAGGTTGCATTATTTACAGTAATGGTGTGTAGTCTGGTAAGATGATTTGTTGTACGTTGCATTTTACAGTTAATTAGTTAAATGTTGTGGTTTACGTCTTGGTAATTGGTAGTCTGGTTTTCATCTACGAAATTGTAAACTGTGGCCCAGTGGTAACGGCCCCGACTTACGAGCTTAGGTCGTGTGATCGAACCCAAGCAGGTGCTTTATTTTGACAATTTCATCACCACTGCTTCTGAGAACAGTGGTGATGAAATTATCAGTCGGTTCGGTGAAGGAAAACATCGCGACGAAACCGGAATGTCCTAGAACCAAAAATTCGAAGACTTGTGACATCTACCGATCAGCAGGGCCCGCGTGGTAGAGCATAGCCCACTCCCTCTCGAAGAGAGGAGGTCTGTATTCCAGTATGTAAAAGTAACCTTGAAGATAGATCAGGCATTGCAAGACAAATAAAAAAAAAGTTTAATTCAGCCTATTATACTATCCATATTTTGTTATTATAGTACCTAATTAAATTAATTTTAAGACAAGATGAGGCAATCAATGAATTTAGTTAACATAAAATAGAAATAGTTTGGAAAGTCCAAAAGTGCACGCCTCTTTTCATGAAGTTTTGACTGCTTTTTTACCCATCAATATGGGTAAAATTCACCTCGCAATCTTTACGTAATGTCAAAGACTTGTTCATTTAGATATTATAGATAACTAGATATTATTATATTTGTAAGTTTTTAATTACCTAGTTATAATTAAACAATTTTGAATAAAAGCCATTTTCTATTATATAGGGTTCCTCCTAAACCTCTATAAAAAAAATTTACTCAATTAATTGATTTTCTCGCAAGCTACAATGTTTTCAGGTTTCATACATTAACGGATGAGATAAAAAAAAAAAAAAATGTTTTTTTCGTTTCTGCTCCATTACATCAATTTTATTGTTGAAAAGTACAGTATTAATCTCCATTTAATCTCCATTTTCAACAATTGATGTAATGGTATAAAGTTCTGTGTTTAGGTTCTGTGTACTAGCAGGAGTGTAACAATAAAAACAGTCGCAGAAATGGAGCAAAACAAATTTTTCGATCGTAGAGCACTCTCTAAGAGTCGTGCAAAAATAAAATAAATAAAATTTAAATAAATTATGAATGAAAGGCAACTAACAATAGGTATTTTCAAGGCAGATATTAATGGAAATGCCGACGACGCACAAGAAGGACGTATAGTGATCTTGTTGGTGATGTTCTTCAGAAAGGTCAGGTGCGTAGTACTCGCAACCGGCGTATGACCAATATGACCATATTTTATGAACGTAAAGGAAGTAATAGTAGTATGTAGGGATCGTCGCAGATGGGAAGAAGGCGTGAGTTTATAAATGTATAATGGTCCACTCCGAAAAACGACCTTACACGGGCTATATAATATATTGGATGGACTGATAAAAAATATAGAAAGACAGAAAGAAAATAAGAAGAAAATACGTTTATTTGCAGTAAACATGACGCTAAGAAAAAACAAAAAATAAATAAATAAACAAGTTGAGGGAAAATATCTCCAAAGAGGTCGGATATTATGATATTATTTGCAGCCAAGAGGTCGCACCCCCCCGACCCTTGCTCCCCCCCTCCCCCCCGACCCTTGCTCGATAACGATGCGCCAGCCCGCGTTTTTGCTGAGCCTGTAGCTTTAAATTCCCCTGATAATAATAATGAACCATCCTTGATCCAGCCTGTCCCTCTTGCTGTCCTCCCCCCAGCGAACGCCCTAAGCCGAGGTTCGTACCCCACAGGGGGTGCCCTTAGCGAGCGTTCGCCTAGTTTTAATTAGCTTAGTTTGTTTGCCCCTGGCTGGAGGCTTTGAGTTCTTTTAGGAGCTTAAGGCAGCCACAGGAAACTCCGGTTAAGCAGCGAATACCTTAGTGGTAACCTGCGAGATGCCCTAGTCAAAAAAAAGTCGCTACTACCTCTGATATCATTCTATTATGAGCCAATGAATGGAAAATATTATAATAGATGGCATTTGTCTAGTATTGCAGTCTAGTCCATATTAAGAAAATAATAGCTGCAGCCTCATGAGGGTGTCTGTTATAAACTTATAAAATAATGATGTCATCATTCATTATTGCATCCCCCAGAGAGTGAGAGTAGCTGACTGAATACTTATAACCTGTAGGTTGTCCTTGAACAATATGTATTACGTACCTATCTACCTACTAGCACTTTGCTACACCATCACCCACTCTACATTTCTTTTCATTTTTTTTTTCTTCTTTGTTTTCTACTAACTTATATGTGTGCGGTGTAAATAAAAGTGAAAAATGTGGTGCAAACTGTAAAATAAAAGTTGATTATTTTAAATAAATTCCTATACTTTGCCAACGACTTCGTCCGCTATACAGGGTGTTAAAGTAATTGCGTGCCATAGCTTAGGGGTAGGTTCAGTATCGACAAAGGAAACTAGGAAAAATAAAAAATAAATCCAGAAAAATAATTTAAAAAATAACGTTAAAAAAAAATTTTTTTTTAAAACTATTTTTCTGGATTTATTTTTTATTTTTCCTAGTTTCCTTTATCGATACTGAACCTACCCCTAAGCTATGGCACGCAATTACTTTAACACCCTGTATTCTCTCTACCGTGGTATTTTCGAAAAATCCAAATTCCTTGTCTACGTCATAAAGGAACCAAAATTTCGGCTTTCTAGGCCTAAAGGTTGAGGCAGGTTGATGAGTCAGTCTGAGAGTGAGTGAGTGAGTCAGGACTTTTACTTGATGCATGCTGGGAAATTTGCTGGGCCACTTCTTCTTCCCAGCTAAAGCACTAGGAAGTGGTGAAGGGCGGGCGTTTTGGGGAATTGTCTTAAGTAATTTTGACTTTCAAAAAGTTCTGATTCTTAGCCTTAAATAGTGTAGAAATAGTCAAGTACAAGGCACGACTTGTGGTTAAATATGTTCTGGCTACAATATACTGTTAAATAATCTATCCGTGGTATTATTTCTACAGGTTAAACATAATCCCATCTTTGTCGAACAGTATGCTAGCTTTGAGTGCGTCGTCGCTTTGGTTAGGGCATCTGCAACCATCATATTCGTTTGTATGTAGCGAACATCAATGGCACCTCCAATAACTTTATCACGTACAAAATGATGCCTGACATCTATATGTTTGGTCCTAGAATGGTAGCCATCAGTACCTGAAAGTTTGATGGAACTTTGAAAGGAATGGGTTTATTACAGTCTAAAGTAGATCCATGTATTTATCATAAAGTTGTTAACAACAACAACATGATTTTCCTTGCTATTTATGTTGATGATCTGGTATTATTTACCAATAATCAAGAGTCAAAGATATATATTAAGGAGGAACTACAGAAGCAGTTTAAAATGAAGGATCTTGGAGATTTAGTTTATTGTATTGGAATACATGTTGAAAGAGACAGAAAAAATGGTGTTATATATCTGGATCAAAGAAAATATATACAGGAAGTGTTACATAAATATGGAATGTCTGACTGTAAAATAGTTAAAACTCCAATAGATGTGAACGAAAAATTGCAAGGAAATACTCAAGAAACTAAAATATTATATGATATTCCTTATCAAGAGATAGTTGGGTGTTTATTGTATATTTCACAGGTTACCAGACCAGACATTAGTTTTGTTATTAACATGTTAAGCAAATATAATAACAAGCCCGAAATGAAACACTGGATTGCACTGAAGCGTGTAATGCGCTACTTAAAAGGTACTCAAGAGTACAAGCTGAGTTTTAAGCAAAACTTAGAAGAAACTATGGCTCATGGCTACTGTGATGCAGACTGGGCAAGCTCAGAAGATGACCGGCGCTCCTGCACTGGTTATACCTTTTTGTTTCAGGGAGGAACAATCAGCTGGAACTCTAGGCGTCAGCCTACCATTGCTCTGTCTACCACTGAGGCGGAGTACATGTCTTTATCTTCTTGTGTGCAAGAAGCTCTGTGGCTAAAGCAATTTCAAGAAAGTCTTTGGCCGCAATTGAAAAATGAAGCGATGGTCATTTACAGTGATAATCAAAGTTCCATCAAACTTTCAGGTACTGATGGCTACCATTCTAGGACCAAACATATCGATGTCAGGCATCATTTTGTACGTGATAAAGTTATTGGAGGTGCCATTGATGTTCGCTACATACAAACGAATATGATGGTTGCAGATGCCCTAACCAAAGCGACGACGCACTCAAAGCTAGCATACTGTTCGACAAAGATGGGATTATGTTTAAGAGAGGATGTTGGAAGAATGTAAACATTATCTTAGCCGTAATATTAAAAAGTTACGTTGTTCCTTTTTCTTACGCTTGGTGCGCCACTTTCCTTGTTCTCTCACGTTTCGCGCTCACGCGATGTATACTTTTGTTAAATATGTTCTGGCTACAATATACTGTTAAATAATCTATCCGTGGTGTTATTTCTACAGGTTATGGGCCGTCCCATATGTACCTAAATTAGATCTGATTTAAATATATTTGTAGTAAAATAATTCGTGTCAAAAGTGAAAAATGGCCACGTCTAACCTCCAAATCGAAAAATTATCGGGCCGGGAGAATTATACCACGTGGAAGTTTGCGGTCAAATCATATTTGGAACACGAAGAATTATGGGAATGTGTTGATCCAGGCACTGGAGTTGATAATAAAAAGGATGTTAAAGCCAAGTCAAAACTAATTTTGTTGGTAGAACCTATCAATTACGTTCATATCGAAAATGCTAAGTCAGCTATGGACGTATGGACGAACCTCAAAAATGCTTTTGAGGACTCCGGGCTATCCAGAAAAGTCGGCTTATTGCGGGATTTAATCAACACATCACTAGATAGTTGCCCCAGTGTTGAAGAATATGTGAATAAAATTATGAGCACAGCATATAAATTACGAAATATCGGCTTTGAAGTTGGAGATGAATGGTTGGGAACACTCATGCTGGCGGGTTTACCGGATAATTATAAACCTATGATCATGGGTCTGGAAAGTTCCAACATAAAAATATCATCAGACTTCATCAAGACAAAACTTTTACAAGAAGTTAAAGTTTCCGAGTCTTCCGCATTTTTTACAAAGCACAAAAATACCTCTAATGACAATACAAAGCCAAAAGGAAAAGGCCCACGCTGCTTTAACTGCAATAAATATGGACATATTAAAAGTTCATGCAAGATGAAGAAAACCAATAATCAATCTAATCAAAACGGTTTTTCAGCTATTTTTTCAGCTTACAGCTCTGTGAATCAAGATGACTGGTATGTTGATTCAGGTGCAACAATGCATATGACCAGAAGATCAGATTGGATGTATGATTTGCAACCACCTCCGGTACTGAAGATTATGGTGGCAAACAGCGATGCAGTCTCCGTGCAAAATATGGGTAAAGTAAACATTCAGACCAAATTGAGCAAAGATGAGCATTTAATCCAGGTGAGAAATGTTTTATTTATTCCTGAGCTGAGTGCAAACTTGTTGTCGGTCAGTCAATTAACAAAGAATGGCTGTAAAGTTGAATTCACTGATGTTGGCTGTAACATATATAATTCCAGTAAGACTCTGATTGCAACAGCCAGACTAACCAATAATATGTATAAACTCAACATTGATACTGGCAATGCATATTCTGTATCATCAGAGAGTAAGGCTGATATTATTACATGGCACAAAAGATTGGGACATTTGAATTTGGCTGATGTAAAGAGGTTAGAATCGTGTGCTGATGGTATAACTATCACTAATAAACAAGTTGATACTGTTTGTATACCATGTTGTGAAGCTAAGCAAACACGATTACCGTTTCCACATTCCGGTTCAAGAGCAAATTCATTACTGGAGATAGTACATACAGATCTGTGTGGTCCGATGGAAACCCCTTCGGCTGGAGGTGGGAAGTATTTCATAACTTTCACAGATGACTATTCTCGCAAAGTATATGTATATTTTCTGAAGAACAAAATGGATATTAAATCAGTGTTTCAAAAATACAAAGAAGAGGTAGAAAATTACTTAGAAAAGAAAATTAAGATACTAAGAAGCGATAACGGTAAAGAATTTCGTAATAAAGATTTTTCTGATTTTCTAGCAGTTTCTGGCATCAAACACCAGACCAGTTCTCCGTACACCCCCGAGCAAAATGGTCTAGCGGAGCGGATGAACCGAACCTTGGTGGAACGTGCAAAATGCATGTTATTTGAAGCAAAACTTCAGAAAACTTACTGGGCTGAGGCAGTCGCTACTGCAGCTTATATAATCAATCGATCACCATCACGAGTTTTGTCTGAGGTAACACCCTATGAAAAATGGACTGGTAAGAAACCAAACATTTCTTATTTAAAGATTTTTGGGTCTAAGGTCATGGTACATGTTCCTAAGCAAAAGCGATTAAAATGGGATCGTAAATCACGTGAATTGATATTCATGGGCTATTGCGAAAATACTAAAGGATACCGTTTGCTTGATCCGGTTAGTAAAAAGATTGTGATTAGCAGGGATGTAATATTCATTGAAAATGCTGAGAGTATGAATAATATTACACAGGAACCTGAATCAGTGCCGCAGTCCGTTATAATTCCTCTGAACTCAGAGAATACTAGTTCAAATTCACAGAATTGTACACAGGAAAGAGAGGAAGTCATATCTGTTAGTGATACATCACAAAATATGACAGAAAATGGCAGTTCATCACCTACAACTACGGAAACGTCATTTGACAGCTGTGTAATGAGTAGAAACACGGATGATGAAACATACTATCCTAGTACAGCTGAAACTGATGAATGTGATGTCTTTGAAGGAAATATTACTTTGAGATCTCATCAGAGACATCACATTCAGGATAATAATTACATGTGTGTTACCCAGATTTCAGATCCACTTACTATAGAGGAAGCTCTATCCGGCACTGATGCTAAACATTGGAAAAATGCAATGGATGAGGAGTATCGGTCCCTATTAGAAAATAATACATGGGAAATGACTACTCTACCTGCTAAGAAAAGGCCAATACCATGTAAATGGGTTTTCAAGACAAAGTCCAATGAAAATGGAGAAATAGTCAAGTACAAGGCACGACTTGTGGTTAAATATGTTCTGGCTACAATATACTGTTAAATAATCTATCCGTGGTATTATTTCTACAAATAGTAAGAACGCTTTGTGGAATTCGAAGGCGATGTATTGTGTCACGCATAGATTTACATAAATAAAACAATAATATGACAAAAGCTGAAACTCACCTGCTTCATGGAAAATGCATCCTACTTTACCTTAATTAATTCTAAGATCGCTATTGTATTTATATAGTTTATTTACTTAATTAGTTTATTTTATCAATGCTAAAACAATAACACTGAATCCATACAGTAATTATTTTATCATTACTCGAAGGTTTTAATTTTCTTGCCCATTGCAAAGACCTCGTTAGCATAATAGGACACTTTTTTAAATAGAATTAATATTATACTTTAGTAGACAGTATCATAATCATATCATCATAATCAACCTATTAATGTTCCCACTGCTGGGACACAGGCCTCCTCTCTGTGAGAGGGAGTGGGCTGTAATCTACCACGCGGGCCCAGTGCGGGTTGGTAGATGTCACATGTCTTCGCGAATTTTTGGTTCTAAGACATGCCGGTTTCTTCACCATGTTTTCTGTATGTGAAATTATTTTCACAAAGAAAGCGCCTGCCTGGGTGCGAACCCACGACCTACAACTCGTAAGTCAGGTCGTTACCACTGGGGCACTACTGCTACTAGTAGACAATACTTGAAAGATACTGATAGGTTCTACTTCTCCCAGTGCCGGATTATGGATGCGCGGGGCCCGTAGCAAATTTTATCGAGCGGCTCTTGATCTGCTATGGGTTCTGTATAAAGTGGTTTTTTTTTTATTCAATACTCAATACGTTTATTTGTCATCAACTTTTAGAAATATGTTAAGAATTGTATTACCGAACGTCTGGCGTGGATTGTCTTAATCGGGAAAGGTATCACATATAACGTTTTTGTGACATATAGTACATTCAATATTTACTCAAAAAATTACGCTCAGGCGGAGGTATGGGTTTGGATACGCGGGGTCCCATTTTGCACGGGACCCGTAGCAATTGCTACTCTTGCTACGTGGTTAATCCGGCACTGTCTCCCGTATACGAGGTTTCTATGAACCCTCATTATCATAATGTCGTTCCAACTACGTTAGGGTCGGCTTTCAGTCTAACTGGCTACAGCTGAATACCAGTAATCCAAATGAACGAGCCGTGTGCGGCTGTTACTTAGCCACTAACTAGCCATGGAGCGATCCATGCCCCATGTCTTGGTTAGAAGATTAGACATAGCGAAGCTGACTATTCCTAGGGTCTACCGGACGTACATTTACATAAATATAGCCAGGAGCAGAGGCTATTTTAAACATGTAAGTATTTTTATGGTATAAATAGGTATAAATTGACAGATTATGCTGCACATTCACAGCTATTATGGTACTCACTTCCAGTATGATAACTGGAATGCATACCAAATAGAGAATACTGGTTTTACTAAAGATAAAAATAAACGAAAATTACGTCATACCATGACAAATATGCTCCAATAATAAATATGAGAAATAATAACTATATATTATAAGGTATTGTATGGGTGTAACTCATGAAATGTATCTCATAATCATTGAGGTGGATGTAGAAACAATTGTTCAAATATAATCGACTTTCAGTAGGGCTGGCACCAAAAGAGTGTATCTTTTTAGTCTGAAACTTGCTGCGACCACTCTGAAATTTAATGAAAACCTTTTATTTATTCCAATTTAACACTTATAATAATAGATAAAGTAAAATTAATGATGAATAGTTCTACAATGAATTTTATTAAATTAGAAAAAACTCAAAGGAACAACCGAAAAATCTAAAAAATCTTTTCTTTTTTTTACCCTCAAAGGGGAAGGTTTTGGCCTGCATCTCACCTGAATTTTATATAGGAAGGGCCACTTCGAATTACTGACGTGTCTACTCATGTGTACTACACGTGTTACTCACGTCGACAGTCCAGTTACTGGGTAACAGCATACCTACCAGCATAATCAGAAGCCCGAAAGCCTGATAACCAGTCTTACCAGAGACTGGTTGTCAGGCTTTCGGGCTTCTGACTACCCGTAGCGACTGTCAAAGATCTCTGTATGAAAGCCGGGACCAACGGGTTTGCGAGGCACAGGAGGGTCTCGGTATGAACTGAACAGTCACTCATCCACGTACCGACCTTGGTAAGGGTTGCTTAACCTGGAAAATTGAGCAGTGTGGCTTTTAAATACGGGCCCCATCGAGCCCTGCATGGGATCTGTTACATGACTGGTGAAATATGGGTGTACTGCTTCGGGGAATACTGGTGTGACCGTGTGATACTTGTTTCTGACTGACTGCCTCGTTGGTCTGGTGGTTGCAAGTGCTACTGCTGAGCATCAGGCCTTGGGTTCCATTCTGAGGTCGGGCAAAGTGTGCTTGGGTTTTTCCATCAAGAATTTCTCAGTAGCCGTACAGTAGCCTGGATTTGTTCTTGGTTGATGACAATAGGCTCGCCCTTTACATAGGACTTGAACATGTCTGGCAAAATATGGGTGTACTATACAATAGGTACACCTCTGCCTAACTCTTCGGGGAATATAGGCGTGATGTTATATTATAAGTAACCTAACTGGCAATTCTTAAGTTAAAGAATTTTTTATTTTTTTTTAATGCTAAAGATGATAATGATTATTCATATCTTTAACAATATTTTTTTTTAATAATATTTTTATTTTAATAAAGTAGGCAAGTTTTCATAAGATTTATTTTGAAATTGTATCTGACCAATTATTTTATGGAACACTAGCTGCCCGCCCCGGCTTCGCACGGGTAAGCACTTATCTACGGGCACCTACCTACCCTACCTACATACATACATACCTACCTACCTACCTACTTACCTACCTACTTACCTACCTACTTACCTACCTACTTACCTACCTACTTACCTACCTACTTACCTACCTACTTACCTACCTAATTACCAACCTACCTACTTACCTACCTACTTACCTACCTACTTACCTACCTACTTACCTACCTACTTACCTACCTACTTACCTACCTACTTACCTACCTACTTACCTACCTACTTACCTACCTACTTACCTACCTACTTACCTACCTACTTACCTACCTACTTACCTACCTACTTACCTACCTACTTACCTACCTACTTACCTACCTACTTACCTACTTACCTACCTACTTACCTACCTACTTACCTACCTACTTACCTACTTACCTACCTACTTACCTACCTACTTACCTATCTACTTACCTACCTACCTACTTACCTACCTACCTACTTACCTACCTACTTACCTACCTACTTACCTACCTACTTACCTACCTACTTACCTACCTACTTACCTACCTACTTACCTACCTACTTACCTACCTACTTACCTACCTACTTACCTACCTACTTACCTACCTACTTACCTACCTACTTACCTACCTACTTACCTACCTACTTACCTACCTACTTACTTACCTACCTACTTACCTACCTACCCTACCTACTTACCTACATACCTACATACATACATACCTACCTACCTACCTACCTACCCTACCTACATACATACTTTACCAACATACATACCTACCTACTTGCATACCTACCTACCCTACCTTCACCTACCTATCATAAGAACCATCTCCATACTATAACAAACACAACGAAAAAAAAATAAGCCAAATCGGTCAAGCCGTTTTCATGTTATGTCGGGACAACGGAAAACGGGTTTCATTTTTATATTATAGATTTATGAGAGTTTAAGAAAGTTAATAAAATGGTTTTAGTTTCTTTATGACTTTCGAACTGCGCATTACAAAACTTATTTTGAAATGTTATATTATTTATGTGCATACGAAGAAAATTATGGTGACCTTACCCTTCACATAACCCTTCAGATTACAGGCGTGATGTAATGTTATATATGAACTTGTTTCTTGATCGTGGCAGCCCTAACTAGAACCTTCAGGCTACGTGATTGTCACAATGTTTACTGTATGACGTGTCCAGTTAGTAATGCTGAAAACATTCAGCATGCACATCTTCAATGGAATTCCGTTCGTCATGGAGGCTTTCATCATGATTTCATGTAGATGTGACCCAATTACAAGCTGTCTAGTTTGATTTATCGTTGGTTTGTTTAGTTTCCTGTTCACTTAGTGACCAATAGGTGTGAGATATCTTATAGTTTACTATGCGTTGTAGTCTCTACCGGCATTAACTAAATACAAATAGTAAAAAAATAAAATAAAATTTAGAAACCTATCTCCACGGGCTTCCTGAAGCACCCCCAACCCTATGTATGCTCAGCGATTATTTGTAAAATTAAGGAGAAATTCAAAATTCAAAAGTTATTTATTCAAACTAAGCTGAGAATCAGCACTTTTCGAACGTCAAAATTACATAAGACAGTCCCCCCAAAACGCCCCCTTCACCACTTCCTAGTGCTTTAGCTGGGAAGAAGTGGCGCAACAAACGCCCCAGCAGCACAGCTCTGTTCAGTTAGAAAAAACTTGATTTTATACAATAGTATGCAAATAATTTACAACACAAAACATTAAATAAAATATAGTTGCCATAATGACAGCTAGCACACGCCAATATACTAACAAAAGCATCGAAATCTATACTCAAGCGAAAATAAAAACTAAGAGAGAGAAGGTATTAATATTTTTTGAGAAATTCTCACTTAATTTCACTTTTTATTTTTCTCTTTCTGTATCGCTTTTTTGCGAACCACCTGTATGTATCCCAGTGTGTTAGGTGGTACCTGGACTGACTGCACAGGGTGCACCATACGTGGAAGTAACTTTAGTGCTCACCAATTCTAATGACCGTCTTCAGATGCATGTTATCACTGCCTCATTAAAAAAAATTAAGATGATTCATCAGTTCCAAGATAAGCTCTAAAGTAATTAACCCAATAAATTTTACTTAAAGTTAATTACGTTTTAACGTCAGAAAGGTATGGTTAAACAGTCGCTAATCATAACTTAAGTTTAAAGCGGTTACACCGCCACATACAAACTACGCAGCAAAGACTTAGACTCTAAAGCGAATAACATAGATAATTAAGACTATCCGAAATCAACTTACGGGCAGTTGCCCGCCAGACATAACACCCATCTGGTCGGAGGATCCTCCCTTTTCAATGGAGGATGAGTGAACTTTACACCCTGTTCCTCATCCCCCGAAAAGTTATGCAGCGTTTAGAAATAAAACTATTTGTAAATTAGAATAATAATGAAAACGCCTCATAAAAAAAAACTTATTAAACTTAAAATCTTTCTTACGTTTGTGTGAATGCCATTGTTAGTCACCCCTCAGAATCTTCACCCTAAGTCCTGACGTCACAGCTTGTTCCAACGTTGCGTTGTAACTAGATGGCATTGTACCATTCGGTCCATTTTCTGAATCGCGGTGTTAAGATTCTCCACCGTTGAACGACCTTCGCGCGATTTTGTAGTAAAGTCATACTTACCTGGCGTAGGGGACACCGTGATCATGAAGGCGGTTCCCCCAGGGCGAGGCCTACCATTGCACTGCGGTTAGGTTGACCCTTGTGATTATCCCTAATGCGGATAACTCGGACGCGTAATTTTTGATAGTGAGGGACTGCGTTCGCGCTGTCCCTCTAAGAAAACAGATTAACATTTACCTTATTACCTACAGGGTACAGGCCGTTCTAGTTTCTAAAGTATAATATGTCTTATGCGTGCCTTGCAAAGCATGTCTGTGGTGGTCTGACTATGAATGATAGGCTGAGGAATGAGGTGTGAGTTAAAAGAAGAGTGACAAAAATTGAGGAAGAGTATCCTGAGATAGTTTGTTCATGTTGAGAGGATGAATGAAAGGTGAATAAGAAAATGTATTTACAAGGCAGATGTGACTGGAATCCCCGGGAGGGGCCAGGACACCCTAGGAGGACATATACTGACCTTATTGGTGATGTTCTTCAGAAAGGACAGGTGCGAAGTACTCGCAACCGGCGTGCGTGTATGACCAGATGTATGAACGTAAACGAGGCAAAAGGTGTATGTAAGGATCGTAGCAGGTGGCGTTCTGTAGTTTCTGCCTACCCCCATGGGAAGAAGGCATGAATTTATGTATGTATGTGTATACTGTGTGTGTAATGTAATTTAGGAAGGACCGCAAGTCTTTGTAAAGCTAGGAACCATAGGATAGATGTCATGTTTCCATAAACTTCAAGGGTCTTTTAAGTTCACATAACAAGCTACTCCGTCACGTTTTTAATTCAGTTTAACAATCACCATCGAAATAATTTGCAACTGTAAATTATACATAATTATCCAGTTAATGAACATAACAAAACATTTATTCATAAACAGCAATAAGGTTTGTGAAAACTATTATACTTACTTAAATATTGAAAAAGAATGTTATTAATAAAATCTGTCAAGTGCGAGTCGGACTCGCACACGAAGGGTTCCATACCATGTCGTACAAGAATTAACACTATGAATTTTTGTAATACTTTCGTAAAGGCAACAACAGAGGCGCTATAAAAAAACAAAGATTTGTAAAGAAATTGTCTAATTTTAATGAGAAAATGTTGTTGTGTTAAAATATAGGTGTAGGAGTATATTTCATTTATTTTAAGAGAAAAATATTAAGTTAACTTTATCCAGTAACATGCATTAACTAAAGTCAAAGTTATTTATTTGCTACTAATATAGTATTGGTAGGTATAAATAGGTATATATGGTAGGTAAGCAGGTAGATATGTAGGGTAGGTAGGGTAGGTTAGGTACCTACCTACCCTGGTAAGAAGGGTAGGGTAGGTAGGTAGGGTAGGTAATTAGGTAGAAATAGGTAATTAGGAAAGGTAGATGCGCCGTAGATAAGTACTTAGTGCTAACCGTGCGAAGCCAGGCCGGGTAAAGCTAGTTACTTATAAATAAAAGGATTTCTCTTGCTACATCAGACTATATTGTACAAAATAGAATGTAAGTAGTACGCCAAATTTTAATTATAACTGTGCGTTTGCACTGGCGAAACATTCACAACAAAACATGTTGGAATCTCTATTTTCTGTCAATTTTTCATACAATGTTTGACAGGAACTAGAGATTTCAACATGTTTTGTCGTGATGTTTCGCCAGTGCAAACGCACGGGTCAATACAGGTATTTATTTACGTTATTTTTGATAGTCATACAGAAATCTATTATTTCTTACTTATTATTTTTACACATCCCATCGGACTATGAGAGTGAGGGAAGAGAGAGTGCACTCGTGTCTGCGCACACACTTGTGCACTATAATATCTCCCGCGCCGAAGGCCAGGATTGGCCGCCATGACCGAATATTTTTACACCAATAATTTTTCTCAATATGAAATTGTATCCACAACGGTTTAAGCTAGGTAACTGAATAGTACACTGTATGTGCCAGCATTCATTTCAATGTTACTGAATATATTGTCTATTGGAGTGTAGTTTTAACACGAGGTACACACATCAACACCGTCTAGGGATACTTTGAAAAAAGTCGATAAAGTTCTTAAACTCAAAAAATACTGGCCGGTTTTAAAATCTTGTGAAGAAAGTTTATTTTGTAGACCTTTTTGGATGATCGAAATTTAAATGATCGAAATAGTATATGCTGCCATGATAGTAGGTACTTACTAATTCCATGTCATTACTCCGACTATTAAATAGTTATCTGTGGAATTTACATCGCATAATATTAGCATGAAATACAAAATTATTACTTTTAGTTGCAGAAAATCGCCCATTTTATATAAAATACGTTATGAATCGGCGTTTTTAGTATTTGTTGATTATAAACAGTATATGTTACATGATACACACAAGTTTCAAATTCCTAATTTGTTTAGTTGTTGAGATAGAGCTCGTATAAAAATGGTCTAAAACAGACAACTTCTACGGCCCCCTAATTCATCATTTTTGAAGATAAAAACAAATAAAAATTATATTTATTCTCTACTCGATGAGCTCTAGAAAATGATACCCCACATGCCAGGGTCAGATAATTTTTTTTTCAAAATTTAATTTTATTGTATGGCGACCCCCCTTTATTTTTTAATTTTATTATTTGTTGCTCTTACGGCAATAGAAATGCTCAATCTGTGAAATTTTCAACTGCCTACCTATTACGGTTCATGAGATAGAGCTCGCTGACAGACAGACGGACAGCGGAGGCTTATGAATAGGGTTCCGTTTGTCACCCTTCGGGTACGGAACCCTAAAAATGGTAATTATAAACCATGATAATCTATCTTATAATTAAATCACTAGCTATTAAAGACTGCAATGAAGTGTCATTTAATGAATCAGCTGCAGAAAAAAAAATCTTTTAGAAATAATGCATATTTTAATAACGGGAAACTTATAACTGGGAAATAGTTTGTACAACACTGCAATATTTTGACTTCACTTTTTAGAAAATGGACCTTCATGCAAAAATGGATGCCTGGTACAAGGATAGGAAGAGGAAACCGATGGCATACACCACCAGGACAATGTCCATGGCAGTGGCGAAGAGGTCCCTGGCGATCTGGTCGCGAGCCAACTGCCTACAATAAGCACGGGCTTGCCTGAAGAACCGTACCAGTTGAATCAGGAATATTTCTGTTCCACGTAGCACAGCACTGTAAAAGAAAGAATATTTTTCGGGTTAGCTGTTTATTTTCATTTTGATAATCTGCTAACATACCCAACTAGCAAAAAAATCCTGGAATGCGATTTTATAATGCTACGTGGACTTATAAAACTCCGATGATAGTTTTGGTGGATGCTACTACGCTTATAACAGCATAAATACATGCTGTTTTTACTCAAGTACATTTAATCCTATAATTTGTACTTATATCGGTATATAGGATCATATTTCTTGACAAATATAGGATCAAGACTCCTATAAAAGCATGAAACAAGAGTAATTGCACTCAGGAGTAATTACTCCGGTAACTCAGACTTATATGCGCCTATAAGATTACATCTGCGGACCATTTAAATCTTAATACTCCTGTAGGAGCATGTACCAGGAAAATATGCACTGAGGAGCAATTACTCTTGTTATTTTTACTTATAACCTCATATAAGCTAATATTTTATGACACAGTTAAGCAAATTAAAGTTAAATTACTGTAAATCATTTATGTATCTGGTTTGGTTTTACATAAACTTAAAAGTAAGTGTTAAAAGAATTACAGATCCACGTTTTAAAAATAATAATTCACCAAGATTATAACAGCACTCGGTAGGAAAAAATGTTCTTTATATCGATTTATCTTATGCCGTTTTAAACCTAGACATATTTATATAGGCATTCCACAGTAGTGTTAATGTCTAAGTAATCTCAAACAATCCTGGCTAAAACTGTTAAGAGGACACTTTTGCTTGTAACGACCAGTACAGGCGAAAACGCGCTTTATATAGTTTTGCAAATTCTGATGTAGGATTTAACATCAGCCATTTTGATTACAACTGTTTTTGTCTACAAATATTGAAAATGGATTTAAATAAGTGGAAGCGGTTTAAAAAAAAGGGGATCCCATAAAAGTAAAAAAAAAAAAACATATAAGTAAAGAAATGTTAACCGCAAAGCAACGATTTTTGAAATTTAACTGATGAAGACCGTATCGTGAATTCTAGCGAGGGTTCCGGACAAGATAATTGTAGTACTACTTTAAATGGAAGAGGTTCGGACTATGAAAGTACCAAATCTTTGAGCGATATTGAAAGTGATAATCAGGAAGAACTCCTTGAATAAGAATAGAAGAAATGAACTTCTAGTAAACGGCTTCTTTTTAAATTCATTTTGCCATTTCGTAGTTGCTATACGTCTATGGTAGCAACTAGCACAAATTAAAAAGAAGCCATTTACTAGGAGTTCATGGTACTTTTTTGACCATCTCAAATCGACAGCATAATACTCGCAGGTTTGCCCGATCGGTTCACCGACGACGTTGCCAGATTTAACAGCATGGCTTGTAAGAAAATAGAGAAGGCTGTGCCCGTACCTATTATGTTATTGTAGGAGATCCATAAACATTTGTGTAATATTGCCCAGCACATCAGATACTTAAATCTTTTCAACTGATATCTATGTAAGTTAATTTAAATATAGGTAAGTATAGGGATTTTCACTTTTACTCACATAGAAGTAGGTAATAATAAATATTGTGTTACGTAGTTAGGTACATACACAGTTAGGTATACCAATTACAAATTTCACATTCGTCTCTTGGGATGTGATCATAAATTGCGTAAGTAAATCAATTCTCACACCAAAACCAATCTTGGTATAGCAATGATCTGATGTGTTCTTGATTCTTAGTAAAATGTAAATCTCTGGTGATTAACACCAGAGATTTACATTTTAGTAGAACTAGAAGAAACCACGCTGTGACAACCGTGACATATCTCAGAGAACAAGAAATGTGTAACACTCCAAGGCCATTTTAAGTTCTTTAAAGATCGGAAATCTTTTTTGGTTAAAAATTTATCGATATCCATAGGTATAGTCTTGTTTAAATCGTCGGCAACCTGTTATATAATTAAGTCAAATAAAAACAACGTTGAAACTGATGTTTACGTAGAACAAACCCTTAAAATATTCCTTTAACTTACTTATCTATAAATATCAATCGATTTTCATCTGGCCATTGCGGAACCCTAATCGGTAACAATGGCGAATCTTTTCGGTTTTGACATAACCCAATATAGAACCAATATACTTATATTGGTATTATGTCACACTTGGAAATGCTAAAAATACTTATTTGAGCACTATGTCATACTTGGAAATGCTCATCAAGAAAATGGCAGCTGCCTTCATAATATTTATTTAATATTAATTAATATTAAAATGTAAATAAGAAAATTTCAATTTGAGGGTGTGCGTAAATTACGTTACATGTTGTATACACTTCGTTATTATTATCAACAAAGTCGTGTTGAGCGCCATCTACAATTCAAATACAGAACTACGTTGTGTACAACGCAGTAACGCTTCGCTTCATCGTCTTGTTCCTGAGTAAATAATTCTACAAAACGTAAACAGATGGCAGTAAGAGCGCGTTTTATATATTTTTTGGGATAGATCATGTTTTATTTCCGGTGTTTCAAGATTTGGAAATATTATTACTATAATTCATATTTTTATTTCTCTCTAATCGTCTGATATTATAGTAAAAGTATGACTATACTATTAGTAAATTTGCTGTTTTAGTAAATAAAGCCCTTACCACCTTTACTATAAAGTTTAGTTTACCTTGGCGTGCACCTCCACTGGAAGTTAAAGTTTTGGACACTGACGAGTGGCAGGAGCAGTGCCAAAATGTACATCATGCCATTGTTTTCCAGAGATGCCGAGGGCGCCAGGGTGGCTCGCTGAACTAATCCTACTCTGAAAAATAACAAAACATTTAACTACATAGTTATAACAAAGACTTTGTCGCTTGTCCTATAGGCAGAACCTAAGTATGGTAAAAGGGCCAGATAGATCGTGCCACTCCTAATACAATTTCTGGGAGGAGGATCTGTTGACATAATTTTATTCAAACCCCACAGGTGGCCCTTTAGCCTAAACTCAATTTATCGCAATCCTCTGTTGGATTAAGGGAGTTTTTTTATGCCATTAATTCTTCATAGCCAAAGCACTAGGAAGTGGTGAAGGGCGGGCGTTTTGGTGGACAATGTTATGTTATTTTGAAGTTCAAAAAGTGCCGATAGAATACAATAGAATACTCTTTATTATGTACACCATAAAAATTACAGATATAGGTTTAGAAATTTTACATAGGGTGACACAATGGGCGGTCTTATCGCTAAAAGCGATCTTTAAAAAGTGCCGATGCCTAATTTGAATAAATTACTTATGATTTGATTAGGCTTCTCCCATCAAGGTTCTAGCCACGGTTCAAGGTTGTCCGCTTTCCCCATCCAGCCAGTCCTGGACCCCTTTTAAAGACCGTGGTTCATTCGACTCCGAAAATCCCATCCCGCCATTGCCGATATGCAGTCTTTACTCGGTGACTCTTCAGCTAATCCTTTGTCAAGCATGGCGCCGTACTGCCAGTTCAGTTTGTGAACTCAGCACCTGTGTCAGTAACTCCAGTTTTTTACCGGATAATTAAATTTTCGCCTTTTTTTGTGTTAGTCCTTGTATATATCGGATTGTCAGGATTTATTGCATTCGATTCAAACATCATGTGGGCAGAAGATGGGCTTCGTGCAATGAAAACACACACGGCGTTAATTAAAATCACAAATTAATACAATGATCACAAATAACAATTAACATGATAAACTGAGCACAACGAATCGAGTACAGTTCCGCGACGTCCTAACTCCGATGCGATCCAGAACTGAATGTCCTCCTCGCGCTTTAGGTGTCATAGATCGATTATGTTGTCGCCAGTAGTGGCGCGTTTGCGATTCGTTTCATGTCCGTACTAATGAACGGATTCGACATATGTTTTTCTAGAGGATTACTAATAATAATAACGGCCTATTATTGTCCCACTGCAGGGCAAATCCTAATAAAGAAAGAAATAAATTATTTGTATTACTTATTTCGGATCCCATCCTTCAAAGAGCTTCGAGCATTGTTAACTCCATAGTGCGCTGAGCGGTCTTTAGCCTGTGTGTTCTTAGTGAAGAGTTGATAATGATACCTGCTGTTCTGAATCCCAGTATCTTCAGTAGCACTGGCTCTTCTTGTTTCATCGTTGTATAGGCTGTCGTCGCTAGCCAGCGGATATGATCTCGTTGAACCACCACCATCACTCTGCAGGAAAAGGAGTATGATCAAAGAAAGAAAAGAAAGAAAAGAAAGAAAAGAAAGAAAAGAAAGAAAAGAAAGAAAAGAAAGAAAAGAAAGAAAAGAAAGAAAAGAAGGAAAAGAAAGAAAAGAAAGAAAAGAAAGAAAAGAAAGAAAAGAAAGAAAAGAAAGAAAAGAAAGAAAAGAAAGAAAAGAAAGAAAAGAAAGAAAAGAAAGAAAAGAAAGAAAAGAAAGAAAAGAAAGAAAAGAAAGAAAAGAAAGAAAAGAAAAGAAAAGAAAATACATTTAGTTGCGGTAAACATGACGCAAAAAATAAATAAAACACGAATGAAAGCAAGTGCTACTGCTCTGCTTAAGCCTTTTGGGAATACAGGCGTGAGGTTATTTTATGTGTTGTATGTTTACCAGGTTAAGCTACGCTTGCCGGGGCTGGTCAGTGGATGGGTAACCATCTTAACATACCGAGACTTCTCCGTGCCTCGAAAAGCACGTTAAGCCGTTGGTCCCGGCTGTCATTAGTGGATCTTTGACAGTCGTTACGAGTCGTCAGAAACCCGAAAGTCTGACACCAGTCTTATCAAGGGGTATCGTGTTACCCAGATACTGGGTTGTGGAGGACAGATAGGCAGTCGCTCCATGTAAAATACTGGTATTCAGCTGCATCAGGAAGCCGACCCGAACCTAGTTGGAAAAATGCTAGGCAGATTTACTTACGTTGATCTCCATGGATGGAGTCCCGGTGAACGCTTCGGAAGAGAGGCGCATCAGCCCGGGGGTTTGGTTAAACATAATTTGACCGAACTGGCTGTTAATCAGCTGCTCATTACAGCCCCTTGCTACGTCGGACGACATCTATTGAAAGAAAGAGACGACATTTTTTAAAAGAGTAACCGCGGAGTTTCTTGCCGGCTCTTCTCCATAAGAAACGGCCAATTGGAACCGTGCGTAGCTTCTGACGTTTCATAAATGTCTATGTAGGTTTATGTGAAATAAAATATTTTGAATTTGAAAGAAAGAAATGAAAGAATTCATGAAGAATTAGATATAAGTACACGTGTAACATTTACATAATATGAAACGTAAATTTTGGTGGTTACCACCTGATAATCAGTCTATAATGTTCCCACTGCCGAGATACAGGCATCCTCTCTATGCGAGGGAGTGGGCCGTCCACCACACGGGCCCAGTGCGGGTTGGCGGATGTCACATGTCTTCGAATTTTTGTTTCAAGACAGGGTTTCCTCACGATGTTTTCCTTCAGCGTTTTGATACAAATGTTGATAATATAAATTACCCATAAGTACAGTTCGCGTCAAATAACTTTACCGCTTTGAACTAGGCTACAAATGACTGCGCAGTAGTCAATCTTACCTAGAAAACAGTAGCGCGCATGCCAGCACGCTTACGCAGAGCTGCGAAAATATTTAACGCGATCTGTACAGTGCCTGCCTGGGTTTGAACCCACGACCTCCAAGCCTCCAACCCGTAAGTCTGTTATGGACATACGCAGCACCAGGAGCATCGCAGATGCATCTTAGAGACAGAGCTGAAATGTTCTAGACCTGTGTAATGAAAGTGCTTCTAATTCCACCAGTACCCATTAAAATACAGGATCATATTAAATTAGCTAGCGAAACGCCGCAGACGTTATGGGTTGGGTACCGAATTACCGATATCTAAACACGACAGAATAAACATAAAAATATTTGGTTTTTTTTGGGTCACCGAGCGCTTCTAGTGTTGTTACTTCAAGTATGACTTAAGAAAATCTGTTTTTTTTTTGTTTTGTCCTGTTAAGATATCGATAACACGTCTGTGAAGTTTACACAAAACAAAAAACGGGGTCGGTGGGTAGCCTTAGGGGCGGATTAAAAACGGTTAAGAGCTAGTCGGACTCGCGCACCGAGAGGTCCGTAGGCTGCCTGTCCACTGGAGCGGAGAGGAGCGGAGATGTGCCAATATTAACCAATAGAATCTTGACTTAGGATCACTGATCTAAACTCAGGGGCGGAGTCAAGATTCTATTGGTTAATATTGGCACATCTCCGCTCCTCTTTTCTCCTCTTCGCTCCAGCGGACAGGCAGCCAGGAGCTTCATTCGTACCTCAATAGTTCGGTGCCCAGAAACTAGTCCTCTAAATTGTATGAGCGCCCATACAACTCAGACTTGGCGACAGAGGCGACGAGAAATAGGTATGGTCATTGGTCAAGCTATGATAATAGTACCTTCACAAAGAACTCTGTATCTATAGTACAATAATACCTCAATGTATCCACTACTGTATCTTGTTAGCCGCGGTTTTACTTACCGTTATTCTACAGATTTCCCCCTACACGTGCCCACATTGGCACGGTTAAGGTTTCTCCCTAAATTCTGCGTTACATTTTAATTTTTTTAAATGATTTTTGATAAGTTTTGGGTGGTTTTTCTATTTTCTTGTATGAGATGTCAGTATTTCAATCATTCCTGACGTAAACCTAGTGTCAAAGTTGTAGTTTTTCTATTTTTGGTATGAAGGTCCACCATTTTGAAAGTTCATCTCAAAAAGGATTTTCGCTCCTTTTTCATGGCTGAACCTACCTCAAAAAGTAAGAAAGTGGATGAGGGAGTATTCGTATTTCATACCTCAAAAGTAGACCGTAGGAATTTTCTTTAATACTTAATTAAACTCTGAATTATTTTTTCTAAAATCTATAAAACACAGCAATTAACTTACGAATTCATCGAATCAAAGAAAATCTTCGAAACCGTCACACTGTTCATTAACTTAATTAAAATTCTTTATGTAATTAACCTGTAAATTCAGTAGCCCGTATCACAACTCGCATAAATATAAAAGCATATTTTTTCTAATTTATCTATTTTTCTTTAAATGTCATTCTTTGGGCGCGAACTGCTGGATGCCATTGTTCGAAATTCAAAAAGAACGCGGACAACCCGCGGTGTCATTATTCGCGGTTGCCAAAGTAAAAAAAGGTTTTTTATTCAATTGATTGGGAACTTTTTTTATTAATTGACTTACTTTTATGTAAGAATTTGCCCTAATTGAGGCTCGATCAAAGCCACCTACTGAGTCATTTACGTTGTTGGTGGCATGAGGCACTCTGTTCAAGTTGAACTGTTTCTATTGGTCATGCAGATGAGGCAGTTGCCTATAGCAATAAATTGAAAGACAAGTGTCACTTGGTACACACGCAGCTTTAGCTGTCGACGACTCGCTGGCGTTTTACACCCAGATTTGGCCAGCCAATTTGTCGCTAGCGATGTCAAAAACTACGTGTGTACACATAAGAACATCTACATCATCCCGCAGACAAACCGTGAAAACGGTTTTGCGGGGCATAGTTTCTAAGTTCAGATTTTTTGTAAACTTTGTTTATGATAAATAAATAAATAATTAAAATCTAGGAGCATTTTCATTACCTAGTTTTTTTTGTGTCGTCACAAATCGCCATTAGCTTTGTCGTAAAAATCTCTTGCAAATGACTTGTTACAAACAAGATGGAGTGATGGATATTTAACAATGCAGCGTTGATTGTCACACATCAGTGTCATGTGTAAAAATGACTTAATCAGGATTTCCTGTGATTTCTCTGCGGCACTGTGGGAGACCATAATATAAAAATGCGAATTATCCTTATTGCTCGTCATTTGTAAATATTGTCACTTTGTTTGATAATTTCTTCATTTCTGTTTGTGATGCAGCCGCCGCGTACCTATTAGTTGTACCTATTTAAAGTGATTTTGAGATAAAGTAAATTACAAGGTAAAAAATATGGGTCTTCCTTCATTATCAACATATTATTCGAATTATACTGTTTCCCATTGATTGGAAATGAGAAAAATTGCAGTAATGCTTAATACTTTAGCTTATGTGCGCTTTTATAATAAAATCCATACCTTTTACTTCCCTGTTTTATAGCGGCATGGACTTCTAACGTTACGATATAATACCGGGGATGTCCACACATCCCAATCACAATCACATTGTTAGAAATTATAAAGCGCACAATGAGTGACAATTTCGTATGTTTGTTGTGTTTCAATCTAAGGTTTTAACGGACTAGCTGGGTAATGTTGTTACATTTATTTGATAATAAGTCTCTACTCACACAATGATTGCTTAAAAATATATGACAACATATAGACAGACATCTACAAAAAAAAAAAAACACCAAGGATATCAACATCACGGTGCGTCCGCTGAGTGGGCGTGCAAAATCGAAAGCTCAGAAAGTGAAAAGGTCCGCCATTTTTTTTTGCAAATCAATCGGTTTTTTTTTACTGAAGCCACCCCGCGGTAGCCGACACTAGCCACACCGCGGGATGTCGCGCTACCGTGTCCAGAAAATTGATGGATTTTATTATTTTTTGAGTTATGCCACTTTTGATTTTGGCGCTGACATTTTGGCGTAGAATGATTGGCGGTGCAGATATTAAACAATGTATTATTATTTATAAAGCTGTTTTGCTCATTCTTGGCCAAGGAAAACCTACATCAAAAGCTCGTTGTCGACTTGGTCTGTGATGGCTTAAAATATAGACTACATTCCCAAAAAAAAAAAACTGATTAACTCATAAAATAACAGTAAAACCATATTTTTTTCAACCCAATCTCTTCGCTATATTTATTTACACATCAAAAATGTAATAGCCAAATATTTGTCGAAAAAACGTCCAAATGTTGACTTAATAAATTCGGAGTCAACCCTTTATTTACCATCGGCGGGTCGTTTAGGCCCCTATTATAATATTTAATGCTAAACAAACACGAGATTTTTGCTTCTAAATGACTTCATCCACTTTTGATTCGGGGTACCTAATGATTTAACTGGGTTAACTTTGATTTTGGGGTTTGCGTTTACGTTAAATTTTGAGTTCTAAATTTCTGTTATGGCATAGAAAAGGTTTTTGGAGAAGGAGACAAAACCCAATGTCAGCTCAGTTATTCTACCTAATATTTTTTCCAATAAAAAATTACTTAGGATCCTAATTTCAACTCTACTTACTATACTAACATTATAAAGAGCTAAAATCTTTTTGTTCGGTTATTTATTTGTTTGTTTGTAAGTTTGTATGTTAGGTGTAGATAATCTCCGGAACTAAGAGTCGGATTTGAAAAATTCCTTTTGCATTGGATAGTCTAATTCTTGAGAAACGTTGCGGGCAGAAGCTAGTCTTTAATAAGATACTTTAAGTCGTAATTATAAGAGTTACTGCTTACTTTACAGCAGTAAGGCTGAAAATACGAATAAGCTTCAAAAGAGTTCCGTGTTCCATGTAGTTCTAAACCTACTCAAAACGCAAACCTCATAAAACTTCGACGTTACAGACTCAAAATACACCGAAGGGTTAAACGTCCATTTAGTCAACTATACTTAGTTCGCGCTTCGCTCTATAACGATCTACTATTTAGCCACATCGGGACCTTTGATCCAGTTGATCACCTTTTTTTATTTTCCTTGATGATACTTTTTTCCAAAATTAAAGTATTTTGTTTAAAGTTTACTAAATGATAGCCCTTTTTTAACTTTCTCCTAAAGTTTATGTAGTTTAAAAGACGTTAAGTTACCCTTTTTATTGTGTTCGTTGAATAAATATTTAACTAAAGGGTACAATTACTACAAAAAGAGTACAAAAGTGCCGATGAGGAAATGACCTGTAAAAACATAAGGGTTAGCCAAAGGTTAATATTTTTGCTATTTCTTACATTGGATTATAATATTATCTCTGAATAGAACGTGTTAGTCTAATAATTGAATTTGTTTTAATATTTAGGTACTATTGCAAAATTGCAATACCCATTTAACATAGTTGGACTTACCTAGTTACTTTTAAGGCGACGATAACCGACTTGTAATGATTTTATATTGAAGATCACGTTTAAACGAGTGTTAATGATTTGGAAAAAAAATTATGTTAAAATACAGCATTTTCTTACTAACTTAATAAATTAATATTTTAGATTATGTTCATATCAAATAGTGAAATTAGTCTGTACAGTTATGTCTAACGCGGATAAAAAACTGAGAATCAATCTATTTTTTTCGTATCGTATCGTATAAGCGTAATCGTATTTTTGTGAAACCTCCGCCATTTTAAAGATAATTTGATTATTGATCTTTTAGTATACGTCTTTTATTAAAGTAGTTATTTTTTAACGTATAATACCTAAATGAATAATGCGTCTAATTTGGGACAGCGCTCTTTGATGGGCAAGTTCTATTACTGGCTGGACGTCCGACTTGTCGCATGAGCTCAGTACAAAACACGCAAGCTAACCTTGAGCTCAAGGTTATGAGCATATATCTGCGACTTAAGTCGACTCTCCTCTCATAATTCTAAAATAAACTAGAAATCGGAAAGATATTGGTATCGTTTACGCATTATTTTACCGAAATAACACCAAAAGCAAGCTTTGCAACGGATAACACAAAAAATCTAAGTAGCCAATCAGGTCACGAAAACAAACAAAAATCATCAATTATAATAATCCTTCCAGTTTTTATTTTTTACCTAAAATTGTAAAAGTTTTTTCTATTTCTACCAATAACTGTGCATTGACACGAGCGGGTAATTTTCAATTCGATCGGAATCATTCAAGGGTTGAAATAATTGTACGTTGCGGTGGCATCATTACGTTTGATTGGTTATGGATCAAATAATAGAATAAATTAGAAGTAGGGTTTTGAAGAATTCTGTTGATTTGAATGAGTTTTTTTACTTTTAAATAAGTAAAACAAAAACCTTTCAAATCAACACTAAATTAGGTTGAAACTTACGAATTCTATTATATTTCATTCATAATTAATTTCAGTTTTCAGTGCACATTCTTACACTTACATAAAGGCAGTTATAGATAAATAATGCTCTTAAAAAAATGTCAAGCAAAGTTTTTCGCATCAGCGTGTTTGCGATAATTTCATTCGATATACCTGGCGGTTTTCGATTCAATGTGTTTTTGAACTGGCGTACCACTAGCATTTTTTTTCGAAATAGTGTGCGTCGAAACAACATCATTCGAATCTTCATATCACTCCCATACCTATGACCCTGTCGCAGTTCAATAAAAATTATCGTAACAAGGCTACAAAATTAAATCAAAATCAATTTCTCCTTAGAATTTTCTTTAAAGTCAACAACAAAGACAGTTACGAAATGGGGCTTACTACGAGTATCTGTACCTAATGATTCGTAATTTTCAGCCGTAAGACGTACACTGCTTCACATAGGCCTTCCCCAAGCACCGCCATTTCAACCGGTTCCGTGCTTTCTGTATCCTCCGCTCAATCTGGTTAATGATTCCTAGAGGACCTTATCCTGAAGAAATTATGAAAATTATTTACACAGCAAATAAGACAAGTGTCCTATGTCAATATCCTCTAAAGAATAATCATGAAGCATGAAGGTCCGTCTCTTTCAAGTGGTGCCCATAATTACTTTACACTTACCTACAACTACCCTACAAGTTCTCGAAACCCTCACAATTTCACAAGGTCCGTCATCCCGATTAAGGTTCGCGTGTCATACAAAGTGTAATGAATAGACAAAACTGACGGATATAAATATCGCCATTTTGAAAATGAACTGAGGGTAATTTTCGAAACCTCAAGCAACATATGGCCGCGGCAGACGCCATACGAAGCCAACTGTCATATCTTCCTTCCTTTTCGTATTTAAAAGATGTGGGATGGGAAAGAAAGGGATGCGAATAGGATTCATTAGTCGGTAGTACTATCATTTGAATGTCGTATCGCAAAAAAGTGTATTGTTTGGTGCGTAGGACACGTGCGCGGGCGCCGGAAGTAGGGTAGGCTTTGGCGCGAATTCGAGCATAATTCGAAAATTTGAATGACTGTATAAACAGGATATTGGAACGATAATCGGTTTCCGAAACAACATATGGATTATGGGTAAAACTTAACCATTTTGGGGTTAACACAAGATTGTTACCATGATTATTTTAGAGAAGTACTGAAAAAAGGTTGAAATAAATAGCTTCCTTTTACCATTATTTGAGTCTGTGATATAAGATTTCAAGGTTTAACTAGTTATGCAGGATGTTGATATGAGGTTGATATCAAGTAATCACTTTTGTTTCATATTGTTTAGGGTTTTTTTTTTGAGAAAATAGTCTCAATTGAATTCTATAAAAATAAATTGGAATACCTAATTAACCAATGATGAAAATGTTTTTCTTGGGGTTTTTAGCTTGCTATTTACTTACTTTTAGGCAATAAATATACCTACAGTGAAACAAAATAACATAACTCCTAGAAAAATTATCTTTTCCAAATGCAGCAGATCATTGCAAAAATTATGACGAATCTTCCAGGCTATTTCAACCCTAACAGATAATCTAAAATACATTTCACCCCTTATGTCCTTCTATTGCTACCAAGAAAATAGAAAAAAAACCGATAGATTTCCAACAGCCACCCTAACGAGGGCACGCGACATATGGACTCGTGCGCATCCCTTTGTAACGCCGCGATCCACGGCTTAAGGGTGGGTCTATTTATTTTTACTTGTTATTAAATGTAAACTTATTATGTGTGCTGGCTGGAGGATTTTTAGGGGTGAAATTTTAGATTGAGCACGTGTTTTGTTTTAGAATTCAGATTAGGGGCATGAAATTTTCCTGCCCGTTCTTCTCCATAAGAACCTACTACGCTTTGGAATGGGCAACTAGCTTCATCTGTCTGACTGACTGACCCTTTGACAATTCAAAAGTCATTGTAATTGCTTTCATTGAATAAATGCTTTGAGTTTGAGTTTGAATAATGTTGTGGGATGTTTAGGTGAATTTTATGGTATTTTTGTAAAGTTATATATTTAGGAATTAAGTAGTAAGACTTATACTGATAATTAGGGCTTTCATCCCGGGAATCTCGGTCTCGAAAATTTCGAGAGTGAGACTCGATACTGATGTTTTCGGTCTCGGGAATAACGAGACTTTTGAGACTAAAGTCACACAATAAACAGTCAACCTTCCTAGCCTTTTCCCAACTATCTTTGGGTCGGCTTCCAGTCATAACCGGATGCAGCTGTATACCAGTATTTTACATTGAGCGACTGCCTATCTGACCTCCACAGCCCAGTAACTGGGTAATACGATACCCCTTGGTAAGACTGGTGTCAGACTTTCGGTCTTCTGACGACCCGTAACGACTGTCAAAGATCCAGAAATGACAGCCAGGACCAACGGCTTAACGTGCTTTCCGAGGGACGGAGGAGTCTCGGTATGTAAAGATAGTCACCCATCCACTGACAAGCCCGGCAAGATTAGCTTAACCTGATGGATCGACCCGTGCGGCTTGTTATTACTTAGCCACGAGCTCTTTCTGTCTAAAGAAATTAGAAGTACAACAAAATTCTTTGAACATTAGTCTCGCCAATTCACTGCGTATTGAGGCAAGTATCTTACAATACTTGCGCAGTCCTTCTTAGTTTTTTGAAAAGAAGCTCGATGCAAAAGTATTTCAAACGTTAAGCAACGATGAAATGACTGTCGTTGAATAAATTGTACGAAAGGTTAAATGAATCCACAACCACAACTGAAGAAGCAACTAACAATTATCCCGCAAATACCAGTGATCCAAATGATGCGACGATTGCGGAGCTCACATCTAACGACAGAAGAACAGTTGGAATGTGATCCAAATGTTGCGACGATTGCGGAGCTCACATCTAACGACAGAAGAACAGTTGGAATGTGAGCTTAATAATTTGCTTAACCCCCAAGAAGACAAAGTTCAGAATATAACTTCCATGTCTATCCATGACTTGCAAACAACCTTGCACGTGGAAGAAGCTCTGGAGGCGACAGATGGAAATGCCTAAACCATTGCTACAATTACTTAATATCTATCCCCCCTTCTAGCGTAGAAGCAGTGAGAGCTTTTTCTAACGCGAGTTAGGTACTTTTGTAATAAAATCAGATCCTCTCTATCTGAAACTAGGTACTTATACGCCCTTTGTTTTTTACGTGCCCACTATAAAAATGAAAAAAACTCTCATAAATAATTTTTGATTCTATAATGTGAGTGTGTTGCTGTATGTTTATTTGTGTGTATTTGATTGAAATATCTTGTTTTGACTACCTAAATGCCTAGCTTATAACTTTGAGAGTTACTTTTGAAATAGTCTCGAAAATCTCGTTTTTCCCGGGAAGTTCGAGACCGCATCGAGTCTCGATTTTTTTTCCCGGGACTCAAAAATGCAGCGAGACTGAAAGCCCTACTGATAATATTGATGCATGACATAAAAATGGTATTCCTAAGAATTCAGGAGGTTAACAAAGCTAACCTTGCTTTTCGCCCAAAACTTTAAATATTGTTTTGTTGCTAGAGCTTAGTAATTTTATTATTTACAAGGAAAATGGTCAACTAAAATGCATTAGGGTTACTACTTATGTATGATTATTTATTAAAGCAGTTACTTTGTGGGAAAGAAAGAAAAATATGTAGGTTTATCATAAAAAAAGATGTATGCATGCGGTGCATTCAAAAAAGTGATTTGCGGTTTTAACCACAGTGTTTCTGGTTTGGCTAAGTTCAAACTCAAAACTGGCGATTACTAAGTAGATCAATTTCAATATAACCCACAAAAAGTGCCATAAAGTAGCAACAAAAGTGCCGCACGTGTATATCATTTGTGTTGGCGCGTGGGGCAGAGCCCGGGCGCTCCGCCCCCCAACAGAATGTTTTATGACTTCACTTGTGTGGCCGCAAACAATATTTAATTTGACCATCATGTTGGTAAAGGATCGGTGGAACATTTCTTGTGCCTTTCATACCGTATTTCACGGAGAGAATATTGATTATTGAAACTAAATAAATAATCCACGGTTTCTGAAATATAAGATTTTTCGCGCAGGTTCTATCTAAGCGTATCGTCAATGATTTCACGGAGTCACTTTATATAGCTACACTTCTGAGCTCAAATAATGATTTTTCCAAAATAAAACCATGTTGACAAAAAAAAAACATCCAGAAACATTTTTAGTCCAGTTTCAGTTATATTTCTTTTCGGTCATAAGTCAAAATAACAACAATTGCAGGCTTTTTATAACTTGTTTTACAAAATATCTTAACGACTCATCTGTACGGTAGTAGTCAGTATTTCACAGCCACCATTTAGATTTAGCGATAGTAACTAATTTTATTGTTTAGGAAACTAATAAATTTCTCCGTTTTTTCTTCACTAAACTGTGCGACGTTAATTTGTTTTAATAACCCATAAAAATTTGGCGAAAAAACTATTTGGTTCCGCTTTTTTTAATGTCGCTAAAAAGGTTTATTACTTTTTAGCTTCGGGGAATTTAGGGCAGAATCTTAATCGCTTTTGTTTTTAGAAATAGAGCGATTATGTTTTTTTTTTCAAAGGCAATAGCTCGGCAATATGTTCCAAACGTACCAGTGCTGCACATAGATAAGATATTACATACCTACAGTGCTGTTATTGTAGGTAGTGTTATCGAAAAACTGCATTTTCCAGAATGTAAGAGGCTGTCAAAAATTAGGAACAAAATGTGCTTTGAATAAGAAAGTATCTACCAGAATACACAATGGATAGGCATTGTGCTGTTTTGTGCAGTTTAATACAAAACTTGATTTTTGATTTTTAATATTTGTGCCATTACTTACATCAATTAATTAATAAAAACCCCTCCTCCTTCCTCCGTCCTTTAGAATTAATTGATGATTAATGATTGATCTTTCTTTCTACGCAATCCTTTTTAATATCGAATGGCCATGGCGTCACACGTTCCGACAAAAAAGGCGTAACTTTTTACACCTTTTAAAAGTAGCAAGTCGGTCAAGAGACACTAAAATCAGTGACAAACTGACTGATGTTAATAAAGATGTCTCGTATCACTTTACAAAGCTTTTGAAGCCATTTTAAATCAGTTAATAGATAAGTAGACACTTTTTCAACCCTAAATTGACAAAATGAAACAATGAAAATGAAACTCTACGTCTTGCGAATAAAGTTTAATTTACAAAAGCTGTACGTGTGTCTATTGTCACTCAAAGTGAAGATCAGTGAATTGTCAAGGCACTTAATTTGTATGGACACAATAAATTTGGTTTTATTGGTACTTTTGGACAGAAAAAGTGAGAATGGTCAGTCTTTTTAGTGAAGCGACACTTTTTTTAGAGGCTAACCGTTTAATTGTGATGGACTTTCGATTTTGTTTCGTTAAATTTTGTTTTTTTTTTATCTGGTTGTTTAGTTTTTGTTATAGATATGTATATACTTACATAGTCGTAGTATAAAACTGTTTTCAGACCAGCGCGATTTGTCGCGCGACGCGACACGAACAATACAAAACTTCACGGTATAACAATAACCGGTGTCGCACTGGTCTGAAAACAGCTTAAAACAAAGCCGATTTTCTTGTCTGCTGTGTGACCGCATTGTTCTTCTAATTTCCGCAACGGATTTTAATGCGGTTTGCACCATCATTTAGAGATTTTTTTTCGGAAGGTTTATGTATAAAATATTTATATTAAACTTACATTATTATTATAATTAAGTAAACCCGATGTTTTGCCGAGTTGTAAATACCGTGCAAAGCAGCTTGCTAGTTAAATATAAATTAACTAGCTAGCCAAGTCAGTAAGCCAGCTAGTAAGTAGTAGGTAATAGTAATTTTATTTCCAAACAGTACACATTACTTCATTATGGTCTCGACCCCTGAACTAGGACATCCTGTATGACAGGGGTCGAAGTTTCTCCAGTTACATACATAGTTCTCATGCTAATCTATGAAGATTAGCATGAGAAGGCTTAGACTAGATACAATTTACACTTCATTTTTAGTACCTATTAGTGAAAAATATTACAAGAGTCTAAAAAAAATAGTGCAAAAAGAATATAGTGTGCTCCAATTATATCTATGGTTACCGTAATAAAGTTAAATGGATCCCAAAATTGTGAAATAGGTAACTTTTTAAGAGCCCGTATTGTATTTTGCTAAATAATTTTTTGGCCATTTATTGAAACAATTATAAAATTATAACTATACCAAAAATTAAAACCACTTTTTAAAAGAGATTGATTGACAGCTGAACATCAAAACACCGCTAAAACTCTTGACAATGTAGGTGGCAAAATGCTCGCCAAAATACAATGCTAAACGGAAAAAATCACAATGGAATTAGGAACATCGATTTATCGCTCTATTGAGCATTCGCACTAAATATACTTTTAATTATACCTTAAAAATGCATCTAGTAATTATGCGGTGGGTATTTTGCTAAACATCAAAATAAATGTATTTTTTTTCAGTTTTCTGATGTGTAGGCGGGATGGTGCCACCCCTAGATCTATGGATTTATTTCAATTTCTACCTAATGGTAGCATTTTGTTTAATTATAGGTATTAAATCTTTTGTAATTAAGTTGAGCAAAACTTTGACGTTTGTACATTCCGGAGGAGTATTGATAAATGCTGTTTTGTTATTGATTGAACTTTAAATGGCACGCAATGGTGGTCTATGGTAGAAACGCAACAATATTCTTGGCCTCTATACGTCATCATAATCATTGGCAGCCTTGTTCCAGCCTCCTCTCTTGTGTGCCATGCTGCCCTGGTCTGTGCGAGTCAATAATAATTTCAAACCTACTTTGTATTCAACAGAGAGACGTTGAAGGGTTAAGACAATAGTAGCATGTAACTTAATTAAAATGGCCTCTTAAATTAATTTATTTATCAAAACAAAACATTTTGGCAATATTTTTTTATAACTATTCTTATCTCACACACAACTCAGTCGTAACTTTACACACAGAATTAAAATTATTTTCGGTATGTTTTCCCACAAAGACATTCCTAAAATCACCGCAGGTTAAAAAAATCCGTCAACCCTTAGCGAACTCAAGGGGTCCAACTTGACCCATCGATTAAGTTTTTGCCTCGCGCTTCCAAATAAAAACATAAATTGTAACTTGGCGGGCAGTGGCAAAAAATCACACTATATCATATTATTCTGCTGCAGGCGTGGTGTGGTCAATTTATGACTAAATTTTAAAGGGCATTTTTGACCCCAATGCGGTTACATTGTTATTTTGATATAGTATGTACTTTAAAATGGGGCAATGGTGGATGATTTTTATGGAGTTGTTACCAAAACCTCAAAGAAAAAATGTGCAAAAAACATTGAATTTAGTACTTGTATTTGAAGATAATAATAACTTTAGAATTTAAATAGCCTCGGAAAAACCAAATTAAAAAAGGCTATTCTCATAGACCTAATATAATGTAAACCTAGATAAATGTTAGCTTTTTAATTTTAGTTTTGACTAGAATATTAACAAAATCAGTTGAAATATACTTTTTAAATCCTACGAACAAGCCCAAATACAATTAAATTTCCTAATGCCGAATATTTTTCTGTCCTATCAAATACAGGAAGTTGTAATGAATAAACCGAATGTCACAAATCGCATATAATCGCTCGCAAAATTGCATTAAATTAAATTCTATTAGTGAATTGGAGATGTTCGCAAAAAACAACCGAAACTTGTCATCAAATCGCGATCAACCTGTTGACGTGCCCAATGGGTGCTTCTCGAAAATCGCCGAAGTTTTATAAAAAAATCGAAATGCTCAAGAAATGTTTTGTATTCGAATTTCGGTAGTGTCAATCATTCAAGACTTTAAAGGTACAATTTTCTAGCTAACGCGCTTTGATTTCTAGATTCTAAGAAATCAATACGCGTTAGCTAGCAACATAGAAATATAATTATATCTATGGCTAGCAACAATATCTTTTTTTTATGTGTTAAGTAAAAAATCTTAGACATTTTGGTTTAACCTACATAAAACATATTATAGGTAAGAAAATGAATAGTGGCAGCAGTGGGAAGAACAAAGCTCCGAACTATTATAATGATGAAAGAAATCTAAAGACGAAGTGAGTTCCTAGGTTCCTACTCACATTGACCGCATTCAATATCTTTTATTTAAAAAAATATCTCGATTCGACATTAGAATTTGAACTCGAAAACCACAACACCCTGTTATATCCAAAACCTTCTAATTGAATTAGAGTTTCGCAAGCATTAGTCCGAAACCGTAAAGTCGAAAATTATAGCCTTATGGCTACTAAGTATAGCCGGGCGGCTAAGTATAGCCAATGTGGCTAATTTGACAAAAACTTAGATGTCGCCGCTTACTTAGGCTTGTTAGGACTGGCCAAAGTGACGACGCGCGGCGCGAGGAAGAAACTAGTAATTTTGTGGGAATAAAAAAGTTGCGTCACGCTTTTTAGGGTTAGAACAGTTTCAAATAATAGTTAGCTTATCAGCCAACTGGGGGCTACCACCACCTCTAAAAGCAGTATTATTTTAATATTACTTTAGTGTGAGAAAGAGATGAAGCTTTACAGGACGTATAGCACCATCTCTTTCCCCCACTGAAGTAAGATTAAAATAATACTGCTTTTAGTGGTTGTGGTAGGCCCCCAGTAATGTTACCTACTTACATATATAGGAAACTCCAGAGTTTTAGCACAGATTAGTACAGATAGTTCACTCCGCTTTCGTAGTTTTTTCCATCAGAGTCGCGCCGCACCGTGGTCGCGTCGCGTTCGCGTTCACAACAAATCACTCGCTACACGAATTAAAAACATTGTCCTGTTTCTGTCAATCGTATGAAGATGACAGAGATAGAATGATGCTCAAAATATGCTAGCGGAATTTCATTTAATATTTTGTGATTCGTACCTAATATTAATTACTTGAGAGAGCAGTGGTGGCCCAGTGGTAACGGCCCCGACTTACGAGTTGTAGGTCGTGGGTTCGAACCCAAGCAGGTGCTTTACTTTGTGTAAATAATTTCATCACCACTGCTCTCAAACCGGTGAAGGAAAACATCGTGAGGAAACCGGCATGTCTTAGAACCAAAAAATTCGAAGACATGTGACATCTACCAACCCGCACTGGGCCCGCGTGGTAGATTACGGGCCACTCCCTCTCACAGAGAGGAGGCCTGTGTCCCAGCAGTGGGAACATTAATAGGCTGATGATGATGATTAATTACTTTCCGTACTATTGTAAAGAATCAATTTCTTATAACTTAACAGACAGATGTGCTGCAACAAACTCCCCAGAGTTTGTTGCGCCACTTCTTCTTCCCAGCTAAAGCACTAGGAAGTGTAGCATAAGCCTCTCAATGTATGTACTTCTACTATACCATTGTAATAGTTATTTAGGCTTAGTAGTTCAATAAAGATTTTATTTTTATTTATTTATTTAGTGTTGAAGGGCGGGCGTTTAGGAGGACTGTCTTATGTAAAGGAGATGTTTCAAAATGGGCCAGGTCTATGTACAGTACCTCAAAAAAAAGAGAAAAATCCGTAGAATTCAGGAAAAATACAGATAATTCAATTAAATGTTTACTGTTGTGGTAGTAAATTGATATTTATTATCAATTTTTATCGACTTTCAACATGGCGTCTCACGGATTTAGTTACTCTATGCTTAAAAACATTGACAGTAAACCATAGATCATAGAAACAGAACTGTCAGCTGTCACATTCAGCTCAGATTCTCAGCTGTCAGATTCAACCTCCACAGAAATAAACATGTCAAACGTGACAAACGTCAATCAAAATGACAGCTTACCGCCATGACGGGTTTTTGTTGTGTTGCAATTTCAAGTGTAATTTCTTGTGTTTACCAGCAAACCAAGCCATTTTAAAGTAATTGGACAATTAAGAACTGTTTTAAATGAATTTCCCTATTTTTTTGTATAGTGTACAAGGACCTGGCCCAGGCTCCATACATTTTGAAACTTCTCCTTTGATGATCAAAAACTGCTAATAATTATGAGCCTCATTTGAATAAGTTACATTTGAATTTTGGTTTGTGAATTTTTGTTCAAGCCACTGCAAAATATCTACAAAGATAATAAGCAATTTTGCAGTTGCCATTTTTTTCTTGGCATGTTGATGTCCGGTTCAGTGGCGCATGCAAACTGCTCATGGCTGGACGTCCGCTGTTGAGATGTCTCGGCGGACATGTAGCTTCCGATGAAGAGGTCTTGATAGTTTTGTTAGGTGTTTTAAGTCTTAAGGCTTGTATTGTTGGAAGAAAACCTGAACTTATAGTTAGTATAACTCTGAAATCGCCAACTCCTCTTGAGCAAGCGTGGTGATCAATGCTCGTACCTTCTCTGTATAAGAAGAGGCCTTTCCCCTGCAGTTTGACAATGTAGTTCATAGAAAAGGTGATTGTTATTTTAACACAACTATCCCACAGAAGTAGTTTTTAAACAGGGTGGGTACATTCTGACTGATTCTGAATAAAATGGAGATTCATAATTTTTTATTGATTGATCAGTGTGAATTTGTTTAAGAAATTATAGGCCTCACCTTTGTCTAAAACTACAAAAAAAAAAACAAAAAAACAAAATCAAAATCCCAATTTGCTGATAGACTTGATAATTCACTTGTAACAGAACATCGAGCATTCGCCGTTTTTAAATTTGTCGAACTGAATAACGAACAGAGCCAAGTATAGAGCTAAATATCGCTACGAACATTTTCACCATCATTCTCGCGAACGCTCTATTTAATGCTTGTCAGAAAAATATTCTTTACGCAGATGGAAACGGAAGAATGACAGAATGGCTCGGCTCGGCAAAAAGCTCGAAGCATCCCTAGAATGGTCGCTAAAACACTCGCTAGAATGCTCGCTAAAACACTCGCTAGAATGCTCGCTAAAACACTTCCGTTTAATTTTCTGTAGTGGAGCAATAGCTAAAATGCTCATTACAAGTAAATGCTCAAGTTTATCAGTATCTATAGCTTAAAATTCGGAACTCGAACTGATTTGACTACTATAGCGTTACCTTCTAAAGCTTTTATTTTTCATCTCAACGCAAAATCATTATCGGATTTTGTTCCAGTTGTCTATTGTAATGTATTATTTTGGCTAGGTCGTCAAAAGGCGTTTTTAAAATTTTTGTACAAATAATTTTGCCGAAGTTTTAAATAAACCCCAAATATCAAGAGTATTCAAGTGTCGTAGTATGCGACAAAATTATGAACTACCCGGAAGCGCGATATCTTACAAATTCTGCTAACTTCCGGCCGTGAAACCTTGTTTAGGAAATTATGGGAAGTATCCATTTGATACGCCCTTTTGTAACTTATACCTTTGTTAACGCTACGTTCACTTTAAATTAAAATATATGGTTGGAACTGAAGCGTCATTATCATCAGTCTTGTTGAAAAATTGTGACAAGGACTAACTAAGTAGGCAAAAAATTAAATAACGGTAAAAATTCAGTAGGTAACCAATTTTAATTATCGTGAAAGTACGTTTGGAAGATGATTTTCTGGAAATAACTATTTGCTAAGTATGGCTCATGGTATTCTTCTAGACCGCTCCAAAATTATTCTGGATCTTTGCGTCACTTTAAAAGGTAAATGTTTACTTTATTAATTGTAGTATACTTTTACAGAATCCTAACAGATTCTTAACAATATTACTCTCATCTCAAGACATGGCACGCGTCCTTGGCGTGTAAGTACATTTTATAATTTTGTTCGACATGTACGAACACACGGGCCGCCGGGCGTAATTAAGTAAGTTCAAACTAAACCAAGAATTCAAACACAGTTGAAAATGCATAGAAAACACAGAGATAATTCGTCCCCGTAGAGCGATAAGTCATTAAGTCGAGAAATCGTGTTTTGAGATACTTAATGAGAGGTAAAGTTTCTGAAAATACAAATCGTTTTAGCGTTTCACGATTTTTCGGCTTAATGACTTTTCGCTCTACGGGGACGAATTATATTCTTATAACTAACAGTGCGTCTAGAGATCCCACCATTTACTTCACCTCTACAAATATACCTACAATCGAAATAATTCGCGAATCCACATTCAAGTTTCGACCAATTGCAGGCCACCTGTCCGCGCATGCGCGAGAAGCCTCCCAACTGCTGCCATTGCGGTCGACTCACAACTGTCACTTTTCCCGCCCTTTATATTATTTTTCACTCAAGATGTCCTCCAGATGCGTGGTTTTTTTTGCAAAATCTCAGCTGATCGGTTAATTAGGTGTTCAATTTATTGTGTAATTGGTGTAAGTTAGGAATCTTGAGTTTTTCGTGTGAATTTTGTAGCAGATGTAGGTCAAAATCATTTTTTTTTAACTCGCATCTATTAGGTATTAGGCTATGGTTTGCAAGAAAACTCACTAAATTAATTTTATTAGAACTTCGTTGTATTTCGACCACTGCAGCACTGATTTATTTAAACAAGAAAATTGTATTTTTTTTATTATAATATTTAAGAGGGTGCATCCTAAAAGTTGGCAACGTCGTAACTAGCTGTCAAATAGTTACCTGTTTTGATTAATTTGGAAAAAATTCTGTATGAAATTAAGAAATGTGGCTAGCTAACTAACTAGAACATTAATAATGAATTGCAATTATAACATTGAATTTGATGTTGTACCCGTTTTAGGTGTAAAAAAAGTCATTTGGAAAGTTTCCAAACACTTTTTTACATCTAAAACTAACTATTCGGTGTAACGATATTAATTGTTGCATTTCATAATCAATATTCTAGTTCGCTAGTTAGCCACATTTTTTATTTCCATACAGAAATATTATCAAATTAATCAAAACAGCAAAATATTTGACATCTATTTGCGACGTTGCCAACTTTCAGAATAAACCCTCTTAATTCAACTAGCACTACTAAACACACTATACACACTATTGAATTAAATATTAATTGTTATTATCATGCTAATGTAAATAAATATGTAACAGAAAAATTGTTAAAAAAATTATGTTAGACACTAGTAAGTACCTACTATAAGCGCATTATAATATTGTCATGCTGAAGAGTCTTTTTGGCCTCGCACAGGCCTTTTTTTTTATGTTTCCACTTATTTGTAAGTTTTAATGTAATATGTGTAGATAAAAGAAAATATTCTTTCATTGCATATTGTTTTCATGATTTTGTTAGTTTTAATGTTCTTTTTTTATTGTTGTATTTCCTGTGCGTGTCCCAAATCTTCTTTTTAGTACGCTTTTCAGTAATTTCACCCAAATACAGAGATATCGCAATAAATTGTTTTACAGTTATGTTTCCAAAAAGATAGTTCAACGATTTGATGGCGTGACCTGCCTCACTGCCTAGCATTACCCTTAATTATGTTTTGCTCATTAACCTATTGACATTTTTCCGAAAAATCAACTGTATATTTTAAATATTAGGGAATTACTAGAAATTGTTTAAAAATTTACAGTTCGTTTCTTGAGATGATGCTTCAATCACTTTAACATGAAATTACTACCTTATGGGGGATTTTTGTGCAAATCTCAGCAGGTTAATGAGTTCAATTAGCAGTGTAATGAGTGAACTTGGGAATTTATCGTGAGAACTATACGACAGATGTAGGTCAGGTAGGTGACATCGTTTTTTTTTTTCTAGTCTTGTTTAATAGAATATTGAAAAAAACCTTTAGGTAATATCACCAGCCTATGTATTTAGTTCTTACTGAAACTTCACCAAATAAATCCTACCTACTCTGAAAACAAACAGTTGATAGTCAGTTTGAAAGGCCGTATTACCAAAAAATTTATCCAGCCAAAAGCAGAAGATCATCTTAATCAGTCTAGCCTTTCCAGTTTTTACATCTACTCTCAGACTGCCTAGGAAACATTTGATCTCTATCTAATAAATGCGAACCCCTGGTTTATGCGAGAGATAAGGTTTTCTTGTTCTTCAGTTCTTGTTAACGCACATTCTTAGGTGGAAAATGAAAAACAGAGCCCTCATAAATAAAAAACATTATTTTCTGGTGTTCTTTCTAGCTACCCTAAACAACAATAATCTACATGACATCAGAGGACCAATTCGCATAATTTTTGAGAACATTTGCATTCGCATCTTATTCGCAGTATGTCAAAAATACTACTACTATTACTATTTACCAAAATTTTTGACAAGTTTGTCAGATTGCGATTTGAATGTGAACGTGTTTTAAGTACGAGAATTGGCCTTCTGGTCACCACCTTCTAAAACCACACAGCTTAAACCTCGTGTTAAAACAAAAAGGCGGGAGTAATGAGGCGTGATGCGCCTGCGTCGATGTGTGGTCGAAGCCCTACGGTCACCCACTGGCCTACTGTTTGAGTATTAATGAGTGGATCTGTGGTGTTAAGTGAAATTAATATGAATTGTTAGGACGCACAAGAAGTGTTCATTGGAGAAAGTGTAATTTTTTTTGGAAGAGAATATAATTATTTGAAAAATAAATCGGGCCGATGTAATGTCGTCATTATGTTGTCTAACTATTCACAAATTGAATTTTATTCCTTGAATCTTCAACAGCCATTTGCAGACCACGTTAGGACGTAGGATATCCTCGTCTCTTCACTTTTGCATGATACTAAACTCTAATGAGCCTTCACAAGCACAATCATTTGTAACAATTTTTTTATTTATAAGAGTGTCCGTGGAGTTTCTTGCCCGTTCTTCTCCATATGCGTAGTAGATATACTACGTTTTGGAATGGGCAACTAACTTCACATTTCTGACTCACCGACTTCTTGAAAGTTCAAAAGTGCATGCAAATGGCTTAATTGAAACAAATGTTTTGAGTTTGAGTTCAAGTTGATCCTTCATAAACCTAAAAGATCAAAATGTCTCAAAAAGTTAAAGACAGTCTCCTAAGACCGTTTTCCTGTAGCTACAACGGGCAAGATAGCTACCCTTACTGCCCCATCTCAAAAGTCCACCCTGTATAATGAAAAACCTAGGATATAGTAATGATACAACATAGATATTCTATCAATAAATAAGAAAGTGAGCTTAAACTCTGGGATCCACAAAATCTTCCTCTCCCACACAACAGTGGCTGTGGGAAAGTATTTTTTCTGTTATTATTTTTTACTGCAACTCAAAAACTTGTAATCATTAACATATAAAGGGCAAGGAAGAGTTCCGAGTACATCCGGTCTTTAGGTCCGTGGTACACTGGGATGGAGGCGTAGATTTCATGTACTTAAAAACCAGTTCTGACGCTGAAATTAATTAGATAAAGATAAGATAAAATGTCTTTATTGGCATACATAATTTTTAACAAAGATACTTGATACTATATGGCCTGTGAGGCCCTGACTTCTGCGCTAGGTATACCACCTGTGTTACAGGAGATAGTGTCTTCTCCCAATTACATGAGTCGATTTTTATGCAATAAGAATTAATCTAAAACACATACAAGTAATAACAATGAAAAGAAAAAAGAAAATTATAAACAAGAAAAACATTACATGGAGTAATTTATAAGAGTATTTGGTGTATAGTGTTTTTGGTGTATGAATTGACGTTACCTTTGTTTGGCTAAACAGTATTTTTGTGACTGTCGTGCAACGGTCAAAATTCAAAGTCTAATATGGAGACGGAAACATAACGAAGCCAAAGTAGGTGTTATGTAACGTTTAATGAGAAGCTTTATACCCCTATTATTAAATTTAATTAACTTGATTTGGTGTTATTGAATTTGTAGTTATGAGCGTTGAACTGTATTTAAAGAATGTTGTTGCCATAAAACATATAACATAGGTACATAAACATTGAATAATTAGAAAATTGTTTGAGACAAACAAATATTTGTTGCGAGAAAAGTTTCACTTTCCACTTTTGAATAAAAGTGGCAAAGCGCAAACAAATTAATAGTTTTTATTTATTTTGATTCTAAATCTGAGATTCGAAACAGTGCCAGCTTCACAAGGCCGGGCTCTCTCAGTGTGTCCCAAACCGCAGCATCTCAATGTACCTGCACATAATGACATCCTGTGTCCAAACTCTCAAGTCTCAGCTACTCATTAGAAACTATTACTCTTTCTGATTCATTAACTTTATTGTATTGACTCTTTATTATATCACATTATCATGCTTCTTGAATAAGAGAATTCCATTAACTTGATTTATTTTTATTTTCAACAATATTTATGTCTTTACTAACTGATTGGAGAAGGCTTTTATTATTTTAGTTTTACTTACAATAGGTACTGGCATTGGATCATGACCGGTCTGAACATAGGCTCTCCGAACTTTCGCGCATGTTCTCTCACTCATATTCGCGTCATGTCATCATTTAGTTCCTCAAAAATTTTATTGCGCAGCTTTTTGCGCAAAGTTCAAACCGGTCATGATACATCGGCCGTACATACTTGTTTCATTTCTTCTACCTCTAAAGTTTTTTTTTTTAATGCCAGAGACTAATTTGACATTTACTTGAAATGTCAAATTAGTCTCTGGGATTAAAAAACAAACTACTTATATATATTAAATGCTGAAGTTTTAGAATTTCTGAAATGAGTACAACGATAATACCTACTATTTTTGCTGTCAGGGTTCTCGGTTGCTTTAGAAAATGCAGAATATTATCCATAAAATAGCAGCTCTACTATTAAATAGGCGAAAGCTTAAAAAACACCGCAAATGACCTCCAATAATTAACGCACAAAAAACGGCCACCCCGAAATACGCCAAAAAATCTAAAAACTGTATTATCCTAAATCAAAATAAAGGGCTATAACTTGCCAAAAATGACTTAAAAAAAACCCTTAATGTCCCATTTTTAGGCGCCAAATCGACCACCCTTTTAGTCACACTTAATAAAAGCAATAAAAAAGGTACGAAATATCTGGTAGAAGTAATTAAAGTAAATTAAGTTATAACTTGGGGCAAAATATTGGTCACAGATGATGATAAGTATTTTTTGGTAAAAGAGGTGCGATATTTCAGTAAAAAGTGGCCACTACAAATGGTCAAGGTAAAGTTGCAGAACTAAAGAAGCAAGTATAGACTTCTTTTAAGAGGAAAAATGCAAAAGTTACTGAATAAGAAACGGCTACAAATATATTTTTAGAACAACGAAAAGTTGAGAATTGAAGAGACTTATGTCCAGTATTTTTTTTTGTTATTTTTAATCATGGTTTGGCAGTTTGAGTAATTTATGCGGTCTACCCAAATGTCCTTTCTTTGGCATTGTTCGTCGAAACGTTGAGCTCCTTAAGTTCTGAGTTGAGCTGCACGATTACTGACAAATGCGTGCATTGACTGAACAGGTCCACTCAATCTGTGTGTTTCTTTCCTCAAAAGACCATTTCAGACACCAGTCTACATGAACCTGACATGATCTGACCAAAATTATGTCTGGAGTTAGAGACTGTGTGTGAGTTTGTTTCGGGCTTTGTTTTCAGAGTAGTCAGATAGGAAACGCCGACCTCATCTAGTTTTTATTTGATTGACAAGTTAAAGTGTTTTTAGAAACCGGCCGGCCATAGGTTGACGCTGACGAGTTGCTTAGCTCTAAAAATATTCAGACCGTGTGAACGTTTGAGTTTTTGAGGTAAACTTTCATAGTGCAGCATCAACATCCGAATAAAAACGAAGTATTAAGAATATCAAAATTAAGTATACGTAAACAAATTTAACAGAATTTTCATTCGATCATCGCCACCAAAGATTTAACTAAACATGCTGAATCCAACACTCAATAGTCAAATTTCAATACGGATTCCTAAAAAAAAAAACAATTTTATAGGAAGGAAGCTTCTTTACAGTGCCGACACTGACTTGCACTATTTGAAGTGAAATAAAAACTCCCATGGTGTCCTCATATGGGAATGGTAAAAAACCCACCCAGGCACCATGACTGTGGGGGATTTGTGCTAAAAAGTGTGAGCTTATCGAGTGATGCTTGATGAATTAATTTGTAGCTGACAGGTTCATTTTATGAGTTCTTTAAGATGAGTGTATAGTGGACCAGCAACCAATTCACTTCTACAAATAATTGGAAAACTTTACATTTACTGAAAGTGTGTACTTGAATAATAGAATTTCGGGTTTAAGTTTTCAAATATCAAATAAAAGTACTTTGGATCTGAAAAGGTACGTTTAAGTTCCATGTAATAGGTGGTGAGTCTATTGCCATCAACCGGGTACAAATTCAGACTCCGGGTTGCTCCTGAGAAATTCCAGATAAAAAACAGAATAACCCTTTGCCCGACCCGGGAGTTGAACCGAGGACCTCATGTTCAGCAGTAGCGCTTGCGACCACTAGACCAACGAAGCAGTCCGTTTCCAGTTCCGTGTCCGTCAGTTTTCTGATCCTTTTTGTTTACATTTTCAACAGACACTTTTGGAATAGACTATAAGTGTGTAAAAGAGATGGTAGTAAGTACTCTATGAAAATGATAGCAAGAAGTTATAGCTGTTACATTGAAACTCGTTTTCCCAAATACCTTTTATAATATGTAGTTAGCGCTGTTTATAAATAGGTTCGTCCGAATTCACAGCAATTCGCTGAGCAAATGACCAGGGGGCTAAGGGCGAATTTCACCAATGAAACTGAACACGATCAACATATAAACCACGTTTAAGAGCTGTCAGTGTCATTGTTTTCTTTGGAATATTCTTTGAAATATTGACACTGACAGCTCTTGAACTCAAATTAGGTGTACTGATTGCGTTCAGTTTCATTGATGAAATCAGTCCTAAGTCTACTAATTTACAAACGTCACAATGGTCTCTCGATGGTGCGTTTTTGACAGATTTTGTATGGCAAATCTGTCAAAAACTAACAATGGAGACGTTTGTAAATTAGTAAGCTTGGCCCCCTGTTCTTGCACAGATGCGGCGCACAGCTTAATTTTTTTTATTATTTGTTACAAAAGTAGTTAAGTCTACAATCGGCATTTTGTTTTTGTTATGTTGTCGTTGTCATTTGCCAAAGTCGCAACAACAATTACGCAATATTGTTTTTGGTCCGTGGCCTTGACATCAACCAATAAACAACATTGTAAATCTATTTATTTTATTTATTGGTTGAATACGATTCTTTTGGCTACTTTTCTATATGTGCATTTGATGTCTTTCATTATTTAAATGTGCGTTTTGTTTGTGCAGAATAAACAATTATTCTTTCTTTCTTTATTCCTTGTAGTAAAAAACAGATTACTAAACTTTACTTCAAATGCTCAAAATAAGAAGTACTCTTTTTAATTAATCAAAATACTCTAACCAAATTTAAGAAATGCCTTTTTGACACGTATACTCGTAGTATAGTAAAAACGTTAAGGGTGCGGGTGGCAAAAACTCCGGTAGCCAAACTAAACAGGGTGCCACTTGACACCACCAGAAGTGTTTTGTTAACAAAATAATAAATATTTGAAGTTATTTAGAAGGTCCTGAAGTGTTAACAGATGATGTGGAAATTGGGGGATCAATTAAGAAATAATTTTGGTCTATTCTTACAGAAATAAGTTTAGGTGCCATCGAAACATAAATAATTATGAAGTAGACGATTCGTTAACTAAGCAGAAAAATTACGCCAATATGCAATAGTAGGTAAGTACCTTATTAATTGTTTGTCTGTTTGTTTAGTTCTATTGATTTTTAATTTTGTTGTTTATATTAGCTTTATATTCCATCACGTAATATTAATTCAAACTTGTTAATTTTATATTGATTTTATTGTTTAGTACTTGTGGCAAATCTAATAATTATGTTTATGGGGCATGCAGTGCTAATCTGTAACAAATTATTACACTAACCTTAGAATATGGTAGATGTTACTTCAACAATTTACAGTGCCAACAATTGTTGGTTGGCCAATAAATGAAATAAATAAATGAATGAATTTTTTGTAGAAAATGATTTAATTTAAGAAACAGCAGTTGTTGAACAAAGATATAAAAGGATATAACTTGTTGATAAAGCACAAAACTTAAATTAATCAATTTCCTGCGAGCTTTTTTAACCTCAAACCTAAAAAAGCCTTTATCAAAACCCCACAGAATCTATCAAATAAACATTGCCAATTATAAACTTTTGTTACAATAAAAGCATTAAAAATCATCCTTTTTCACAGACAAATCCTTTACAAAGAAATTAATTCGCTTAAACTACAATAGGACAATAATATTCACTATTGTAGTTATACAAAAGACAGTTTTGCCGCCAAAAAGCTTTATTGACAGGACATTCGGTGAAACCACAAACTATTTACACTTACAAAAATAGAAATTAAACCTTATTACAAGGGAATAAAGTAGATAGAATAGTTTCCAGATGGCAGGTTTAAGGTGGTCGGAAAAGTGTCCCGCAGAGCGAAAGAGTGCGAGTGAAAAAGTTTTACTATTGTTTTCGCTTAGTCGCTGATAGGTGGTATTATGGTAAAAAAAAAATGATTTATTATTGCCAATTGATAAAAAGGATGAGCTTTTTGGTTCTTCCGGTGTGAATAAAAATGTTGAAATAAGAAATAATAGATCAAAGAATATAATTAATTATTTTGTGAACATGTTCAAGGAAAATTTCAAAGTTTTATTTGGTCGTTAATACTTACTCAGCGTCTGATCAGAGAAGCAGAACATCTAGACCATAGAGTATAGTAACTATTAATCTAGACTAGACAACACAGCACTATAAGGCTCTCATCAACATGTTTAAGCCTCAGTTAAGCTAAGCCCTTGGCATAAACAATTTGAATCTATTTCTTTTCTTTCGTATTTATTTCTTGGTGGCTAAATTCCTTAAAAACTCTTTTAAGGAATTTAGCCACCTGAATACATTATAATATAGATAATTATGTATAAGTGATTTCGATCATTATTAAAAAAATCCAAAATGACGCCACTGAACCCTTGCATTCCAACAAAAAAACTTTATTAATTTGCGAACATCAACCCTTAAAAACTATAATTATGAACAGTGACTCTATCATCTATGACAAAATGTTGACTATTAAAAATTAAACAGCCGCATATTTTTCACAGGCAAGCGAATCGACAATCCATCGCTCTTTTTGTAAGGAAAACAATAATAAAGGAGTAGGCACCCCCGCAATCGATATTAAACTTTTTAATCTTGATCAGTGCAACATTGAAAGAATTCCAGGTTCAACTCAATATTGCCACATCAAAAATTCAATCAGTCGCAATAATAATATAAAAAATTGAATATCTTTCGACGCCCCGTTGCGCTAGCGCAGTTATAGAAACATTTCACTAGATTTAACGCCCAAAAGCGGTGTTATAGGGTTTGCATAAATTTTATATGAAATACGAAATTATTATGTCATGGGAAACGTTATGGGCGGTCGGGGTTATTGTTTTTTTTATATTTATGATTTTTATGACGTCATTATTGTGATAGTTACAAAATTGGGTTTGATGTAAAATATGTGAGAGCTTTGTTGCTAGCGCCAGGTCATCCTAATTGCTGTATTTGTTTGATAATATAGATTTGTTCTTTATCAACAACATAGATACAGTTACATACGTTTTCAACGTCGTGCAGATGGGTGCGAAGCGACAGCGTGACGCGACTCTAACAAAACAATTTCTAAGAAAACTTCTAGGTAGAATAATTACCGATATCGTGTCGCGCTAGTTTGCACGAGCCATTACGCAGAGAGAAAAAAATAATTAATCTATTTCAAAGCTATTTCCAATCTCCAAAAGCAAACTACAAATCACGGTAATAAAAACTTATGTTACCCATTGTTATCTATCTCGTAAGAAGCATATAAAACGGAAGTCCAAACAACCGGATACACCACCATAAACAAAAACAACCAATCAAAACAAATTCGAAATTAAACTGGAGTTAACCCAAACACATGTTTATCAAAAGGGTTAACAATTACATAAATTAATACATCCTTTTTATATAAAAAGTATATGTTTTTATATTATTGTATGCGTAAAATCACTTCCTCTATCATTTGAGTGTTTTTTTCCCGCCATCTGACGCCATTTTTTCTTCCAAAATGGCGGCCACATATGTCGTTGGTAGCACGTGTTTAAAAAGATATGTTTTTGGAGCGAGCGGCTTATTAGTCATCATTTTAACCTGAAAATATCTTAACCAAATTGCAAATGACACGCTTTGGGCTGACACCTCATGGCAAATTGATGCTGTGTAATATTTTGACGACTGTGTGACAGATTGGGTATCAATTACTGAGACTGATCGAATTTCTGATGTGGCAATATTGAGTTGAAACTGGATTTCTTTCAATGTTGCACTGTTTGCAAATTAATAAAATATTTTTTTAAGGAATGCAAGGGTTCAGTGGCGTCATTGTGGGTTTTTAAAACAATGATCAGAATGACATATGAATAACACATGTGTATAATATTATGTGTGTAGGTCTGAAGGGTTTTTAAGGAATTTAGCCACCAAGAAATAAATACGAAAGAAAAAAAGAAAGATGCGACAAGCATTATAAACTTTACAACCAACATAGAAGACATGACCTGACAAGAGTAGGCCCTTTCTGTCTAATTGTCTATGACCTAAGGAGTTTATTTTTCCAAAAAATATACTTTTGTTATTCTCGTTTAACCTGCAACAGTTCAATCAATCTTTTCAATGCCAATAACAGAAACTCATGAACAGAAACTTCGATCATTAATTTATAGTTTTTAGTTATTTTTAGTACCTAATTGGATTTGGATTCTAACCACTTACCAGATGATCTCACAGTAGGTATAATTTCCCCGAAGCTTTTTTTGTCATCTGACAGAGCCTCAATTAAGATTTCTATCTAACTTGTGAAAATCGTAGACGTTATACATATAATTGTAGTGCCTCGGCAATGTTTGCAGACGCACGCACTGACGGCTTAGATGCACTGTGTCGTAAGAAATCTGCCTCGCTCCTCCGCAGGCTGCGTGGTAGTCCTAACACTTACCTATATCCTGCAATCAATAGCCGCCCGGGCAGACAGCCCGCTAGTGTTGGCGCTTGCAAACCGGACCCGTTCTGCTTTAGTTATTAAGTACTAACATAGGCTAAACCATTTTGTTACTAACAGAAACCATTGTAGTCTGAATAAATAAAGCGAAATAAATAAATAATTGGCACACATTACTTCAAAATAATTTCGCTCGCACACGATCATCAACTCAACTCGTCACTTTAGCACTAAAGTTAAAAAAACAACATGTTTGACAGATCATCGTCATTATCACTGCTCTTCCAATTAACGCAGAATGTTAAAGAGTCACGTTTCTGAAGGTGTGAGGAATGTCCTTAAACATTTGATGACTAACTTTAGGCTATATCCACTTAAAGATCTTTTAAAGATTCTGTCTCTTACATAATAATTTCATTTAGGCACTAAAGACAAAGGTGCCGATGCCTTAGGCTTTCGTGTGGGGTATGTAAATTGAAGGTTTGCATCTGGGCAAGACAGTGGTACGTGTGAATCTGGATCTATAGTTTTGTAAAAAGGAATATGACTATTTTTGTTGCAAGTTTTAGATTTCTGTCTCAGACAAAGTTGCTGTATCTACCTATAGACTGAGAGGTATTACGATCCTCCTTAAATCAGTGAAGGAGAACATCGTCAGGAAACCCAGTCCTAGAACCCAAAATTCGATTACATGACGTGATATCCGGTGGGCCCACTCCCTCTTAAAGCCAACTCCCACGGTGCGCCATATCGCGGACGCGCACCAGCCCGCACGAGGACGCACCGCCACACACGCGTTCAACGCGCGTCTGCGCTACCACGCACGCTAGGTTTCCCACGGTGCGTCGTGCGCGTGCGGCCGCGATATGGCGCACCGTGGGAGGGCGGCTTTACAGAGAGGAGGCCTGTGTCCCAGCAGTGGGAACATTATAGGCTGATACTTAATTGCCTCAGGCGTGACTGCGAAAATCCATTATAAAATGGATATTTAGACGATGAAGAAGACGATGTATATTTAGTAACTTAATCCGCTTAACTGTTCTTAAAGAGACATAAAGAACCCAAAGAACGCAAACTTCTTTGCGTTCGGCACTTGTCGTGGCAACACGTCGTTTCCGGGTTCGCAAAGAGTCAACCGTCATCCTGAAGATGCCTCGTCGAGGTGAAACACGTGTCGATTTCTTACAGGATTCTTTATGACTCTTTAAGAACAGCTTAAGCGGATTAGGGTTACTACAAAAGACAAAGATTGATTTTGCATAATTAGTAATAACTAGCACTTTGCCCGCGACTTCGTCTGCGTGGTTTTTGTTTCAAACTCAACTTTAAAAAGGTTATTTAGATAAATCTACAAACAAACACACAAACACATACACACTTACACTTACAAATATACTCTCGCGCAATGGTAGTAGTACCGCATGGTACGTAAGTTATGTTATATATATATATAACATAACTTTATTAACGTATAACCTTTTATAACAAGCTACCCACTTCTCTGCTAGATTTGCCTTTTATTGCGTTTAAAGCTAAAGTAAAATCCAACCTTTGTTCAAAGGCATACTACTCTATCAACGACTACTTAAACGATAAAAATAGTTGGTCGCTGTTCCCCCCCGACCCTTGCTCGATAACGATGCGCCAGCCCGCGTTTTTGCTGAGCCTGTAGCTTTAAATTCCCCTGATAATAATAATGATCCATCCTTGATCCAGCCTGTCCCTCTTGCTGTCCTCCCCCCAGCGAACGCCCTAAGCCGAGGTTCGTACCCCACAGGGGGTGCCCTTAGCGAGCGTTCGCCTAGTTTTAATTAGCTTAGTTTATATGCCCCTGGCTGGAGGCTTTGAGTTTCTTTTAGGAGCTTAAGGCAGCCACAGGAAAGTCCGGTTAAGCAGACGAATACCTCAGTGGTAACCTGCGAGATGCCCTAGTAAAAAAAAAAAAAAAAAAAAAATTGGTCGCTGTGATTAACTCAAGACAATATTTATGTTCTTTATCCAGAATTAGCTTACCTACTGACAGGTCTTATGAGTTATATAATTGTTATTTTATTTGACTGTATAAGTCAAATTATTTGAATTTAATTTTCATTTATTATTGACATAATCGACTCATTACAATGTTTTTGTTTAATGAGTTGTATTGCAATATGTGGTTAGCTAGCGAACTCGACAGTAGATCATTATATTATTCTTGCCTAACTGTTGATTTATTTTTACTTCGATGGTCCTAGTTTATCATAATTATGTGACTTCGAGTTACAGTTTTATTAGCTATATGTAAGCGGGCACGCCCTTTATGCCTGGAGGCTTTATAATTCGGGTATTAAGTTCTGTTTACGTTTTTAGTTTTTTAGTATTTATTTTCGCTTGAGTTTAGCTTTCGATATATTTTTTGTTGGTACATTGGCGTGTGCTAGCTGTCATTATGGCAAATATATTTTATTTAATGTTTTTTGTTGAGTAATGTAAATAATTTGCATACTATTGTATAGAATCAAGTTTTTTTTTCTAACTGAACAGACAGCTGTGCTGCTGGGGAGCTTGCAAAAGCACTAGGAAGTGGTGAAGGGCGGGCGTTTTTGGGGGACTGTCTTATGTAATTTTGACGTTCGAAAAGTGCTGATTCTCAGCCTAGTTTGAATAAATGACTTTAGAATTTTGAATTTTTTGAATACTTACTTATAAATATATTTTTTTTTTGTTTGGTTTATTTTCCTTCAAATTCAATGTTAACTTTATATCATCTCTCTAAAAGTTAATAAGTCTGTTTTGATTAGTTGTATTACCATAAAACAAAAATTGTATCCTTTTTAACGGGAGGACACTGGTTCCTGAGTCCCAGTTATTACTAGCGCAGGAGCCAGCGAATCCTTAGGCGGTGTCCTGCGTGAGCGACGTATACGACGCGACGCGACGTATTTGTACGTATTTGTTTTGATTGCGACCACACGCGACACCACGAACTATTGCGTCGTGTCGTGTCGCGTCGTATTCGTCGCTCACGCAGGACACCGCGTTATATTGCCTGGAAAAATTGTTTTATGTAAAAATTTTTTTTTCATTTTCACTAAATATACTTCGTCTATTTTATTTTATAATAGGCTATACATTAAGCTTACGTTCCTCCACAACGTATGACCTTCAATAAAAAATAAATGAACTCTTTTATGAGCTTTTTTTCGCCTTTGAAGGATATTTTGACGAATGTAGCAGTAACTACTATGTCGGGTGGTATGATTACCTACGTATTATCACCTGCATACACACATAATATAATTTAGTGGTATAGCCACCGTCAACACAGATTAAACTTATTTTCACGCCATAATTAAGTTAAACCGTAAAAATAAGCAATTCCATAAAAAAACGAGTTTCACACTTTTGGCACTTTTCAAATTAGTCATAACCAAGCTGTCGGAAGGTCGTCAGTTGGGTGATTTCCAACACTTTCGACTAATTTCTTGACGCGGGAACCGAACCTGGTACCGTATATTTATCGGTAAGCACGCGACTTCCGTACTGGTTAACAATTATTGACATTAAGATTCTCTTATTATATTTTGACGCGTGAAAATAATTTTTATTTTGTCTCTTTGAAAGATGATTTGCTAAGTCAGATACGGGATGGTGTTCTTTCGTGTTTAAATTTGAGATTTAAAAAAAAATAAAAAGCCTACTTCTTGATTACTCTCAAATTTAGTCTTTGTTGGATGCTGTTATTTACAGTTCATTAATTTTAAAATCATCATAATGTGAAAACGCTAAAAATGCACCTTTTTCATTATCCATGCATAAATTTTTTTCCTTCTTTTCTAAATTTAGATTCTATGGTTATTTCTGATCCTTTCCTAGTTTGTTTCGTCCTGTCACGGTAGACGGTAGAATAACTAAGCCATATCTTAGAAATAAATGCCTACAGCCGCGCGGTACGTAAACATGCGATAGGGCTGCCCGCCTCCAGTATTTTAATTACATTTGCCTACTTTGTGTTTCCATTTAGTTTTGTGATTGTAAATATACTTTTTTTATCTACACAAATAAATAAAATACTTTGTGAATTGAATAACAAAACAAAACACAAATGCCCGAGGTTTTAAAACAAGCGTACCTACCGTATTAATTCATGAACCTCCTATAACTACCTATTTCACTCGTGTTATCACTTTCCTTTACTCTCTTCACTTTATTTTTTAATCCAGACATCTTTTTTTCGGGAGATAAAAGGAAATACTTATCCATTAAAAATACACACAATATGTACTTACCTACCAGTAAGTAAAATTATTTTATAGTGAGACTATAAAATAATTTTGTTGTTGTTGTTTGTTAATAATAATACCTTTCAAAGTTTCCAGGTAATCTAAAAAAAGTAATCTCTGGATGCGTTATTGCCAAATTCATGCAACCAAAAACAGCAACAATATATCCTACTCGTCATATTAAATATGTACTTGAATTTATTTTTAGTGTAAAAATCGCGCGGTTATTGTTAAAAAAACAACACACCGTTCGTTCGTCACTGCGGCACAGACGCGACTGTCTGCGTACCTCGCGCATACCTCGATCGAGGCGCGTAGGTATAGCTCGCGCTTCGTCCGTTTCTATGAAGTTGGCCTACCGTCTACCGTGGTCCTGTTCTCCATTGATTAATTTCAGATCTATTTAAAACTTTGTACTTTTGTGTTTAGTTTTTAGTCTTTATATTTTCTGAAAATCTTCAAAAAATCCATAGATCTCATCTTGTTTCGGTTCTTCGAACTTTAAACACCCTGTTTACCTCCAGGTCTCGTTAGCGTGTTGATTTAATATCAAGTGGAGTTATTATTGCATTATTGCCGGCGGGGCTTAAATTACAACGTGCGGGACCAGGTTCGACGCGCGGGTGAGCCACTTGCACCAACGTGTTTAAAAGTTTTTTAAATAGTAGTAAGTAATTTGGGTTGGTGTGCGTTGAAATGGAAGAAAAAAAAATGTGTTATTTTGCAATATTTACTTTTTCGTTCAAATGACTTCAACGCATTGGATTGATTTGTGGAGCCTAATCAAAAAGCACCCTGCCTATAAAGATCAAGGTTTCCACTAGTAATCCCCTTAGATAGTAGGTAGATCTAGGACAAAGAAAACCTAGCTTCTTGTGCGTGAACTACTGAATGTCAATCATCACTACATATAGGTACGTAATATATATAATTATAATTATATTATAATAAAACAAAGTCGCTTCCCGCTGTCTGTCCCTATGTATGCTTAGATCTTTAAAACTACGCAACGGATTTTGATGCAGTTTTTTTTATAGATAGAGTGATTCAAGAGGAAGGTTTATACGTATAATACATGCATAATATAGTAAGCTATAATTTATAAATTAATCACGCGGGCGAAGCCGCTGGCGGAAGCTAGTTAAGTATAAAACTAGTGCGTGTCGGACCATGCACAATGAAGGGTTCCGTATTTGGGATGAATTTATTTCAAGAACAAACTTAACTTAGCAGTTGAGAAACATATTGTTCTCCCATACATCTATATACGTCACAGTCTAATGTAATTAAGCTTGTTATCGCATTTTTTTTTTAATGTGCTACAACTACAAATATTATCAAATTTCATGATTCTAGGTCAACGGGAAGTACCCTATGGGTTTTAATTTATTTGCGAGTATCAAAATATGTCACATAAATGTCCGTATTTTTGTATTGCTAATCAAGCAGCTTGATTTTTTTAGACCTCTAAAGAATCATAGATCTACTTCTACACACACACACACACACACCTCATAAACACACACACACGCACACACACACACACACACACACACACACTCACACTCACTCTCTACAGGACGCAATGGTAATTTGAATTCTTTTATTATTATTACTTTGTACTTTTTTTATTCTTGTATATTTGTAAACCTACCTTTTAATGCATGCCTTAACTATAATGTATCTCAGTTTTGTCTATTACATATTCCCTGTAAATCGAGAGGTCTGGCTCTTGTGATACAGGTACTCCTAGTACAGACGCCAGCACATCAACCTACTCCAATCTGTCAAATTTTCCCAATCAACATTGAACCTTATTCTTTAGCGATAAAGTCGAAAATTTACTAAAGAAATTTGACAGATTGTAGTAACTTGATGTGCTGGCGTCTGTACAAGAGCCAGGGCTACACAGATTTTTGTGTCTTTGAAGTGAAAATAAATATTACTATTACTATTACTATTACTACTTATTGGATGTATACGTATTGTATGTACTTACGTTATGTATTGTAATGAAGTGATCCTATAACAGTTTCGTTTTTCCTTTTGAGGTGCGGAACCCTAAGAAAGACCACTAGCCACAAGCGCTACTGTCGCGCATTGATTTGGGTTTGATTCCCGGGTCGCGCAAAATGTTATTAGGTTTTTCCATCTAAAAGTTCTCAACAGCAGCCCGGAGTCTGGATTTGTGCTCGGTTGATGGCAATAGGCCTCGCCCCCGTTGATTAAAATGTGGGTGTACTAAGGTATACCTCTGCCAAACCCTTTGGGGAATACTGGCGTGGGTCTAGGTCTGGTCTAAGTCTGTTGTGTACCCACCAAATTTTTTATTTTTGTATTCTATATGTAATCTTAATCATATTTTTTGTAACAAATTTCTGTGTAATAGTTATTACGTACTACATATGGGCGGGACATAGCTGATCTCAATTTAATTATTTTAGACCTGTATTATGTACCTACCTATGATCCACAATGAAGATAATGATTGATTGATTAGGTATAACGAGCCTATTTCGAGTTTTGTAGCCTGTAACAACAGTACAGTATATCTTTTACATTTTCCAGGTTACCCGGCTTGGCAGCGATCCAACTTTATACACTAAAAAGCCGATAAAACCTGCAAAATAAAAGGAAAACATTGAAGCCTACCGCACAGGAACACAGGTGGACAGTTTGTCCAATACGGCACAATGGCGGTGTTGGCACAACTGATGACGTCATCCGGCACAATGCGCGATGCGAACACTGTTTGTACAATGTTCGCTTTGTTGGTTAAAGGGAAGCGTGGTTCGTGCTAGTTTTTGAAATGGTTTTATGAAGTACAGTAAATTGTGTTGTGTTTTGCAAAAAAAAAAACAAAAACTAGCTTCCGCCCGCGACTTCGTCTGCGACCATATATAACCTTCCTCAAGAATTGGGTTATCGTTAACAAAAATAATTTTTCAAATCGGACTGGTAGTTCCGGAGATTACCTCCTACATACAAACTTACAAACAAACAAACAAACTTAACTATTTACCTATAGATATGAAGCAACTTTCTCCAAAATCGTTCGGATTATGTTTGAAACTGTGTTGCGCTATGACAGAAGAAAAATCTAATAGAAAAATTCATATCCCTCTTTAAAGCTAACCCTTAACACATCTGTTTATATTTTCAGCGGCCGCCGGACACTGTTTGACGAGAGCTGCTTATTGCGACCTCGTGCTGGCAGGGGCACACCACATTTTGTCAACACTTAATATTTTACTGACTCTACAGCGAAAAATGCTGTACCGAGCAAGATTATTGCTTAATCATAAAAAAAAAATTCTGAGAAAAACCCACAAGGTGTGGATAATCAAGTCAGTAGCTATTTACAAGTTACTGCTAACTGATTTTAAAAGATTTGAGACATAAAACAAAAAGTTATAATAAGCAAATGAGTTTATTCCGCCAATTTTTTTCAGACCCGGTCATAGGAAACGTCGTCTTCAAAATTTTTTTTGTATGACGTATGATTCCTATATTTAAAGAATAAACAATGTCACTTCATTTCACTATTGGTAAAATCAGAGGATTTTTTTATGCTCCAAATCAACCCCGCATTATATTTCCAAAATGTGCCCGACCCCTGCTTATGCCCACAATATTTGCGTGGTTATTGTGCAGCTAATTGCTAGGACGGTGTAACATTGTTGTCACAACGGACTTATTTTGTTTATTGTCTATTTGGATGTTTTAATCCAATTGCGGATAATGTAAATTAAAATTCAATTAATATTTTTGTGGAACAATGAACTGAGTACCACGAGGAGCTTGTGGCTAAGTAATAACAAGCTGCACGGGTCGATCCATCAGGTTAAGCTACGCTTGCCGGGGTTGGTCAGTGGATGGGTGACCATCTTTACATATCGAGACTCCTCCGTGCCTCGGAAAGCACGTTAAGCCGTTGGTCCCGGCTGTCATTTGTGGACCTTTGACAGTCGTTACGAGTCTTCAGAAGCCCAAAAGTCTGACACCAGTCTTACCAAGGGATACCGTATTACCCAGTTACTGGGTTGTGGAGGTCAGATAGGCAGTCGCTCCATGTAAAATACTGGTATTCAGCGGTATCCGGTTAGACTGGAAGCCGACCCCAAGATAGTTGGGAAAAAGGCTAGGAAGATTGAATGAACTGAGTACCACATACACTCAAGAGACCACCGTCGCAGGATCTCAGGTAGACAAATGCATGATCTAAGACACTCATTAATCTCAAGTTGGACACTGAAGTGATCACAGGTAGGTAAGTTAGAAATTCAAACTTCTCTTTTATAAAAATCACCTAAACAATATTTTATTTCATTACATTTAAATTAGCCAATCCCCTGCCCTAAGCTAATCAAGCTAAATATTGACATTGTAATGATAGATGACATCATCTCATCAATTTTGAGCTCTCCCTTCAAAAAGCTCATCAATGTGAGCTCTCCCTCGACCAGCCAAAGCTCGTCATTGGCTGGTCGCGTGACCAGATCAATCAGTGTGCACGTGCCTCATATACCTACTGATTAAAATTTTGTAATGGGTACGTTAAAGTAAAGTTAGGGGTTCTTGCCAATTTAAGTTGTTCATATTGGAATAGACTAATACAATATTTTCACTAGTTTCCTGAAGTTTTTAGAAAAAGATTGGCTTTTTTTGCTAAAATGGTTTTTCATTGTGCTTTTTGTGCGTTCAACAGACACAACGTCAAAAAAAAACATATGATAGAAAATACTCGTGGGATTGACGCTGTTACCCTTCTAAAAGAAACCAGTAAGTAACTGCCACTCCACCATTCAGATCCAAGTACTCCTTCAGAAAATTAAATACGCAATGAATGAATGAATGCAATGCACCGATCCCAGCGTGGTTGAACTTAACTCGATAAATCAAATGAACCCCAAGATCCCTCCCTCCTGGACCCTCATGTTTCATGGGACTACAGAGGTCATTGCATATCAAGGAGTAGAACGGGGGGCGCGGTAATAGTAAGGAAGACGTGCCCTTAGGATATGGCAGGATTTGCGAGCCGTACCAGATATGCATCCTTTCAGAAAATTGTATACGCAACTATATAAATTTACTACGCAATGACGTGGAGTTGCGGACATCAGCCCGTATTATCTACGTACATAAATTCCCATATTTCACCACGTCACAGTTATTAGCCGCACTAAGGGTGTGTCCACATTATTTCCGGCTCATTGGCTCAACAAGATGGGGTGTCAGCCCTTCTATTGGCAATAAATTATCGCTGCTGTTCGAAACTCATCAATTGATGGCGCGTATTGAATTAATTTGGTAGTGGATAGTAAATATACAAATATGTAGTTCCATAGCGTTGAAAAACCCGGGAATGCAATTTTGTTTTTATTAAATTTTTGGAAAGAAACTCGCAACGCACGCCCTAGTTTCACACATAATACGTCTAGTAACCTGTTACTCAAATTGCACACTAAAAGACAGATATTTGAAAAAGCGGTATTAATAAAGGCGCAGTTTTTTCTTCCTCCTGAAAAGTTACCTTTTTCGCATATACGAGGTTTTCACTCTAAGGCGACGATAGGTAGGTTCTATTAGGGCTTCTGGTAGGTTTCTATTTGCTTTTTGGGGGTAGGCAGAAACTACAGAACGCCACCTGCTACGATCCTTACATAGGTAGCGTACGCCTTTTGCTTCGTTGCGTTTGTTTCGTGAGTTTGTGTAAGTATGTGTGTATGTTTTTGCTAGTTGTAGACAACTGCTACATTACTGATGTGGTGTTCAACACATTCGTTATTCTAACTTAAAAAACTTTTTACAAAAAAAAGAACTACCGACTTCCAAAAAAGACACTACAAAGTCAAAAATAACTTTAATTTCGGAAGTCGGTGTGTTTGGTTTTGAACTTTCGTTTTTGCCACCGACTTCCGAAATTAAAGTTATTTTTGACTTTGTAGTGTCTTTTTTGGAAGTCGGTTGTTCTATTTTTTGTAAAAAGTTTTTATTTTGCACTTTTTAGTTGTGGTACCTACCCCATACAATTCGAATACCACTAACCTGCTATGTAAATAACAGTGATTAGAAGTTATCATTATATCATCCATATAAACTAAGTGGGAAAAATACGTATTATTGAAGCTAACTCAAAAACTATCCAAGTAAAGTTAATAAAATTGATATGGGACCACCTCTGGAGCATACCCTTTCAAACAAAAAAACAATTTTCAAAATCGGGCCACAATTGACGGAGAAATCGCGTAACAAACATACAAAAAAAAAAACATACAGACGAATTGAGAACCTCCTCCTTTTGGAAGTCGGTTAAAAAACAGATGCTGTTGGGGAGTTTGTTGCGCCACTTCTTCTTCCCAGATAAATCACTAGCAGAAATATTGACAAGCGCGTTTTGGGGACGGTCTATGTAATTTTGGCTTCCAAAAAGTGCTTATTGTCAGCATAATTTGAATAAAACCCTTTTAATTTTTATTATTATACTAGCTCTTGCCTGCGGCTTTGCCCGCGTGTTACCCTGAAATTATCCCACGAGAACGTACTATCGGGATAAACAGTATCATAAGTCCTAACCCAGATCATGGTCTACACATCTGCCAAATCACATTCAAATCCGTTCAGCCGTTTGAACGTGAAAACGTAACTAACTTACTTTCAGATTTATAATATTGGTTAGGATTGTTTATATTGTGCCCAATCTAGAACTCAGCTCAAACTCAACTCAACTCTAGGTTGTCATAGAAACTCTTCAAAACTCTTCTTTTTTTCAACTATTACAATCTATCGTTAGGTACTCTAATGTTCTCACTTTGTCTTATTGCAGAGTTTAATTTCTATTTGCCAAGTTTCTCCATTCGCATTGAGATTCGTACATACTGGAGCTATGAAAAGGTACAGCCAAATCCTTTCAAATAGTTTGCTAAAGCTCTATAATAATAATAATAATAAAAACGTTTATTTTCTCCACCACAAATAACAATCAGTACAATACATAAATGTGTATACAAAAATACATTGATGTTGTGGAGACTGGAGCCTGTACTAGGAATACCTGTGTTACAGGTCTCCAGGCCTCCAAACTACCCGGACAAGTCACAGTATACAAACATATCAGATTATAATGTTGGGAAGAAAAATTAAAACAAAAAGACTAAAAAACTAATAATTAATTAACTAATAATTAATTATACAGCAAAGTAGGGTGTGTGGGTGTGGGTGTGTAGTGAGTGTGATACTTCAAACTGGTATTCTAATGTCGTATAGGTAGGACATGTGGAACGGTTTTATGAAACGACTTCTAAGAGTCTTTCTGTGACTTCATAATCATGATTTAAAAGCCAATTTTTTAATACATTTTTGAGGTTGAATTTTGATAGTGAGTAAATGGAAATTTCTTTATTGACTTTGTTGTAAAGGTAGTCTCCTAAGAAACAAAAGAATCTACGGCTAAAGCTAGTTTTGAAGGACCTTGATTTACATACTGTGTGTTTGCGTCTCCTATTAAGGATTTCGAGAGGATTGTATGGAAGTTGAGTATGCCTGTGAATGATAGTACTTAAGATAAATAATTGACGAACTGTCAGTACTTTGCACTGTTGGTAAAGTTCTTTCGTTGGAAAAAGAAAAGGAAGCTTACGACTAACTTTAAGAACAGCTCTCTGAGCCCTCTCCAACTTAAGCAATGATGTCTTTGGGGCTCCGCCCCATGCCGTTATGCAATATGATAGTATTGACTGAACTAGTGCATAATATACAGTGTCAATAGTCTTAGTTTCCGCCACATGGCGTAAATTTTTAAAAACATATATTAATTTTCGCGTTCTCGCTGTAAGTGCGTCTATGTGCGGCTGAAAACTAAGACCACTGTCAATCAGGATACCCAAATATTTGATAACAGCCGTTTTTTTAAGAGCAGGACATGAGCATGAATTGTTTTGCATGAAGGAACATGTGTGTGAAGTTAATGAAAGATTTGAATAAGAAGAGGTCGCGTGATTTTTTATGGAAAAGGGAATGTACATAGTTTTAGACACATTGAGGGTGAGTTTATTATTATTTAACCACTCCGCGACCATGTTGAAACCGAGCTGAGCATTTGAATAAACTTCTTCCCATGAATCCGCATGAAAAAGCAGAGCTGTATCGTCCGCAAAGGTGACGATCCTGCCACCACTCAATTTGAGGTTACAAAGATCGTTAATATACGTCAAAAATAACGTGGGACCAAGAATACTGCCCTGTGGTACCCCATACGTGATGTCAAGATCATCACTGCACATATCACCAACCCTTACTCTCTGCATGCGATTTGTGAGGTAATCAGAAAATAATTTAAGTTGTGTTCCTCTCACTCCAACCCCCTCCAGCTTCTCGAGGAGGAGCGGGGCAGAGACTGTGTCAAAAGCTTTTGCTAGGTCCAGAAAAATTGCCAGCACCTTTTGCTTACCATCAAGATTTGAAGAAACAAAGTTCACCAGCTCTTGTACGGCATCACTTGTTGACTTTCCGGATCGGAAACCAAACTGACAAGGTGATAATAGTTTGTTTGACTCAAGGTACTTAGTCAAACGTTTGCTTATTAACCTTTCCAGAATCTTGGATACCGTTGGCAAAATGGAAATAGGTCTAAAGTTATTGACACAGCCCCTGTCCCCCCCCTTATGTATTGGGTGAATTTCAGCAAGTTTAAGAGAGTTTGGGAAAGCGCCAGTTGAAAAGGCAAGATTACAAATATAAGTCAGAGGTGGAAGTAGAATCTCTCTATAACGCTTTAAGAAGATAGCTGGGATGTTGTCGCGACCAACCGCACAGTCGTTTTTAAGGCCTAGGATGATTTGATCAACCTCAGCTATATCGGTGGGAAGTAGAACAAATGATTGTGTGAATGAGTTTTTGGAATGAATTTCTGGGAATCGAATATTGCAAGGTAGTATTTTCTCGGCAAGATTCTTGCCCATGTTTGCAAAAAATGAATTTATATTGTTCAAGTCGTCATGCGGATTGCTTTTAGATAGTAGTTCAGTAGGGGTGTCCTTGTGTTTATTCGTATTTGTCACTGTCTTAATGGCTTCCCAGAGCTTTTTGTTGCTAATAGAAGCTGCTTTGCTGATTTCGGATCTCTCATATTCTGCTCTAATTTTTTTTAAAAGATCGTTGCAGAAATTCCGATAGCGTTTGTACGTTATTTCTAGCGTTTCGTTATGTAGGTCTTTTTTTTTAAGTGCTTTAAGTTTTTGATGCATATTGTCGCGGTTCCTCATACATTTTAACAAACCCCGGGTAATCCAGGGTTTTTTAATAATTTTCTTATTAGATGTCTTTATCTTGGAAGTATTTTTTTCAATTGCTTGATTCAGGGTAGAAATAAAATAATTTGTAGCTGTGTTGACATCACCGTCGCTGAATATTGAAGAAAAGTCGATTATGCTCATGTCATTGTCCAAGGTGTCATAGTTTACTTTTTTAATTACTTTGGAACAGGGCTTACGGTTTCGAGAATTTAGTTCAATTGTGAAGAATATGCAATCATGGTCAGTTATGGAACTTTCCGCTATGTAACAATAAGCAGGTAGCCTTGTCTTAAGCATCACATGGTCTAGACATGTTAGACCATGTGTGGAGAGTGTATGTGCAGGTAACATACCATGGGAAGCTAATAAGTTTAAGTACGAAGACGAATTGGAGTCATTGTTATTAGGTGTAATGTCGACATTAATATCTCCTATAAGTATGATGTTTGAATAAGCGGAATATTTATTTAAAAGTGTATTTAGGGACTCAATAAATCTAGTTATATTTCTAAAACCTGCCGGCCTGTAAATTGCAAGAACAATGGTATTTTCGTTAATTTCTAACATGAGACAGTTGGAGTCGTTGAGTATAGGCTCCTCAGATTTTAATTGTATTGTTGGCTTGTAGTAGACTACCACTCCTTCGTTCTGTGTCAAATTATTAAGTGTACTAACGTATTCGTAGTCCTTTAGTTGGGGGATAGAATGAGTACGGGGAAGCCAACATTCTGTCAGTACGACGAGGTCCCATTTTGTTAGGGATCTTTCCATTAATGTCATGAAATTGGGCAAATTACGACTAATACTTCTTATATTCTGACAAACAATTTTAAATGAAGATTTATGTGGATTTTCAATAGAAAATGAATCAACATTACAATAGGATGAAGTTGCGACAGCTAATTCGTCAAGGTCATTCGCGATTTCTATTAAATTATTCATTTTTGATTTTAAGTACTTTAATGGTCTTGGTTAAGCATCGAACAACATGCGATAAGAAATAACAAAATAGATACAGGAAAATGCTGTGGATAGAGTGCACGGTTTCAGTAGGAGGTCTAAGCAAGAGATGATGGTTTATCGAAAGTTCGCCAATAAGCATTACGCAAAAACATAAAATTATGAAGTAGTGCAGTCGAAAAGTCTTGGTGAGGGATAATGATTTTGGGAATGTATGTGTGTATAATTGTGCTAGAGGTGTGTGTAGTTTATTTGTTGTAGAAAGTTTAGTCCAGTAATAAAGTGTGACGTGATATGGTGTAGTTGCATAACAACCTGAGGGGTATTTGCTGTATAATATAGTTACATAAAGAAGATTAATTACAATGTTACACGGATTATACAATTTAAGAGTTGATTTGTTTTTAGTTAACAAAACAATAATTAGAGGGAATAAATAAAGTTGCAAGAGTAATAGGTATAACGCTAAGAAGTACAGTCATTGGGTCCCTTGTTGTTGTAGCTCTTGAAGGGTTTGCTCCGATTTAATAAGTACTGGTTTGGCCCCTGCGATTTTTCTTAGGAATATGCTTCCGTTTTTAGTCCAACAAAAAGCATATCCTTTAAGTTTCGCGAATTCCTTAGCGGCAAAGAAGAGCTTTTTTGAGCCTGCAGCAAGGTGCTCTGATATGTAAATTGGTCGACGTTCACCGGCCAAGCCAATGGCCTGTGTACTGAGGCGGCCATCATTTGGGTGTTTTTTGTTGTAGTTGCGGAATGCGGCCAGCAGCTCATTTTTAGTTGAAACATTCGAGAACTCGGCTACAATCGGCCTGACGGTGCCTGGTTTCCCTGGGAGCCGGTATACGTCACGCACATGTGTATTATTGAGCGAGATATCAACTGTGGAGCCCACTTTTGTTATAATTGTGTGGAGGTCCGGCGCTGCTTCATTTTCCTCGGCGGGTATGTTCCGGATTTCAATGCTCGAAGGCCGGGATAAACGCTGTAGATCAAGAATTTTCGCATCCAGATGTTGTACAGTTTCTTTGAACGTTTCTTTCTCTTTTTGCAACGTATCAATTTGTTTTACCATATCATCATATTGCTTGCTAATGAAATTGAGAGATTTTTCGTATTCGAGATGTGACTTTTGAATTTCTATATTTTGCCGTTTTATTTCAGCCATTTCAGACACTAACTTGTTTAAAGTAGACGTTTGATCATCAAAAAATTTGGTAAGACAGGCTTGCTGGTCTTCTTTCCACGATCTTAACATCTGGTGGATTTCCGTTTTAAAATCTTGAAACTCGGTACCCGGAGAGAAACATGCTTGAGGGCGCTTATAAGACCGCGCCGCGGTGTTAACATTATCACTCGGGCTACTCGATACAAGGTGAGGGATATCTGAGTCGGACACCGTAAGGACCGCCTTTGGAGTGTTCGTCGGCGGTGAGCGCTGCACACGGGGCATCGTGTTTGACGGACCAAAGTAAAATAGACCGAAGTACTCACGTAGGTAAGCGCACAACAGCTCGTAGTGTAGGGGCTGCGATAAGGTATTTCACACCAAGCGCCTGCGACGTAGCGGTCCTTGAGAAAGCGAGATGGCAATTATGACCAGCACGCTGCTTCCGCGGGGGTGAGGGCTGCGCCGGGGCACAATCACGGGCGATAAAATTCGTAGAATTTATGGATGTGAAATTGGTCACTCACCCCATTCGTTTAGGGTTAAAATCGGGTGAATACTAATTAAAGTTTCCCAATTAAATCAAATACACGTCTACACTCAGTCACGGTATCGGTCGGAAGGGGTCTATACATCTGCTTTAGCACTTACCTACTTAGTACTTAACTATAAGTAGGTAAGTGCTAACGCAGATGTTTAAAGTATCAATGCAATACATTTGCATAATTAAAATTCTATCACAAATGAACTGATAAAAAAAAGCGTAAAAATATTCCAAAACCTTAAAAAATTCAAACGTTCTAATTTCAATATTCAAAAACAACGGAATTCCTTCGGTGCCATGAATTAGTTCTAAATAATTAACTTCTTATCGGCGCGTGCGCTGCACCCCTCTTCAAAATAAAAACCCTTCGTATTCAAATTAACAAAACATTACTGTGTATTCCTGCTACAATTATTTTATTCGCGTTTGTTAAAAAAATCACCCTACTTTTTACTTTCAAGCGAAAACTAACCATCTGCATCTCCACATAAAGTTAATTTTCCATCAGCCAAATCTTAACCATTATTTTCAAAAGAAAATGCACTTCAAGTAACACGAGATAAGGTTCGTTTTGCTTTGTATTAAGTGGGGTGGTGTCGGTTGTAAAGTGATGCAAGTCAATATGAAGCAAAAAGGTGGCACGCGCCCTGCGTACGCGCAAGTACGGGGTATCTTCCCTAACCATCGGAGGGTGGGGTAGGGATGTCACTGTGGTTCTATCGAAATTGAATAAAAAAGTTGAAGCTTTCAGAAATAATTATTAGAATCTATTCATTCGGTAGGTTTGAATATGATCCAATTGCCAGCGGCATTATAATTTAGTTTATTTCGTTTGACAAAAAAAAACTATGGTCTTGTTCAAAGTATTTGAAAATAAACATTATCAGTCTTATTTAAACGCCTCTTAAATTTTTATCAATCACTAAGCAATTGATTAGCAAAATTCTTATTCATAAACGCAATTTAGCGCTAAGAGGTCGCTAAGCAATTGATTAGTAGCTGTCAAAATTAATTAAACACCTATGTCCCATCCCATAAATCACGGAATTCAATGTAAGTTAATGGCTTGTTGATGAATGAACGGAACGTTGAATTTCTATTGTAAGTAGTGACTGAAGCTGAGCAAAATATACTTAAAAAAAAACACTTTTATAATCACCTATTCGGTGATCATACTACAACGCAAGTTCCTAGTTTCCGACTGATTCTTTGAAGAAGAGTTGGAACTTTTATCGACTATCGACAAAAAACATCGACAACAACTCCCATCTCTATGATGGCTCGTGTCACAGGGCGAGGCACAAGCGCAGGTGCTGTTCCGCTCGCTCGTCCATGCCCAGTTGCCCACTGTAGCCCACACCTGGGCAGATCCAGCGATTAGGATTTACTACTTCACCTACAATCTTTTTAACGTACTTTTTTTGTTTTGTTTTGTATTAAAGAAGTGAAAGTTGCATGTCGCAGAATAGTGTTTATTTTTACATAAACACAATGATTCCTTCAGCCCAAAGTTGTTTTAGATATAAAGAAAAAAATGTTTATTTTACACACTAACACTATAACTATTTTAATTGTTCTTTCTTTTCGTTATTATTTTTTTCCAAATTAATTAGTTCACCTAAATAAATAATTGTTTGCCTTACTTGGGAAGAGACTGGACTCCACGACACAGGGAATCCTAGTGTGGGGTCCAGGGAATTTGTAAAAATCTTGTACCTAAGGCTCCTATGTGATCTGATACTCGTTTTTTTATTATATTGTACCGTGTTTTTCTGAACTGAATAAAGCTTTTTTACTTTTTTTTACTGTTTTTACCCGACTACGGCAAAGCCAAAAAGGAAGGGTTATGATTTTTTGTGAATAAACAGTCAGTGAACATTGTTTAACAGACAGCATTGTTTAACAGATTGACAGTCAAATAAACAAAAAAATAAACTAACTTTCACTTTTATAATATTATATAGATAATAATATATTATTAGGTATATAGTTAGGATATAAGTTAGTATTAGGATACACGGTCGATTCAAATTGATAGTCTTATTGTTTCCCTATCAAAAATACTTGAATAAAACTTTACAATATTGCCCCATACATTTAAATCAAAATGAAAAGACAAAATTAGACAAAAACAAGCATCAGGCCCAGGCCACATTTATATTTTATTTTCGGAAGTGTTTTTACCCGTTTACCATTGTACTCTGCTACTCTCAAAATTAACCATTAAGTATAATTTAACCTTCACCATTAAAATCTCAGTATCCCCGTAACTTCCCAATTCGCAGTAATGGTAACACACCATTCAAGTTTAGCCGGTGTTTAGCCAAACAAAGGTTTAATGACAAGTTTGGCAACCACCGCGGTTGCTGTGTTGCTTTCGGTTACAAATTGATTGTGGTTGCGCAGATTGAAAAGAACCTTGTATTTGTACGGCAATTTCTTTTTGAAGCTTATTGGGGATCTAATTGAGATCATTAGTGTGTTTTAAAAAGGGGTGATGTATGTACTGAGATGTTTTTTTTAAATTAAAGAGTATTTTACGGTTACAATGTTACTTTTGAATAGGTATGCTTCCGTGTTATTGTAAGGGTTGTATTGAAAGCCTTCTTATTTATTGTTGTAGTCTTAAAGTGCCTCCTACACGGTCGCCAACCGCGTCCCGACACAGGTAAAATTGGTGGTTTACAACCGTGTAGATGATGATTTACGACCAAACGTTGAAACAGCTTTGCCGGTCGCCAACCAAGGTCACCTTTTTCGGGGACGTGGATGGTAACCCTGTAGCAAGAACTTTGTCGACGTATATTTCTAGAGACCGAGAAACACCAATGAATACAGAATTTATTTTATTTAATCTTCCTTGGACTTGTCGTCACCAACAATCTAGCTCGTGTCGTGACAAAAAGATCACCTAAAGCCTTTTGGCACGGATGATAGCAGGACTGAGATGCTCTTTAAATCCTATACATAAGCCCCTTTATTCATAAACGCTGCTTAGAGATATGTAATGATTAACGCTTGTTTAACCATACATTTATGACGTTTAAACCTCTTTTAACTTTAACCAACGTTTATAAATAAACTACGTTACAGGGTCACATTATGTAGCAAAACTCCGCAGACGTGACAGATATCGATAACTAAACATGATAAAACTAAAAAGAAACGCATTTCATGATGTTTTTTTGGATGTTTTTTTGGGTCGACCGCTGGTAGTTTTTAACCGACTTCCCCAAAAGGAGGAGGTTATCAATTCGGTTGTATTTTGTTACTGGAAGGATGAGTTGCGAAAATCTGTTTTCTTTTGCTTTATCATGTGTCGATTTCGATACTCATTACGTCAGTGAAGTACACTTACACAAAAAAAAACTATTCTGCGGTTGATGACCCCAAAAAAACTCAATATTTTTTGTTATTGTCATGTTTATCTAGATAACACGTCAGCGGAGTTTTGCTAGTTAACTTTATTTGACCCTGAATACATTTATATCAGGGCATAAAAAGATGATACATAGGAGCAGCTGGGACCTATGACAAATCCTAACTTATAATAAAATTATATTATAATAAAATAATATTAATTTATAATAATTATATTATACTTAATATATTAATATATTAACGCGAATATTATAAACGCGAAAGTAAGTTGGTTTGTTTGTTACGCTAAAACGGCTGAACAGATTTGAATAAAATTACTAATTAACATGGGTAGACCATGGCCTAGGTTAGGACATAGGATACTATTTATCCCGATATTTCTACGGGATCGATACATATATGAGTGAAACTGCGGGGTGCAGCTAGTAAGTAAACATAATAACAGTCATACCTTAAACAACATTGAAATAATAATTAGTTGTTAAAATATATTTCTTTGTCGTTCGTATTCAGGAAGAGAAAGGACTTTTCACTCAGGAAGAGCCGATACAATGGTATTGAAAATTATACAGTATGTTACAATATTACATAAAATTAGGGGTCCGAACTCCCAAGAGAGTTCTTGCGGTTGAAAAAACGGTGTTCCTTGTAATTAGGCCGTGAAAAAAGCTTTTTTACTTAAGCCATAGTTTCCAAGCTTGGTTTGTCGCATCATCCGTAAAAATATAACGAGCCCATCTTTTATTCTGATCTGGTAGCCTGACGCAGGCGCATGCTCATGTTTAGCAGTAAATTTATGTTATAATAGGTTGGCTCTTTCCAAGCGTGGTTTTTGTGACATGTCTCTTTAGGCTCTCGCAGACAAGCGCGATGCGACTCTAGTAGAACAATTTTCAAAGAAATTGTCTTTACAAATTGAATTGAATTGGAATTTTGAATGGTGAAATTGTTTGAAGAAATTGATTGTAGAATCGCGTTGCACTGTCGCGTCGTGCCTGGCTGTGGGAGCCTTTAGTTTTTTAAGAACACGATTGCCCTGCTATCTGGCTTCAGGCATACCTAATCATTATCATAAATCGGTGGCCTAGAGCCAATTTCAACGATCACCATTTTCAGAGCATTAGAACAATGAACCATCATTGTTTTACTGCGCGTTACCGAAAACAACGATTACTGACATTGTTCCTATTAGCAGACCTCTGAAATTATTTTTTGTAGCACAGCAAAAACGGAATATTCCTAATTCTCACTTTTAAATCACGGTAAAAAGCGATGATTTTTAAGGAAACTACACAGTCAGTAATTCAAATAAAATGTATAAAATCGGTAGCAACAAGTGAACGTGTGTTCCTTCTCTGTGGGCGGTTAGCAGGCGGCGCCGCGGGCGACGGCTATAGCATGCAGTTCAGAACGCGTGCCGACTTACTATTTAGTAGCCACAGAGTAGTTATAACAGAGGTATCACGATTTCCAGTTGGATACAAATTAAATATGGAAAAAACGATGGAATAGAAAATAAAGGTGTCAATTCACACAGGACCCAGCGCTTGTCTTTCATGATGCGATTTTGAATATTGTTTAACTGACAAATTCCTCAATTGTAAAGCAATTAATTATTAAGTATGGTTTTTTTTTTTTAAGTAAAATCTCGGGCAATAAAAATAGAAAGCATATGAAAAATCGTTAGTAAAAGCATCCTCCTATTGAATTAATATTACCTATCCATGATATGGTTTCCTAGTTGATTTAGTTTTCATCTAACTCTAACAGAATCAGAATCTAGAAATTAACAAAAACCCTAATATCCCTAATAAGTCTCTACAACAACCTAATCTACCTTTATTTTAGCGACACGCGCGGTCGATCTGCGGCGGACAGACGGACAGGCGGACAGGCAGACAGGCGGACCACCCGATCTCTAATCAAATCAAAATCGTGCAGACTTTATTCATAACAACTGGACATTGGAATACACTAGGATTGGACGCGAATCCGCCTGCGATTATTTTGACTATCGCATTTTTTCCGGTGTTGGATCTTTCATTGAAATCAAAGTAACTGTATGATAGTGCTTTTTACGTTTCGTTTTTACATCCTGGGGCAGGAAAATCTTGAAAATGTAAACATTGATTGTCGTGGCAGATAAGAAACACATATTATATACATAACAGAGTTCATGATATAAATGTTGTTTCCAATAGGGAAAGTTCGTAGGTTTATCAGAAACAGAATTCAGTATTAATGAAGAGAGTAAGAACACAGAGAATTATCTCACAATACAGTTTTATTGTTATATAACTGTAGTTTATTTAATGAATCAATTATTATAGTACATAATATGGTATGGTCTCAAAAAATTTATACTAGTTCAATCTATGGTAGACAAAAAGCTATCAACGTACTTTTATTACAGTAGAGATGTCAACATTTAACTTTGTGTTGCCAATACACACATACACTCCACGGTTTTCTATATAGATTCCATTGGTAGCTGCGCGTGAGTGCTTCCACTTAATCCAACTTAATATCAAATTACTTAATGGCTGGCCAATGAGGATTATTAGGATTGCTAACAAGTCAAATTTCCTACAAATTACATCGAGATAAACTTATAAAATTATTGTATTTTTGCATGAGAACAATGCAAAGTATCAGCTGCTTGTTATCCTGCGCCAGCGCAAGAGGGAGACATTTGTGGGGAATGGTAATCGATGGGGGTTAGGGCAAGAACCGTTACAGGCACCTGTGGATTTGGCGTGTGTCAATATTTTCATGCAAAAGATTTTTCAGAAGATGTCTGCCAAATTAGTAGCAGAAGCGAGCTAAGTTTTCAGAAAGTGCTGCACGTTCAGTCAGGCTTTAGAAAAGTAAAAGGCTAGCCTGCGAAACTTCCTCCTCTAGCTCTAACAATTGAATTCAATTCTTCAGGTTACAAAAAGGACAGTACTCGTATAAAAATAATAACAATTTTCAACAAATGAAACGGGGCCGAAACAATATAATATAGATGTAAGAAAATAAGAAGAAAAAATAAAGTTTTCGTTAAACTTCGTTGATCTGCTGGACTAGAATAATCCTGAGAATATAGTTGGTCTCCCAGTTCAATCCCCTCCTTTATGGTTTCTGATTAAAAGTCAATAAATAATATTAACAAAATGTTAGATAAGAAATCACAATAACACTTTAAATTCAACTCATAATAAGACCGGATATCTTCACGACGAGCTGACAGGGTGTAGGCAGTTTTATTTTCAGCGGCGCAAGCGCATCGCACCGGAAGTCGTCTCGATGCGTAAGCTTCGACAAATTGCGCCACTTCCGGATAAAGATGGACGCTCTTTTCAATGTAATTTATGTCGTGAGAAGTTTTTAAGCATCTGATTTAACTCTTGTTTGATTTTGCATAATTTTTGCTTTATTTCTGTAGGATGGACTATAAATTTGTTTTTGAGGAGGGGAACTTTTGTTGTTCTTCGTTTGATACCCTTTGAGCAAGTTTTCTACAAGTTAGTTTTACTTTAGCAGGGTTTTTATCAACACGTTTCAGACCTGAAGTATCTAAACAATGCAATGAAGATGGTGCAAGCTTGCCTGCAACTGAAAGTCCTCCTGTAGACTTGATGTCAGCGTAGGTGGTTCCCAAAAAAACTTGGAACTAATGCCTAAGCACCAGAATTTCCCTAAAAAATCACAAGACCAGCTGATTCACAATCTTTTTCTTAAATTCCCAGACTTTATATTAAAATATTAATATTGCCATAAATTATCTAAAACTAATAACGTCCCAATCATCCAAAATTCAAATCAGCTACTTTATATTTTTTCTCCAAACTTCATGGGACATTTTTCTTTACAAAAAAACTAGATTCATGATAAAAGGGTTGCATTTTATATCATTTTAAGTGGTTTTAATTTGTCACCGGAACGAAATTAATATAAACGATAGAAATATGTAAATTTACTATTAAATAATATGTTTTTAATACATTTTCTATCATCGACGTATGAATTATGCCTATATTTTGTTTTTTTCAAGAAGCTCTTTCGCTCTGTGGGATATTCTTGACTACCGTCGATTTAAATGCCGTTTAGAGGGAAGAATAGATGGAAATTATAGATATAGGGGTGATAAATTTTATTGAAGGTGATATAAATGCTGTGGGAATAGGTACTTGAGGACCATAACAAAGGCTTTATACGAGAACTTTCTGCCGAGGCTAAGGTAAGATAAAGAGAAAATAGGGAACTCTTATACACAGAATTGGAATTACTCTACAAAGATATCTATCATTCAAAACCAAAGTCAATATATTTAATTTCACATAAACCTACATGGGCACTTATGAAACGTCAGAAGCTAGGTGCACAGTTCCAATTGGTCGTTTCCTATCGAGAAGAGCCGGCAAGAATCTCCACGGTTACTATTTTCAAAATAATTGGCTTTTATAATATTTTAAAATAACAGTGTTAATAGTAATCGGAGATCAATGTATAAGTTAGTAGAGTAGAGAACCAGCTACTTAACAAAATAAAAAAATAGTCAACTAATCTACTTAGCCTACAACTTTCTCACATTCACAAAATAGAAAAGAATCTATAAAAAATTAATAAAATAATAAAAATAAAAACCTATTTTAAACAAATGACATGATTGTCATTACAACTGTAACAAATCTGAATAATTATCATGTCTAAAAAGCCACTAATAAAGAGTAACGTTGAATTAAAATTGTAGGTATATAAAAAATGTGTTTTATTTCAGGCAAAACACTACAGAAAAATAGAATAAAAAATTAAAATAATATTAAATAATAAGAAAATAATAAATGTGTATATAATGTCAAATAATAAGATGATTATGTCGAGGAAAGTAAAGCGCCTGCTTGGGTTCGATCGAACCCACGACCTACAACTCGGTAAGTCGGGGCCACCACTGCTCTCAAAACGGTGAAGGAAAACATCGTGAGGAAACCGGCATGTCTTAGAACCAAAAAATTCGAAGACATGTGACATCTACCAACCCGCACTGGGCCCGCGTGGTAGATTACAGCCCACTCCCTCTCACAGAGAGGAGGCCTGTGTCCCAGCAGTGGGAACATTAATAGGCTGATGATGATGATTATGATGATGTCGAGGAAGAAAGTATAAAATAAACATGGTAATTTGGGTACATAATTATGCCGTTAATGCGGTACCAGGGAAGCCATGCATGCATGGTGATGAAAAGATGGTCAAATGAAATGATAGGTAAGTATACCCACAACAATTTATGATATAGGGTATAGTAAGGACTAGGCTTTACTCGACCACTTCAGTAGTAGTTTAGTCAATAAAGATGATGATTCATTAACTTATGATAAATTTCAAATATATGAAAAGATAGAAAAACACAAGATTTATTAAGATTTCCTCAAAATATATTCAATACAAAACAGTCAATGTTTTTAATTTTAAAGACATAAATCACCTACCTTTAACATAGATGACACCACCTATCAAAACGTTTTGTGTTTTTTAACCAAAACAAAACCTGACAAAACCGCAAAACAAAGGTGAAGCATCTTTCCACAAAAACTTTAATAATCTCATATCTATATCAGAGTTTAGATTTACGAGTTCCCAGTGAAGCTGAAAGTGCGACCGTCCCACGATAACTCAGAATTATTGATTTATTTATAGACTATGGAATATTGTATTCTGAAGAAATGCGACTCGGCTTTGAATTTTCAAAAGATGATTCGTTTCTACCATGTTCTTCTCTTCTTTGTGCTCGCTTCGTTTATTATTCTTCCATTTAGATTTACCTACTCACTTTTAATCATGGAAAATATATAGGAATAAAATCGAACTAACCATTTATATTTTAAATAACATGATTCTTTTGCTTCATAAAGAATTAAATGAGATGTTAGTCACTGAGCCATAGTATAAGAGCATTTATTCCGAAAGTGGGAAACGTCGCAAAATGTAGATGTCTAATATTTCGCTGATTTGATTAATTTGGCAATATGCTGCAATATATAAATAGCTGTCAAATATTTAAGTACCTGTTTTGATTAATTTGGTAATATTATTGTATGAAAATATGAAATGTGGCTAACTAGCGAACTAGAATATTAATAATGAATTGCAATTTGTAACACTGAATTTGAAGTTTTACATCTAAAACGAAATATTCGGTATACAATATCAATTATTGCATTTCATAATCAATATTGTAGTTCGTTAGTTAGCCACATTTCATATTTTCATACAGTAATATTACCAAATTAATCAAAACAGGTACCTAAATATTTGACAGCTATTTGCGACGTTGCCAACTTTTAGGATAAACGCTGTTGTCCAAATCAACCGTATCAAAAAAGTAAAACCAAAAAAATAAGTTTCCTAAAAAGACGCACTCTTGGTAACAGCGACTCAATAAAGAAAAATGTTTGTGGTGCCCAGCATCATATCTGCCTAATCAAATTCTATGGCGTCACCCGCACGGAGAACCACCATTATTTTTCCATAAATCAAATACCTTTTTATAACTTCGACGACAAATATAAAAATGTCAAGCGTTGCCGCCGTATAAAGGATGTCCATATTTAAAAAGCCGTTTGTATCCCATATAATATATATTTCGGTTTTCAAATTCGGAATAAATTTTGTGTCACCTGCGCCGACGCAACCGGAAGAAGATGTATTTGTCTCTCTTTTACGTGTATGGCGCTGTCTTGTTCTCACCTGTTCTTTTATTATTTGTTTTACTATTGAGATTCGTATCCAGATAATCTTTATACTAGTTTTATATGCGATAAATTACTGTAAGCAAAACTTTGGTGATCATTTCGTAGATAAATGTTGTTGTAATTTGTAGGGACACCGTTGACAGGTGAAGAAAGTCTTAATAAAAAATGTCTGCATTTTAATTGCAAAGCAAAAACGAGAGTGATAGGTAGCTGAAATTAATTCGTAATACCTTATTATTATTTCTAGTTGTCAAGATTGATTAACAGACTTCAAGATTTATGCTCGATCCAGCAAAGTGCAACTTATTAAATTCTTTTATCATAATAATAATATAAATGCTTTTGTTTTTTTTCTTGTTTTTATAAAAATATTTAAAAATGTAAATAATATGTTTATAAAATGAAATAAAGGATATAAATGCTAAAGTGAATTTGATAGATAGATAGATAAATCGTTTATTCAGTGCACACAAAAGACAGCACAACATACAAAAGCACGATTAAAAACAATAAAGTATTAGCTATTACACAAATACTCCGTTTTGTTTATATTTTCTTGTTTATTATGTTTTTACAATTACTGTTTGTATTTCCTGTGCGTGTCCCAAATAAAATATTTTTCTTTCTTTCTTTCTTTTCTTTCTATAATTAGCTATTACTGTTTGTTTGTTACGCTTTCACACTAAAACGGCTGGACGGATTTTGATGAAATTTAGCACATGGCTAAACCATGAGCTGTGTTAGGACATAGAATACTTTTCCTTCTTTTCTTACTTATATACGGAAGTTCGTTCCTGTGGGATAACTATCGACGTCCACGAGGTGAAGCCGCGGGCTAAAGCCTAAAAATCTAAAAGACTAATGCCCATTTTCACCGACAACTAAATGAATCCCTAGATAAAAGTGCATTGTTGGAGGTTTGGCTCTCAGTGCTGAGCCTAGCGTTTAAATCCAACGTGCGTTTAAGTTATTAGTGAAGGTTAAAACAGGTATTACACTGACAATGGCAGTAACAAGAAGTTTTTTAATAAAAACGAATTTATCATAAAATAATATCAAAAGGAATAACTCCTCTTTAATTAAGAGGTTTTACCATTTCAATCTTCTTAATTTAGTTTTCTAAATTTTTTACTAATTCAGTTTACGAATTTTTATCTTTTTAAACAAAAAATCCGTTTCCTTTTTTAATTCATACAATATTAATGTTCCTGGTCCCGCCTTTCTTCCGTTTCTTGAATTAATTCTAACAACTTCATCATAACTCATTTTGCTACTGAATGGGTGTTGCTTATAAAACCATTATTTCTTTTTTAATCAGAGCTAGTAGTTTTTTCATAGAGCATTGAGGAAGAGTGGAACTTCATCTCGCAAAGTTTTATTTTTTCTAGATAACAATTTTGTAGTTTAATGCAGCTACGAAAGGTCTAGTCTCGTACTTAAAAACGATCAAAATCTAGTCGCATTTTCATCTCAGCGACAATTTATCAATGTCTAAAACTTGTCAAAATTGTAAGGTATTTTTGACTGATTGAAACTAAGATTATAATTTGCACGTTCTTTAAAATAATTGCACTTTATTTTGTTTACTAGCTGTGCCCCGCGGTTTCACCCGCATTGTTCCCGTGGGAATATCAGGATAAATAGTATTGTATGTTCTAATCCAGTTCATGGTCTACCCATGTGCCAAATTTCATCCAAATCCGTTCAGCCGTTTTAGCGTGAAAACGTAAGAACTCACTTTCGCATTTATAATATTAAATTGTCTTATTTGATTCCGGTGATTTTTTGGTCTTTGTGACCATCTGTGGCACAAACACACTTAGATTTCACCATTTTGTATAACACACAATTCTGGTTATGTAATATTATTTACAAGTGCCCAAAAAAGCCTGTGATTTTATTAAAGACATAATGAGACTTCAATCTCATCATTTGTGATTCCTATTAGTCCAATAAGTAGTAATTATTGACTAGTAGATACTTTTTGACATTGAAAATTAAAATGGTTAAAATGATTTTTCGATTTTATATTTTTTTATATTTAAGTATTGTTATTCAGCATGGTATTTTGATAGTAGATTGTAATAAAAGTGTAAAATTTTGCATGCCGAAGTGACGGCAGAGCATGGAGAACATTATCAAATAAAAACTTTTTACAAAAAAAGAACAACCGACTTCCAAAAAAGACACTACAAAGTCAAAAATAACTTTAATTTCGGAAGTCGGTGTATTTGGTTTTGAACTTTCGTTTTTTGCCACCGACTTCCGAAATTAAAGTTATTTTTGACTTTGTAGTGTCTTTTTTGGAAGTCGGTTGTTCTTTTTTTGTAAAAAGTTTTTACTTTGCACTTTTTAGTGATGGTACCTACCCCATACAAATTCGAATACCACTAACCTGCTATTTAGATAACAGTGATTGGAAGTTATCATTATATCATCCATATAAACTAAGTGGGAAAAATACGTATTATTGAAGCTAACTCAAAAACTATCCAAGTAAAGTTAATAAAATTGATATGGGACCACCTCGAGAGCATACCCTTGAAAATAATTTTCAAAATCGGTTCACAATTGACGGAGAAATCGCGTAACAAACATACAAAAAAAAAAAAAAAAACATACAGACGAATTGAGAACCTCCTCCTTTTGGAAGTCGGTTAAATATGTATGACATCTATACCCTTAACCATGGTGACAAAAAATAAATTTGATTTGATATTACACACAGCTTTTTCCCTACAAAACCTTATGAACTCGTTCACAAGACAAACAGCCACAATTCCCAACAGTTTCACAGGAACATTAGCAACTCGTCTAATTGTGAAGTTTCACTTGCATTTAAAAGAATACAGACAAGGTAATTGCACTGTATCCTGTCCGTCCGTCTGTGTCTGTATCTTCGGGATTAAGTTCAATTTTCTTATCGCTCCTCGTAATTGTTCGGATCAATTTGGTTACTTCAATTTATTTTGGAGTCGCTAATTCTTTAAATACATAGATAGGAAATGTAGTATTTATGTTCGCACTTGTTTGTGCTTTGTCTGTGAGCAGGGTTCCAAGTACTTAGTGTTTATGCAGATAGAAACAAATAAAGTATAATTTGACCCAGGTTAAGGCACAAAATATTACATAAGAACAAAAATAAAAACAGAGAAAGCTTAAAACAGTATTGTGAGCCTCACGGCTGCGCCGAATAGGCCCAAAAAAAGATAGATCGAAGAAGAAGATATTTAGAAAAATCGTATTTTTCGTGCACACAAAAGATTTAGCACAACATACAAAAGCACGATTTAATTAATAATAACTAGTTAAATGAATAATAGGAAATAGCTACCAAGTGCTGACACTACTGTACCCTAATTACGTACTTACAGTTCGCGTCAAATAACTTTGCCGCTCTGAAGTTAGGTTGCGCATGCGCGCTGGCATGCGCACTACTGTTTTTTAAGGCAGATTGACTACTGCGCAATCATTTGTAGCCTACTTCAGAGCGGCAAAGTTATTTGACGCGAACTGTAATACACAATCAATCAGAATCAGAATCGTTTTAAAACAGATTGCTAATCCAATGCTTCAGGAGTTCCAAAATAAATTCTGCTCAGCAACGTAATTAACGCAATGAATGTTGTTGAACTGGCAAAATGATACAATTTAATCGGAATCGTTTACGAAAATGTGTTGCGTAATTAGATAGCTGGTCGTGATGCTATGAGACACTTTAAAATAATGAATCAACGAACATTAAAAGTGCGGTGTGCGTCTCAAGGTTGCACCAAATGGGAGTCCAGCTCAGCATGTGTCAGGTAAATATGCAATAAGTATACATACTTGACGCTCATATTCTGCTTGAAGTATGAAAGTATGCACCTATTTGATGGCGTAACCTAAATTAAACCTTGAAGTACTTTAATTGATTCTCTAATAAACGCCATTTCCGGTTCCGCTTTATGATTCGCTTTGTAAGTTATTTTTGAGTCTTAAACTTTTAACTAAGACAAAAGACGAAAGGGTATTTCACTTTCAAGCCGACTCAAGCGATCAAATAAGTTGTAATTATTAAAGAGTCCAAAATGTCAGCAATTATAAAATAAAAGTTATCATTTGGCAATAATTAACACATTCCTGTCAAAGGAAGATGAAAAGGATGTATGTTATTAAAACAAGGGATGAAATAATTAAATATGTATGAGATCGGTTTTTTAAACAAAACTGAAGCTAGAGTTCACTCAATCTTAGAAGTAAAGATGAAAAGATTTCTAATATAACAATATTTATGCGTCCATCACCTGAAAACATAAATAGAATCTCTTCTCCAAGCAGGAACGCCTTTTATTGCCAAGTTTGTGCAACAAAAACACCCTCTCCCATCTTTGCCAACAAAAAAATAACAGAACTTGACAGTATTTCAAAAAGAACTATACAACCAATTGATCTATGTACTGTACATTCGACAATTGAATTCAAATCGTGCTCTATGAGCCAGCCGCTGATTGGTCGACGTTTAACCAATCAGCTCGTTTGCATTCATAGAGCTGACGCGCATGCGCCGGTAATGTCAAATAGGGGAGTGAACTTTACTTTTTTTTGAGCAAAGATCATTGAAGTTTTATTTATTTTTCATTGTTGAAGGTTGTGTAGATAAATGCGTAAGATAAGTTGGATCTTTTCCAGTCTTGAGTTTTAAGAGCAGTTTCAGTAAACGTTTTGCTAGTTGAGTTGAGATACCTAGATTAGACTAGACGATTGTAACTTCCTTGTGTTATTTTCTTTTAACCCAGATATTTAAGGGAGACATTTAGGCGAAAAAAAAAACTGTACCTGATAGCTAAGTAGTTACAGCTTTTTCTCGTAGACCTGGCATTATTATAAGAGTTTTATTTACAAGTCCAAAAGGATAACTTACAATTCTTCACCCCCACAATTAACTAACGTTAAATATACCAAAATTCAACTCCTCAAAACTACTTTCTCATGCAAAAAATCACATCGGCATCAAATTAACAATATAAATGACATTTATAATGATAGCTTATCATTCACCCAACGATCTGCGCAAAGAATCGCGCATGACATTGCACTCTTGCGCATATCCCACTTGTCAAATTTGACATTTGACATGTGGAATTAAGACGTTCCGTTTAACTGTTAAAAAGTGGACGGAACCCGCTATTACATTCACACATTTCGTTTCTTTTAATTATATACCGGTGTGTTAATAACATAGTTATGACTTTTTAGTTTTTGGTAAAGTTTTTTGGAAATTATATAGTTTTTAGACACATTTTAGCTGCTCATTACTGTTAGATCGAAGTTTTAATCTTTTTCTAAATATTTTATTTTTTTTGACTTGGCAGACTGTTTCGACGACAATAAGTAAGTAAGTAGGAAGATAAGTAAGAAGGAACTATTGCAAACGCTAAAAGAAAATCTGTTCTTACTATTAAATCAAAGACTAGGGTCCTCAAGACCCTAGACACAATAAGGTAATCACTTGCAAAGCGTTTCGTATTTCTACAGCGACTTTTAACAGGCTGACATGCACATGGCTGCATGTTCGGTAGCATAATTATGTCAATCAGTACATTTTTGACTTATCCATCATCATAATCGCATAAAGAATGTCACTTTGTCTGGTGTATATTAATTGGAAGCTGTTGGATCTGCTAAACTAAACGTCAGGAAGAACAATCTATACAATAACAAAGTCGCTTTTCCGTTTGTCCGCGTTGTTCTTCTAAACCACGCAACAAATTTTGATGAGATTTTCACCATCGTTTAGACAATTTATTCCGGAAGGTTTATGTGTCTAATTAGTTCATATTAAAGTTACGTTTACCTTCGTGAATCTCGATGTTTTGTCAAGTCGTAAAAACACGGAGCAGGAGCGGGTCGCTAGTTTATTAATGCTCAAAAATCTTTAAAAAAAACTGGAATCAGGGCATTTTTTTATAGGCCAGCAATTTTACACAGTTTATTTTATGTTTTAAAAATCTTAGATTTTTATCGACAGTGTTAAGAATTAAGCAACAGACCTCACCTCTGTCTACCCATTTCCTAGCTAAGTACGTAAGTATAGAAAAGCATTACCTTATATCTGTTAAAAAAACAATGTCACCACTGGACACTGTTCCAACGACCCTTTCCAGCTTATTAAACCTCCTTATCTCAAACACAGAGTTCATAATCGCATGCTTTTTACCATTTCAAGGGTCAAGTAAGTTGGTTTTCAAAACATCTGCTTAATTTGCATACCCTGAATCTTGACTGATTGTCCTGTCACTCTAGGGTTGGCACCACCGATAGACTGGTTATGTCTGAATGGGGAGCAAAAAGTGGTAGATATCATTATGCTGCTTAGGGATTTAACGGAATTCAGGGGAAAAGTACAGTGGGGTAATCGTATTAGCGAAGTTTTTTTTTTGCTTTGTATGTTTTAGTAAGGGTAGCCATGATGTGAATTTTTCAATTCATACCTTTGTACTTTCTAAGTAATAACATCCGCACGAGTCGATCCATCAGGTTAAGCTACGCTTGCCGGGGTTGGTCCATGGATTTGTGACCATCTTTACATTCAGACTCCTCCGTTCCGCGGAAAGCACGTTAAAACGTTGGTCCCGACTGTCATTCGTGGATCTTTGACAATCGCTACGGGTTGTCAGAAGCCCGAAAGTCTGACAACCAGTCTTACCCAGTTACTGGGTTGTGGAGGTCAGATAGGCAGTGGCTCCATATAAAATATTGGTATTCAGCTGCATCCGGTTAAACTGGTTAAAAGGCTATACAGATTGATTTTGATTGTCTTTCTTAATTTATCTTGGACATTACTGACATCGGTGAAGGTAAACATCGGCAATAATTCCCTCTGCACATGTGGCTTCCCTGGTACCTCATTAACGGGAAAATATGTAAGATTCTATTAACTGCTCTCAAATTACCATGTTTATATTTTTGTTTTATTTACATTTTTCCTTGACATAATCATAATTTTATTTGACATTATATACCTACTATTTAATTTTCAACTCTTTACTAAGTGACTTTTGTGGACATGTTAATTATTCAGATTTGTTACAGTTGTAATAGCAATCATGTCATTTCGTTTAAAATAGTTTTTATTTTTATTAATTTATTTATCTTTTATACAGATTCTTTTCTATTTTGTGAATGTGAGAACGCTGTAGGCTTAGTGGACTGTACACTTGTTGACCATCTTCTATTTTGTTAAGTACATACTTGGTACTTGTTGAAAGACCTACACTGTCCTCGCGTATCTAATAATACTGTATTTTTTATATTTTTTTTGTTGTAAATATTGTAAATTATTTTTAAAAGAGTAACCGTGGAGTTTCTTGCCGGCTCTTCTCCATAGGAAACGACCAATTGGAACCGTGCGTAGCTTCTGACGTTTCATAAGTGCCCATGTAGGTTTATGTGAAATAAAATATTTTGAATTTGAATTTTGAATCGTGAGGAAACCTGGAATTATAGTTGGTAAATTATATCGCCAACCCCTCTTGAGCGAGTGTCGTGATCAATGCTCGTGCCTGCTCTGTATGAGAAGAGGCCTTTGCCCTGCTTTGGGTTAGTAATAGGCTGGTAATAGAATATGAGGAAAACACATAAGGAATTAGTCCAAAATTGAGTTCTGTTTTTATATTGTGTTGTGTCTTGATTTTCTTGAAATCTTATTTTAATTAAGTCCAGAGGGGTTAGACGTAGTGAGATTATTTTAGGAATAACGATGATGGAACAGTTAACAAGTGACTATAATTATATATATAAAAAAAAAACCCGACACAAGCATTTCCTCAATTCTCTTTCCTACTGCATCACCAGACCCTGTTCATTATCTATCTATATCATTGAGACCATTTCAATGAGCCCAAACACGATATCTAAGCTGTAATTTGGTAAGGGAGTTGGGTATCCTGCATATTCCAGGTCAGCATCAGTTCAAGGTTCAAGGTTACCCTGTTCTTCTAATATCATTGAAGTAACAGAAAACTTTTAATGTTGAATAGGTAAAGGAAAACAACAAAGTTTTGAAACATAATTTGTATATTTACACATGAAAAAACATTTCGAAGCTACTTAGAATTACGTAAACAATCTACAATCTAGTTATTAACAATTTTAATACTGTTTCAAGCTCTCGTACTGACGCGTACTTAGAAAAGTGACAAACTTTCATGAACACAGAGATTTTAAAATATTAAGAAATAATTTTACGAACAGAAATCTTTTTAAACAATTCAAGCTGGTAACTTAATGAATACAAGCATTAAAATTCTTTGAATTAGTCTATTAATTTACCAGTTCGCTGCAGGCAAAACTGTACTCACAAAATTATTTGAATCTTCGGTAACATTTCTCGCCGACACAATTAATAAACTTAAACCTAGCTAAATCAAATATATACACAGTACTTTTATATAGATTATAGAAGTCTGCGCTTTGTCACTTTAATAAGTAATAAAATATACACTTTCAGTGGTTCAAAATACGAGACAAATACATAATACTTTTACAGGCAAAGATGAAAATCTAAGACGAACTATAACTTAAGATCTAAAGCTAAATCGGTAGGACG